>OY728137.1:1516255185-1517505185 GCA_963277665.1 Viscum album
AGAATCCAACCATATTTCATTTATACATTTAATATATATATATATATATACTCAATGTTGCGTAGAATAACTATTATCAAAATTGTGTGTAACACGGTCCAAGAATAGTGTTGCGTATACTGCAAGCTAATACGGTGTTGCGTATAGCACAAGGTAATCTTGGTGTAGAATACAACACAAGACATTAATGAAATTAAAAGAATATTTTTCATAAAATCTCGGGGTGTTACATTATGAATTTCAATGTTTCATTATATTTAATTCAAAATCTATTTCCTATTATGTTTTATATCCAAATGTTATACTTAAGTATTTCATAATGGTTTTATCGTAAAAAAGGATTATCCAAAGTATATCCATTTAGAGTGTTTGTCCTAGTGTGATTTCAATGTCTCACTAATCATGGATCGAGTGAATAATGAGTCGATACTCAACCAATAATTTTATGATGATTACACCAAGGTGAATTTATGTCACAGTAACATACACATGATAATATATAGATAGGGTTGTAATTTCTAAGAGACCACACACTCTCATCTGTATAAATATTTTTAGATTTTACCATATAAAAAGATTTATCCCTACAGTTTTCTATAATTTTATCTCATGATATTCCATAAAAAACATAATATATTAAATATTAAATTTTCCAACCAAAAATAATATCTATATCATTGAAATAATGAGAAAACAATGTATAAATCCTCAATGAAATTTATAACACCTTAATTATCCTCAACCAATGGCATAATAATATCCAAAGTTATAGAAACCCTTTTATGATACTAACTATAACTTCCCTAGAGTAAATATACCATAATTAAATGATTCACAGAAAACATTGCATCACATATATTCCCACAACCTTTTTGGTCAATAGTTATAATTAATTTTGAAAAATCATTAATTAATATAGCCCATGTATTACTCATGAAATTCATTTTTTACCAACATTAGAAAATATATAATCAATAAAAATAGTATAACATCCCAAATAATTTAATCAATAAAAAGACTATAACATCCCACATAAATTCTCCACAAATTTTATTCTTCTAGAGATATCAGGTGTAATAGTTTTCTTTATATCCTGGGGAAATGACAGCGTGTGAATGGTGAGATAAACATCCCAATAAGGAAAAATTAAACAAAACTCTATCTATATTAAAATAGAATGGATAATATGAAAGTAAATAAAATACAGTCAAATAATTCCACGTAACTAGACCATGATCTCGAAACAAATCCATGGTTATCATTATAAATAAAGACATGGAAAATAATAATTGGTTTCTTGGTGATGGAATACGTAATGTAAGATGTTTAAAGGTATTTTTATAGGATATATAATTGTATTCAATACTATATACAAGAAATAATATTAAATAAGTAGTCACACGCCAAATTTCAAAACTAGTTTCTCTAATGAGACTGATCAATTCATCAAGGAGATATTTCAGGCCCCACACATCAATAATTATGTCCAATTCATTCATAATATGAAAAAATTAATATAATATAAAATAAAAAACAATAAAAAAATAGTTTTAAATAAACATCCATATTTAAATAACTTGTATAATGATTTTCAACATTCTTTTAATAAATAAATAGAATACATGACTTTGGAAGAATCCCTAAAACTAACTCCGTGCAGAGAAATGGGTAAAATGTTATGTTAACATCGAAAATCAATAAATTTATTGACATGATTATAAGCCACCAAAAGAAATAATATATATGGTTTGAAAACTTATATACAAAGTGTAACATAATTACTTTGGCAGATGATGAAATATATGAAAAAACCTTACGAATAAGTACACATCAACAAGTATCACATTTGAAGGGAACATGATTTATTTTTTTGAAACTCTTAGTTTAGTCCCCTAAATGAATGTAGTATGAGAGGATTTAGAAGGTCATATATGAAAAATAAATCTAAATTATTAAAATGACTTTAATAAATAGTGGAATTTGGAATAAAAATAAAAAAAAAAAATTTTTATAAATTATTTTTAACCATGATTTTAAAAAAGAAGGTTTTGAGTCACTTTCAATATTAATTATCAATGTAGTAACATGGAAAAACCTTTTAAAAAATTATTTAAAATGAATAGTAATAATTGAGTAATGGAAATTACATAATGGTTTTTTATAGAACATTTGGAGTTAGTGATAAAAACCTAAACATGAAAGGGAAATCCATTTTAATGTTTTCAAAATATCTTTTTTGAAATCCACATCACAAAAAGTGTAATACAATTTTTTTTGAAAATAAATGAAACAAATGATATATATTCTTGTGTTAATACATTATATGACTTTAAAAAAATAAGATGATTTTTTTAAATAAATAATATAGAGATTGAAGAAAAATATACATTAAAGAATATGGGGATCAATATTGATAATTTTTAATTTGAAAGCAGAAAAAAAATCCATCAAGGATTAATAATTTATATAATAATCATTCCATAATGAGTTCAAGAAAATGAAATGTAAATATATAGAAAATAAATTTGAATTAAAATATAATTCAACAATAATTTATATTTAACCCAAAACAAATTATCGAATTTAATGGGGAATATTCATATATTAATTAATTGATATTTGGTTAGAAAATAACTTATATCAATACTGACACATGGATCAAAATTATTTCAAGTAGGGATTCATGAAAAAGCGTATAAATCCAAGGGAATAAATATTAGTAATAATTATAATATCCAATGGTGTATTTGGAATATAATATAAAATAATCCAATGTGTGAAATATGAAACATGTATCAATGAATTGAAAATCGAGACAAAGAACCCTTAACTTCTATATTTATTAGTAAAACATGCTCCAAACTCATTAAAAAAAATAAAAAATCTTAATAATATGTTTTTGAACATTATTAATAATTATTATATTTTATAAACATTATTAATAATCAATAATTACATATATATTTGTTTGATATATTTTATTTCTATCATCAGATGTTATTACCTTTTATTATTTGTTTAGTAATAGTTTTGTAATGTCATTTTATTTTATTCCTTATATATTTAAATTTCATCATTATGTTATAATTATAAGTAATATAATATCTTTTATATGATAATTTATAATTTTTTAAGTTCATTAATTATGTATTTTAGTTAATATTCTTGATGATAAAGTTGGTGATATGTGTGTTTCATTAATGTATAACAAAAAAAGGGTTTTATATTAACAATAAATAAAATAATAATATAAAAATTAATGAAACATAAAAAAATTATTTAATCCTTATTTTATAAATAAACAATAGTTATGATCCCATATTCATCCATGATAAAAATTTATAGCGTCGTTCATGTAGGTGGTTAAAATGATCCGAATACTAAAATTATATAATTATTCAGTGAGTATGGATGAGAAAGTTATTATTTTGGAATAATATAATTAATAGATAAGAAAAATGATATTATTATTTCTAATATGGTTAATTATTTGTTATTAGATTTTGATAAATAAGAAAATACTCGATGAAAAATTAAATATGTCACTTTCATGGAGGAGATAGTTTGCTAGTATGCATTGGCGACACATTATTTTTTCATAGATCAAAACAAATATAAAGAATTATTTATAATTTTAGAATAATAATAATATTATAAATATCATATTTATGTTTTAAAGAGACATCCATAACCATCCATGTAATTCATTGATGAAAAATCAAGCACATCGTTCGTGGAAGTGGTAGTCTGTACACACACACACTGATATCTAATTTTTTTATTGGTGTGTAGAAAATGTATATTATGTTTTTATAATAAATTTTAATCATTAAGAATACTTATTTTATCATTTTTTTGTAGATAGAATACTTTTTAGTATTAGAGGGAGAAAATAATTAAGGGAGGTCGATCAAGAATATTACCACTCCCTTTGGATGTTTTACATTAGGTAACACCTTAAGGATTCAGGGCCTAGTATTTTGCAGAGATAAATTATTTTAGGACATTGATAACGAGTTTAGAATATAGTTGGTTATATTTTTTGTTAAGATAATTATTTTCAATGACTGGGGAAATGGGTTCGAGGTGAGAAACTTTTTAGGTGAAGGGAATGCCATTTTTGTAAATTTAACATTTCAATTGAAGGAGAAAACATGTTTCACTTACAAAGTGGGAAGAAATTGCAAAATAAATCATTGGGGAAGATTTAAGGTCAATAATAAATCAAACAATCATTTTTAATATTTTTTTAAAAAAAGATTTTATTTCTCTTACACTCATATTTATCACTTTTACAAAATTTAAATTTTATTGTGGTAATTAATTTTTACCCATGTAGTTTACATTTAAAACCTAAAAATATAATTTTCATTGTAGAATAATTTGGAAATATTGATTTATAATATTAAATACATTTTAAAAAAAAATATCAATGGTTGTTATAAATATAATTTAATATCAGTACACATAACCAGTAAAATCCATTTAAAGAAAAGTTATATTTTGATGGAGAAAAATTATGATTAAGATTCAATTAACTTGGTTATTGATTTCTATGAAATTAAGTGGTCTATTATAATAAAAAAAAGATATTTTTTTCTTTCAATGCATATTGATAATACAATTCATCCTTGTAGATATTTGGTTAAAATAAATATACCAATTATAATTTTTTTATAGAAATATATAACTCATGTTCTAAAAGTGTTTAAAATTAGTTTTATAAATTTAAATTTAAATTTTAAAATAAATCTTTTTATTCATTAAATACATTTTTGGTCA
This sequence comes from Viscum album, assembly GCA_963277665.1. Lineage (NCBI taxonomy): Eukaryota > Viridiplantae > Streptophyta > Magnoliopsida > Santalales > Viscaceae > Viscum > Viscum album. The sequence continues at coordinate 1,516,259,968 of OY728137.1, forward strand.
TGGAATATTTTTTTTAATTTTCAAATTCATACATAGTTTTTTATTACATCGCAAAAGCTATGATATAGTTATAAACAATAATTTCACTTTTCAGCTAAAAATTTAATATTTCATAAAATCATAAAAATTAATATTATGCTAGTATATTTATTTAAAATAAAAAAGTGATCTAATTGTCAAAATTAAATTTATAATATTGTATAATTTAACATATAAATAAAAACCTAAAAATATAATGGAAAATGTTTTCATAGATATACTATTTGAATTTCATCAGTACATTAGTATAAAAATTGACCCAAATTTTTTGTTATTTAATATATTCCATAATATAATTTCCTCTTTTTATATTATCTAGTTTAATGAATACTTTATGATGAATATAGTATAATGTCTCGGCCTAGGTTCTACACACCAGTGCCTCAATCCAGTCGGTCCCATGACCTCAAGCACGCCTCTCCATATGCCTGAGTCTGCCGACTATCAGCAAGGTTCAAATATCGATCAAGGGGAGACCAAACCATCTTTATTAAAGTAATACAATAAAATAAATAAAGAATAATAACCAATTTATATAACGATTTCTATATAAGTACCAGTATCATATGATGATCAAAAGAGGAAATACAATATCTAAAAAAAACAATAGATACTCTAATACGTGTCAAGTTCCAATATGATAAAACCCAAAAAATAAGGAAACATAAAACTACCAAGTGCGTCCTGAACCCATGTTTCATTCCCTCATCCATACTTAATCAAATATAATCCATCTAAATAAGTTAATTTTCCCCTAACATGTCCTACAACCATGAAATATTTTCAGGTACTAATCTGGTAGCCTGCATCTATTATCCATTTCATCTCAATTACTATTCTGGCCAATTGCAAATATGGTCCAATTCCAAAAAAGGGTGTAGAATGTCATTTCTAACACCCCATTGGAATTTACCACTTGAGACCTAGTCCAAATCATGAATTATCACTATTTTATTTTGATTCAGTAGATCTTATCCCATACTAATTTATCAATTTCTCATGAACGTCTTTTGATAAAACAGATGTGGTCCCAAAAAATAATGTCAATATTTATCAGTATGGGATTTCAATGTAGCAGGCCATATCCCACACATGGATATCAAAATTCCCATGTATCAAAATATCAAAATTTATCACTATGGGATTTTGATGCACCAGGCCCTTTCCCAGACATTAATATTAATAGTCACATGTATTAAAATATCAATATTTATCACTATGGGATTTTGATACAACAAAACATGTCCCACACACGAATATCTCATAGTCACAATATCACACTATTATATGTATCACAAAATCACAAGTACCACAACAACCCATTAATTAATTAAATAATTTATTATCACAATTTAAAAAATTAAAATTAAAATCATGAATTAATTAATTCAATAATTAATTAATCTTATAAATTCCATTTATTAATATAACAGTTAATTAATCATATTATTCCCATTAATAAAATTTATAATTAATTAATAAAATTAAATCAACTTCATAATAAAAACAATATACATCAATTATTAATTAATTAATTAATCAAATTCAAAAAACTCAATATTTAATTCAATAATTAATTATTCCAAATTCATAGTCCCAATATCCCCATAATTTTTAAATAATTAATTATTCCAATTAATAAATTCCAAATCACAAATTTCACAACACATTTATTAATTAATTTTCCAAATTTATTAATTTAAATAATGATAATAAATTTCTAGTCATCCAATATAAATTATAAAATTACATACACAAAGTAGAAATAATGGCATTGGAATTTGAATAAGAGAGTGCCTACCTCAAAATTTATGAAGAATGATATCCAATGAATATCCACAAATCGAAGTGGAACAACCATAAATCTGATAAAGAACTAAATCTAGATCTTATTCGAAAATACATTATCCAAACACATTAGATATATTAAAACGAGATCTATATCTGTCAACGGAGAGGATAACAACCCTCCAATGTACGATATAAACATTAGAGAGGGGTAGGAAACCACACAAGATTAGGATCTCTTACCAGGAGAGGTACATATCTCCTATCTGGGCATCATATAGTCTTGAAAGGAGGTCAGGAGCCTTGGGTAATCATCTGAGAGCCTCAGGAGGAATCAATTTGGACTGAGATAGGTTGAGTTTGGGTTGGGGGGTTAGGAATTTAAAATCTAGTTTTCAGATTTACTAAAAACAAGTGCACAATTTTCTAGGAAGGGGTGCATGGTTTTCCAATCCACGCACCATAAACATGAATCACTTTTTTTGGGAGGGTGGTGGTGAAGGGTTTCTCGGATGAAATAAAACCATTTGAAAAATCGTTTAAAATCCCATATGTTTGTATTTCCATTGTTTGTTGGGATAGCATGCATGGTATGACAGAATCAGGCAACAATTTTTAATTGCCTCTCATCCTTCAAAATTCATCAAATTACACCAAAAAAATATCACCTATAAATAACCCAAACCAAAAGTACTCAAAAAAGAAAAAATAGAACCTATAATCAAGCTTAAGCCATCTCTAAAAAAGTTCATTATCTTAAAATCTCCCCACATTATAATAACACATCCTCCAGATAAACTCTATAGCACCTCTAGCATTCCATGTCAAAAATATCGAACCATAGAGCCCTCATATATGCTTTTATTTACCATGTTTTCCACTAAAACCATCCATGCCGCCGCAAAACATGCACTATCAGCTTGGTGTTTCCCTACAACACATTATCAACTTATTCCAACACACATATGAAATGATCCCCATAAAACAAATCCATATAAAGGTCAACATCATCTATATAGAAAACATGAGAAGCATCAATGTGACATAGTAGAATGTATGGCACATGAAATACATCATCCACAGAATTGTATCTTTGTGGAAGTGACAATCAATACACCACTAACCCGATTCTCCTCCACAACCTCAAATGATCAAAAAAACCTAGTCTCCACCTTCTCCTGCCTCTGTATCCTCCAGTGATCCAAAATAGGTAACACCTAAAAGAATACACGATCACCCTCTATGAATTCTAGGGATCATTGACATATATCATCATGCAACTTTTATCAATATAGATCTGTATCCATACATTTTTGAATCAACTGAACCTTCTTTGGAGTCTCATGCATGAGACTCAACCCCAAAAGACACTAAATCACATGCCCCCATCCAATATAGATGTGATCGTCATGGAATTCAATAAATATCCTCATATGGTACCATTTAAATAGTTTCATGATAATAATTATTATAAGAGAACTCTACCCAAGCTATGTTATTCTCCACAATCCCACTGAATTATAGGAATCATTTTCGAAGCATATCCTTTATCACCTTTATAGTGCATTCCAACTGCACATCTGTCTGTGGGTGGAATTTCATACCCAAAAAAACATGTGTACCATGCTCCTTCTATATTCCCTATGAGAAGAGTGAAATAAAACACGAGTCACATGATAAAACTATAGTCAATGGAACCATGTGGTGACTGACTTTTTACAAAACATTCACGTCTCCCAACTTCTCCACTGTGAATGTCTCATCTACTGGTATTAAATATGATAATTTCGTTAAATGGTCTGCAATCACCCACATAGAATCATTATTTTGATGCATCCTTAGGATACCCACTATAAAATCCATGGTAAATTTATCCCACTTCCATTCAAGAATGGGAAATGATTGTAGTAAACCCCCATATCAGTGATTCTCAATCATCACTAGTTCTCAACTTTATCATCATCTCACAAAACCTTTTATATCCTTTTTCATGGTGAACCACCCAAAATATATTTATAGTTTGTGGAATATTTTTGTCACACCCAGATGCACCACCCACATCATGGAATAAAATTTGTGCATTCAATCCTCCTGCTTGCTCATAGGTACAACAACCCGATTCTTGATAAAGCTGATATCATCCTCATCTATCAGCCAGTCCGGTGGTGTTTACCCACCATCAAGTATTACCCTAATGTATTAAAATTCTGGATACACATAATTAATATCCCTAATCTGTCTCAAAAGAGTATACTCCATAGAAACTGATACACAAGTCATATGTGCCCGACTCTCCCAAACCAGAACAAGCATCTGAACCAGTAAAGTAATTATATTCCACTCAGCACTAGATTTCTGAACATCCAATGTTTGATTTTTTCCATCATAGTGCAACAAAAACATTATTTTTATTCAGGGGCTTATATTCTAGCTCAATATCAATAGACTTCCTATAATAAACCAACCTAACTACAAGATATTCAAATATCATGTGAAAAGATATACTTCAAGATCATGTAATCCATATACGTAGTAAATTTTTTTCACATTAGCTAATTCCACCGAGAAATAAAATAATAATACACTATTTCTAACTCAAGGTCATGTTTCAGGTTGATCCATTCATGGGGCCGAAATATTTGTGATAGATATTCCATAAATCAATCTCCCTATATCAAAAATCCCTCAATCCTATACTGAACACTACACAAAACACCATATTGTACTCATTTCGAACATGTAAAATTATTCCTCATCTAATGGAAGTAATTTTCACATTCTATAGACCATTAAAACATTACTCCCTTATTTTCCAATCCCAAAAGAGGTGCGGCCAATCCAAAAAAGTCATGGATGAATCTTTTGTAATATCATTCCAACCACAGAAAAATACATATATCAAAAACATTATTTGGATGACCCCAAGATACAACCACCTAAACCTTATATGGGACAACTTAAACACATTTATTTAAGAAGATATGATCCCATAGTTTTTCCACATCAATCTAAAAATTATAAATAAATAGCTTGACATATAGCCAATGCTCTCGAGGTGTACTAAAGAAAAAATCAATATGTTGGGAATGATTGTCATGAATATTAAATTTTACCAATATTTCATAAAAACGCAGAGTAACAAAATGATTCATGAAATGATGGAACATTCTTTTATTCATGTCCATAAACTCTTCTATTGCATTTGACAACCCAAATGGAATCACAATGAACTAATAAAGTCCATACCTACTTCTAAAAGCATGCTGAAGTATATCAGATGGTCAGACTCACAAATAATGATACATTATTTTGATGTCATTATTTTATAAAATAGAAGCTCTTCTAAACTATTCAAAAAGACCATCGATACTGAGAATATGATAATGATTATTCACAATCATCTCATTCAACTTTTGGAAATAAACACCAAAGCACAATGTTCTTCCAGCCTTCATTGAAAATAAGACTAGATAACTACAAATAAAAATAATTGGAATGATAAACCCCTTATCATAAAACTCCAATAGATGAGTCTTGAGATCTTTATTCCATTTAAATGATATTCTGTATGGTGGAATAAAAATCGATTCCGCCCCAAGCATGAGTTCAATTTTAAAAACATGATATCTCTTAGGTGGAAGTCCTGATAATTATTTTGGAAAAAATCCTAAAACCAATCTACTATGGGTGGAAACATATTATTTCACACCCCCATCATCTCGAAATAGACTAAAACCCAAGGCAGTATATTACCACATTTGCTGATGAACTAGCCCTACATAGCCGACCTGGATATCCCACTATCCATGACAAACATGTTTTTTTAATTAGGAGGCATAAATGTCCCTATCTAATTGTAAAAATATACTTGCGATTTTTTTGATACCAACTAATACATAAAAATTATTATCTCCAAAGCTATCATATCTATAATATAGATATCTTAAAGAAAACTATATTCCATAACCTCAAGAGAACAACCTTTACACAAGAAGATATCTATTGACCACACACCAAATGGTTTATCTACTTTCATAACTCCACTCACAAACTCAACCACCATGTACAATATATTCACCATTTGGGAAGATATAAAAGAATGAGAGGAACCAGTATAAAAATGTTACATGAATGAATTTAAGAGACATGAATAATATATATAACTGTCGAAGGTACAACCTTGCTTTAGAATAGTGTAGGATGAACTGAGTGAAACTATCCTACCTTTATTCCTTTTGATGTGGTATATGTCACATGATCTACAAAAATCTAATCATATGTGCACTATTTCCTAGAAGTGCCCGTTCCAGTCCCACTACATCAATGACCAGTTGTAGTCCAACTACCAGACTAATATGGTGTAGAATATCCCCTTCCTTCACTATGGTTCTTTCTGACTCCTCAATTACTACCCATATGTAACCGTTTTCTATTCAATTCGTACATATTTCACATATTTCAATAAAATCAACACTCTACTAGTTGTTTAGGAAATGGTCTATGATAGTGAGCCTGTCTACCAAATTGGTGGAAAATAACACAGGTTAGTTCCTGTGTATCTAATCCTTCCCCTTTTACAATCTTCATACTATCCCCTGAATAACATTCTCTTAGTGACAGTTCATACTCATAGAGGACATAAATCATGATTATATAGTAGAAACCACTTATCCTCCACTAGAATACTAATTCATGTCCACCTCATATATGAGAGCCTGATCCACTACCTAAGAAAACTTCATTAATCAAATGTTGTTAACTTTGGAAATAATATCACATTTGAGTCTATATTGGAAAATATTATCCATGGATAAATCATTCCAAATAAAAAAATAGGGAAAACATTTGAAAATATTTCTATAATATAGTATAGTTCATCGTAGACATATTCCCCTTAATCAACTTCGTGAACTCAGTTACTCTCTCCTAAGTCAGTGTCTCTCGATAAAGGTTCTCTAGAAACATCCCCTAAAAGTCCTTCAATACCATACCATAAGCCTATCCAGTTTGACCATAAATTTCCTATAATTTCTTCTTTGACCCTAATAACATATAATCATACAACTTGACACTCATATAATATTACTCTCTAAATTGTCAGGTATATTCTTGATGGTCTCAATATAGAACTATACGGCCTCAGCTCCAACCTATCTGTAAAAAGTTAGAGGGTGTTGTAACTGAAAATATTGTATGTGTTTAGATATTCTCTTCACCACCCACTATGAGTATCTATCCATAAACAAATATACTGAGAAAACATCTCATGTAACTGATCTCTATATTTCTCACACACCACTATCGATGTGTTATGTTCCAGTATTGGTGGAGAATCGTTATCATTAACCTCTGGTCATCCTGTCCAAAATTTTAATCATGGAGGAATATCTCTACAATTCCAAACAAACTTATCAATACAGATAACAGAAAATTAACACATTGTGAAATAGGAATTCACAATAAATGATAAAAAATACTCCCCATTTTCTGGGAGATGGTCAAAACTGAGCCACTAACACTACCCTTAACCATCATACAACTAGGTCATGATTATAAAAGGATAAAGTCATTCCCATTATGAAGGTCTCATTAGAAACACTATTTTTCACATATTTAATCATCTTTCAATTTTCATGTTCACATTAGTTACCTTTTTCATTTCCATTTCACAAGTAAATAAACATTTCAATTTCAACAGCTACCCAAATCCTACTTTTCCATATGTGCTGAAAATAATGCATCTCACAAAATGGTTGTGAGTTCCAGTAATGATGAATTCATACTCAACTCTCTTTCCATACTAGGTCATGAATAAAATATAAACAAAACTCTTAATAAATAATCACATCACATCACTTGTGCATCACCTAATGTTAAACAATATCCAACTATAATAGAAAACATCAATAATAAAAATCCCACCGTAGCTACATGGGGTTTCCCCCATACATGGGTTAGAAACTCCAATGAATGAGCTCATAACCAAGGCCCAAATATTCTTAGAATGATTTCTAACTTTCCCAAATATTTTTAAAATTGAAAATAAATGAAAATTTTGATCTGTTATCACATCCCAAAGTCTTACCATGGTACAACACATAGGTTTCCCAAGTAGGTCGGTCATATGACATCAAGTGTGTGTCCCCATACTCCAGAGGCTGAAAATAGCACTGAGGGCCTAATATTTATCATGGGGAGAATATACCCAATTTATTTGGGTAATACCACATAGGAAATAAAATATAATAACAACATGATATAACCATAACACGTACAATACCAGTATCACATGGTGATCAAAACCCAAAATACAATATCCAAAAATAAATAGTTCATATGAAAATACTTTACATGTGATAATATTGAAAAAAAGTAAATAAATACACTAAAAACTCCCAATAAAGTACTAAATATCTTTCTTGTCCCCTTATCTATGCTGCATCACATGTCATCCATCTATCATCGGGACCTTTCCCTTAACCTATCTAGCAGTAATGATATCTATTCTGTTACTGAACTGGCAGCCCACGCATGGTGTGAGTAAAAATCAGTTGGCCACCTGCAATGGTGTCTAAATTAATTCCAAATCAATAATAGTGTGTGAAGTTGTATAAATACTAATGTACAGTAAATAATGTAAATTGTTTACATTTATTCAATTACACTTTATTTGACCACATATCTATTGGGTTCCCATGAAAACTTGGTCGCTCAATACATTCTTTTCCCCATGATGGAGTCTGAACCATATCAAAATTTGATTCAAGTTCCATTATATTACCTGGGATTCCATTATCCATTTCATCTCAATACATATTATATAAAATTGGAAATAGAGATAATTTCCAAGTCATGGGCATACAACATTGTGTCTGACACCCGATGGGTATTTGGAGACTCAATCCCGAACCCATGCATTAATTATCACTAAAGGATTTTGATGCAACTGAACTTGTCCCTCCACCATTAATTAATTAATTTGTATTTTATTTTGATGTAGAAGACCATTTCAAACACATGAATATTAATATTTACCACTATGGGACATTAATGTAGGAGACCCTTTCCTACACATGAATATCTATAGTCACATGTATCACATTATCACTATTTATCACTATGGGATTTAGATGCATAAAACACTATCCTACACTTGAATATAATAAATCACATGTATCACAATATTAATATTTATCACTATGGGATTTGATGTAGAACGCCATGTCCCACACACATGTATCTCACAATTAGAATCTCACAATTTCCTGTATCCCAACAACCAATTAATTATTTCACTATTTAAATAATCCAATTTAATAACTTCATATTGAAATCATCCTATTAACTAATTAAATAATTAATTAATATCATCAATTCAACTAAATAATTATATTATTAATTATTCCCATGAATCCAACTAATTAATTCAATTACCAATTAATCCAATTCAATCAATCTCACACTCACCGAAATCTCATCTATTTAATTCTATAATTTAGTAATTCAATTAAAAAATCTCAATATCACACAAATTATTACAATAATTAAATATTCCAAATTCAAAATCCCAATATCCACATAATTAATTCAAAAATTAATTATTGAAATTCAAAAAACCAAATATCTGCAATTTTAAAATCCCTTAATCAGTTAAATTACCAAAATAATTAATTAAATTAAACAAATTCAATTTATAATCACAAAAAATTATAAAATTATATACACCTATTGAAATTAATTATTTAAGATAAACATAATTTACCAACTACATGAATATTGAAAAATATTACTCAACAATGGAATTCCCCAAATTCAATAGGACGACCAAAATTACGATGACAATTGAGATCTATAACAAAATATTAAATCAATTATGAAATGAATTGGATCAATTAAAGATAGATCTAGATCAATAAAAAATATGATATAATCTCTCTAAAGTATGAGATAAACATGAGAGAGAGGGAGGAAACCACATGTGCTTGGGGTCTCCTAACATGATAGATGTATATCATAAATCCAGGCATTAAATCATCAATATTAGAGGCTGGATTCAATAGTAATTAATTTGGGAGAATTTAAATTTACAGGAAGAAATTATTTTTGAGGTAGGGATGAAATTGGGGGATAATGTTGTGTTCGTGAATTTTAAATCTTATTTTATGGTTAATTTAAAACATGCACATGATTTCCAAGGTATTGGTGCATGGTTTTCCAATCCATTCACATTAATTATACTCCTCTTATAATGGGGGGGGGTCAGTTTTTCTTCCTAATATGATGGATGGTTTGTAATATCGGGAACCAAATATGTGAATTCACCCTATTTAGGATCATACTGTTTGTTTTCATAGAGCACACAGTTTTGGAAAACCATGCACCAATCGTTCAATTCTTCTCATCCTTCCAAATTTCTAAAATTTCACAAAAAACTCCCCAAGAAATAAGCAAAAAAAATCATAAAAGGAAAAATATAACCCATATAAAAGAATGAGAAATCACATGGAAACATCATGATATTATATATATAATGTTCTGGGTAAATTTTGGTTTGATTTAATGTATAGTGAAAGCTATAGAACACATTAGGTTTTAAATTAAAATGTGTAACTTAAATGATTAAAATGTTTCATTCATACCCCATTATATAAATTTGATCCTTTTAATTTTATTTATAAATTCATAATGAAATTATCTAAGGTTATTGAAAGATATAATTTCAAATGAGGATTCAAACATAATATATTAGGTTTGACTAAGAAAGTCATATTTTCCCTTATATTAGGCATATCATTGATTTAATGTTTCGGTTTAATGATTTGATTAATTATTCATCATGATTTAGTTATAAGTATTATATATTGGGAGTGATTTTTTATAGACATTTTATAATCATTATTATTTTAATAGATTATTTTAGATTGATTTATATTTTTAATTGTGAATTTATAATCAAATAAAGTATATTGGACTCTATGGAGTGTGAGTGAAACCATTTGCAATAAATAAATAAGAGTAAAGGTTTTATAATCATATTTTTATGGAAAAAATTCTTATAAACATCTTTCTTGGATTATTTTTATAATTGGGAAAAAATAATCATACCCTCATATGTTTTTTACAATAATTCAATGTATACCTATTAGGGTTGTGGTATGATGTTCTGTATAAATGTCCTAAAAATAATGTAGTAGGTATAAAAAGAATAAAATAAAACAATAATAGTCTTGGGGTGGAGGATTTGTGTTCATCACTCCACATTATTTTCAGAACTCAACTAAGTAGTTGTGGTTGCATATAATTTACCTAATTCCCTTCACCTTGGAAATTAAAGAAGCCCACAATCCCAATACGAATGGAATAAGTAATTGAATTGGATAATACCTATGTTTCTTACCTTTTAGATATTAAACTATTTGGTATTTAAAAATATGAAGTCTATTTCTATATATCATGTTAATAAAACTATTCATTTTTACTCCATAATTTTCTTCTATAGGACCTAATTTTCTACCCCTAAAATATATTCCAATTCCACCAACACATTTCTCTGGGTACTTATTTTAATATTTTTGACACATAGATGGTTGAATTTGATTTTACATGACATCATTTTCAGTCAAAATTTCATGACACTCCATCATTATAATATTTTGGGTGTTTTTATCTACACCATTATTAATTTTTTTAATCATTAGTCATGATATCTGGTAAGGAATAATCACAAAATTTAAACTCTACATCTTATCCAATTTGGTTGATTTGTTGTAAAATATCTAATTTTTTGATTTAATCCATATTTAATATAGTTCCTCCTTTCATCAATGATTACAATAATCATAGTTTAACGATCTGAACATATAAATAAATAAATGTATTGAGGGAAAAATATGAGGTTAGATGAATGAATTCATATATAAATTATCTTAGGAATTTATTGGCTTAAATCTAGGTTATCAATGGTTTATATCCATTTATGTTTTCAAGCCCAAAATTACACTCAATTCCATGAAAATGGGTTGTAAAGAGAATATAAATTATCAAAATAATATCCATTGGTAGTTTATATAAATGTGTGTAGTTTTAGGAGAACTCATTGTGCACTGAGTAAAGATAGAATTGATACCAAAATGTGATTATCCCTTGTGTAATAGATTCCACAACTTCTTCCACATTCCAATATGTATAAAGGGCTGTAATTTATAGGATACCATAAACTATCGACTTCAAAAAAATTACTATGTTCCCCTATACATAGATTTATTTAAAGGTTTTTTTATAAAGATATTTCTTTCTATTCCCCATGAAACATAAAATATTCAAATTTACTTTAACCAAACCAAAGTGTTATCCTTAAATTTTAAAGTATGGCCAACCATAACTTATAATCCATAAATTACATATATAACTATTAGACTATACTCAAGTGATGAAATAATAATCTCTAAATTTATCTAAAACATTATCTATTACTAACTATAAAGAATCTGATGTTAATATAACAAAAATACAAGATTTATAGAAAATATAGTTTTACATACACTCCCACAACCTTTTTATGTAATAGTTCTAGATAATTGTGAAACATCATAAACTAATAAAGTCCTTTTATTTCTCAAAAAATGGAAATTTTTCCAACTATATAAGGAACTGATTAATGAAATCTAATTTTTCAATATCTCTCATAAATTCATAAAACATGATTTTATTCTAAGGATATCTTGTTTTATAATTTTCATCATAACCTGTGTAAATTAAAACATAATAAAGGTGATTTAAAATTCTAAATAAGGGAAAAAATATATCATAATCTATCATAGAATAAAAAGGAATGATTAATATGGTAGTGAGTAAATCATAACCAAATCATTACATATAACTGATTATGTGAGCTCTAAAAAAACTCGAGGTTAATTATATATATTAACACATAGACAACAATAATTTATTTTAGGGTGATATAATTTATAATTTCATACATGTCAAGGCCTTATTCAATGATATTACTATTCATAAAGGCACTTTGAAAAGACATATAGATACATTCAAGACCATAACCAATACATCTATAAAAATGTGAAGTGAATAAAAAAATACCCAACCATGTTAACATCAGGAGACCAAATGATACATCGTGGGACTATTTTAGGCCAATCCAAAACTAATTATGTCTGATGAAATAATCATATGAATTGATTAATAAAAAATAAATAAAGAACAAGACATAGAAATCATTAAAAATAAATATTTAAATTACAATTATAAATAGTGTCTCATATTTTCCCAATCAATAAATTGAATATCTCTCTATGTAGGTTCCCTCAAACTAGCACTGTCTACTGTAATTGGTAAATGATTAAAAAATTATTTTTTATAATAAATAAATTTAATTAAATGATTTTAATATATATATATATAGGTAATGTAGGATGGTATTTTTAAATCTTCTCAATAGGGAAGCATAATATATTTTATTATTGCTGACATAGATCACAACCCCTTACTATGAAAAACACATCAAATCATGGTATTATAGAAAGGCTCAAGAATATGATTTTGTTGATATTATGAGTTTACTCCAAAAAAATAAAATAATATGATTGGGTTAAGGAGGTAATACATGCATAATAAATCTAACAGAGGTAAAAAAATTAAACTAAGTGGAATTTGGAATCAAAATCATTAATATGTTTTTGTAAAACATTTTTAATATTCAATAAAATTTGATGTTATGAGTAACTTTGAAATTTTTTTATTGGATGTTGTGGTATGAAATCCACACATTTAAATTCTAATTAAAAAATAATTTAAATAATATATCCCTGAGAATTAAATTAATTTTTTCCATAGTAAAAATTAATTGAATGATAAAAATATGATTGTGAATTTGATTTTTTTTACAATTTGGAAATACATTTTTGAGACCCACATCATAAAATGAATAATAAAACATTCATTATAAAAAGTGATTATGAAAACTGAAATGTACAAATCTAATAATAAAAAATATGATTTTAATAATATGAACTAATATGGGTATGGGAGTGGTATGTACATTATAAAGGATGTATATTATTTTTAATAATGTTTGATTGTTATGAATAAATAAATTTATAAATGAAGAATAATTTATGTAATAATCATTCAAAAGTGTGTTCATGAGAACAAAATTTGACTCCATAGAAAATTATTTGAATTTAAAATATAACCAAGTCATTTTTATATTGTACCCACCATATAAGAATAATTTTCATGGAGATTGATTATAACTAATTGAAGGAAAATTGAGTTAGAAAAACACTTATTGATTTATTAAAAAATGGATCAAAAGGGTTAAAGGTGTAATAACCGAAATTAATTGTAAGTACCAAAGAATAAAACATAATAATTATATCAAAATTTGAAAATCCAATGTGGATGGTTAATTAGTAAGGTTGTTAGTTTTTTCAATATATTAGTAGGAATAAAAATTAAATGTATCCTGAAGTCCTATATGAATAATGATTGAACAATTAATTATAAAATATGAATGTGATTCAGATTGAAAGAGATTAGTGATGATTCATGGATAATTGTTATGGAATCATTGATGTTAATTGGGTATGAAAATTCACCCTGAGTGGTGATGATACTTAGATAATTATTATTGTTTCATCTAATAGAATTGGATGTCACCAATGGAAAATTTTCCATTAAATTACAACAATTTTTCATCTATTCATAAGTTCAAAGACATATGCTAATTGCACTAGGATAGTGAACATTGTATTCGACATCTTATTTGGGGAAGGATACGTAAAATTCATGAGGAATTATGAAAAATACAATGAAAATATTATTTCCCATTAAATATTTATTTAATGGTTTCCATGAAATGAATTTATAGATTGCGTGTAGAAATGATGATGGTTTGTATGAATGTTATGCATGAAGATGGTATCAAGTTATTTGGTTGGTTTATTTGGAAGACTATTCAATTGGTAGATTTTATGTTGGCTTGGATTGAGGTGTTTATATTACTTAATATCATTTTTATATGTATTTTATTGTTGTATTACTTAAAAATTATAGACAACTATAGAGGAAATCAAGGGAATTAAGAGAAACTGTTGATGATGTGGGCACTATCATCTACCCCAGCAAGCCTTATTAGAGTCATTATTGAGTAAGGCCACATGAGGCATGAAGGTCCATGTATAAGCACTTTGATAGCCCAATTTATGGCCCATTGTGGTAGATGACTGCAAGTGGCATTTCGATAGGATGCTAGTGGACACATAGGTGGGTGTGACTTAGTGGCATCTGGTGCAATGAATCTGGGTGTTGACCCCACTGCCTACTCGAGAGGTTGAAATCAAACAATGAGTAATAAACCACACTGAAAAAAATTCCAAAAATAATGTGAAACATGTTTCAGATATTTAATTTTCACATTCACATTAAATGGTTGGATATAAAATCTATCATCTCATATGTTTAATCATGGTTGTTTAATTGGAATTCCAATCAACTTCATCCTCCGGTTTCATTTTATGACTATGTATTAAGGTATAGAGATTCGATAAAGCTCACGATAGCAGATGACCATCACTAGTGTTCATCTCATACATAGGATATTTCTTGAACATAACTGAGGCTTTGAAAGAAATCTCCATCTTGCATGCCTGAGAATAATTTTAATATATGAAATTTTAAGATGAAAAAAAATTGTAGCCAGCAGTTTTAGAATTCATCAATGATAAATTTCATTGAATATATATAATTGAATTGTATGGGATAATGTAATAAACATGAGATCTTAAATGTGAAGAGTAAACCTGCAATAATGACACCAATATTCCCCTTCTAAATATTTGAGGCTTGAAGTGGAATTCTATGAACAGATTGGTTGAATCTTCACCTAGATACATAAAATCTAAATATATATTCATTTATCTACACCTGAATTCCTGTAAAATCAAATAAAGAGGAAATATGTTATATTCAGTCATTTATAGTGTGTTGAATAATAGTACCATTTATCATACTTATACAGAAATAGAGACCTAAAAAATTCATCTATTTTAATTGTGATGTGGTATTTTTCATACTACATGAATAAACATGGTGAACTATGGGTAATGCATTACATTAAAGAATTAAATATAAATGATCCCATGTTAACAAGAAATTAAATACCTGATTCCTTTGGGTTTTTTAAATTGATAATGTAATTATTGAATCAACTCATACTAAAATAATTCTCAATAAACTTGAAACATCAATTATTTATAGTTCACATAAAATGATACTAAGGATGAAATTTATAAAGACATAGTGAATCCATCATATAACTCTTTTTAAATGAATAAGGAATAAATTATACCAATTTGGGTATTTTTTCTCACAACATGTAGATGGTAATTCCCACATGATTAGGGGTATTAAATGGGACACCCTTGGATATTTTAATTTTCAAAGGAAGCATGAAAGTAGAAAATGAATACCCATGAAAAATATGTGGCAGTAAAGATGACATAATTTAATGTTTTATTAATGAAATAATTATACGAGTATTTAAATGAATAATTAATCTCATGAAATTAAAAGAGACATTATCACATGCACTATATTGTGTATAAATATGTGCGTAACTGTGATGAGAACATATTCCCCTCATTGAAATATCCATTAGAGATTTTGTTGTAGTTTTTTATTAAAGGGAGAAGGACTCAAGGTGATTAATTATTCAATAATGTTATAACATGAACCAGATCATTTGAAGAGAAGTCTCAATGCCATAATTTTTTATATCCAATATTAGTTTCCCAATGATGTATAAACAATATTTCTTAGAATAAAAAACATTTCATGATGAAATGGTGGTTCAAATATAAACAACACCATTATATATTGGTGCATCACATTGAAGTAATTAATGTCCCTCGAGAAGATCAATCAGGTATTGAGTTATCATTTTCCACCTATTATAGGTATTTTCATCAATTCAAATTTTACTACAATAAGAAAATTCATGGAAACCACATATGTTCAACAAAAAGAACAATTTGTATTAGTACCTATCAATGTAAAAAAACTTGTGTTCTAATATCTCTTTTATTATATTTATTTCATGTAAATGTGATCATTGAGAGTTTAAAATAAGACCCTTTCCTCTTAATCAGGGCAGAGGTTTGAGAGTAAGACTGACTAATAGAAAATAATGTAAAACATGGTAAACAGTTGGTTACACCAACACCCCCCCTCATTATGTCTACAAACAAGCTGTATTTGATATACTTCTTGTATCAGACTGTTGGTATTCCTTTGATTTGATCAATGATTTTGTCCTGGTTTTTTAAAGGTTTATATGAAGTGTATATTTGAAGCTGATTCTGAATCACCATTGGTGAAAATTTAATCCCCACTCCAATTAAATAAAACATAATGGTATATTCAAATACCCAAAAAAATAGTTAGGTGATAGAAGTAAAGAAAGTGAGAAAAGTATCCAACAAATAAGGGGATAATCAATGATCTCTTATTGAATTGATGGATAATGATTCTTATGAAAAAACTAATTTATACTATGGAGAGTATGAGGATGATGAATCTATAAATTTTTTTGAATGATTATATTCTCATTTTGAATGGTATATAATTAATGTTTCTTAAAATTATATTTAATATATTATTCATTTTTTCAAGGATCCTTTACATTACAAAGGCAAACATGAAGATAAAATCAATATACAAGAGGATACACTTGTTATTAAATTAAAAATTTGAAATTATCTCACATACCTCATTGAAGAAAAATAAAAATATATAAAACTTATGAATAAAATTATTTCATTAATTGATGAATAATTTAAATGGAATGTTTATGAAAGGATATTTAGTAAACCTATTTTTTGTGTAGTAATGCATCGTCATGAGTCATTATTCATTGTTTCTATAAATTTCATTGACTTTCATCTTGAGGAAAAAACATGTCAGGTTATAGAGCATGGCATGTTAATGGAAGAAAAAACCATGATTCATGATGAGTATATTCATAAGATCCATGCTCTAGAATAATCATATAAATCTATTTTCTATGTAGAGGTATCCAAATTGGATGTTAAAACCATGAATATCAAAGTCCTTGACTACTCTCTGATTGAAAGTATAAAACAACATGAATTCCATGTTAAAATAATGAATGGATGATCCAAAAATAGGTTCAAATCATTTTAAAATGAAATTTGTTTTCTTAAGCACGGAATGCCTTGAACTAGAATAAAAATTTATAATTGTGAAATGGAAACATGTTGGGACATACCAAGTTACATAAAAAGGAAAATTCCACCCAAAACAATGAAGATGTTATACCTCCATGAAGGGATATTACTATACACACTTTTAACAGTAATGATCATTATCATGGTATGGGGTATTCAAATGAGACAACATTAGCTATTAATATTTTCATACGAAGCATGCATAAAGAAAAGTAATACACATTAAAATAACAGGGAGGTAAAGATGAGGATATTAAATGTGTTATTGATGAAAAATATATATGATGATTTAAATAGAGAATCTATATCATGGTGTTAAATCATATAATATCACATGCACAAAATGGTTTATAAATATGTGCATAAAGGTGTTAAGAAAATATATACATCATTTCAATATCCTTTGGAAATTTTGTTATAGTTTTTATATCGAAACGAGGTGTGAAATCTAGGAAATTCTTCATGAAATTGATTAGACTAACCCAATCATTTAAAGAGAAGTATGAATACCTTCTATTCTGATGTTCTTGATGATGTTAATAAGGAGCTACAAGATTTATTTTAAAAAATTATTATTTCCTGAAGAAAATGCGGTGCCCGTATAAAAAATTCGTTTGAATACTCATGGTATTGGAATAAATAATCCAACTCACTCATGAATATAGATCAGTTCATAAATTACCATTGCAATCCAGTTATAAGAATTTTAACCATTTACAATTTAATAGTAATGAGAAAATCCATGATAAAACTATAGTTCGACCATGTCAATGAGTAGGTTATTTTATTTAACCTCATGAAAATAATTATCTGTTGCTATATATTTTAGTAAATACATTATTAGTGAATGTGAAAATTTAGATAACACAACATGATCCATTCCTTATAAATGGTAAAGAGGTTCTAGAGTAATATGGGATAATGGAATATAATGTAAAACTATATAAAATTATAGTTACCCTGATCCACCCCCTATAAGTGTCCCTAAACGGTCTATATGTGAACTGTAGAATTAAATTGGGAATTAGGTACATTATATAAAATAAAACATGGTGTGAAATATGAAACATGTCTCAAATAATTGAAAATTGAGACAAATACCCCTTAAAATTAATTATTCAAAATTGAATGGGATTTAACCAAATAAAAAAAATATCCGAATCATATATATATAAATATTATTCAAAATTATATCAATTTATAAAATTTATTTAGAATTATTTATTACCAATATATTAGTTAGTTAGATATTATTTTCATTATCTGATGTTATTAGCATTGCTTGATTTTTTAGTACTTGTTTCATTTTGGGGAAGACAATTATTATTTATAAATTAAATTTAAAACATTTCAATATCATCATAGGTAGCATAAAATATATTTTTTATGGTAATTTATAATTTTTTACTCTAATTTTAGAAATATTTTAGTTATGATTCATGATGGAACACTAGGTGACAATCTTCTTTTGGTAATTTGTAATGATCTAACAGGGTGCTATATTAAAAGATGTTAAATACAAATACAAATATTATACATAATCCAAACAAAATTATTTTTTCATTAATCTATAATAATAATAGTAGTTATGTTTTCATGGTCATCCATGATATAAATTTATAGCATGGTTCATATTGGTGGTTAAACCAACGCAAAAAAGAATAAGTGTCAATATATGGTTAAGGTCAAGAAATTGATTATTTTAGAATAGTAAATTAATTAAATAATTATAATGATAATATATAGACTATATATTGTGGTGAATAATATTTTATGTGAATTTATAATGAATAAAATACTAACCAAAAAACAGAACATGTCCCTTTCAAGGAGGTTGTAATATGTATGTATTCATCGTAAAAATATTCATTTTACATCGATCTAGAGGAAGATAGGATATAGTTAATAATATACTAATATTTATAATGTTGTAAATAAAAATATATTCCATTAAATATACATTAAAAATCATTAATTTAAGGTGATGATGCAAAATCAAACATGTTGTTCATGGAGGTGGTATTCTGGATGTATGCATGAAAAACATTTAATTTCTAAAATGGTCTAAGAGGAGGGTAGAAAAAGGACATTAAATTAGTATAATAACACTTTTTATTCTTAAATATAATTATTTTATCATTATTTCATTGATATAATGGTATTTAGGTGGTATAAGAAAAAATGGATTAAAATATATTGTTGAAGAACATTATATCTCCTAATGGATTTTCTCTCTAGGGTAACAACATATGGATAATTAGAATTTCCTTTTTTCAATAAAAATGATTCTAGTATTTGGGGAGAGAATTAGTGAGATACTTAGATAGATTATTGAGTAACCTAATTATTTAAAATGGGTGGATAAAATTGGTGTTGGTGAGATATTTTTCTTGATGAAGTTAATGACATTTTTGAAAATATAGATTCTTAATATAAAGAGAGAACATTTTGAACATGGAATGTTTTTTGGGGGTGGGGGTTAAAGAGGGAAATAATGAAGTGGCTGAATATTTTAGGTTGATAATACCTCAAACAATCATTTTCACACATGTTTCATGTATATTTTTGAAGCTGTTTACTCTTACATTTTTATCTTTTATAATTTTATGTTTTAGCTATAGTAATTATTTTTACCTAATAATTTAATTTTAATTATTATAAATAATATTGGACATGTTAAATTATTTTGTCTCAATGATTAATAATATGAGATATTTTTTTCCAAAAAAATTATAATGGTGATAGAAATTAATTTATATATGATCACACACAACTCTTAGAAACCATTTTTCGAAAAAGTTGTTCTTGTATAAAGAATTTGATTAAGATAAAATTATCAATGTTGTTTATTTATTTGATATTAATTATATTTCTATTAATTAAATGGTATTTTTATTTATTTCAAAAAATACTAACATTGAATTTGACCATATGAATATTTATATAAAAGAAACCATGAAAATTAGTTTTTCTTAGAGTAAAATATTACCTATGTTTTCAAAATGATAATCATGGGTTTTATAAATTAAAAATAGTATTTTTATGTTAATATATTAAATATAAAAAAAAAATTTGTGTAAATTTTTTATATTTTTTTTGTAATATTTATTTTACGAAAATGACATAAAATTAATGGATTAGATATAAAATATATATCCACTATTTGTATAAAAAAATTTCATAAAATACACTGACAATAAATATTAAAATAATATATATATTATAAATCCCAAAATATAGTTAATTTAATTTAATTAAAATTTTATAATTTTATAATTTATCTTTTAAATATAAACATAAAAATACAATGGAGTCTATTTTCATGGGAATATATCTTTTTAAAACATATATTATTCTTATTCTTATTTCCTATTAGTTAATAATGAAAATTCTATTAATATATTATCAACTTCAATAATATTATATATATATATTAGTAAATTTCATAAAATAAATTAAATAACAAACCCATTTCTTTCAAAACAATTATTTGTAGCATAAAATAATCTTATTAGATATTCAGAAATTCTAATCTCATTTCATTTGATTACAAGTATTAAAAGAAACCATTTTTTAAACATATTATGTAATTTAGAAACCACTTTTTTCTCAATAATTAAATCGGAAATTTATAATAGTTATATAATGTTTCACAATTTGTTTTGGTTTTATTATTAATGTTAATGAATTTTTCAATCACATTAGGATTTAAAGGAAAATATATAACTTAAAATAATGTGATGTCACATCATAAGTTGTCTTAAGATATTTTCTCATATTAATTATAACATAATCTATAAAAATAACTAAACACTTCTATAATACAAAAATATTCAACCTGAGTATAACACATATACATATTTAATAATTTAATAAGAAAATTTAATATATTGTATAAAAATTCACTCCCATGTAAGATCTCATGCCCATATGAGTTGGAAAATTTCAATGGGTAATTGAACATTCCATTTTGTGGATTATTTATTTAGAATGGGGAATCTAAAGGAAGTTATTGTGTTATCAATTCCATTAATTTATTTTTTATCATGGTTTCTATTTTGGGGGAAGGCATAGGGGTTTAGGCAAGAACCAGATGTGGAATGGCTGTTTTAGGGTGGAAACAATACTATAATATGTATTTCATGTGATAAATAGTAATTCATGATGTGGAAGGTGCTCATGTGGTAATCCCAAGGTGTTTAAAAAATCAAAAGGGGATCATGGAGCAGATATCTATAATTCATGACATGATTATATGAGTCATTCCATGAATGATTCTAGTGAGATATTCTTAAAATTGTTTTGTCTCAACTAGGAAACTTACCCCGACAGAGGAGGGGCAGTGAATCAGGTTATGAATTATTGAAACAAAATCCACTGCATATCATGTTTCTTCATTAAAAAACACTTTTCTCTCCCTTTTATGTATGAATATTTGAACAAAAATTAAATCACGGATGAGAAAGAAAATTTTTTCTTAGTTTACCCTCAATGGGAAACATTGAATGAGTATACAACTAAAATGTGTTTATAAACAAAATTTAATAAGGATAACTACCATTATAAATATTGTGCTAGATCACTTCAATTCCTATGCCCACTTTCCTTACAAATTTTGGAGAACACTCAATATCCCACTTAGTTTACAACTAATCACAATTTGAGAGATCACCGCTCTATCAACTAAAGTGTTCTCACTTACCCACCAAAACATTATCCTATTTTTTTGAATCACCCAATAATTGTTTCACACATATATGAGTGCGACATTATGTATTGTTTTCACTTGGTAGATGATATCCACTTTTCCACATACTATTAGATTACAGAAATTTGATTCATGAAATACATTAGTCCCTTTAATTTCATCTTACACCCTCCATGAATTGTCTACCATCCAATGAAAAATACCTTGATCTGTATGGAATGAGTTCTTAATGTAAAATAATTTCTCCATGGACCATCTCTTCTTTGTAAATGTCTAATGCCTCATGAAACACCCATCCTTCGTGGATCTCCACTATATCGTGGATAGATTTATCATTACAATATTGTATACCCCAAAAACCTCTTTCTAAGAACTATATTTTAAAACTATCTCTTTCCCTGAATTTAATCATCATGAAAAACTTATTCATCATATAATTATGACTTGTGAGCCTCTTCTCCTATACGTGATCCTCAATAGCGGACCTCTTCTACTTCATATAATCCTCTTTCGAAATCTACATCGGACATAACCAAATTCATCCAATGATGACTTCTCTAATGGAATTCACATTAACTATTGGTCCTATTAAGGATATTTATATAGGAATATAGATCTATAAAATTGAAAAATAATAATTTCTATAAACATCTATGTGGTACAGCCTTCACCATGTACACTCTATGTGGTATACATAACATCTTTAACATTTATGGTGGATGTTGTCATCCACAAACAAAAAACCTTTGTTCTATCCATAAATCCAAACCTTCATATGAATATAATGAGGCACCCATGAACAAGGAATCTACAGTGAAAAAATATCATCCAATGAATTATTTTTCTATGTGGTTCACATAAATCTCATTACGGGGTGCATAGTGTATAGACCTTTTCAGAAGGCTTTATTCAATGCCTTTTCCAAAATAATTTAGCTGCTTTGTTTTCTAAGAACCTCCTTTGTGTTATAAAAACTCATTTTAGTTATACATAGCACTATTAAAATTTATAAATATTTCATTTTCTATAAAACAACCTCCCAATTTTATGGCCCAATAATTTTGAAAAATCTGTCAAACATGGACACCTTAAACACATAATCTATTCAAATACCAACCATATTTGAACATGGTCATCTAGAATTTTCAACAAAGAAAATCATCCTAAAAACACTTATATGGTGCCTTGAGTAATTTTTCCCAACAGTCTCCTCCTTTGGGTTTGGTGAAAAAACATCATAATTGATACACTTTTGAAACTTCATCCTTCTTCTACCAAAACTCTATTCATGAAATTCAGAGAGTGACAAATTATTTATTGAACACATAATCTATTATAACATGATCCATGCTCAATGTGAGAAGAAATAGTTTCATGAAAATTCAATTTATGAATTACTTCATTCCAAAACAATTCATCTGATTTCATCAAAAACATCACTTCACATGATATATAACCTACGAACAAAAATATTTTTCAATGTTAGATTTAATACTATCCATAATTCCCTTCTCACCCATCATATTATCCTATATCTTGATTAAGTCAATTTTATCCCCCTTTTATAGCCACAACTTCTCCCCCTTTGTCAATGAATGCCAAGGTCACTACTTTTTGGTCTACGAAAAGGTAAAGAAAATTGATTAGTACACTATGGAAAAACAAAGCCTTCTATGTGGATAGGGTTTCTCATATCCACTATTAATCAAGTGTGGGGAGTCGACAACACTCCTCGAGCCAATTGATGATAATAAAATGCTAATTTGAGTAATCCCTTTATTATAATTTGCACAACCTAAAGTTCTGTTGGAAGACACTCTATCTTCATGTTCCCTTGATCAACCTTCTAATTTATAAAATGATACTTTATTTCAATGTTATTTGATATTTAGTGATAGAAAACATTTTTTATAAGATTTATATGACATGAAATATTTTAATGGATTCTGATCAGAGACTTCACTAGAACTTCCATATCATCAAGATGCTTCTTCATCTATAATAACATTATGTAGGATTGAGCGGCCACAATATATTCAGCTTCTACGCATCTTGACAAAATAAAACATTTTTTATTTCATAGCTAAGAAATTTGAAATCTATCAAGACGAATAAACCTATAACATGGATTTTCTATCATCTTTTGAACCATCACAATCAACATCCGTATGTCCCAATAACTCTTGTAGTGATATTTCATTGTAAGGAAAACTGAAATCCACTTAGACATTGATATACCAATTTATTATTTTCACTACAAGAAATTGGTTTCCCTTTCAATTACATTGATATAGTTCTATATAAAATTTGGAGAAATGGTATCTGATCTTTTAACTATCATATATAACATACTGCCAATGATTCTCCTATATTCAGTGAAATTAACTGCATTGCATTCATCATCACTTGAAAATTTCATCTAGGTAGCCACTAGATTATTAATCTCTTTGTAATTATCCATTCCAAAACATCTCCAAATCTCTATCATATATATTTTTTGATAAATTATTGTTCCATTATTTCCTTGTGTAACCTATAAACAAGGGAAAACATCAGTTCAAAAACCATTGAAAAAAAATTCACATTTCATGAATTCTACAAACATCTTGCAATGGGATTCATCTGATCCACCAAATATTATGTCTTTAGCATACAACAGCACCATAATACTCTTATTACTATCATTGTTGACATATATATTGTAATCAACACCAGCATGATTAAATACGAGCTTCATAGAAAACAAGTTTAGTTTGAATACCAATATCTTGGTTCATTATTCAACCCATATTGATTCTTCTTCAGCCAAAAACAATTATTATCTTCTCCATGATTGTAAAAACCACATGGTTCTTCAATAAAAATATCTTATTCCATAACCCCATTTAGAAACCCTGACGTGATGTCCGTCTGGAAAAAAGAAATCATTCTTTACATTCCCATGGAAAACTATAATATATCTATATATAGCATTTCAATAGGTGAAAGTGTTTCACCACCATCATTACCCTCTATTTTGGAGTAACATTTAACACTAATCATGATTTTATTGAATTACTCTACCATATTCCTTCATCTAGTTATGAAACACCCATTTCTTCCAAATGAAATTCTTATCTATTTGTCTCTATAAATTATCCCATGTAAGATACTTATCAATTCTATCAATTTTGTATCTACTTTAGATAAGAAGTATGCCTACTATAATGACATCATTCATCATATTTGAATTGGTTATTCCTCCTCACCAATGATGTTCTATTAGTTAATTTCAGCTCAAGTCTACAGTTTTCATGTATACAAAGATTTTAATTCCACCTTCTCATAATATTAATATTATTTAGAATCATCATTTTACATTTCAATTCCCCCTTAGGTTTTTACCTCCACACCACTTTTCTAAAGACCAATAAAATTCAAGGGAAATTTTTTTCTTAATTTTATTTGGGATTTTACAAGAACGCAGTTTCTGACGGCACCTGATTCCAAGGCCCGTGTGCCCAGAATCATTTTCTGAAGTTTAGTTTGGGTACGTTCAGTGAATGAACGAGTGGGTTTTTTAAAACTTTTGAACCAATGCCCAGAATCGAATTCTGAGGGCACCGATGGAATCGCAGCGCCTGTATTTTCATAGAAACACAGTTTTCGGAGTTGCGTTTGCTTGGGTGTAGTTTTTAATTTTTGCTGTTAATTAAAGGAATAAAATAAAAATTGGATGCACAATTTTTATTTTACATCATGTTTTTCAACCTAAGCTAAGTGTTACGAGTGAGACCCACAATATCTTACCCACTATGTAGGATAATTGTGAGGAGGGGCCCACACGAGCCCCACCATTTCTTTCAACTTTTTCAACCCCCCTCCTTTAATTAAGTAACGCACCCACATGCCCTTTTTAATGAAGTCAACCCTTGCGTTTACTCTGGATAATAAACGCCTCTTTAATTGGGCAGTTTAAAGTCCTCAATAAATTCAATTAATTGATTGATTCTTTTTTTGAAATTAAAATTGTTGGCTTGTGTTTTAATAAAATAAGAAAACTCTGAATTTATTAAATTTTTTGGGTTGTGAGAGGCATGGGTGATTATGATCAGGTTCTTGAAGTTCTTCCTCCTTGACGAAGAACGTGAAGAACACCGACCTCCGATGATGGAGGACGGTGAGAGACGCCTTCCTCGGAGATCGATGACCCAATGCGTGTCACCTTGTTCTTCCTTTCCGCATCAAAAAAAGGGAGACTCTGTTCCTCCACGACGCGATGATCCGCCTTCTTCTGCGATGAACCCTCGCTCAACGAATTTGATGAGGTAAGGGGATTATTATTTCATTTGATCCTTATTACTTCATCGTTGACTTATCGTCTGTTTGGGGCCGCCTATTATCGGAATAACGGGAGGAGGTCAGACCGCATGAACACGACCGATCCTCCAATCCCCTTTGGTTGTTTGATATTGTTTGCAGCACGAACAAGGAAACACGGTGCCGAAGCACCGTGCGGAAATATGAATGAAAGGGGGAGAAGCGTAGCGCCGTCACGCAGCACCGTTGAAGAGGAACCAAAGACACGGCGTCGTCGCGCCACGCCGGAGAACCACAGAAGCACCGTGGCAGGAGCGGGGTCGCGGCAGAGGGGCGCTGCACCGTCGCGCCGCGTCGGATGGACCAAGGTCGCGCCTTAGGTTGCAGTGGAGCGGGGAGACCGGCGGCCGGTTCCGGGCCGCTGGCGTCGGAGCAGGGCGACTGTCCAGCGCCGGTCCCGTGGCAGCAACAGTTGGCCGGCCAGAGCGGGCCGGCCGGTCAGGGGAAAACCGGGGGTTCGTAACCCCCAGTCGACTAGAAGGTGCAGCCCCCCACATGGGGGCCGCGGGTTCTCTACGCGGGGGGCAGCGCCCCCCCCCCCCCCCCCCTTCGCTCTGCCGTAACGGCCGAGCCGCCTGGCCGCCTGGCCGCCCGGCCAGCACCAGCGCGCCGGGCCGCACCCAGGCCGGGCCGCGCCCAAGAAGGCCGGACTTGGACCCGAGTCGGGTCGACCCAGTTCGGGCCGACCCAGAGCGTATCGGGCCGGGTCGGACCGGGCCCGAACCCACTAATACCAGACCTCTAATGGTCTTTTGCCCATAACCTGGGATGCGGACCTCCGATCGACGCACCGTCATCAAAGATGCAATCCTTGGATTGAGAAGATCCTTTAGTTATATTAAACTCAAGGTTTCGGAGTACATTGGGTTCAGCCAGTTTGGTTCGTACACGAAACCAATCCGGCCCTCAGAGCGGAAATGATTATAACATGAGCTCCTGACATCCGATTGACATGCCTTCGACTTTGATGGATTCCTCTTAGTGAGACAGACCTTTTGGCTTACTCCGCTCGAGGTTTGGATGCAGTTGGAGAATGGTCGGGTTGGTTTTGGCTTAAAAACCAACTGGGCCCCTGGGACGAAAAAGCCAATAACTCTCAGACCGGGCGTCCTATTGACGCGCCGTCTATGAAGTTGAGTTCCTGTTGACGATACGGAACTTTTGGATACATCAACTCCGGACTATGTGTCAGTTGATGTATCAACCCCTCGGCTTGTGGATCGGACCCTCTCGAATGAGCTTGCTATGTGCGGGAACCCTAGAGCTAGCTGCGACTGCGACTGCGATGACGATGATGACTGTACAGAAATCCTCTGTGGATTCGACGGCGACGACTACAACACTCAGCGATCCTACGTGGATCAGTACTACCGATCCTGTGTGGGTCAGATCCTGTGTGGGTCAGTGCTCAGCGGTCCTGTGTGGGCCAGCGCCTACACATCCTGTGTGGGTCATTGGGAGGGTTAGTTGCCTAACGATCCTTTGTAGGTCATTGCGGGGGTTAGTTACCTATCGATCCTTTGTGGGTCATTGCGGGGGTTAGTACCTATCGATCCTTTGTGGGTCTGACGGCTTAGATGAAACAGTGGTTACATCTGATCATCTATATCATCTTACGAAGAAGTATTCCTGTGTGAGCTGAATATTGACTTTCAATCCTTATATTCGATATGTTTGACTTGATATCCTGTGTGGATTACACTATTCTTTCCTATGTGGATTGGGTTGTGATTTCCAGTGTGGACTGGGATGTACATGAGCTCGGATGTTGGAGCCGAACGAGAATTGATGACTTAGGTATACGTATGGGAATATACCTAAGTAGTGTCGGATGTTATTTCGTGATTGTATCTTTCCTTTGTGGATTATCCTTTGTGGATTCTGGGAGACTTTCAGGGGTCTCAGGGTCCCTACTGAGTAGATTATACTCACCCCTGTATGGGCTATTCCCACACTATGTTGTGTTGGTTGCAGACGACAGACATCACTGATCGTGGTTGAGGCACGAGGAGCAGGTCGGTACCAGGAGGTGGACCACTGGGCGGGGTATACTCGGAGCAGACGGCTAGATCTGAGGAGCTGTAGAGGCTATCTGTACCCACCCTTCAGGTGGGACTTCCAGTGGACGGCTCGACGTTGCGGCTTTACTTTTCAGTTATTGTACTATCTTTTTCAGTTGTACATTACTTTCAGTTTGGGTTTGTATTCTGACCCACTTACTTTTCCGCACTTACTATTGTACCCAGTTTTTATTAGTGTTTACTTCTACTTCTTTCTTGCTCTGTGGTGTTGGTTTACTTTACAAAGGCAATACCTTCCCTTTTATCAGTAATTACGCCTTGGTGCTAGTCGCCAGCCCCTGGCCTATGGAAGGCGGGCTTGGGGTAGTCACGGCACGGGCCCCGAGGACGGGTCGTGACAAATTGATATCAGAGGAGTTCGGTTCTACCGCAGAACATGGGACTCTAATCTTTTTCTATGTGAAGCAATAGTGTTAAGAGTATTGAGTGTGGTTATCA
The DNA here is from genome assembly GCA_963277665.1 of Viscum album. Lineage (NCBI taxonomy): Eukaryota > Viridiplantae > Streptophyta > Magnoliopsida > Santalales > Viscaceae > Viscum > Viscum album. Next base: position 1,516,289,643 of record OY728137.1, read on the forward strand.
GTCCAGGGACTCCAGTGTTGGTGTGGCGGCTGACGTATCCGTACACGAGGACCATGACTTCTAATTTCCAACTTAATGCACTAAAACATTGTTTTCATGTGTGTTTCAAGTTTTCATTGTGATTAATTTGTGTCATCTCATCAGGTATATTGTTTGACCGTGGCACACCTATTTCTTTTCAAGATGTCCCCACGATGGCATCCAGCTAGGGTTTCGAGCATTGTACGTGACGATAGCCCACCGAGCGACGAGGCCTTGGTATAGGGCCCTTTGACAGTAGAGGCACTGGCGGTACCTCTACCAGCTGAGCCACCGATGCTACCATCCCCAGTCGCTGACGATGCACGTTGCCTAAATGAATTGCACGAGTTTCAGCGTCAACGACCACCCAGCTTCCGCGGGGAGACGAACCTTAAGGCAGCCGAGGATTGGCTGGAGCCAGTTGTACGATATTTCTGTTTGGTGAGGACCCCAGCAGACCTCATGGTGATCCTCATAGCGAGCCTCCTGCACGCGGCAGCAGGCAGATGGTGGAGCTTGATGCTCCAGGTGCACGACGAGGCATCTCTCCTCTGGACGAAATTTGAGAGCCTCTTCCCCTCAGAGTTCGTCCCAGCCAAACTCCATGCGGTGCGCATCCAGGAGCTTCTACAGCTACGGTAGGGCAGCTTGAAGGTCGCCCAGTACTCGGTGAGATTTACATATCTCATGCGCTATTCGACGGAAATGGTATGGGACCCATTCTTCCGGGCCCGGACCTTTGAGCAGGGATTGGGGCAGGAGATCAGGGCATCACTGATCTCCCTTAGAATTCCGATACAAGCAGGGGTACGAGAGTGATCCCTTCTCATCGAGAGCATCCTTGTCGAGCCTACATCAGTAGTGAGACCTACCGTAGGGCGGCACGTAGCAGAGCCTTCTACAACAGGAAGTCGACGGATGACTCATGGGTCCAGGAAGACCAGACCCTCAGGTAGACGACCTCAGGACACTGGCTCAGAGGTGCGGCACACTCAGCGCGGAGCCAGTCATTCGAGAGGCATACAGTGCTACGCATGCGGCGGGCAGGGCCACATGGCTCGGGACTGCTCGACCTGCCGTATCGAGGAGTAGCAGATGGTTGAGGGACCACCCAGGAAGAGGCAGAGGGTCGACCGTGGCAGTCCGCAGGGAGCAGGCGGATGAGGCAGAGGAGCTAGCCGAGTATCAGGTGGTGGAGGATGCTTTCAGGCTCTACCACCACCACCACCAGGAGGTCCACCCCGACCACAAGGAGCTTGTGGGTAGAGATAGGCACAACTCTAGGCAGCGGAGGCCTACGACCACGGCGCGCCCGAGATGATGCTAGGTTCTATCTATTTCTATTTTACCCTTTCTGAAATTCATATAGACACAGGAGCGAGTCATTCCTTCATAGCCGCTGCCTTTGTTCGGAGCTCGGAGATTCTGATAGAGCCGTTGGCTCGATCCTTACGGCTAGAGACTCCTATGGGAGCAAACTTGATGATTACGCACTGGTTCCGGCAGTGTGAGCTTACTCTAGAAGGCGAGAACTTCGGCTTGGATCTTCTTGTAGCGGCGTCAAGGCCTTACGAAGTCATCTTGGGCTTGTATTGGTTATCTATATTCCATGATCAGATTGACTGTATTAGGCGCAAGGTGCAGTGTGCACACACCGACGAGAGTAGGTTCACCTTCATCGGTGAGAAGGGAGCTTTCGCAACACAGGATAAACTCTCGCAGAGGAGAGGACAACCCATCACTCGTCAGTTAACAAGCCTCATCCTAAGAGTAGTTGACATGCAGAGTCCTGTTTTCCCTGCAGTTGTGGATCAGTATGCAGAAGTTTTTCCGGACGACGTTCCCGGACTACCTCCCCACAGAGAGGTAAACTTTTATATTGACATGTACCCCGGGACAACCCCGATATCCACTCCATCATATCGGATGGCACCCGCTGAGCTTCGAGAGCTATGGGTACCATTGGAGGACTTCCAGGGAAAGGGATTCATCCGACCCAGTGTTTCACCCTGGGCTTCCTGATAGTGATCGCCAAGAAGGCAGAAGGTAGCTTGCGACTTTGTGTCAACTATCATCTCCTGAACCAGGTGACAGTGAGGAACAATTATCCACTACCGAGGATTGATTACCTCTTCCATCAGCTCAAGGGAGCGCGGTGGTTCTCAAAGATAGACCGTAGATCAGGCTATCATTAGCTCATAGTTTGGGATGAGGACGTGCAGAAGACGACCTTCAGATGTCGGTATGGACACTATGAGTTCTTGGTTATGCCATTCAGTTTAACCAATTATCTAGTACTGTTCATGTAGCACCCGAGACTTTTATGTTATATAAATCATCAAAGGAATCTTTTTTTACACAACACTTGCTTGGCTTGCTTTACACGCAATCGCGACCTTCCTCGATAGCTTGCGTCGTACGCAATACCGAGTTTCACTAAACAACAATATGCTATTAAAACTAGCCGTTATGAATAGTAATAAGCACTTTTTGAAATTTTATAAATTTTATTTTTCAAAATGGACTTCATTTTTGGACTCAGAATATCGAAATTAGCCTAGGGTGAAATTTTGGTATTTTTCTGAAAACATTCATTTTTTGATGAATAGTGAAACCACTAAGTGGTAGGTTAAAAAACTGAATTTTGCATAAAACTTAATTTTACCGCTTCTGTGAATGGAATTTCGAAAATCCGAGAGACACGGTTAATATCAAGGACTAAAATGTGGATCAATGAGATGAAAATAATTTTTGGTGAATAGTAACTTTTTACTTTTTTTTACCGTGGTTAATAGTAAATAGGGTAACTAAGGGTAAATATGATATTAATATTACCCTAACACATGTCCTAATTCTATTGGACAAGTGTAATTCGACCAAAAACAAACTTAGGAATAAAATATGACCATTTAGGCCCACTTGGATTAGATTAGGACATTTATTATTAATTTATTTAAAGAAGGGTTAAAATAGATCAAATCAAAGTTTAATAAGTAAATCATTTTTAATATGGGGTTATACATAAGATAAATTCGATTGTAAATATTCATTAGAAAGCTAAAAAGATTTCCTACATGATGGTATTTTATTTGTAATTTTTAGACATCAAATAATTTAATTTATTTATGACACAACGATGATGCAGTAATTATCTTATTAATGAAATATTGACATAATTGATGTTATAAATACCAAAAGAAATGTAATTTGAGATTTTTTATGAATTACACTAATTTTATAGGTTACTATGATATATTAATGTTGATTTAATCAACTTGGTTCGAACATTTAATGCTGTTATGACTTTCACAAAAATCATATATCAAATAGTGTCAAAATTGACACAAAAAAGTTTTTAAATCAAATATTATATTATTAATTGTTATTTTATTCCTAAAAATCTAAGGTTAGGCCAAATGACTTAGATAAGGATATATATATTAATAATAAACAATTTGGGGTTCGTTTGGCAAGTTATAGTAAGTGTATTAACCATATAATGAAAGAAAACAAAAAGACATGGTAAAAGTTAAATTATTTAACTTAGAGTTAAATCTAATTGATAAGGTTAAAATAATACCCTAAACTTGTCTAAATCTTATTTGTTGATAGGATTTCGACCCATCCCCACTTTATCTTCGAAATAAGACCCTTTGGAACCATTATAAACCGATTTTGACTTTAATATAAAATAATATTTTGAGATATTCCTAAGGTGCCCCTCTCCTCCCTTATAAAAGGGCACCTCCTCCCCCTCCTCCTCACACCAAATTGAGCACTCAAGCTCGGCCAAACCCTGCCATTTTCTCCTATCCACTTCCATAGAATAGTCCTAGAGGTCCTGGTCCTCTCCAAAGACCACTCTTAGTTCCTTAAGTGGAGGATTCAAAGAGGCTTTCCAAAGAAGAGGAGCTTCGGACACGAACAAAGCAAATCGGACCTAAGGTAAGGGAAATATCACAATCTCATTTTTATCCGAGATTGTTTATTCGTAAGTATTTACTGGGGTGTATTTTATCATCCACATCCATGTTTCATCAATATGTAATATTATTTCCATCCACCTACAATTGTTTAAATCCATTTTTACCCTTCGGTGAGTTTTTAGTAATATGTATGAAAGGAATATTTTGTCGTACGAGGTACTTTTTTGACTTTTCCGACAAAAGTACGAAGAATTTTTTTTTAACTTATACGGCACGAACGGATTTTTACGGTTTTATAAAGCCTTATTTTCATGAACCTTCCTCCAAAATATTTCATGACTATTTTAAATAAAATCTATTTCTTTTAAAATTGCATGATGTTTTGTGAAAAGGAATTGATTTTGAAGAAGAAAGGATATTTTCCACAAGAATTCATTTCAAGTGTTTTATCAAAATTATTTTCCATCCAAGATAATAAAGGGTTATGTTTCTATCCATATGTTTACATTGATTTGACTATGTTGTGATGGAATTATGTTTAAGAATTCCTTTATCTTATATGAATGGTTTTATGATGTCATGTTGTTTAAGAATCCCATTTTTATTACATGGGTTATGCTATGATGTATGGTTTATGATTTTGTGGCACACATAAGAAAGGATTCTTTATAAGATGGGTGGGACCTATATCTCCCTCCAATGCATTGGGTAATGATTTTATATCTCATGAGATAGACAGGGCTGGAACGGTAGGTTATACCGGTTCAGTGAAACAGGACTGAAACGAGGGTTACTCGATTCAGAAAGGGACTTTGTCCACTAAGATAGTCTTGGCATTGAGTCATGACTAATAAGAAATGATTTTCTATGATTATGTGTGCATGCCACAAAGTTTCAATTTTTATGTTATGATTATGGTGATCTCATTTTCACTTCTATGATTTGTTCCATGTTAAGATATTATGATCTCTTTTGCAGGTTATGATTTTCCAAAAGATATGATATGATTTTTATTTCCTTTATTTGCCTTGCTGAGCATTTGAGCTCACCCTTTTACGTTTTCTTTTCCCCAGGTCAGGAAGATGGATATTAAGTAGAATATGCTAAAAGGGACCCTCGATATGATGAAATAAATGGGAGACACTGTAGAAGATTTATGAACCAGTTGTTTATGTTTCCCAGTTTCTAAAGACACTATACCTACACGGTCCTTTGTGGTTTTATCATATGTTGTAATAAGTGTGCTTCAATTTTGAAGTATTAACAATGTATGTAAAGTATGGGTCGTTATAGTTGGTATCAGAGGAAAGGTATAGTCAACCTTTGGAAACTAGGATGTGAAAGCCTTAGTAAGAACCATAAGGATAAGTCTAAGCATAGAACACAATCTTAGTGTTTTAGAAATGGCCATGAATACCCTAGGATAAGACTTTAAGAATGAAAATTTTATTCTTGAATTATGTAGTTTCCTATTATAATTAGTGTTGCTCACACTATTCTTCTTGGTTTTAGTCAATGGCTGGAACCCGAAGGAACCGTGTTAATGCGGAATGCAATGGGAAATGCAATGATTGTCCCCCTGAGCAACCAAACGATATGGGAGCTGGAATGCAAAATCTTGTAGCCATGCTCACACAACTTTCTCAAGCTATGAATCTTGCAGGACTTCCAAATGAGCAAAGGAAGGAGCAACATTCTGTTGAATCCTTCATGAGGCAGCGTCCACCTTCTTTCAGTGGGTCTACTGATCCATTAGTTGCTGAACAATGGATTAGTACTACTGAAAAGATATTTTCAGTTCTTCAATGTTCTGAACATGATAAAGTCATCCTAGCAGTGTATCGTTTGGAAGGAGATGCTGATCAATGGTGGAATCTTATTAATAATATGAGGCAAAGCGATGAAATTGAGTCTATGGAATGGGACGAGTTCAAGAACTTATTTTTCAATAAGTACTTCCCTCGTATTCTCTGAACAAAGATGGAGAAAGAGTTTCTTGAACTGAAGCAAAGGGATGATGAATCTGTTGGTACCTATGAAGCAAATTTTACAAGACTTGCAAGGTACGCTTCTGATATTATTATCCAACCTGAGAGTAAGATCGATCAATTCTTTAGTGGCTTAAAACCAAGTCTTCGAAGGGCGTTAGCCATAAGGGACTTCAATAGCTATGAGGAAATCGTTCGATGTGCTCTCAAAGTCGAGATGGAGATTGGAGTAACCCATCAGTCACATGGGTTTGATAAGAAGAGGAAGATGGAATTCAAAGGAAACTCTAAGGAGCACACTGAAAAGAAGATGAGCTTTCCCTTATGCTCAAATTGTGGAAAGAAACATGGAGGGAGTTGTCTTAAAGGGACAAGTAAATGTTTTAAATGTGGAAAGGAAGGTCATCGGGCATTTGAATGCCGTGATAATGGGAAGAAGATGTCTAATGATGCAAACAAAGGAAGGGATACACAGAATGATCCTACTACACTTCAATGTTTCAAGTGCAAGGAGATGGAGCATTATGCCAATCAATGCCCAAATCCAAGGGTTGATGATGATGGTTGACGTCAACAAAATCTTAAGGCTAAAGACAAAGGAAAGTCACATGCAATTTCTATCAGCGATGTGGAGTACGATAACGAAGTGGTGAAAGGTACACTTACCATCCACTCTAAAGTAGCAAATGTTTTATTTGATTCTGGATCCACCCACTCTTTTATTTCTAAAGAATTTTCTAAGGGTATCACCGTATTACCTCAACAATTAGATGTTGAGTTAGCTGTGACAACACCTAATGGCACATCAATCGCATCAAAAGTTTATAATTCTTCTCCAATCGAAGTTTGTGGGAAAGTGCTTCCTGCAAATCTTGTGATCCTTCCTTTAGTGTAATTTGATGTGATTCTTGGCATGGATTGGCTTTCTCTACATGGAGCTCATATCAATTGCCAAAGAAGGGAAGTCACATTTCATATTCCAGATCAATCTACGATCGTATATCAATGCAAGGATGAACATAATCTTCCAGTGGAAATTTCTTCCATCTTATGGGTATTGATTCCACTAAAGGAAGGTTATTTATCTCAAATGGTTGGTGAGAAACTCACGATTAAGAATATGCCCATTGTACGGGAGTTTGATGATGCCTTTCCGGAGGAATTACCGGGTCTTCCACCAAATCGTGAAGTTGAGTTTTCAATAGAACTCGTACCGGGTGCTTTGCCTATCTCAAAAACACCTTATAGAATGGCCCCAATTGAGTTGCAGGAATTGAAGAAGCAACTCCAAGAGAATCTTGATAAGGGATTCATACGCCCTAGTGCGTCACCTTGGGGAGCACCTGTTCTATTTGTTAAGAAGAAAGATGGATCAATGAGACTCTACATTGATTATCGAGAACTTAACAAGATCACTATCAAGAACAAATATCCTCTCCCATGCATTGATGACTTATTTGACCAACTACGCGGAGCTCAATACTTTTCCAAGATTGATCTTCGTTCAGGGTATCATCAATTAAGGGTCAAAAGGGAGGATATACCAAAGACGGATTTCCCTACAAGGTATGGACACTATGAATTTATAGTGATGCCATTTGGTCTTACTAATGCCCTTGCTATCGTCATGGATCTAATGAATAGAGTATTTAGAGACTATCTTGATCAATTTGTGGTAGTATTTATAGACGATATTCTTGTCTATTCAAAGAGCAAGGAAGAGCATGATGATCACTTGAGAATTATATTAAAGACCCTGAGAAAGGAGAAGCTTTATGCCAAATTTACCAAGTGTGAATTTTGGCTTCAAAAAGTTGCATTTTTGGGTCACATAATCTCAAAAGAGGGGATATCTGTGGATCCGGCAAAAACAGAGGTTATCGAAAGATGGTCGAGACCAACAACAGTAACTGAGATCCGAAGTTTTCTTGGTTTGGCTGGATATTATCGAAGTTTTGTAAAAGATTTTTCACGATTATCTAATCCACTCACCAAGTTGACTCGGAAAGGAGTTAAGTTTGTCTGGACAGAGGAAAGTGAAGAGAATTTCAAGGAGTTGAAAAGAAGGTTTTCCAGTGCACCTGTGATCACACTGCCTTGTAGTGGAGAAAGGTTTGTGATCTACAGTGATGCATCCAAGAATGGATTGGGTTGTGTTCTTATGAAAAATGATATGGTGATAGCTTATGCCTCACGACAGTTGAAAATCCATGAGCAAAATTACCCAACACATGATTTGGAGTTGGCTGCGGTAATCTTTGCATTAAAGATTTGGAGGCATTACCTTTATGGTGAAAGGTGTGATATTTATACTGATCATAAAAGTTTAAAGTATATTTTCACACAAAAGGAGTTGAATATGCGTCAAAGAAGATGGTTGGAGCTGATTAAGGATTATGACTGCTCAATCCATTACCACCCTGGGAAAGCAAACAAGGTGGCAGATGCATTAAGTCGACAAGACCATGCTAGTTTATCCATGATGAGGATCACAAAAGATCCAATATTTATGGATTTACAAAGGATGGATCTTGGAATTATAATGGAAGGGGAAAAATCTTATCTTTCTCAAATGAATGTTCAACCATCTATACATGTGAAGATTAAAGAGGCACAAAAAGATGATGTCGAGTTACAAAAGAAGGTGAGAAATGTTCCTGAATTCAACCTTGATTGTGATGGGATAATAAAGTTCAACAATCGGGTTTGTGTTCCTTCCATCCCCGAATTAAAGAAGGAGATTCTGGATGAGGCTCATAGTTCATCATTCTCTATTCATCCTGGAAGCACGAAGATGTATAGGGACCTGAAAGAGTACTTCTGGTGGGATGGCATGAAAAGAGATGTTGCTGAATATGTCTCTCGATGCTTGGTTTGTCAACAAGTTAAAGCTGAGAGACAGAAGTCTAAGGGGATGTTACAACCATTACCCATACCTGAATGGAAATTGGAAAACATCACTATGGACTTTGTCATAGGACTTCCTAAAACATCCAAAGGAAATAATGCTATCTGGGTCATAGTTGATCGTCTTACAAAGTCTGCACACTTCATTCCTATTAGAGAGGATTTCTCTCTAGATCAGCTTGCCAGGATATATGTAAAGGAAGTGGTAAGATTGCATGGAGTACCACTTTCTATTATATCTGATCGAGATCCGAGATTTACCTCGAAGTTCTGGCGAAGTCTTCAGCATACTCTGGATACAGAGTTGAGTTTCAGCACTGCTTATCATCCTCAGACAGACAGTCAGTCTGAGAGAACAATTCAAACCCTAGAAGATATGTTGAGAGCTTGCTCTATGGATTTCAAAGGAGGTTGGGATCAACACGTACCTTTGGTGGAATTTTCTTATAATAATAGCTTTCACTCCAGTATTCAGATGGCTCCTTATGAAGCTCTCTATGGAAAGAAGTGCAGGACTCCAACTTGCTGGGATGAAGTTGGGGAAAGAAAGCTGTTAGGACCTGATCTCGTTGATGAAATGGCAGAAAAGGTCAGATCTATTCAACAACACATAAGAGCAGCTCAGAATCGACAGAAAAGTTATGCCGACAAACGAAGAAAAGACCTAGAGTTTGAAGTGGGTGATAAAGTGTTCTTACGAATATCTCCCTGAAAGAGGGTTATGAGATTTGGAAAGAAGGGGAAGTTGAGCCCTAGATATATCGATCCTTTCGAAATACTGGATCGTGTTGGGAAGGTAGCTTACCGATTGGCGCTTCCACCGAATCTCTCTCAAGTTCACGATGTGTTCCATGTATCTCTCCTGAGAAAGTACATACCAGATCCTTCACATGTACTCAGCTCAGAAGTTGTACCGCTGGAGCAAGATCTTTCTTATGAAGAACAGCCGATAGAGATTCTGGATCATAGCGAAAAAGTGCTACGAAACAAGACCACTCGATTGGTGAAAGTTTAATGGAGGAACCACCAACTTGAAGAAGCTACATGGGAGCTTGAGGATATGATGAGGGAGAAGTATCCTCATCTGTTTGTTACAAAGTGACGAATTTCGAGGGAGAAATTCTTTTTAAGGGGGGTAGAATGTAACACCAGAGACTTTTATGTTATATAAATCATCAAAGGAATCTTTTTTACACAACACTTGCTTGGCTTGCTTTACACGCAATCGCGACCTTCCTCGATAGCTTGCGTCGTACGCAATACCGAGTATCACTAAACAACAATATGCTATTAAAACTAGCCGTTATGAATTGTAATAACCACTTTTTGAAATTTTATAAATTTTATTTTTCAAAATGGACTTCATTTTTGGACTCAGAATATCGAAATTAGCCTAGGGTGAAATTTTGGTATTTTTCTGAAAACTTTCAATTTTTGATTAATAGTGAAACCACTAAGTGGTAGGTTAAAAAACTGAATTTTGCATAAAACTTAATTTTATCGCTTCTGTGAATGGAATTTCGAAAATCCGAGAGACACGGTTAATATCAAGGACTAAAATGTGGTTCAATGAGATGAAAATAATTTTTGGTGAATAGTAACTTTTTACTTTTTTTTACCGTGGTTAATAGTAAATAGGGTAACTAAGGGTAAATATGATATTAATATTACCCTAACACATGTCCTAATTCTATTGGACAAGTGTAATTCGACCAAAAAAAAACTTAGGAATAAAATATGACCATTTAGGCCCACTTGGATTAGATTAGGACATTTATTATTAATTTATTTAAAGAAGGGTTAAAATAGTTCAAATCAAAGTTTAATAAGTAAATCATTTTTAATATGGGGTTATACATAAGATAAATTCGATTGTAAATATTCATTAGAAAGCTAAAAAGATTTCCTACATGATGGTATTTTATTTGTAATATTTAGACATCAAATAATTTAATTTATTTATGACACAACGATGATGCGGTAATTATCTTATTAATGAAATATTGACATAATTGATGTTATAAATACCAAAAGAAATGTAATTTGAGATTTTTTATGAATTCCACTAATTTTATAGGTTACTATGATATATTAATGTTGATGTAATCAACTTGGTTCGAACATTTAATTCTGTTAATACTTTCACAAAAATCATATATCAAATAGTGTCAAAATTGACACAAAATAGTTTTTAAATCAAATATTATATTATTAATTGTTATTTTATTCCTAAAAATCTAAGGTTCGGCCAAATGACTTAGATAAGGATATATATATATTAATAATAAACAATTTGGGGTTCGTTTGTCATGTTATAGTAAGTGTATTAACCATATAATGAAAGAAAACAAAAAGACATTGTAAAAGTTAAATTATTTAACTTAGAGTTAAATCTAATTGATATGGTTAAAATAATACCCTAAACTTGTCTAAATCTTATTGGTTGATAGGATTTCGACCCATCCCCACTTTATCTTCGAAATAAGACCCTTTGGAACCATTATAAACCGATTTTGACTTTAATATGAAATAATATTTTGAGATATTCCTAAGGTGCCCCTCTCCTCCCTTATAAAAGGGCACCTCCTCCCCCTCCTCCTCACACCAAATTGAGCACTCAAGCTCGGCCAAACCCTGACATTTTCTCCTCTCCACTTCCCTAGAATAGTCCTAGAGGTCCTGGTCTTCTCCAAAGACCACTCTTAGTTCCTTAAGTGCTGGATTCAAAGAGGCTTTCCAAAGAAGAGGAGCTTCGGACACGAACAAAGCAAATCGGACCTAAGGTTAGGGAAATATCACAATCTCATTTTTATCCGAGATTGTTTATTCGTAAGTATTTACTGCGGTGTATTTTATCATCCACATCAATGTTTCATCAATATGTAATATTATTTCCATCCACCTACAATTGTTTAAATCCATTTTTACCCTTCGGTGAGTTTTTAGTAATATGTATGAAAGGAATATTTTGTCGTACGAGGTACTTTTTTGACTTTTCCAACAAAAGTACGAAGAATGTTATTTTTAACTTATACGGCACGAACGGATTTTTACGGTTTTATAAAGCCTTATTTTCATGAACCTTCCTCCAAAATATTTCATGACTATTTTCAATAAAATCTCTTTCTTTTAAAATTGCATGATGTTTTGTGAAAAGGAATTGATTTTGAAGAAGAAAGGATATTTTCCTCAAGAATTCATTTCAAGTGTTTTATCAAAATTATTTTCCATCCATGATAATAAAGGGTTCTGTTTCTATCCATAAGTTTACATTGATTTGACTATGTTGTGATGGAATTATGTTTAAGAATTCCTTTATCTTATATGAATGGTTTTATGATGTCATGTTGTTTAAGAATCCCATTTTTATTACATGGGTTATGCTATGATGTATGGTTTATGATTTTGTGGCACACATAAGAAAGGATTCATTATAAGATGGGTGGGACCTATATCTCACTCCAATGCATTGGGTAATGATTTTATATCACATGAGATAGACAGGGCTGGAACGGTAGGTTATACCGGTTCAGTGAAACAGGACTGAAACGAGGGTTACTCGATTCAGAAAGGGACTTTGTCCACTAAGATAGTCTTGGCATTGAGTCATGACTAATAAGAAATGATTTTCTATGATTATGTGTGCATGCCACAAAGTTTCAAGTTTTATGTTATGATTATGGGGATCTCATTTTCACTTCTATGATTTGTTCCATGTTAAGATATTATGATCTCTTTTGCAGGTTATGATTTTCAAAAAGATATGATATGATTTTTATTTCCTTTATTTGCCTTGCTGAGCATTTGAGCTCACCCTTTTATGTTTTCTTTTCCCCAGGTCAGGAAGATGGATATTAAGTAGAATATGCTAAAAGGGACCCTAGATATGATGAAATAAATGGGAGACACTGTAGAAGATTTATGAACCAGTTGTTTATGTTTCGCAGTTTCTAAAGACACTATACCTATACGGTCCTTTGTGGTTTTATCATATGTTGTAATAAGTGTGCTTCAATTTTGAAGTATTAACAATGTATGTAAAGTATGGGTCGTTATAGTTCATGGGCCTCAGGAAGAGGATCTTTCAGCAGTTCCTCGATCAATTTGTCGTGGTATTCATCGACGACATTTTGATATACTCAATGACTAAGGAGGAGCACGCCTACCACTCGCGGGTTGTACTGGACACACTCAGAGAGCCCCAGCTTTATGGTAAGCTCTCTAATTGTTAGTTCTGGATACGCGAGGTCCACTTCTTGGGACACGTCATCTCTGAGGCGGGAGTTGATGTGGATCCTGCGAAGATCAAGGCAGTGCTAGCTTGGGAGCCACCCTGGAGTGTGGCAGAGGTGCAGAGTTTCTTGGGACTAGCTGGGTACTATCGGAGATTTGTGCCAGACTTCTCCAGAGTTGCGGAACCACTCTCAGCATTGACGAATAAGGGGAAACCCTTTGTGTGGTCAGACAGATGTCAGCAGATCTTCCAAGAGCTGAGACAGATATTGACCGGCGCGCGTATCGTGAGGTTTCCGGAGGAGGGAGTAGGGTACGTAGTCTACTGCGATGCATCAGGGAACGGACTCAGATGTGTCTTGATGCAGGAGCGGGCCATGATCGCATATGGATCACGTTAGTTGAGGAAACATGAGCAGAACTGCGCTACCCATGACCTGGAGTTAGCAGCGGTGGTCTTCACTCTGAAGATGTGGCGACACTATCTGATGGAAGAGCGCTTTACAGTCTTTTCTAACCACCAGATTCTCTGGTTTATCTTCTCGCAGAAGGACCTGAACTTGAGATAGCGGCGATGGATCGAGTTCCTCCAGGACTATGACTTTGAGATAGTCTATACTCATGGAAAGGGGAACGTAGTAGCCGATGCACTCATCAAGAGGATGGGAATTCAGCTACATGGGGAGGCGATAGAGAAGCTATCCACGTTGCAGATATCCTTCGTGGATAGAGATGGAGCAGCCTTCCTTTAGTCACTCACAGTCACTCCTCCACTACTATAGTGGGTCAGAGAGGCACAGTGTGGGGATGCCGACTGTGAGACACGGCCTGCGCAGATATCCTCAGGACAAGAACCTGATGGTTTCTCTGTAGGAGGAGTGCATGACGTCCTTTTCAGAGGATGTACCTTGGTGCTAGTTGCTTTATTAGATGAGGTGCTGAGAGAGTTTCACACTTCCCCTTTGGCGGTACATCCTGGAGTGGCGAAGATGTACCTGGATCTCAGACGACAACACCGGTGGCCGGGCATGAAGAAGGTTGTGGTAGAGTTCGTTTCTCAATGCCTCACCTGCCAGCAAGTGAAGGCAGAGCACTAGGTACCAGCAGGCTTGGTACAGCTCTTGGTGGTCCCAGAGTGGAAGTGGGACGACATATCTATAGACTTCGTGACTGGACTTCCATGCACTTTCAGATGTCAGGACTCTATTTGGGTGATTGTTGACCAAATCACCAAGTCGGATCATTTCTTACCCATCAGAGAGAAGGGATCAGTGGAGATCTTGGGACATCTCTATGTTCATGAGATTGTAAGGATTCATGGTGTGCCATCATCTATCATCTCCGATCGAGATGCTCAGTTTACTTCCCGGCTTTGGAAGGGGTTGTAGGAAGTATTTGGGACGCAGCTACGTCTGAGCACTGCCTTTCACCCTCAGACAGATGGTCAGACGGAGAGGACCATTCAGACTCTCGAGGACATGCTCCACGCATGTGTCCTCGACATTGGTCATAGCTGGGAGGACTACCTACCCTTGGTGGAGTTCATGTACAACAACAGCTACCACTCAAGCATCGGGATGACACCATAGGAGGCGTTTTATGACCGACCTTGCAGTTCACCGCTGTGCTGGACAGACCCTGGGGAGTCAGCACTTGTGGGACCAGAGATGGTTCAGGCCATGACAGAGAAGGTCCAGGTCATCCAGGAGTGAATGAGGATAGCTCAGAGCCAGCGGAAATCTTATGCTGACAGGAGGTGGCGGCCACTAGAGTTCTAGGATGGCGACCATGTCTTCTTGTGGGTCTCTCCTCGACGTGGATTACGGAGATTTGGCCAAGGCGGAAAGTTGTCTCCATGCTTCATTGGACCATTACAGGTCCGCAACAGTATTGGCGAGATGGATTATCGCCTGGATCTACCACCTCAGTTGCACAGGGTGCACGAAGTCTTCCACGTATCTCAGCTGAGGAGATACATGCATGACCCAACGCATATCATTGACCATGGGGAGCTGGACGTAGATGATGGGGCAACTTTTGCAGAGGTCCCAGTTGATATTGAGGATCGACAGGAGTGGGTCCTACATGGATGGTCCATTCCTCTAGTGCGCATCAGATGGTAGTACGGGAACCTCCATGAGAGCACTTGAGAGTGGGAGGCTCAGATGCGTGCTCAGTACCCACATTTGTTTCCATAGTTTATGATGTATCATTACGGGGACATAAACCCCTATGATGGGAGTAATTTAATGTCCCGTAAAATTCAAGGGAAATTTTTTTCTTAATTTTCTTTGGGATTTTAAAAGAACACAGTTTCCGACGGCACCTGATTCTGAGGTCCGGTGTGCCCGAAATCATTTTCCGAAGTTTATCTCGGGTACGTTCAGTGAACGAACGAGCGGGTTTTTCTAACTTTTGAACCGATGCTCGGAATCGAATTCTGAGGGCACCGATGGAATCACAGCGCCAGTATTTTTTTAGAAACACTTTTTCCGGAGTTGCATTTGGTCGGGTGTGGTTTTTAATTTTTGGGGTTAAGTAAAGGAATAAAATAACAATTTGACACACAATTTTTATTTTACATAATGTTGTTCAACCTAAGAAAATTGTTAGGAGTGAGCCCCACAATATCCTACCCACTAGGTAGGATAATTTTGAGGTGGTCCCCACATGAGCCCCATAATTTCATTCAAATTTTTCAACCCCCTCCTTTAATTAAGTAACGCACCCGCACCCCCTTTTTAATGAAGTCAACCCTTGCGTTTATTCTGGATAATAAACGCCTCATTAATTGGACAGTTTAAACTCCTCAATTAATTCAATAAATTAATTGTTTCTTTTTTTGAAATTCACATCGTTGGCTTGTGTGTTAATAAAATAAGACAACTATTATTTTATTAATGTTGTTAGGTTGTGAGAGGCTTGGGAGATTACGCTCAGGTTCTTGAAGTTCTTCCTTCTCGACGAAGAACGTGAAGAACACCGACCTCTGACGACAGACGACGGTGAGAGACGCCTTCCATGGAGATCGACGACCCAACGTGCATCACCTCGTTCATCCTTTCCGCATCAATGAAAGGGATACTCTTTTCCTCCACGACGTGACGATCTGCCTTCTTCCGCGATGAACACTCGCTCAACGAATTCGACGAGGTAGGGGGATTATTATTTCATTTTTTTCTGATTACTTCATCATTGACTTATCATCTGTTTGGGGCCTCCTATTATCGGAATAACAGGAGGAGGTCGGACCACATGAACACAGCAGATCCTCCTCTCCCCTTTGGTTGTTGGATATTGTTTGCGGCACGAACAAGGCAATGTGGTGTCGAAGCACCGTGCAGAAATATTAAAGAATGTGGGAGAATCACAGCGCCATTGCGCCGCGCCGTTGAAGACGAACCAAAGACGTGGTTCCGTAGTGCCACGCCGGAGAACCACAGAAGCACCACGGTCGGAGCGAGGCCACGACAGAGGCGCACGGCGCTGTCACGCCACACCGGACGGACCAAGGCCGCAGCATAGGCCATGGTGGAGCGGGGAGACCGGCGGCCGGTTCTGGGCCGCCGACGCTGGAGCAGGGGGACCCGCCAGCGCCGGTCCCGTGGTGGCAGCAGCCGGCCGGCCAGAGCGGGCCGGCCTGTCTGGGGAAAACCGGGGGTTCGTAACCCTCAATCGGCCAGCAGGTGCGGCCCCCCACATGGGGGTTGCGGGTTCTCTACGCAGGGGGGCAGCCCCCCCCCCCCTCTTCGCTCGGCTGTAATGGTCGACCCGCCTGGCCGCCTGGCCGCCCGGCCAGCGCCAGTGCGCCAGCGCTCCGGGCCGAGCCCAAGCGGGCCGGACGGGTCGGTTCGACCCAGTTTGGTCCGACCCAGAGGGTATCAGGCCGGGTCGGACCATGCCCGAACCCCCTAATACCGGACCCCTAACGGTATTTTGCCCATAACATGGGCTGTGGACCTCTGATCGATGCACTGTCAGCTGTGATGAGATCCTTGGATTGAGATGGTCGTTTTGGTATATTATACTCAAGGTTTTGGAGTACTTTGGATTTGGCTGTGTTGGTTCGTAAACGAAACCAACCGGACCCTCGGAGCAGTAACGTTTATAACATGAGCTCCGGACGTCCGATTGACGTGTCGTCAACTTTGATGGATTCCTATTAGTGAGACGGACATCTTGGCTTACTCCGCTCGAGGTTTTGATGTAGTTGGATTACAGTTAGGTTGGTTTTGACTTAAAAACCAACCGGGCCCCTGGGACGAAAAATCCAATAACTCTCAGACCAGGCGTCCGATTGACGCGCCGTCTGTGACGATGAGTTCCTATTGAAGATACGGAACTTTTGGATACATCAACTCCTGACTATGTGTCAGTTGATGTATCATCCCCTCGGCTCGTGGAGCGGACCCTCCCGAATGAGCTTGCTGTGTGCGGGAACCCTATAGCTGGTTGCGGCTGCGACTGTGACGACGATGACGACTGTACAGAAATCCTCCGTGGATTCGACTGCGATGACTACAACACTTAGCGATCCTACGTGGATCAGTGCTATCGATCCATTGTGGGTCAGATCCTATGTGGGTCAGTGCTCAACGATCCTATTTGGGCCAGCGCTTACAGATCCTGTGTGGGTCTGATCCTGTGTGGGTCATTGCGGGGGTTAGTTACCTATCGATCCTTTGTGGGTCATTGTGGGGGTTAGTTACCTATCGATCCTTTCTGTGTCATATAGGGGGTTAGTACTTATCGATCCTGTGTGGGTCTGACGGCTTAGATGAATCAGTGCTTACATATGATCATCTCTATCATCTTACGAAGAAGTATTCCTGTTTGAGCTGAATCTTAACTTTCAATCCTTATCTTAGATATGTTTGACGTGATATCCTATGTGGATTACGCTATGCTTTCATGTGTGTATTGGGTTGTGATTTCCTGTGTGGATTGGGATGTACTTGAGCTCAGATGTTGGAGACGAATGAGATTTGAAGACTTAGGTATATGTATGGGCATATACCTAAGTAGTGTCGGATGTTAGTTCGTGATTGTATCTTTCCATTGTGGATTATCCTTTGTGGATTCTGGGATACCTTTGCGGGTCATGGGGTCCCTACTGAGTAGTTTATACTCACCCCTGCATGGACTATGCCCGCACTACGTTGTGTTGGTTGCAGACGACAGGCAGAGCTGATCGTGGTTGAGGCACGAGGAGCAGGTCAGTACTAGGAGGTGGACCACTGGGCGGGGCGTACTCAGAGCGGACGGCTAGATCCGAGGAGCTGTGGAGGCTATCTGTACCCAACCTTCATGTGGGACTTCCAGTGGATGGCTCGACGTTGTGTTTTTACTTTTCAGTTGATGTACTCTCCTTTTTCAGTTGTACATTACTTTCACTTTGGGTTTGTATTCTGTCCCACTTACTTTTCCACACTTACTATTGTACCCAGTTTTTACATAGTGTTTAATTCTATTGCTTGCTTTCTATGTGGTGTTGGTTTACTTTACAAAGGCAATTCCTTCCCTTTTATCGTGAATTATGCCTTGGTGCTAGTCGCCAGCCCCTGGCCTATGGAAGGTGGGCTTGGGGTAGTCACGGCACGGGCCCTAAGGATGGGCCATGACAACTTTCATCATGGAACTATTCACTGTGTTATTGTACATATTTTTAATACTCTATTATAGTGAAACCATTGCTTTCAAATACCTTTACAACCCTCTTTTTGAAGCCTTTATATTATTTTTTTCCATTAATATCCAATTAATATCCAATCATCTCCATCTGACTAAAATAGCATATTATTTTCCTTATTAAGAATAAAACACTTACTTCTAATGATGCAATAGTATATATCAATGTTACCATATCTCGCACTTAATATTTTCTTCTTTCAGACACAATAGAGCCCTGTTAGAGATATAAATAGATATCAAGACTTCTTCCTTATAGAATTTCATATGGGAGCCTTTTTTAATATGTATTTTTCTGGGCATGTTTTGGATGATCTAAATTTTCCCATAAACTACTCCATTTTGTTGTGGAGTTTTTACTAATGAAACATGATGCCTTATATAAAATTTTCGATGATAATAATAAACTTTAATTGTTGTGAAATATGTATCATTATCTGTATGAAACATTAAAACTATCTATCCAATAACCCTTTTAGATTACCTCTGATAGTGTTTTATCAAATTGAAATCATAGGACATGTAGGAAATTAAAAATTCCAATTTCATCATACTTAATTCATCAATAAAAACAATTTATTACCTCTTCTTGTTAATATATCTTGGTGAGCTGGTTCCACATGCATCTTTATGCACCAATTCACAAACTACCGCTGACTTTTCCACTTTTCACTATACTTAATACTAATGATATCCCCTTGTTTCCCAACATCTTAAATATGAGTATTATCACATAATAGATTTGTGATATCTCCATATACATCAAATTTGACTAGATTTTCTCAGGATGGTTGGAAAATATGTCAAAGTCATTTATGCCCCAATTTTTTTTCTCCCTATCCAGATAAAAAGAAAATCTAATTTTCTCTTATTATAAGGTAGATATTCCCTTGTGTCGTTTTACTCTATAGAACAACAACACCATATCTTATTTTTATGATACAAATCATCTTAGTAACACTCATAGCATGACCTAAGTCACATAGTTTACTAACACTAACCAGGTTGTGACTATGACCATCCACAAGTAAGACATCAATACATCTCATTTCGTTTCCCCAAATTTGGATTTTCCAAATCCAATACTCAGGCCCTCATAATTTCAAAAACTCCCAACACCATCCTTGACATATTTAATTCCAATAAAATGATCCCTATTACCAATCATATGGGATGTGCATCAACTATCAATGATCCATGCAAAAAAAATGATATAATGATTTAAGGAAAATCTCTACAACCATGACCTCTATTACTCTATTATTTTTTATAAATTTGTTTCACATCAAACCTAGTATAAATTGATAATCCTGATTTTACTAAAAGTAAGATTTCCACAATTCTTCTTGTAGGGATGAAAATTGATATTTTATTTTCACCTCATTTGATGATGCATTGATCTATTGTTTATGAAAACATTTAATCTTCTATTACAAATTTCTATGCATTGTTGATGATAAATATCATTCAATGTGTCTGGATCCTCTAGCCCCCAAATAGTGACCCTCAAATGATGTATTGGAATATTGACCTCTATATGGATTCTTATATTGGTATTTTTCCCTTCGGTGCCACTTTATATAGAACACTTATTTTGTTAGTGTCACATAATTTCAAAACAATAAAATCTAATGTGGGGTGAATTAATGTGTATCACTACCACATTATTACTTTTCCCTTTGGATTTCTGAATATTTGATTTTTTATTTCTACAAAAATCAATCTTCAATATCAGAGTTTGTGTTTGAATTCTATGTTCATCCATTACTGTTATCTATTTTCGATCAATCCCCATACCAACATTATCATTTGAATTAGACTATTTCTTTTTCCCTACTAGACCATTATGCTTCACTTTTATATTTTTTGTCACATCAATATTTTCTCCCCATTATCATGATTGTATTGAAGAGTTTTTCTCAATCCATAACTTTTCATCACAGGATGATGGTTTCCACTTCATGTTCTTCAATATGTTTTATTTGATCTTCCATTGTGTCATTCAAACCATAAATCACAATTTTCTATTCCTTGGCTATGATTTTATACTCACCTACCATTTCTATGCTCTAGGAAATTAAATACTTAAGATATTCAATTTATTCTTCTATTTCATGCTTATGTTATTCATTTTATTGCATATAATGTTTGGCGTCATGAACCACTCAGTTAGACTTGTATGTTTTGGATCTAAAAACATATATCTCCCCAAGAGAGGATTCCAATTTATCCTAGATATAATCCATACCTTCTACCTATTCTTCACCATTTTCTAATTATTTTCGCTTCAGGTATTTATCTACATCCTCCACCATAGAATTTTTCCCAAAATATTTTCATTTCTCCTACTATTCATCCTATTTTTCATATCAAATGTTAATTTTTTGAAAGTATATTATACTTTTTTTATAAACTACATATAAAAAGTATCTATCCTTTAAAATATGCTTAAGTCTTCTTCATGGAAATTTCAACATCATCTTTATTATCTTCATGAAACTTCTTGGGGCACATTGATGCAATATATACAACCTTTCCACATCGAAATCATGCATGTTGGTATTTCCATTGGAAGATACCTTTAACTCTATATATTTGTTGAAATGAATGAAATCAACTCATCCATCTCCTCTTATTCCTATCCATATTCATTGGTGATATTCTTCATGGACATTAATTCCAGCTATTGGACATCTATTTATCTAAAAACATATTATCATCATTAATCATCGTGTATACAACTAGAGTACTATATATTATATCCAAAATCAAATATCTTGGATGATTATCTTCTAATAAAGACCCATTAAAAACAAATCATGTTGTAAGCCTTCTAAAGATATGCTAGATAATTTTTTAATGTTCAATAATTTCTATGAGACTACAAATTTCTACCACATCAACATCTTCAGTTAAAGGAATGCATCATCTATCTCTTTAGGCTACATTATGATATCCTCATAAATATTCTATTAAACCTATATAATTTCTTCTCTATATTCATAGTCCCCCTAATAAATATTTATCAAAATTTTAAACATATATTTTCATGAATTATACGACCTCACCTAGGAATAGATTAAATTAGATAGACATCCTTTAAAATAATTAATTGCTTTGCATTAGCATCCAATTATATTGGATCAATTTCTAATAAATCACCACTGTTGATACACATCAAAATTACATGCATTTATGTTGCAATGACATCCATTCCTAAAGATCAGAATTAGTTCTTCATATAATTATTCCATAATATAAGATTGTTTCCATCAATGATTGGAATACATTTTTGATTGATAACCTCCACTAAAACCCTTGATACTGAAACACTTATATTATACTTTTTCTGTAATACCAATTGTTATCCCAACTAGGTAAAATACCTTTCGACAGGGGTGAATCAGGGTATGAAATATTGAAACATCCACCCCTTTAGATCTTTTTTCATCGTAAAAAACAACTTTTGTCTCATATTCCCATAGAGATGTATGAAAAAAATTAAATTAGGCCTAAGACACAAGGATTTTACATGGTTCACCATCACTGGGATACTCCCATGGAGCATACAACCACAATGTGCCAATATAAAAAATATAATAAGGCTCATAAGAAAAATAAAGTTTGGGAAAGATCAATTATTTTCCTAGTCTCACTACCCTTATAATGTTCTGATTGGACTCACAATCCTTCCTAGTTCAAAACTAATAATAATTTGAATTCTCACTACTCTCTTAACTGAATTGTGATAACTTCTCCTCAAAAATGATTTTACTATTAATCTGAATCAAATCATAATCTTTCCACACATATATTTGTGTGCTATGAAGTCTTATTTTCACATGGTAGATGAAATCAATTATTTCATCTTCTATTAGTTTGAAAAAATTTCATTCTCTAACTATATTATTCCATTTTTGATATTCCTTCCACCCTCTAAAAAATGTATTGCATATTACTCAAAATATATTGCACGACATGGAATGTGTGATTCCAGAAATAAAATTTCTTCTTGGACCACCAATTCATTACATATGGATAATGCCTTGTGAAACACTGATTCTTCTTAGGTCTCCTCTAATTCGAAGATGGATTTTTATTTTCGATCTCCTAATCTTAGGAAACCACTTATGTGAAATTTCTTCAAGAATGATCCCCTTCATAGAATTTCCTTCTCATTAATATTTTCCCATTCTGGGAATCCTCCCTTGTGAACCCCTTATCCTATGAAGAATCCTCCCTCGTGAACCTCTTCTCCATCATTGAATCCTCCTTTAAAAAATACATTGAACATACCAAGATTCTTCATATGATGATTTCAAGTGAACCTCACTTTAACTGATGACCTAATTAGGGGTATTAATATACATGAATATATAATTAAATATACATAATCAGAATTACTGAAAATGTTCAATGTGGTTTAACTTTCACCGTGAAATTATTAATTTGTTCTCATATAGACATTATCCATTACGACACCCAATGACATCCACAAGTGAAAATCCTTTTTGAAATCCTTAAATCATCACCTAAATTCATAATAGAAGAGAATATTATGAGTGATGAGCTTACCGTGAATGGTGATCCTCCCACAAATTGATTTTATTGTGACGTTCACATAGCGCAATTTGTGGCTGTCATCAAAAATATCCCTTTATGGTAGGTTTAATTCATTTAAATCATCCGTAAATAAACTACGTATTTTACCAAAAAATTAATACGAGCGTCTTGGCCCCCATTATACCTCTATATGGAAGTAGTGTTCTGGAGGGTTACAATTGGTACCACCATACCTAAATTTTCCTCTTTTCTTTGAAATATAAGTTATGATATGATTAATTTCATGGGTAGGATACCTATTTTTTAATCCTTCCATTTATTTCCCTCTCATTACAACTGATTTGGGTGATGTTCATTTTTTGGTTAAAAATATCATTTTCATGGGAGAGTGGTGAAATCACCATTTATTTTTTTATTTTATAATTAGACTTGATATAAAAGAACCCAAGATGAAATTAGACTACTTATGAATGTATTTTAATTGAGTTACATCTCCATTTTGTATTTGGAAAGTATTTTCTCTCAAAATTTGAATTTGTATTACAGAATCAGTGAAATGACATGGGTATTATCTGTGGTGTAGAATTTGGTGCACGTTAGAAGTAGGAGACACTAATTTTTTGTTGTGACATCATAATGGGATGACACAATGAGTTTTTTTTGAATTTATACATATTTAATTGATTTTATTAATTAATTATATAGTGCTATAATTTATTAATGTGGTCTATTTGGTTTGGGTTAGGGAATCATAAGGATATGGTGGTGTCTAGATTAGCTTGGATGAGCATGGATATGAATTCACTATTTCTTGTGGACCTTGGAATAAATTTGGAAATCATAAAATAATGAATGGTGGTCTATTTTGATATATCTATTAAATTTAAGCATGATTTTAGTTTATTTTGACTCATGAGATCTCCATTTATATAGTAACCCTGAATTGAATTTATATTAGAAATAATTTTACATTTTATTAAATTGATTAAATATACTATATGTATGCGAGGGTTAATAAAAAATCCATATATGAAAGATTAATTCCTTTTCCTTGGAGTGAGGAGGTCATGTACTCTAAGAAACTAAGTGGAGACCATAACTATTTTATGGTGAGTCTTGACCCATTATGGAATGTAATAATGTGTATTGGACAAGGTTGAAAAACTTTAGGTAGACCGAGACTTAGTTGGGTGAGAAGACTGACCTTGAGATACCTTAAGAGCTTACATGAGTAATGATCTGTCTGATAGATGTCACCTTTATAGAAGACTCCATTTACCTGGTAAGGCCATCCAACTGCAATGATGATTCCGTTGGATGTCACATCCTAGTGAATCAAGTGTTGGTCAAAGAGACTTACTTGGATTGAGGAACCATGTGAGGATTTATCATTAGTATTGAGATAGAGGGGACTGAGTGGGTTCCCTATTGGTAGGCCAACCCTAAGAGGGTGTCAAATATAGTAGGGGGTCTCACCAGGGGTAAAACATAAGACTTTTGATCCCAAGGGTCCATGGATATAAGTGATGTTGATCATGGTTGTTCATTCCTCTCGGGTTCTTTGACCCTGAGCTTGGAATTTTAAGGGACCCTGAGTTGGGTTCCCCCATCATAATAAAACCCTTGTTAGGGAATGTTTGAATAGAGTAGTGATAAAAAAGTGTATCCCCCTAAAGAATGTATTGAAGAAAATGTACACTATAGAAAGAGATATAGTTATACACATTCATGCATTTCATGATCTAACTAACACAATCCTAGTATTAAATAATTTATCAGTAAAATTATGACCACAATGGGAATTATAGTTTGGTATCTAGTTTTATAACCATCAGATGATATAAATTTTTATTCCCATAAAATTTTGATCCAATAGTTAAAAAACTATCATATCATTTTACCATTATATTAATGATTAAATTAAAATGAATTAACATTTGAATGTGTTGTTTTTTTTCATATTGATCTCGTGATCCAATATTCAATGTTAACATTATAGGAATGCCTATTATTTCTACGATTCATCCCCATAAATACATTGATATTTAGTAATCTTGTGATATAATATCTAGTGCCACTATTACTGGAATGTCTAGTATCTCAAGGTTTCCTCTATACATTGGAAAATAATTTTTGTTTCCAACTACATATCAGAATCCTCTCCTAGTTAGGATATCACCAAGGATTCGTAGAACTGTTGGATCTAGAGGATTTTAGTGGTTATTTCTTGGATGAATTTACCCAAATAATTGGATGTCCATGGAATACTATAGGTTGATGATAACCCCTCGAATTATTCCAATAATAATCCACGTTATTTTGTGGTTTCACAATGATTTCATTATACGGAACTATCTTTGAATAAACAATTAAGCTAATGATTGATGGACTTTGAGTAATCATATTATACTACAAGAGTATTACTTATAAATTTCATAAGGTTAATCTATTTAATAATTCATTTTATTTTCCAATGTATTGATTTAATATGTTCCATGACCTAGGAATCCATCATCAAACTGAAATTGGGATCATCGAGACATCGTTATGTTATTGTAGTTATTGACACACAATTGATATGACTTGGATGACTAGAATCCGAATCAATTCCGTAATTATGATATTTCTAATAGATACCGAGGATCTTGACCTATATTTATTAGAGTATATTATGGGTGATCCTGATTTTAATACATGTGTCCCCATGTGTTGACCCAGCTTTCTTAGAAAAATCCCCAAAATTTTCCGAAGTATGTATGGTTAGACCAAGGTAGCCATCATGTATAAGTAGGAAATTTTTTATTTAATTTACATTCAAAAATTAAATCCTAATGTTGTTATTATTTATTTTATTAGTTAAAAAAAATATACACTACATTTATTGGCTATGTATGAGGCCATGTTGGTGGTTCCTTACCCATCTTTGTACTCACACTCTGCTCCGGAACTGATTGCACTTGGGTACCAGAGAAGATCTCACTTGTTGAATATAAATGATGTGATGAGGATTATAAATATTATGTCATGAGTTTTTATGTCATCTATTAAATTATTAAGAGACATGGATTATTTACATACTAATTCTCATGTGTCTTTATTTTATACTACTATATTTTCTTTATTGCAACATGGACTGTTTATTACATTTCATTAAAATTGATTTAATTATTATGTTTTTTCATGATAGTTAATTTTTATATAATAATTATTAATTTTATAAAAGTGAATATTCTCCCCACAGAGACCCTAGGACATCACTACTAGTTAGAATCCGCTAGAATATGGGGAGGCATGCTTGAGTCCTTGCAGTGACCCGATATGGTTGTTGTTCATAGTGACCGGGGAGGGGAATGGAGAAATGATGTTAGGGTTGTTACATTCCAATTTTAATACTGTCATTGACAAGGTATATATGATTATTGTGAATGTTTTATATCTTGTGATGGATATTAGACCAGTGCATCGAGAAAACATGTTTCAATAAGAAGTCTAATTTCTCGTGTGGAGGATTAGTGCCTAATTGGTTAATACATGAATGTGGTTTGACTAAAATATTAAATAATTAGATTTTTTATAAAAATTTATTGAGTAGTAATGGTTTTCACTTAAATTTGTTTCCAATTAGAAATTATATGGTGTTATCCACTATAACATGGAATTAAAAACTCGTATAACTGAACCCATGTATATGTAATTTGGTCATCATGTGCTGAAGTTATTATTACATGGAATAAGAATTTTATCCTTTATAATGGTTTACTAGGTGTGTTAGATGTTTATTACTAGTTTTGGTTTGAATGAGGCTATTTAAACTGAATTATATTTATATCATAAATGAACATTGTTTGTTTTGACTGAGGGTAACCAATGACTATGGTTTGACTAAGATTCTTGGACCCTTATAGGTAGTGAGCAGGTTTACACTCATATTGGTATAGTTTTAAATGATTTTATTAGGGTTCTTTACATAATCATGATGATGAATTTTGTTAATTATGAAAAACCATTAGTGAATGGGCCTTGATAATGGTTTTGATAGGAAGAACCATTCATGTTCTGGACCCTGTTTACCAACTTAGGAGTTGTTAGCAGCGTAGTTGGAGTGAAGATGTTTTCTCATGAGTTGAATTTTGTTAGGTCGAAGATAAGCATATGGATAAGGATGAAATTCTCTAGATCAAGGTTTATAACCTATGGTTATAGAATGAAACCATGACACTGTTGTTCATGGGATGAATTATGGGACAAGTAAGGAGAAATTTTTTTAAGAGGAGTTCATAGGGAGCTCGGGGGGTGTCGATAATGATTATTCTAGTTGAGTACATAGAGTTTAATTGGTAATGTTAAACTAAAGGGATCATTACAAGTGTGGTTTCATTAGTGGCATGATATTTTACACCCACTATCTAAGATGATTTTTGAACACATTAGTTGTATATGATACATGGTTAAATTGAACATCAATGAGCATATAGGTGCAGAACACAGATCAATGGTTTTCAATGAGATGATTTCAGGAATAGAGACCAATATTTCAGGTGGAATAATAGAATTTTCTAATGATTATGGAAATTTTAGAAGTGCATTTGGTGTTTAGGAACAATTTACCAAAGTGTGGACATTGACATTAATTATTTGGGAGACATGGTTTCAAAGGTTTATTAAAATTAAGTATTTCTAGGATTTAGGTGAGAAAAAATTGGGAGGATAAATACATGAATATAATTTTAACTTCCATGTAATAGTTCATGGGTGGTGATCCCATCATAAATTGAAATTTTGAGAATATTGCAGATGACATTCTTATTAGACTGGATGAGTGATAAGAGACAATTTCATTAGCACTCGGGAATGAGTGTGTTTTTATCTTTGGTAGTCATTATGTTCGGTGATGGATGAGGTATGAGATATATTAATTATGAAATATGTTGAGTGACTCTATGATGATTCTTCTCCTAATATAGGTAGGAATATGTTAGACGAAAGTGACTAACCCTTCTGCGATAATGGTCATGAGCATGGTTGGTCCAGTTAATGGATTTCCAATTTGTAATATTTAATCCATTGAATAATTTACATGAGAAATAACAGATCCCTTGATGAATTCAAGGCTCCAATTTTGGTATAGTATCGAGTGAGTTATTAAGTTGGCATCTGATGGCCTATTTCCAATGTCATTCGACATTGGTTTGTGACATGAATACACGTTTCTTGAAATAGTTCGTGGGGTTAAATGACATCATCCTTTTCCTTAGGGATATGGTTTGAAACAATTGATGAAATTTAATGAATGTGCCATTTTGGGAAGAAATTCATGGGATTCAGGGGGGAGATGGTATTTTGTATCATAAAATTAGTGGTGCCTCATGCATTGGGTTCGGTTGTGGAAATACTAGCTTGGAGGTAGGCTTTCCCATTGAGGATTCATTAGTGGGTGTGACAGTGTATTTAAGTATATTTTTATAGAGGTGGTCTGAATAGGGAGTCTTATTGAGGTTGGACATTGTGAGATGGGAACTATGTCAGGATAATCATGTGGGACATAATCAGTGGATTAATAGTCTATTGGAATGATGATTGTCAAGGGATTGTTTTGTTTGGGTGCATCATCACTTCTAATCAACCATAGAAATAGAAACTTATAGTGGGGGAACAATAAGAGGGGTGATTATATGGATAATGAAACAAGGTTTCTTGAAAAATAAGTGTGTTTTAGAACCCAATCTAGAGGTTTCTATGATGGCTATGAGGGGTAGATTGGGTTTTCATTTATGATGAACCTCCTATCTAGTGTCCCACAATGGAATTTTAGTCAATTTTACAAAGTAGAACACAATAAATTGGAGATGGTCTTCTGGACCAAGAAAGTGGGGTTCATTTTTTGAATTATCTTTGAATCTTCTTATGGATGTGAATATTTATGATGGATATGTTTTAAGATCCCGCATTCATAATGGTTTGAAAATTTTACCGTGGAATTGAATTTTTGATCAGTTGGATTGTTTTCTTTTAAAACCAAGAATCCGTATAATGTTTTGTGGGATTTAAAGTCCATAAATAATTTTTTTTATCATCTTATTTATTTTTATCGAATTATCAGTGGTTTGGGTGAGAAATGGAGGTGGAAGGGATGGTTTAAGCTACTGAAAATAACTATAGATATACATTTAAATCATAAATAGTGATTCAAGATGTGAAAGGGTTTCATATTTATTATTAGGGTGTCTTCGGAATTGAATAAGGGATTATTGAGTGGATACTAAATATTCATGACATGATTCAAGGGTTCATCCAATGAAATTAACTAGAATGGGTTTTAAATAAATATTATGCGGGGATTTTCTGCCCTCCTTCGTCCATTTGATCGTGTCAAACATGAGTCATATGGACATCACCTTTCTCATTCCATTTTCTTAATTTTAGATTTTTGGGTGTGATATGATGATGTATGTTGGTAGTTTCCTCATCTCATTTATTCCCTGCTTGTTGTCTCTAGTTTAGTGGATGTTCATTTTTGGATGGAATTTTAGATCTCAATTGTGAATGGTGAAATTTTCCATGATATTCAGATATTTTAAACAACCTAGCTATGGTAAAACCTTAGATTATTTACAACTACATCAGTGCATCATTTTTTTGGAGGAAAATCATTTTTTGTAAATTTTTATTTGTTTTTTTCAAAAATTAAATTTCTATCTACTAAGTTGGTGAAATCAATTGGGTATTTTTCATTGAATATATTTGTGTATATGTTAAAATTAGAACTCACCTTTTTGTTAGTTTTGAAATGATGGTATTACTGAGTGTTTTTTTAGAAATTATTCATATTTGAATTATAATGATTGATTAATTATAATGTTCCAAGATTACATAATACTATATTTTTATTATGAGTTTGTTCCTCATATGTTTTTGGTGGTGGCTAATTTATCTTATAAAATTTTAGACGATCCATGGAAACTATTTTTAACCCTTGGAATAGAAGTGGAATGTGAAAAATAAATTTATTTATTTTCTCATACATTCTCTAAGTAATTTATTTTTTATTTGGGTTTTATGTGAGTTATCAAGATCAACCATGTTAAAATAAATTGAGATTAAAGTTATTTCAAAAATTGTTATAAATTTTATTAAACTAGTTATTTAAAAAAGAAGGAGGCTAGGATTCATGAACAACCCATACACACTAGCATGATGCATTCTATTTATAGGGATGAGGTCAGGTCTTTTGAGACATCATGTTGCCTCTAGACAACCTAGGAGGAAAGGAGTACCATGATAGGAATTACAAACCATGTACAAAACTAGGTGAAAAAGCCTTATTAAAACTGGTATAGGGTAGAGTGTGAAGACTAACCTTGAGAGATCTTGAGAACCATGATGGACCATGATACATATACATAAAATTTACTTTAAGGGGAAGACCCCATGTTTCTGAAATGGACACAGTAAAAAATAGATGATCTTATTAGATGCAATATCATATTGTGTGTGTTGTTAACCCCATACTGATACTACTATTGAGGACCCTTATAATGTGTTATATTTTATACTTATATTGAGGGGACCAAGTGGGTTCCCTTATAACAAACCAATCTTAAAAGGGTGTAATGGATATGGATGTGTGTTTCATTTTGGATCCTACACCGAATTGTTGGGCCTAAGGGAATATAGACATTTTTTATAACAAGAATGTGAATTCTTCCAATCCAATGGTTCCAGAGCTAAGGTACGACTGATAGGGGAATCTCATTATGGGGACTCGATCATGTGAGCACCTTAGTAAGGGAATGTTAATAATTAGTAGTTATTACCAAGGTAATACCCCTAAATCGTGGATTGAGAAGAATGACCACTAAGGACAACTACATAATATGATGGGTTTTGCAATTAGACCAACCCACCCTCTCAAATATAGTATTATAAATTTTTTCTGTAAAATATTATTTGATGTGGACAATTATATCTGTGTATCTAGATATAATGAAATAAATATATATCATGTTGTATTCTCAAAATATTTTGATCCATTACTAAAGTAATTATGATAATATACTAACATTAATTTTATTTTAAAAATAAATTATTTAATGTTTGTGAAACCATGGAATATCGGGGTTATTAGGATCCAATATTTGATGCTACTATTTTTTGAATGCCTATTAACTCTGGTATTCCTCACAATAAATCCATGGATTCCTTGTGATCCCATGACCTAATAATTGATGAAAACTTTATTAGAATTCTTAATGTCTTTTGGATTCCCCTTTTCACTATGAAATAGTATATTTCATCTAGGAATCCCCCCTTAGTTTGTAAATCACAATGGATTTCACCCATGATAGGATCAATATGATGTGACAAGTTATTGGGTGGATACATTTTCCCTAAGCACTCTATGATTGTGACATCCTCAAGGTTTAGGATGATCCATATATTGATACAAAGGAGATTCCATATTATTAGGATAGAACACCATTATTTCATTTCCCAGAGCTATTTTGTAAAACAGTGATGAGTAGAAGAGTAATGTTTGTGGAGGTATCCTTTGATATTGGGATAAGATTCGATATATATTTCTTAAAGTAATCTCTTAAGGAATTAATTATAGTGTCTAATGTATTAACGTCCTATGGATTCAGACCTTTTAATCAAACATTAGAATATAATATGGAACATAGAGACATCCTATGGCTCTCACTCGTTATTAATTATTGAGTGGTATTCCTAGAATTACTAGGATCTTACTTGATTACATAATAATGGGATTTCAATTAATTGCCTTTAATCTGACATTATATTTATTATATCCATGTATGGGTGATCCGAGGGTAAGGAATTGTATCCCCCTGTGGTGATGTAACTCTATTAGAGACATCTCCATCATTTGTTGTAGCATGTATTGTTAGACTCGGGTAGCCAATAGGCCATGGAATGAAAATAGTTATTTTATTATCTTTCCTTTTTTAAATAATAATATTATATTTTAGTTTAGCATTTCACATAAAACTAATGTAAATTTACAACCAATGCTTGCGACCATGTTGGGAATTCACTACTATGATCTCGAATCATAACCCGCTCAGGCCACCATTACCCATCGGTACATGAGAAACTCTCACTTTTTAAATAAATGTTATGGGTTGATGCACAATTTATTTATTACTTGATTGGATAGTTCATCTCATTTGGTAATAGTAGAATAGAGAGTTTTAATCAGTAATTCCACCATGAAATTATTTTCTAACATTTCTTTTCCTTTTTTATAACATTTCATATTTATAGTTTCCATTAAAAATTCATTTTATATTTATCTTAAATCATGTTATGTTATTTTGTTACTATAATTCATACTCTGATATGAGGGAATATACTCCCCATAGAAACATTATAGACCAATGCTTCTAGTTAGTCAAATAGAGTGTATGGGGAAGTATGCCTGAGGCTATGTGGGGATCCAACCCAATTAATATTCATAATAACCTAGGATGGGCATAAAAACATTACAACAAAAAGGATTATTTTTTTGTACACATTATTATTATGAAACATATTTAATGAATTATCTATATTATCCCTCATTAATTTCTTCTCACATTGTACAATTTTTATA
Organism: Viscum album; assembly: GCA_963277665.1. NCBI lineage: Eukaryota > Viridiplantae > Streptophyta > Magnoliopsida > Santalales > Viscaceae > Viscum > Viscum album. The sequence goes on from OY728137.1 coordinate 1,516,322,582, forward strand.
CATATCCTATTTAATAACTTTCATCAAAATCATGGGAAAATGGAAGCATACGAATAGTTGCGATTAGAATATCAACAAAGGTAAATATGGGATATGCCAATGGTTTATCATAAGTGAGAAAATGTTACGTATAGGTCCATAAAACCTTGATTACAACTTATGAAAAAAACCAAAATCTTATAGATCATAAATCATGAGTTGTGGTATAAATAATTATTATCACAAAAGTCATCATTTATAAGAGTGAAAAATTATCAATAGTCAATTATGAGTTATGGGATCATATCATAATAATAAGAAAATTCCATGGATTTTATGTAAAATTTAAAAATATTAAAAATATTTCCATTCATCAAGAATAATTTCCATTTCCATCTTAACAATGTGAATAGAATACCATAATTAATTAGTTTCACTCATAATTTCATTTTTATTCATTGTGGATGAAGTCTCATATTGGATTAGGTTTACTCCCCATTCCATTTAATAAAATATCTTGTGATATAAAAATTTACCCAATCCATTTAAGGGATATATAATTTTAGTCCAACCAATCACATTATGATATTCTCAAATACATGTTCCATAATATCACAAAAACTATAATCATTTCATCATAAATCATTTTATCCATGGGTAAGAAATTGTTTTCTAGAAAAAATGAACAATAAATTATCATCATAAGTCATATGGAGAAATAAATATTGTGGTATCATAAAATCAAATCCATAGTGAATCATAAATTTCCTTAATGTGTTATGAAAAGTTTAAAAATATAATTTTATAACAGAATTTCTAATATTCTTTAGAAAACAAGAGAAATAATCCTTTTATTTTGGTAACATGTAAAAACATAAAATTAAAAAAATCGAAATAATATTTACTTTTGAAAAACATGGAAATTTATATTTCATGTTTAAAAACTAATACTTAATATGGTTCGAAAATTTATTCATTCGGTAAATGTTAAAAAGGGATTGATTTCATGTTTTTTATAATATTTCAATATAACACATATGAAGAATATTATAATGATTAATTTATACGACTTTGAAAAAAAAAATATAGATTAAAATATCATGACTCATTATTTTTATAATATAAAAGTCCATTATTGAAACATTTTAATAAATAAAAAAATAGTGGGAAAATATTGTGGAGCTAAAAGAAGAAATAAGGTGGGATTTTATTAAAAATATTCCTTCATCCTTTGGAGTACCATTGTGGGGGAAAATGAAAAAATCTGAATTAAAACAATTTAAATAACAAAAATATGAAAATTATATCAGTTATATGTTAGAAAAGTAATACTATTCCCCTAATGGAGATTAAAGAATAAATAATCCTCATTGAAGGTGAGATTGGAACCTAAACCATTACCTCAAGGACTGAATTTCTATTTACATTCTCTAAACAACTATATAATAAATTTATATTTATTAAAATTATATACAATATCCATATTCATACTTATATTATTATATATGGATTATTCATAATTTCATATCATCGATTTATTAATAATTCACTAGTAAAATCAATATTTTGGGTGTTATTTGTTACATTGTTCAAGGATGTTTTCTTTTGAAATTATGGTCTATGAAACTTGGAAATGGATTATTCTTCTAAAAATCATAATAATTCAATAAATATGTATTCTTTATATACTATTTTTTAACCATCCATTAATGATGTTTATGAAAAAATAAATACATTGTTCATGGAGGTGGTAACCTCCATGAATGCACAAAAAATGTTTTTAAATATTTAAGAATTAAAAGGAAAGGATGGTATATGTTGTTTTTTCTTTACATAATAATAATTATATAATAAATATTATATATATTCACAAAAAAAACATTATATTACCATCCATTTTTCGTGGTGATGAAACATGAAACATGTCATTTCATCAAGACAGTAGTCTACATGTACAGATGCACAAAAAAATCATTTTCCATTAAATGGATTATAAATTTATAATGGCTAATCCATCATAATTGTTTTAATATTTATCATATTTATTTCATTATATTAGTATGAATATAATATATTTTATATAGTTTTAAGAATAAATAATATTGAAATAACTCGTTTAAGATGATTACTTCTTCTTTAAGTATCATCCTTTAGATTAATTCTTATTCCATTATAGGGAGATATTTACTTTTCTATTAGGACCTATAAAAAATGGGAATGAAATTTTTTAATTTATATGAGTATATCATGTCCAATATAGAGTTTTATATACATGTGAATAAGTAAAGATAAAAGGTTCATTTTGGAAATTGGGGGAGTTCCACCCATGTAAATATTCCTTGTTTTTAAATAATGGGAATTAATTTTATTTTGAATGTGTATCAAAGTTGATAAAATTAAGAATATTGGATGATTCATAGTTGATATAAACATATAAAATCAATGTTATACTAGTTTTGGTGATATTTGAGGCCTTATATCTTCGTTGAGCCCCCTCATTGATCTATTTAATGCATACCATGGTGATTTATTTTTACCAAGGTAACTATTCATTATGAAGAAAAATAAAATTAGATTTTTAAACAATTTATAATTTAATTTTTAAAAATTTGGAAATAATTGTATAAAATTAAAATTATATAGGATGTAAATATTTATTTTCAAATAATCATGAAAACTCAATGAATAGAGTATTTAGAAAAATAAATTTTTAAGGAAAATTTTTTTATTTATATTTCATTACTATTTAAAACTAGTAGATTAATGTTAAAATAATTTATTTAATATATTAACTAAAAATTTAATTACAATGAATAATTATCAGTGATAAATTTAATTTTTGAAGATAAAAAAATATTTCGTGAATAATCATCGTTTTATGAAAAAATATCTCTTTTTAGCATGAAATTATTTTATATTTATTTATATACAATTAAAAACATATGTATGAGTGATATTTCATATTTATAAATGTTTAAATAATAATATCCCATTTTTTATACTCAAAATAAAAGTAAATAACTTTTAATTAATAGATATATGATTATAAAAATGTTTGTAAAACATTTTTATATTTAACCAAAAATTATAAGACTAGTATTCTATATAACCAATTAATGCACCCAGCATTAATTTTTTATCTCTATTAATATTGGGAAAAACATTCCATTAATTATTTTAGAAGCTCCTATAATAATTTTAATTGAATATATCCATTAATTAATTATTCTCTCTATCCAAGAAAAAAGATAAGCCCTATAAATATCCCATTAAACCTAATGAAGAAGGTTATATAATCCAATAATCTATGTACGATAAAAACTAGTTTTTATCATATAAATCATCTAACTCTCTAGAAGATATCAGAACACCTATTTTCTAATATAATAAAAACCTAATAGATCCCACAAATAAAAATTCAAACAAATTTGTCTTCATCATACCTATATTTAATTTTTTATACTAAATAATAATAGCGCAAAAAATGTCTAGCTCCCCCAAAATATGAATTTCCACAAGATCTGGAGCACCCAGTGAAATTAAATTTCCCCTGATCCTTCCTATAACATCACCTTGATCAATAATTTTTAAATATTTATTCATTTTGGCCTTATATAGAGAATAAAAATTAGTGGTTATATGTAAAACACCTCATTAATCCTACACTACCTTCCAACATTCCTTCATCCCAGTTGATGGAATTTGAATCATTCAAGGAATTACAAAAATTTGATGAATCTATCTTTGTATGTGGATTGACTAAAAAACTTTTCCTTAGTCTTCTATTTAATATATTGATGTGTTCCAAAATTTCCATGAAAATTTCCATGCTCAAACAATCAACTCTGATACCTCTATTGGTGAGAATCAAAATCCTTGGTAGAAAAAATTAGTTCAATGGAATTATAAAAACTCAATGAAAGAATTGAATATAAAGATAATAGAATAACAAAAAAATATATACATAACTTGAAAAAATATCCAATTAATGGATTAAAAAAATGAAAAACACAATTTAAAAAATATACTACAAATAAGATATGATATAATTAAAGTGAATAAATGAACATTAATTTAAAAATTAGTGTAGAAGAACCTCTATGAAAATCACACCATAATACACTTATTTTATGTCTCAAAAAAATATCCAGCTATCAAACCCAACATTTCAATGAAAAAAATATAACTTATATAAAAAACACAACTAAATTGGAGATATTTAAACAAACATGCTTCATATTTGACATACTATTGTGATACCAAATTAAATTTTTCTACATGATAATCCAATAAATGCACCAAATCCTTTCAATGATTGAATGTAATCTCCCTAAATTATATAATTCATGGATTATTTTTATATATTGAAACTAAAAAAATCATAGATCATCACTACTGTATCATACCCACCACTATGATAGTTTTTTTTAATTTATACTTTTATACCACACTTCTTTCCATAAATGTGATATCCCACCATAATAGATAACCCTAATTGATGTTCTGTTCTCCATCGATGACTAGTTACACATTATATAATAAATACAGAAACCCCTTACTCCTCTCATAGAATTACATCTTGTGGAACTCTTCCACCAAAATAATATTGCACTTTATACTTTTATATTGACACAAAGTCCAAATATCTAATCAATGAAATCTAATTTTAATTTTAATCTATATTATTTTTTAGAAAAAAATATTTAATATTGAGGTAATTTCGTTATTTAATGTTAGAAAATATATTTCTTAATTAATTTCTCCATCCCTGAAATAACAATAATGATCCCTATCACTACAATGGTGATATGATTTCTTTCCATCATGTTTTTTTCTTCTTATAATGTTACATTTATTTTTTACTTTACCAAAATTTATCTCTTATTTATAAACTATGATTGTGATTCCTGATTCTCATTCTATGAATAATTTTTTTTCAACTACTACTGGAGAAATATAATGATAATTTGAAATATATGTTTCTGCTATCAAAGTTCATTATATTATTCAGAGAGTTCAGTTAAATTAAAATTGGTAGTAATGTGTGATTACATTAGAATATTTTTCATTCATTATACTCTTGATATTATTTTATTTTAATCTAATTTATCATTGTAGATCATTATATAATAGAGTATAAATTTAATGATTTTGTGTAGTAATGTGGTTGGAGAACCATACATTGAGATAGATTATCCTGAACACTAAAATTATGTTTTCAGAATTATAATTTTTATAACATGATGATATTTAGTGAAAGAAACTAATAAATAAACTAAATATTGGTATGAAAATAAAATATTTTTTATTAAAAAATTGATTAGAATTATGTTAAAACCATAGAGATAAGAGTCTATTCACTGATTTCATTCTATTTTTTTAAATTTAATTACACTATCTTTACATAATCATAAATTTATATTTATTTTAATTAAATATAAATATGAAATATTTTACAAACACTAATTATTAATCTATTAAAACATTCAATATCTGTTCTTTTTTAGTTAAGTAATTAATAATGATAATAGAAAATTCAATGTGAGTCAGCGATACTCCACATGAGATTGACCCCGGGACATGTGATACAATATGGTATGCTTAGTTAAATATTAAATTTCATTAATTAGATTTTCTTGAGAAAATATTTGCCTAAAAATAGTTCCATTTATGGGTAATCTAGTTTCATTAACTCCAAAAATTTGGAAAAAATACATAAAACTCATAAAGTAAAAAATTAAAAAATATAACTTCTTTAATAAATCAATATTTGAAAACAACACATTGTTCCTACTTTTTGTGTCATGAAATTACAATTTTGTTAATTGTTTGAGTAGTTTAACCAACTTTTTATGATTTTATTGGAATGAATTTAATTATATACTACACATACCCATTTGTTTTAGTGTCTGATACCTTTTTGAGTAAATTTTTTATAATTTTTTATTTCTAAATTGTTTCATTACATGATATTTAGAAAATCTCTTAAAAGGGGTGACTGGAACATTTTCAATGATAATTGGTAGTTTGTTTAGTATCATATACATTGAGGTAGTTTTTATTGAATTAATTAAATTAAACAGGTTATCAATGAAACTAAACACCTTGGGCCTTTGGACAAAGAGTTTATAGGGAGTTCTCTTTTTGGTTTTCCAAATATTTATGATATTGTGGTAGAATAAATATGTCCTAAAAAATATTTTATAGATGAATCTTACACCATTGATAATGATAATATGTTGGAAGTGAAATAAGTAATAACTAAATAACCACTAAATCAACTTTTTAGTTTTACTCCAAAGAAAATGCACCAACTAGAATTGTTATTGGAAACTATTAAGGGAGTGGACCATGATTTAGATTCATCATTATTAAATGATTTTAAACATTAGAAGTATATTAAACATCTATGATAAAAATATATCTATTAAAAATCATTGAATATTTACTTAGGTAAAAAATGAAAGAAAAAATATAATGATTATGCAAAGAAGTTTTTTCATAATATTTCCACTTATAAATTTAGAGTTTCATTAAAAATATATTTTATAATGTTTATGGATAATATTTTTAACATAATACATTTTATATATTTATTTTTTAAAAAATCACATCTTTTAGTACCCAATTAGTCCAAATATTTTTATTTTTAATATGTTAATTAAAACTACCACTGGTTGAATATTATGATAGAAAAAACGATTTTTAAGGAATTTAATTCTGAAACTCAATAAGTGTTTTGATAAAAAGTTAATTACTGAATGAATTCTCGATCAATTTTCCAAGTAATTAAATATTCTGAATGAATAACATGTTAAAAATGAACTTGTGCTTTTTTTACATAATTTTATATTCTATTATAAGAGAAATCAATTTTTTTGAATCAAAACCATTATGTTTATTCTCTATGGAAAATGATAACTTTTTGGCCAAAAATAATTTATAAAATGTGCACCATGATTAATTTAAAAAAATTAGTATGATAATATAATATAAATATTGAGAGAAATTATTTCAATCAAGTTAAATTTCGAATTCACCTTAATATTATTAAATTAATTTCATAATTGGGAAACAACATTATAATTATAAATTAAAAAAAATGGACATAGATACTGTATTAAGTGAAATTTATTTATTATGTGAAGGAATATTTCTAAAATAGTTTTATGGGATAAAATAAATTAGGTACTCTATTTTTTATTTTTTAAAAATTAAATGATTTATATATTAATTTAGATAATATTATGATTAAATTAACGTTTCTTTTAATCATAGAATTTAGACTTATAGAGGATGAAGTGGTATTTATTTTAATTATGATTGAGGTGTTGTTTATAAAATTTTTTCATTATAGGTACACCTAAGCATAAATTTTAATATTGTAAATTATGTATTATAAAATGATCTTTGAAAATATTTTTTATTATGTAAAAGTAATAAAATAAAATATAACCTCCTATTGCAAATAAAAATATAAATATCATTTTTTGATTCAAAATTTTTAGGTGATTCATATTTCTAGAAGAAAATAAAAAAATTTCTATTAACATTATATATATATATATAATACAACATTTTAACTAATTTTTAGGATCATTTTCTGATATATTGTAGTCTTTAAGAACAGTTGGAATATATCAAACATCCTATATAGTTACAAATCTCATTTTATCTTTTTTGATAGATGATCAGGATTAACTAACAAGGATTTCATCTAACCATTCCCAATTAACATTTAAGTATCTTACATACATTTCCTTTTTATACAAAAAATAAGGATGGATAATGCATGTATATAATTATAAGAATTATATTGAGTGACTTCCCCATTATAGATAATACATTTATGTATATATTACAGTTGATGGTTATTTTCATAATAATGACTTCTTTATTTTCCATATAGGTAAATAATTTTTTTTTGTTTTATATTCCATTGTAGACCAAGATCAATGTTAGCTAAAAATTTTATAAAAAAAAATAACATATTATATCTCTCATATATAGTCTTATATAGGGTTTATTATTCTATTCTATTTAATAAATACACCATTGTTGAATACTGAATACATTGTAAAAAATGTGTATGGGGAAGTATAATTAATTAATTCATCATGACTCATATAAATTACCAAAACATTATTTCTTCTAATCATTCTAGGATTCATATACTTTTTAAATATTTTGTTAGAATAATGAATCTGTTCCAAGATTTATTATTTTGATGTGAGATATTAAATAATCTTAAATAATTAAAATGAATCCATTTAAATAAAAAAAATATTTTATATAATTGTTGTTTTACATTGAATTTTAACTGACTCCCTAAATAAATTTATTATAGAGGTGAATATTTTTACAACATGTTGAAAGTTGAATTTATAATCTATTAGAACATTGATTTTAGAATTTATACTCCACTATAAAACATATCATTATGTAAATTATTGATAATATATATGGAGGAAGGAAATATTTTTGAGATAAAAATAATTTTATTGGATTACTAATTATGGCCCAACATAATTATTGATCTATAATCCAATCACTATGATAATAGATGAGTTATCAATTTATTTTTCGGGTGTAGGGGAAGTAGCGGGGATCTTTTTTTGGCAAACCTCACTCAATAGGTCATAAAGTGGTTTTCAATGTTGTTTTTTCTTACTTTTTAACATTAGTTTGTATGTAAGGTTATTATAGGATACGCTGTAAATAATTTTTTAATGTCAGTTTAAAAAAATGATGTTGTTAATAAATTATTTTTTGGTTTATCACATCGGTTCTCTGATAAAAAACAAGAAAAAATATTATTATTAATGGTTTTTTCATGAAGGATTTCAAAAAAATGATGTGAAAAATTCATTAAGTGTGGTTCTTCACATCAATAATCAAATAAAAGACATGAAAACCCATTAGTAATGGGTTTTTGACATCATTTATGTAATAACTAATTTGAAAAACCAAACATGATGGGGGTTTCACACAAGTTATGTTATAATAAAAATGAAAAATAATTGAAATTAAGTTTTTCACATTAGTTATTTTATAAATGAGTTGAAAACCATTTTTTCTTAAAAATTTTCTCTTCACACCACCTCTCCATAGTAGACAAGAAGAGAAAAGAGGGTAGGAAACCTATCCAAAACCGAACAAAAAACAAGCATAAGTTGCTTAAAAACATCCATAAAATAACATTTATAATAATACCATTGAAAATTAAAATATATATTGAAATAATAAAATCCAACCAAAACTCTAAAATTATTTTCGAATCCAAAAAAATTTACATTTACAACATTTAAAATTACAATATATAGTAAAAAAAATAAAATCCAACCACACAAATAATATGATTTTTCCATTCTATTTGTATGTTTTTCATCTCTTGTGCACTATAAGACCTATGGTCATAAAAAATATAAAAATTAAAATTATATAATTTAACATTTATTATAAAAGAAATAGATGAAATATTAATGAAAAGATTATATAGAAATATAACTTTCTAAAACTTCAGAATTGTCCTAGTTGAAATTATTTCACATAGAAATCCTAAAAACATAATATCCACATTCCATTATGACTTCTTATTTATGAAAAGTCTATCTAAATGAGATTTTCAATTCAAAATAAAATTATTATGTATCATACCCAAAATTTTCTAATTTTAATTGAAAAATAAGCTTTTATTTTACATATTTGATATTGCGTCTCTTCTTTATTATGGTTACTCGAAAGAATTTCCCTACCCTATTTGAAATAAATATAAATGAAATAAAGTTAATATTTTTTATAATATAAACAGGTATTAAATATTAAAATTGACTTTTCCAATACATTCTTCAATAAAAATTCACACATCACCATGGATAGATTATAACCAGTAATGTTCCTTCTTTCAAGGACCAAAACACCTAACATCAAATGTCAACATATATAAAATAATATTTATTATTAGTGGTTACTATGTTAAATGAAATATAAAACATTTTGAGATATATGTTCCATACTCTTGAAGAGAAGGAAACATCTAACACTAAATAACAAATTTATTTTGAAATATTTATAGAATATTAAATTTTCTTTCTATTTCAGTCATTGTCATCGCAATAGGTGAAATTAATTGAGTGTACATAAATCCATATATATTTATCTTCTCATGCTCATTACACACTATATAATTATACCAACTACAAATAACCTTATAAATTAAATGTACAGAATAATTTATGTTAATAATTACATGAAAAAACAACTATTGTATTTATTCCCAACTGATACCCTATTATAAGCTCCATGATATAAAATTTCTAATTCCCCACCATAATTAAATGAAAAAAACATAGAATTCTATTGGAATTTCACAATCATCAATCAAAAAATTTAAATATGTTGACAATATACAATGACTAGTATATTTCTTATCTTAAGTCATAACACTTTTTATATGTTATTTTCTATATATTATTTTTCCACCATTAAAGTATTTCAATAAAAATATATAAATATAAATAATTTAAATTTTATTTAAAAATTAAAAACAAAATGAAAAAAAAGATATGATATACACATATCTCTATGGTAATATGTCCAAAAATTTTAGATGCACCATTAAAAGATGGCCAATACATTTTCCAACTGTAGTCACCTCATTTGTAGCTGGCAGTACTCCAAACGATATGTCTATAATATCATGTGCAATGAACCTATGATGTTATATTTGTATCTGTTGGTGATTAACATTATCTCTAATTTAAAATATAATCCCATTGAAATATTATGATGATGGGTATCTAAAACATTTAACTCAAAATAACTGGGAATCTATGGAGGAGGGTTGTAGGAAGAGGATATGTAGCGGGGTCTACAAGCAGAGGTGGAGGAGTGGGAGATACTGGTGGAGGTGGTGGAGTGGGAGATACAGTCTCAAACTATATTTTCATGTTTATAAACATAGATTGTAGATAAGATATGATCCTATCTTCCATCTTAACATGAATATCTGGAAAATAATTTTTAAAATATTATGTTTCTTTTATAAAAATCTACAGTTGATGATGTTTTCGAACATAGAATACATTTTTCACTAATAAACCTAGAGGGTATCCTCATATATAACCTGGTTTTTTAGTGTTTCATATTGAATTAGCTAAATTCTCCTTCTAATCCTTATCTAAAAATACCACCTTCTGTGCTATGCTCCCCTAGATAATATAGTATGAAATATTTGAAAAAATAAGTAATAAATCACAATATAAAAAGAATTTAATTGACATAAATAAATAAATAATGTATACATCTTATAGTAATATCAGCTAATGTTCTTGAATCCTCTGTAAGATATTTTCCGTTTTAGCTCATCAGAGCCAACTTCTATTTTTCATGTCTTGTTGGGGGATAGTGGGGAAACCTTTTCAGATCCTAAAGACCCAAATCCTAGTTTTTGAAAAGTTTAATGCTTCATATTTTAATCCAATTACATATACCCTCGATAAGATAATGTATTAGGGTATATGTTTCTTTAAAGGATCTCCAGATTAGATCTTTCCAGTTGTTGAAAATAAATAATATAGTAATCATTAATAAATAATAAATAATTACATCAAAATAAAAAATTATAAAAGGTAACATTTCACAAACAAAAATATCATCCTGTCTTCTAATTTCAAAACATTTCTTCCATTATCTCCATATATAAAGTGGAATATATCACATTGATTATGTTGTTTCCTATTTCCAAAAAATTAAATCTAATGTGAGGGTTGATTAAAAATCCCAACATCTCTTAGCATCCAATGATAAAAATTTCCTCCTCAATCCTCCAAGAACTTGTATATCATATTGAATCTGATAAGAAGGGGGAAGACATATATTATAATAAAAATTTCAATGTAACAAATATAAAAACAACCAAGATTACAATAATGGTCTCCCACAAATGAGATATTTTCAATTTTTTAACACTTCTATAATCATCAATCAAAATACTCACTTTTATTTTAGAAAAATCAACTATAAAGGTCATTAATTATTTTTATTTTGTACCAACATATATATCATTATCATCAAATTATAGTTGTATCATCTGGTCTTGGATATCCTCAACTGATAATTTTGAGAAACTTGTGCTTACATATTTACCAATCATCTAACACTTCTTTGGCCATATGGGAGTATATGTATATTAAAATGATGGTTGAGGCACATAAATAAGAGAATATATATGTCCACTCTAAAGGTATGAGTATGAACGTTTGTGGAAGTATGTGATGGATTTCATGATTAATCTATTATTTTCCTACACTTCAATGCAACAAAAAATTTGTAAAAAAATATACAAATTCTAATATTATATACTAATGTAAATAAAAATGAAAAAAATTAAAGTAAAATAAACATCACACATTTTTATTCATATTTTTTAGTTAACTAAAATTATAAAAACATTAATGATCTATTAAGTTTCATATAAATAAATGAATACAAATAAAAAAATTGTGTGTCAATAGAAAAAAACAATCCAATCTAATAATTCAATTTCACACAAAAATGAATATTTATTAATATACTGTTATAAAATATTTTCTTATATAACATATAATATTTGAACTATTTTTTTCAACAAAATCAATTAAATGATATGTTACCTAAGGGTATACATGTTAAAAACAACAAGAATGAACTAATATTAACCAAAAAATTAACTTATTTATTATAATACAATTTTAAATAAAGGAAATAAAACGTAAATATCTAACATTTTATAAAATTTTAAAAAGTAAATGAAAAATAAACATATGTTACCTGTAATATGAAGAACTTCCTAAAGTATTGTTTTCCCAAATTCCATTGTCATGATCATTCCGTATGTGAAAAAAAAAATTCTATGACATTCTTATTAATATTATCTATTAATCATTACATTGACGCAGGGATCTCATATAAATGAGCATCTCATTCATGAATATCATCACCAAAATATTGTTATTTTACTTATAAAACAACAGACCACTACATAACAAATCGATCAAGAATATAGAAAATTTTTATATGTTTCCATTATAAAGAGTATGAGTTGTGTAATCCAGACTATTCAGATTAAACAGTTTCATTCCAGATTCATCATGTGTAACACTGGTGTTAATGATAAACCATTTGGAGTGAAACACTAAAACCTGTAATTTAACGTAATCAGCATCCCATATTTCTTCTATGACTACAAAATAAGAACTTGATGTAGAGATTTGGTTTTTATCTTTAGAACTCAATAAATGATTGTCTTCTGTGAACCCCAATACACTACTATTCTAAAACAAACTTTTTTTCTTGATATTTCATATGAAATATATATCCATTAGTGTAATACATGTAAAATGTTATGAAATTTAAACATGGACCACCCACTAACCGTCTCATGGTTTTTGACGCATCAAGTATGCCATGAAAAATATCACTAAACCATGGGAATACATGTTTTATTATACTCAATGACAATCCACATATAATTCTTCTTTGGATAACATTATTTCATCACATTACTATATAATGACATATATGGGTATTAATCATCCATGTTAATCAATATTTATAAATCTACCTTATTTATCTATCCACCTATCAATGATTTCGCTTCCATGCCACATATCCCCATCGTCCATAATGATCTTGTTCATTGGGAGATTTATGCAAACCAATATGATCCTCCATAGACAATTAGCTTTAAAAAACACTAAAACCTCCTCACAAATAATATTTTCATCACTGGAGGTTTTATGTTGATATATATTCTTAACATAACCTTTCAATATATTTATATTCCTTTCAAAAGAATTTATCCACCGTAGTTATATATGTAATTTTTTTTATCATACCAAATGAACCATTAAATTCACCATGATATAAAAAAATATGGTGGACAATACATTTCCCATTTAAAATGAATAGAACTTTCTTCATTATATAATTTTTTCAAAGAATTCAAATCAATCAACATATTAAATATTTAATTGAAACAAATAAAAAAATATAATGATTTTCATTTGGACACAGATGGAAAATATTCCACGAAATGAAATTCGTATGAGTTGTTACATCATTAAAAGAAATTCATGATATTTCATACATGTCAACTTCAAATCCTTTAAAAAACAGAAGTTTTTACATTTGATGAAAAAAATTAGGGCACATTAATATCCTAAAGACACTAAAAATGATAATTTCCTCCCTAAAGGATAATTAATGATAAGTAAGTGTCAAGAATGTCCGCCTTCCATAAGGAGAGGGATATATCGCAAAACATATTCCCATACAATGTAAGTCCAATATTCCATTCTACCCATCTTTATTCCTTACATTGGCAGCTATCAATTTTTTAATGAACATGTCACATATATTATTCTCCATATACCTGACATTATTGTTTTGTTTGACCACATGATACCTCCAATATGTTAGCCCAAAAAATATTTTCCCTATCAACAAAATATTTTTATCATTTCTAGATTTATGTTTTGTTCCCAATGTCTCATAAATGTTTTGTACCCACTAAAAATAATGATATGGATAATGCTTCTGGAGATATATCAACTTCTTAATATCTACTTAATACATTATTTATTATTATATAAGATTCATACACTGTTCAAAACATTTGATTACCCATGTATAATGTTTTTCTCTCACGATGAAGTTGATAATACGAAGTCTATTTTTCAAAAATGGAATATACTTTATTGCTTTAAACACAGTATATAGATAAAATTCCATATGCTAAAATGTCATTTATAGTGAACATAATCATTTCATGAAGCAGAAAATATTCCATTTAATAAGAATTAGACACTATAATACCATCCTATTATAATAGTTATATGTCATTAATTAATGGTGATAATAAAACAACGATATCATTTATAGGAATCATTAGTTGAGAGATCATTAAACATAACATGAAATACTTTCACTTCATAAAAAATTAATGATATAAGTTGTATATTACCAATAAAACAAGCCATGAACTATGTGTTCTAATAAGAATTCTATATGGATTCATTCTATTCATGAATAGTACATGTATAATATTTCTAATATCTTTTCCAGATCTCAGCAATTTTCCATTGGGGAAAATTAGTTGATTTCTATAATTTCTATCACATATTATCTCATATTAATTCCATCTTAACATTTTTTCATCATGTGAATTTGAAAATAAATGCTCCAATTTAGGACTTATAATATGATAAAAAATTCTTTGGATGGGGTCTCTGTAATTGCTAAATCACCATGTAATTTTTCGTTAAAATTATAATGCGACATCCCAAATTTTTGAAACCATGATAGAAATTTTAATTCCTCCTTATATATCAAATATTGATTCGGGCTGAAATGTATTTTTCTATACCATAATATGATCAATCCTAGTATTTTCATTTCATTATAACTTCCAATCTTGAAAATCATTGTCATTATAAATAATATAATTAATCAAATATAGAAAATCTATATTACTCTTGTTACTTCATCAGTGATTCACCTTTATGTTAATAAGTCTTTACATCAATGATAGAACTATAAATATCATACAACCAAGATACGATTGTTTTTAAGAATAACCATTTAGATTATCTATTGTCAGTTCCTTCCCAATTGTCTCTAAATCAATATAACAAATAATTTCATAAATTAGATCAATGTTATCATCTTGCAATGCATTATCATTAATATATCCAAAATTCTAACCATTTTCACCAAGAAAAATTCTATGGCTATAAATCATATTAAAACCCTAACAAATCAAATTTTATTTGATATCTCTTCTCTAAAACTTCTTCGTATTTAAACATTTCATCCAAAGACAAAAATTCATGTTGTTGTATTGAACATTTTATTTAGAAAATTTCAAAAAATCATCAAATGATTCCTCATATTCATCACTAATTCAATGTGACCAAATACAACATAAAATCATTAATATATATATATATAATATCAAAAATAAATATAAATTGGAAATCAAATTGTGGTGGTAATAGATAGAATAAATTATTCAAGTCAAATGAGGTTTTAAATTATATCAAAGATAACATAATTTTAATGTATCAAAACATTACAATTTTAATGAAATATATGTGTATTTGAAAATTATAACAATAAATTATATATAATAATGGAATATACATTTAATTATAATTAATTAATCCTAAAAATAAATTCATGGAATTTTTATAAAAAATGAAAATATAGTTATATTGTTCTTTCAATTTTCATTTTTTTGAAGGAAATTTGGTAAAAATTGAAATTGAATATTATATACCAAAAATAAAAACAAGTGCACAATTTCCATTTTAATTTAAATATTAATCATCAAATATTTTAATATAATTTTTTCTATGAAATAAAATACATTAATTAGAAGAATAGATAATTAATAGTATAATATAATCAAATAGTAGAGTCCAAAAACATAGTGATGAATTTGTAATAATGTACATAAATATATAGAATTAATATTATAAAAAATATATACCTAGTGTATTATGAAAATTTTCCAAAGAATATTACGTACAATGTATTTTATGAAAATATGTTTTATTTGACTATACCAAACTAATAACCATCATTCAAAAGATTTCAGTCTACTTCATTTGATATAATAAAAATTTATATTTATGGTGATAAAATATTCTATCACTATGAATACCATGAGATACATGTGTAATTACATGAAAGTATTACATAAAAATCTATTCCAATGTAGTTGGATAATATATTACATTTAAATATTAATGTAACATAACGTATTAATGGGGATAAAGTGTGGCTAGGGATAATGTATTGCTACGGATAGGTAGCCCATAGATATCTATTATCTTTTATTAAAAATGGGATAATTGGTTCAAATAGAGTCAAAACTAAACATATATTGATCAAAATTTTAGATATACATGTAATGAAACCAAATGATATTTCTTATTATGTATTCACCAATAATGATAACATTGTATTCATAGTCACTCATAATATGAGGAATGAATATTTAATATATTATTTTTTAAAATAATAATATGCTCATATCACATGAAACATATTAATTTTCATATACACTACTTATAAGATATTGCATATCGCATTGTATGCAAATTGAAATGTATATATACATTACATTTTAATATTAATATGTCAATAATAAATTCATACCTCTAATTTAAATTTATCCATATGGACAGATGTGTATGTATAAATAATAAACGATTCACATACATTATCATAACAAAAAACACATATATATTTAATATTGAAATTTATGATGAGATTAAGTATAAACATTTGTGAACAAAATTAGTGAAAACTCCATTATATATAGTAGAAACCCTATAGAATTAAGATATAAATCAGAAATTTATAATTTAACATATAACATTAAAATATAATTAAATCCACAACTTTTCACATATATCAACAAAAAACTATGTTATATGAAGATGTTAATCCAAGACAAGTGATGAGAACATCTATATCCAAATGTTAAATGATGAGGCGGAAAAGCCAAAGGATTTATAAAGATTTTAATGTGATATTTGAGTAAATATATTTTAGAAAAATGATTTTTAGGAAATATGAGAGATTGGATAACCATAATTGAAGATAAATTTTTATGCTTACTTGAGTGTTTAGAGATGAGCATATCAAAAGCACAACAATGTGGCTGACGAAACAAGAGGATGCATGGAGTTGGAAAACTGAGATTGGTGGCCACTAGATTGGAAAAATGTGGTTATGTAATCCATGGGAGATAAATGACTTTTGTTTCACAAGACAAAATAACACTGAAATGAAAATAGTTAATGTTTCTAAAATTTTAAAATGGTATATCACATCAATAATGTAGTAACCAACATGAAAAATCAGCATTATCACATCAGTTATTATATAATCAACATGATAAAGTTGGATACTAATTATTTTATATCGGTTATTAGAAAATAAATGTGAGAAATAAATAAATATATATATATCTTCTTCATGTTGGTTATAAATAATGAACATTAAAAATCCGATGAGATAATGATTTTTTGTAATAGTTACTATTACTATTTCCACCAAAATCTATCCATGAAACATATCATTAGGATAATTTGGGAGTGTTACTATTATCGAGAAGGGAGAATTGGATATTGGTTAGAACATGGTTCTATTAATTTTTTTTATAATACAATTCATTGGTATTTTTCATATGATGGATATTAGAAGTTCTAACATCATGATATGGAGATCTAAAGCATTTCTACTTATAATACCCCGGTTTTCTACTATATATTTTCCATTCAAATAATATTATGCTTTATAGACTATTTCACACTCAAAAAATATCTAAAATGAACCATGATACATTTTATTCATATTAAATATTATAATTTAAGATAACTGTTAATACATTATTAGAATGTAATACAAAACATCATCAAGAATATTATAAGTGGAATAAATTCAAAAGTACAAAAATCCCGAAAAAATGAAACATTTGACATTTTGGTTTCCCATGTAGATCATACACCAAATTATATCTATGTATAATGTAAAAAAAATCAAAATTTAATATAGAAGGTTAGAGTGATGTAAATAGATTGATTGATTTTAGTGATGTTTGTAAGGATAAATTTAACAAAATATTACTGTTCTATATATGTTCCTTGGATATATGAGATTTTAAAATATGGTAATTAAATATATTGTCATTGGGTATGAAATAATACAATCAATATAATTTTCTTAAATTTTTTAGTGAAAAGGATAAAATAATAAAATTCAAAAATAATAAATATTCAATAAAATATAATAATTTCTTTAAATATGTTATTACAAAAATATTTATTGATAACATACATATTATTATTATTATTAGACATTGATTTTATATATTTATAAAAAATAAAATATATTTTTAATAATAATGGATTTATAATATTAAATTGTAATATAATGAATAATTAATTGTAATAATATTATCTTAAAACATTTAATGTAAGAAAAAAGATATTTTTGAAAGAATAATTTTTAAGGAATTGAATATATTATATTAGAAAATTGAATTGATCTATTTTAAATTATTAATATAATTTGATTCTTCAATTAATCAATAAATATATTAACACATATTAATTTAAAAATGAATAAGAAACATGATTAAGAACAATTTGAGATTAAAATTTCCCATTACAATAAAGAGATAAATTCATATATTATTTTCCATTAAAATTACAAATTATAATATTTAAAAATTGAATTAGATTAAATGGGGTCCCAATTTTTTATAATCATATTGAAATTGGGTAAATAGGTTAATTTTAATGATGGAATAAAAATAATTCACCGAGATAAAAATTATGTTACCAAACTAAATGTAAAATTTGGTTGAAATGGTTATACTATGTTGTAAATACATAACAAATCATGAATTTTATCCTAAATATTTACTAAATTATATGATTAATGATCCATATATATTATTTCATCTTTTTCTGAACATGAATTTTAAAATAAAAACCTTATATATAAGGGAATGGATATTTGAGGAAATGTAACTCAAAACACACCAATAATTAGATAAATCCACTACCCCTACGAAACATCTTTTTTCAAATAAATACTTCCAAAATATGTTGACTTTTTTCCTCTCAAAAATTTAATTTTTACGTTTAATGTTTTATGGTTTCATGAAGGAGGCAACAATAAATTATTACGAAGGAACTTGTATAAAGATAATTGAATTCATTAAAATAACTTGTTCATTGACATCATTTTATATTTATAATGACCCATACTTTACATACATTGATAATTCTTCAAAATTGAATAATACTTATAACAACATATAACAAAACCACGAAAGGACTGTATAGGTATAGAGTCTTTAGAAACTGGGAAACATAAAACAACTGGTTCATAAAGCATCAACTTTGCCTCCCACTTATTTCATCAGATCTAGAGTCCCTTTTTGGCATATCCTACTTAATAACCTTCTTCCTGACCTGGGGAAGTAAAACATACAAAAGGGTGATATCAAATTCTCAGTAAGGGTAAACAAAAGGAATATCAATCACATCATATACTTAAGAACGTAACTTTTTGGAAATCTTAACCTGAAAAAGAGAGCATAATTTCAAAACATGGGATAAATCATAGTAGTGAAATGAAATCCCAATAATCATAACTTAAAACATGAAACTTTTTGGCATACACACATAATCATAGAGAATCATTTCTTATTAGTCAAGACTCATTGTCAAGACAATCTTAGTGGACAAAGTCCATTTCTGAACCGAGTTCACTCCTCGTTTCAGTCCTATTTCACTGAACCGGTATAACCTACCATTCCAGCCATGTCTATCTCATGAGATATAAAATCTTTACCCAATGCATTTGAGGGAGATATAGGTCCCACCCATCTCATAATGATACCATTTTTATGTGTGACACAAAATCTTAAATCATACATCATTTCATAACCCATGTAATAAAAATGGGAATCGTAAACATCGTGACATCATAAAAAAACTCATATAAGATAAAAGAATTCATAAAAATATAATTCCATCACAACATAATCAAATCAATGTAATAATAAGGATAGAAATATAACCCTTTATTATCTTAGATGGAAAAATAATTTTGATAAAACACTTGAACTCCATTCTTGAAGAAAATATCCTTTCTACTTCAAAAACACTTTTCCATTCTTAACATGTCGTACAATTATAAACTAAAATAAGTTGATTAAAAATATACTTGAAAACTTGTAAAGGAAGCTTCTTGGAAATAATGTTTTACAAATCCATTCATGTCGTTTAATTTAAAAAACATTCTTCATACTTTTGTCGGAAAAGTCAAAAATTACCTCGTACGAAAAACGACAAAAGATTCATTTTGTATCCTTTACTAAAAACTCATCAATGAGTAAAATTGGATTTAAACAATTTTAGGTGGATGGAAATACTATTACATATTGAGGAAACATGGATGCGGATTATAAAATATACCCCAGTAAATACTAATGTATAAACAATCTCGGATAAAAATGAGATTGTGATATTTCCCTTACCTTAAGTCCGATATGCTTTGTACGTGTCCGAACCTCCTGTATAATGATTTAAATAATTTTATTGACTTATTACAGAATCATACTTATTTTTATGATATAATATATGGTCATATTCTTAGCTAATTATTAGTAATATTTCATTACTACTTGTTATTCGGGTGTTTATTACTTTTTGTTCTTATGTGTGTTTGTCAAATAAATTCTTATTATTCTCTTTAGGTTATAGATACCTCATTTATAGAATGGTATTAGTGTAATATATATCATATTCATTCATTCAATTCATTAATATAATCATTATGAAATGAAGATCATGTAGAACGAGTCGCATCACATCGTGGAGACAGTATTCCGTACGTACGCACGAGTGATGATATCGTTCCTATGATCATGGAATTGTATTGGAGTGTATGTATACTATTTCAGAATCAGTATAACTTTATAATAGTTATATATTTTCATTATGTACACCATTATACCCATCCAAGTAAGGTGGTGGTGGAAAAAAGATTACACCACGGCGTGGAGACAGTATTCCGTACGTACGCACGCACGGTGATTTCTTTTTCCGTAGGATGGATAGATGGTGAAATAGGGTTGTTTAATACTTATAATAACATATCAGTATATTAGTGATACTGATGTTATTACTTCATAATGAAACAACTAAAGAAGAAGAAGTGGAAGAAGAAATAAAGATGAAAGAATCGGTAACGGACATTACCTCTTCTTTGAAGTGCTTCTTTGAGACCTCCTTTTAGGGTACTAAAATAGGTCTTTGAAGAAGACCAGAACCTCTAGGATGTTTCTAGGGAAGTGGAGAGGAGTAATTGGCAGGGGTTGGCCGAGCTTGAAGGCTCAAAGTGGTGTGAGGAAGAGGGGGAGGATGTGCCCTTTTATAAGGGAGGAGAGGGTCTCCTTTGGAAAAACTAAAAATATTATTTTATTATAAAGTCATGTTCGGTTTTAAATAGCTTCAAATTGATTTATTTAGAAGCTAAGGTGGGTATGGGTCGAAATCCTCTCATAAAATAGAATTTAGAAAAGTTTAGGTTCCTATTTTAACCTTATCATTTAGATTTAACATTAAGTTTAATAATTTTACTTTTACAGTGTCGTCTTGTGTTCTTATACTATAAGGTTAATAAACTTACTATAAGTAGCCAAACAAACCCCAAGTTGTTTATTATTAATATATATAACCTTATCTACGTAATTTGGCCGAACCGTAGATTTTTAGGAATAAAATAACAATTACTAATATAATATTTGTTTTAAAAACTATTTTATGTCAATTTTGACACTATTTAGTAATTAATTTTTGTGAAAATCATAACAGAATGATTAGTTAGAAAAAAGTTAATTAAATAAATACTAACATGTCATATTAATCTATAAAATTAGTGTAATTCATAAAAAGTCTCAAATTACATTTAATTTGGTGTTTATAACATCAATTATGTCAATATTTCATTAATAAGATAGTTACTACATCATCATTATGTCATAAATAAATTAAATTATTTAATGTCTAAAAATTACAAATAAAATACCATTATGTATTAAATCGGTTTAGCTTTCTAATGAATATTTATAGTTGAATTTATCTTATGTATAAACCCATATTAAAAATGATTTACTTATTAAACATTGATTTTAACTATTTTAACCCTTCTTTAAATAAATTAATAATACATGTCCTAATCTAATCCAAGTGGGCCTAAATGGTCATATTTTATTTCCAAGGTTGTTTTTGGTCGAATTAAAATTGTCCAATAGAATTAGGACACGTGTTAGGGTAATAATAATATCATTTTTACCCTTAATTACCCTATTTTCTTTTAACCGTGGTAAATAAAAGTAAAAAGTTACTATTCACCAAAAATTATTTTCATCTCATTGAACTGAATTTTACTTACTGACATCAACCGTGTCTCTCGGATTTTTGAAATTCCACTCACAGAAGCGGTAAAATTAAGTTTTATGAAAAATTCACTTTTTTAACTACCACTTAGTAGTTTCACTATTCATCAAAAATTGAAAGTTTTCAGAAAAATACCAAAATTTCACCCTAAGATAATTGCAATATTCAGAATCCAAAAATGAAGTCCATTTTGAAAAATAAAATTTATAAAATTTCAAAAAGTGGTTATTACTATTCATAATGGCTAGTTTTAATAATATTTTATTAGCATATCATTGTTTAGTGAAACTCGGTATTGCGTACGACGTAAGCTATCACGGAAGGTTGTGATTTCGTGTAAAGCAAGCCAATAAAGTTTTGTGTGTAGAAATAGATTCCTTTGATGATTTATTTAACATAAAATTCCCGGGCGTTACATTCTACCCCCCTTAAAATGAATTTCTCCCTCGAAATTCGTCACTTTAACAAACAGATGAGGATACCTCTCCCTCATCATATACTCAAGATCCCATGTAGCTTATTCAAATTGGTGGTTCCTCCATAAAACTTTCACCAATCGAGTGGTCTTGATTCGTAGGACTTTTTCGCAACGATCCAGAATCTCTAACGGTTGTTCTTCATAAGAAAGATATTGCTCCAGCGGAACAACTTCTGAGCTGAGTACATGTGAAGGATCAGGTATGTACTTTCTCAGAAGAGATACATGGAACACATCGTGAACTTGAGAGAGATTCGGTGGAAGCGCCAATCGGTATGATACCTTCCCAACACGATCCAGTATTTCGAAAGGACCGATATATCTAGGGCTAAACTTCCCCTTCTTTCCAAATCTCATAACCCTCTTCCAGGGAGATATTCGTAAGAACACTTTATCACCCACTTCAAACTCTAGGTCTATTCTTCGGTTGTCGGCATAACTTTTCTGTCGACTCTGAGCTGCTCTTATGTGTTGTTGAATAGATCTGACCTTTTCTGCCATTTTATTAACGAGATTGGGTCCTAATAGCTTTCTTTCCCCAACATCATCCCAACAAGTTGGAGTCCTGCATTTCTTTCCATAAAGTGCTTCATAAGGAGCCGTCTGAATACTGGATTGAAAGCTATTATTATAAGAAAATTCCACCAAAGGTAGGTGTTGATCCCAACCACCTTTAAAATCCATAGAGCAAGCTCTCAACATATCTTCTAGAGTTTGAATTGTTCTCTCAGACAGACCGTCTGTCTGAGGATGATAAGCAGTACTGAAACTCAACTCTGTATCCAGAGTATGCTGAAGACTTCGCCAGAACTTTGAGATAAATCTCAGATCCTGATCAGATATAATAGAAAGTGGTACTCCATTCAATCTTACCACTTCCTTTACATATATCCTGGAAAGATGATCTAGAGAGAAATCCTCTCTAATAGAAATGAAGTGAGCAGACTTTGTAAGACGATCAACTATGACCCAGATAGCATTATTGCAGTTGGATATTTTAGGAAGTCCTGTGACAAAGTCCATAGTGATGTTTTCCCATTTCCATTCGGGTAAGGGTAATGGTTGTAACATCCCCTTAGACTTTTTCTCTCAGCTTTAACTTGTTGACAAACCAAGCATCAAGAGACATATTCAGAAACATCTCTTTTCATGCCATCCCACCAGAAGTACTCTTTCAGGTCCCTATACATCTTCATGCTTCCAGGATGAATAGAAAATGAAGAACTATGAGCCTCATCCAGCAGCTCCTTCTTTAATTCAGGGATGGGAGGAACACAAACCCGATTCATGAACTTTATTATCCCATCACAATCAAGGTTGAATTCAGGAACATTTGTCACCTTTTTTTGTAACTTGACATCTATTTTCTGTGCCTCTTTAATCTTCACATGTATAGATGGTTGAACATTCATTTGAGAAAGATACGATTTTTCCCCTTTCATTATAATTCCAAGATCCATCCTTTGTAAATCCATAAATATTGGATCTTTTGTGATCCTCATCATGGATAAACTATCATTGTCTTGTCGACTTAATGCATCTGCCACCTTGTTTTCTTTCCCAGGGTGGTAATGGATTGACTAGTCGTAATCCTTAATCAGCTCCAACCATCTTCTTTGGCACATATTCAGCTCATTTTGTGTGAAAATATAATTTAAACTTTTATGATCAGTATAAATATCACACCATTCACCATTAAGGTAATGCCTCCAAATCATTAATGCAAAGATTACCGCAGCTAACTCCAAGTCATGAGTTGGGTAATTTTGCTCATGTATTTTCAACTATAGTGAGGCATAAGCTATCACCATATCATTTTTCTTAAGAACACACCCCAATCCCTTCTTGGATGCATCACTGTAGATCACAATCCTTTCTCCACTACAAGGCAGTGTGAGCATAGTTGCACTGGATAACCTTCTTTTCAACTCCTTGAAATTCTCTTCACATCCCTCCGTCCAAACAAACTTAAGTCCTTTCCGAGTCAATTTGGTGAGTGGATTAGATAATCATGAAAAATATTTCACAAAACGTCGATAATATCCATCCAAACCATGAAAACATCGGATCTCGGTTACTATTGTTGGTCTCGACCATCTTTCGATAACCTCTGTTTTTGCTGGATCCACAGATATCCCCTCTTTTGAGATTATGTGACCCAAAAATGAAACTTTTTGAAGCCAAAATTCACACTTGATAAATTTGGCATAAAGATTCTCCTTTTTCAGGGTCTTTAATATAATTCTCAAGTGATCTTCGTGTTCTTCCTTTCTCTTCGAATAGACAAGAATATCGTCTATAAAGACTACAACAAACGGATCAATATAATCTCTAAAGACTGTATTCATTTGATCCATGATGATAGCAGTGGAATTAGTAAGGCCAAATGGAATCACTATAAATTCATAGTGTTCATAACTTGTACGGAAAGCCGTCTTTGGTATATCCTCCCTTTTGACCCTTAATTGATGATACCCTGAACGAATATCAATCTTGGAAATGTATTGAGCTCCGCGTAGTTGGTCAAATAGGTCATCAATGCATGGGAGAGGATATTTGTTCTTGATTGTGATCTTGTTAAGTTCTCGATAATCAATCCAGATTCTCATTGATCCATATTTCTTCTTAACAAATAGAACAGGTTCTCCCCAAGGTGACGCAATAGGGCGTATGAACCCCTGATCAAGATTCTCTTGGAGTTGCTTCTTCAATTCCGGAAACTCAATTGGGGCCATTCTATAAGGTGTCTTTGAAATAGGCAAAGCACCCTGTACGAGTTCTATTGAAAACTCAACTTCACAATTTGGTGGAAGAGCCGGTAATTCCTCCGAAAAGACATCATAAAACTCCCATACAATGGCCATATTCTTAATAGTGAGTTTCTCACCAACCATTTGAGATAAATAACCTTCATTTAGTGGAATCAATACCCATAAAATGGAAGAAATTTCCACTGGAAGTTTATGTTCATCCTTGCATCGATAGACGATCATAGATTGATCTGGAATATGAAATGTGACTTCCCTTATTTGGCAATTGATATGAGCTCCATGTAGAGAAATACAATCCATGCCAAGAATCACATCAAATTCCACTATAGGAAGGATCACTAGATTTGCAGGAAGCACTTTCCCACAAACTTCAATCGGAGAAGAATTATAAACTTTTGATGCGACTGTTGT
This sequence comes from Viscum album, assembly GCA_963277665.1. NCBI lineage: Eukaryota > Viridiplantae > Streptophyta > Magnoliopsida > Santalales > Viscaceae > Viscum > Viscum album. Next base: position 1,516,349,248 of record OY728137.1, read on the forward strand.
GCCATTAGGTGTTGTCACAGCTAACTCAACATCTAATTGTTGAGGTAATACGGTGATAGCCTTAGAAAATTCTTCAGAAATAAAGGAGTGGGTGGATCCAGAATGAAATAAAACATCTGCTACTTTAGAGTGGATGGTAAGTGTACCTTTCACCACATCGTTATCGTACTCCACATCGCTGATAGAAATTGCATGTGACTTTCCTTTGTCTTTAGCCTTAAGAGTTTGTTGATGTTGACAATCATCATCTACCCTTGGATTAGGGAATTTATTGGCATAATGTCCCATCTCCTTGCACTTGAAACATTGAAATTTAGTAGGTTCATTCTATGTATCCCTTCCTTTGTTTGCATCATCAGTCATCTTCTTCCCACCATCACAGCATTCAAATGCCCGATGACCTTCCTTTCCACATTTGAAACATTTACTTTTCCCTTTAAGACAACTCCCTCCATGTTTCTTTACACACTTTGAGCATAAGGGAAATCTCATCTTCTTTTCAGTGTGCTCTTTATATTTTCCTTTAAATTCCATTTTCCTCTTTTTATCAAACCCATATGACTGATGGGTTAATCCAATCTCCATCTCAACTTTGAGAGCACATCGAACTATTTCCTCATAGCTATTGAAGTCCCTTATGGCTAAGGCCCTTCAAAGACTTGTTTTTAAGCCACTAAATAATCAATCGATCTTACTCTCAGGTTGGATAATAATACCAGAAGCGTACCATGAATGTCTTGTAAAATTTGCTTCATAGGTACCAACAGATTCATCATCCTTTTGCTTCAGTTCAAGGAACTCTTTCTCCACCTTTTTCGGAGAATACGAGGGAAGTACTTATTGAAAAATAAGTTTTTGAACTCATCCCATTCCATGGACCCAATTTCATCCCTTTGCCTCGTATTATTAATAATATTCCACCATTGATAAGAATCACCTTCCAAACGATACACTGCTAAGATGACTTTATCATGCTCAGAACATTGAAGAATTGAAAATATCTTTTCAGTAGTACTAATCCATTGTTCAGAAACTAATGGATCAGTAAATCTACTGAATGAAGGTGGACGCTGTCTCATGAAGGATTCAACAGAATGTTGCTACTTCCTTTGCTTGTTTGGAAGTCCTGAATGATTCATAGCTTGAGAAAGTTGTGTGAGAATGGCTACAAGATTTTTCATTCCATCTCCCATAATGTTTGGTTGCTCAGGGGGACAATCATTGCATTTCCAGTCACATTCTGCATTAACACAGTTCCTTCGGGTTCCATCCATTGACTAAAATCTAGAAGAATAGTGTGATAAACACTAATTATAATAGGAAAACCACATAATCAAGAATAAAATTTCACACTTAAGGTCTTATCCTAGGTTATTCATGGCCATTTCTAAAACACTAAGATAGTGTTCTATGCTCAGACTTATCCTTAGGGTTCTTAGTAAGGCTTTCATATCCTAGTTTCCAAAGGTTGACTATACCTTTCCTCTGATACCAACTATAATGGCCCATACTTTACATACATTATTAATACATCAAAATTGAAGTATAATTATTACAACATATAACAAAACCACGAAAGGACCGTATAGGTATAGAGTCTTTAGAAACTGGGAAACATAAACAACTAGTTCATAAAGCATCAACTTTTCCTCCCACTTATTTCATCATATCTAGAGTCCCTTTTTGGCATATCCTACTTAAGACCCTTCTTCCTAACCATAGGAAATAAAACATACAAAAGGGTGATCTCAAATGCTCAGTAAGGGTAAAAAAAAGAAATATCAATCAAATCATATACTTAAGAACATAACTTTTTGGAAATCTTAACCTGCAAAAGAGAGCATAATTTCAGAACATGGGATAAATCATATAAGTGAAATTAAATCCCAATAATCATAACTTAAAACATGAAACTTTGTGTCATACACACATAATCATAGAGAATCATTTCTTATTAGTCAAGACTCATTGCCAATACTATCTTAGTGGACAAAGTCCATTTCTGAACCGAGTTCACTCCTCGTTTCAGTCCTGTTTCACCGAACCGGTATAACCTACCATTCCAGCCATGTCTACCTCATGAGATATAAAATCTTTACCCAATGAATTGGAGGGAGATATAGGTCCCACCCATCTCATAATGATACCATTCTTATGTGTGCCACAAATTCTTAAATCATACATCATTTCATAACCCGTATAATAAAAATGGGAATCTTAATCATCGTGACATCATAAAAGAATTCATGTAAGATAAATGAATTCATAAAATTATAATTCCATCACAACATAATAAAATCAATGTAATAATAGGGATAGAAACATAACCCTTTATTATCTTATATGGAAAAATAATTTTGATAAAACACTTGAATTCCATTCTTGAGGAAAATATCCTTTCTGCTTCAAAAACACTTTTCCTTTCTTAACATGTCGTACAATTCTAAACTAAAAGAAGTTTATTAAAAATAATCTTGAAAACTTGTAAAGGAAGATTCTTGGAAATAATGTTTTAAAAATCCATTCATGTCGTATAAGTTAAAAAAACATTCTTCGTACTTTTGTTGGAAAAGTCAAAAAGTACCTCGTACAAAAAACGACCGAAGATTCCTTTTGTATCCTTTACTAAAAACTCACCAAAGGGTAAAATTCGATTTAATGAATTGTTGTTGGATGGAAATGCTATTACATATTGACGAAACATTGATGTGGATGATAAAATACACCCCAGTAAATACTAAAGTATAAACAATCTCAGATAAAAATTAGATTGTGATATTTCCCTTACCTTAGGTCCGATATGCTTTGTACGTGTCTGAACCTCCTGTATAATGATTTAAATAATGTTATTGACTTATTATAGAATCATACTTATTTTTATGATATCATATACGGTCATATTCTGAGCTTATTATTAGTAATATTTCATTACTACTTGTTATTCGGGTGTTTATTACTTTTTGTTCTTATGCGTGTTTGTCGAGTAAATTCTTATTCTTATCTTTAGGTTATAGATACCTCATTTCCAGAATTGTATTAGTGTAATATATATCATATTCATTCATTAAATTCATTATATAATCATTATTAAATGAATATCATGTAGAACGAGTCGCATCACATTGTGGATACGGTATTCCGTACGTACGCACGAGTGATAATATCGTTCCTATGATCATGGAATTGTATTAGAGTGTATGTATAATATTTCAGAATAAGTATCACTTTATAATAGTCATATATAGTCATTATTTACACCATTATACCCATCCAAGTAAGGTGGTGGTGGAAAATAGATTACACCATGGCGTGGAGACGGTATTCCGTACGTACGCACGCGCGGTGATTTATTTTTCCGTAGGATGGATAGATGGTGAAATAGGGTTGTTTCATACATATAATAACATATGATTATATGATTGATACTGATGTTATTACTTCATAATGAAACAAGTAAATAAGAAGAAGTGGAAGAAGAAATAAAGATGAAAGAATCGGTAACGGACATTACCTCTTCTTTGAAGTGCTTCTTTGAGACCTCCTTTTAGGGTACTAAAATAGGTCTTTGAAGAGGAACAGAACCTCTAGGATGTTTCTAGGAAAGTGGAGAGGGGAAATTGTCAGGGTTTGGCCGAGCTTGAAGGCTCAAAGTGGTGTGAGGAAGAGGGGGAGGAGGTGCCCTTTTATAAGGGAGGAGAGGGGCTCCATTGGCAAAACTAAAAATATTATTTTATTATAAAGTCAATTTCGGATTTAAATAGCTCCAAATTGATTTATTTTGAAGCTATGGTGGGTATGAGTCGAAATACACTCATCCAAAAGAATTTATACAAGTTTATGTTCCTATTTTAAAGTTATCATTTCGATTTAACATTAAGTTAAATAATTTTACTTTTACCGTGTCTTCTTGTGTTCTTATACTATAAGGTTAATAAACATACTATAAGCAGTCAAGCGAACCCCAAGCTGTTTATTATTAATATATATAACCTTATCTAAGTCATATGGCCGAACCCTATATTTTTAGGAATAAAATAACAATTACTAATATAATATTTGTTTTAAAAACTATTTCATGTCAATTTTGAGACTATTTAGTAACTAATTTTTGTGAAAATCATAACAGAATGATTAGTTCGAAAAAAGTTGCTTAAATCAATACTAACATGTCATATTAATTTAGAACTATAGTTTAATTCATAAAAAGTCTCAAATTACATTTATTTTGGTGTTTATAACATCAATTATGTCAATATTTCATTAATAAGATAATTACTGCATCATCTGTGTGTCATAAATGAATTAAATTATTTAATGTCTAAAAATTAAAAATAAAATACCATTATGTAGGAAATCGTTTTAGATTTATAATGAATATTTATAGTTGAATGTTTCTTAAGTATAACCCCATATTAAAAATTATTTACTTATTAAACATTGATATTAACTATTTTAACCCTTCTTTAAATAAATTAATAATAAATGTCCTAATCTAATCCAAGTGGGCCTGAATGGTCATATTTTATTCCTAAGGTTGTTTTTGGTCGAATTAAACTTGTCCAATAGAATTATGAAATGTGTTAGGGTAATAATAATATCATTTTTACCATTAATTACCCTATTTACTTTTAACCGTGGTAAATAAAAGTAAAAAGTTATTATTCACCAAAAATTATTTTCATCTCATTAAACCACATTTTACTTACTGACATCAACTGTGTCACTCGGATTTTTGTAATTCCACTCACAGAAGCGGTAAAATTAAGTTTTATGAAATATTCAGTTTTTTAACTACCACTTAGTGGTTTCACTATTCATCAAAAATTGAAAGTTTTTAGAAAAATACCAAAATTTCACCCTAAGATAATTTCGATATTCCGAATCCAAAAATGAAGTCCATTTTGAAAAATAAAATTTATAAAATTTCAGAAAGTGGTTATTACTATTCATAACGGCTAGTTTTAATAATATTTTATTAGTATATCATTGTTTAGTGAAACTCGGTATTGCGTACGACGCAAGCTATCGATGAATGTTGCGACTTCGTGTAAAGAAAGCCAAGAAAGTGTTGTGTGTAGAAAAATATTCCTTTGATGATTTATATAACATAAATGTCTCGGGTGTTACAATATTAACTTCTCATATTAAATATTTATAAATAAAATTATACTATAAAATGAATTTATATTTATTTAATTATTATTTTGATGAAATTATATTACTATTTTATAAATCTATACTCTTACTCATTTGTTAGTATAACATTTTCTTGTTTGGGTTGGTTGAACTATCTATATTAACAATGTTATATTATCATCCAAATTTTTGACATGAATGAGTATCATGAAATCAATAAGGATAATATAAGATATTAATTGGTTATTTATATTATGAACTTATACCTATAAGTGTGGAAAAATAAATGAATTATCTCAATAAAATAACTAATTATTACTGATAAATTACCAAAAAAATGATTATCATATATTCCATTCTCGCAAACCTGGCAAATAAATTCCATTAAATGAACACAAAACTTCATAAATAACTATAAAATATTGATTCAAATAATTTTAATAATATATGAATTTTGACCATAGATCCAAATAAACATGATAAACATAGCCATTATGAAACATCTACGAAACAGTCAATATTACTAAAATCTAACAATGAAAATAAAGAAAAAAATATGGGTAATTATTGATAATAATTTAAGAGTATAAAATGTAATAGATATGAATATGGTTATGAAATATTTTATTGATATGGTTATGTTTGTTATATGGTATGTTAAAGCACATTCATTGAATATTGGATTAAATGTTTGGGATTCTTTAAAATATGATTTTGAAATTAATATTTTTAATGTTTTAATTATTAATTGGTGATAATTTTTTTTTACTATCCAAAAAACCATTTATCTTATTTTAGCTTATTTAGTCAAGGGGTTTATATACTCTCTTACCATTTTATCTTCCTTTGTTTAATTATTTTTTCAAAATAATGTTCATAAATGAGGACTGAACTAAAATCTTAATTTTCATCATTAATCATTCTTCTACACATATATATTCTTTAAATTTAATTATTAATGTCCTTATATAAACTTAAATAATTGATTTAGGTATATTTTTTAATTTCTATAACTCACTTGAAATATGTATTAAAGGAGTATTTTTAGTATTTTTTTGTACTATTCATTTTCTAGTAACCTTGACTATATTCATAGAAATGTGAAAGGAAATTCCTTTTCAATGATATAAATATGAATTAATTTTTCCTCTTTTATAAATATTTTCTTGGTGAATATTCCATTCCATTTATTCATGGATATATAAACTTAATTTTTACCTCCACTATTTTAGTAAATATTATATTTTAAACAAATATTTTGAAAATATTTTTTTATTCTTATTTTATAAATGTAATCTTAATTTAAATATTATAAAGTGTTTTTAAATTCATTCAATAAAATTTAATGATTTTTATGATCCAGTTTAAATATGCAATAATTATTCCACACTCCATCAATGTGAAGTATTATGGAAACAATTTTTTTTATCATATTACAATTAACATATGATGGAATAATGATTTTTATCAACTTATTATAACATACTTTTGTATGGTATATCATTATGTGATATACCTGTATAATGTATCCCTCTAATTTATTAGTAATTTTTTATATATCATGAGATAAAGATAATACATGTGTCTTTATCCCAAGTCCGAAAAGGTTATAAGAGACTGTTTGTTATCCCATGTGTACAATATTTGTGTGTGTGGTGGTTATACCAATCCATTGTGATATAAATTTCATTGAGGTTATCCTTGACCTGTGATATAATATTTAGGATTATGTTTTTCCACAATAATATGAATATTTTACATTTCAATTTTTGATGAATATCAACTCAAATTTTTGAACTCTTATTACTCATGTCTTATGTTATGAAAAATACATAAGATATTACTCAAGAATTGTGATCTATGTTGAGTTATTTTTGAATACTTCATTTTATAATCATGAACCATGAATATTTATCATTCCAATATGATAATATTATAATTTTTTAGGATCATCTATTATTATCTCTTCAGAATACCCTTATTTATCATATAATAACACCCTTCATATTTTATATATTTCTATAGGTTATGAATAAGATTAATATGTATGATGTGTCTAAAAGAGTATCTTGGGAAAAGGATGTTTATGTGAGATAATGGAATTGTTTTAAAGAATTTTTTTTAGGTATCTAATATCTGATGATACTAATCCGATTGTTCTGAAGGTGTTTTTTTATATTTAAAGAATATTCACATTAAACAATGTAATATATTTTTAGGTAATTATACGATTGAATTGGATGGTATTAGAGTGGGTTTTAGTTTGTACATAGGGATTAGGATATTCAGATATAGTAAATTAAGAATAAAAAAACCAATAATGAGCTAAAAGTGATGTGGGAAGAAATTAAAAGGATACAGGTTTAAATGAAGGTTTCATAATTTAAGGCATCTTAGTATTGTCTTTAATTATCCTATGTTTTATTACTCTATGTTTTATTAATACTCACATTAACCATAGTTGTTTATGTTAATGAATAGCTCTAGGAGGAATAAAGATAACAATGATTTCAATGGAAAATGAAATTATTGACCAATGAGAAACCAGATAGGATGGGGTTGGGGTGACAAATATCATATATATGCTCTCCCAAATCTCTCATGAAATGAAAAATAACATGATTCATTCAAAATACCAATATCAATAAGGAAGATCTAACTATAAAATGAGTCATTCATGCATAATTGCCCACCCGCTTTTTTCGGTCTTGTTAACCAAATATTACTGAGAAATGGATAAAAATAATAGAAAATATAATTTCTATTCTATAGTGATCAAATCATTAAACATTTGTTTTAGTTTATTGTCGTTTTCAATGTGAATCTAACCAATAATTATAAGTAATTAATAATATGGGGAGAGAGAAAGAAATCAAAACTATGTAATGAGAAAATTTTATGAATTTATAATTCTGAAAAATATTTACTATGAACTACTCTCACAAACATATAGATATAATTATTAAAATTGAAATTAAAGTATAATTAAAAGATTAGTATCGATAATAAAAACTTCAAAAGACATGGATGGAATGATTATAATATTATCATTGACCTAGAATGAAAAATTAACCATTTCGTTCTGTGATTTAAACTAATTGTCTAAAAATTGTTTTCTATAAGGGACTTCGGTAACTATGATGAATTTTTTCAATTTGACATCAATGTAGAAACAATTATTGGAGCCTCCCATTATTCTCACATTTTTGGGGGATAAATTGAAAAATGGATTTTTGAGGAAACAAAAATGATAAAACTCATGGAGGAATGAAAATAAATCATCCCAAATGCAAATTACATTAGAATAATAAGGAGTGGAACAATTAAAAAAGTAATATATTAATATATAATTTTTGGAAGAGAATTCCATGATTAACATGAATGTTGGAAAATATTCAGAGGCCAACAAATTATATGTATGAAAATATAGATCATCCTAATATTTAATTTCCAGACCTAGTTTCTATTAAATTGATTCCCATGATGGTGGGGCATATGGCCTCATGCACACCTACCCATATTCCATAGGTTTTTTACTTTAGTGATTGTCTGTGATGGTATAGTGGGTAAACTATACCCTCATAATTAGAGAAACACAATGGTATCATAAATGAGTATAAATAGAAAGAATAATTTCAACCAAAAATAGTAGATAAAATATCCAAACAAGATTAATAATAATCAAAACGAATTGAAGGATCATATAAAATTTATGTGAATTTCATAGAGCTATGCAAAAGATAAGAAATACAATGTAAAATGAATCTGTAAGAATATATGTATAAAATGTAAGAAACCAGAAAAAGAACTATATCCATATAGCATGAAGAGTTTTATCCTAGTCCTATGTTCCCCTACTCCAAGGGAAAAATATATCAAGAATCATCAAGTGGGTGATTTCCCTTGTCCCTACATGTATTAATGATGCCTATCCGAGTACCAAATAGTTGTGTAAAAAGGAAATGGAACCAATCTAACGGTGGGGGATATGTGGTACAGATTGTATATCCTATCCAATATACCACTCATTAAGTGGCGATACAGGAGGCATGTGAGGGAGTTCCTATAGTTTTGAAGTTCTGGAGATTTTGTTCATAGGGGGAGGGTGAAGGTAGTGAAGGAGCTAATTCCAAGAAAGGGAATTTCAACTATTAAGCTTGGTTGTAATTTTGGAGATATGGATATTGATGGTATAGAACCATATCCAAGAGATACAAACCTAGAAGTGGGGGTCTGTGAATGAAAATATTTTTTTGGGAAGTGTCGAGAATCATTATAGATTGAAAATTCATAGAATATAGTGTTGAGGGATATCATGGAAAATGGATTCAAAGAATGAGGATGAAGGGAGGGAATTTTGGAAACCGAGATGTAGGGAGTTGAGTTATAAAAACATACATAAGTATAATGGTTGTAATAATTACTCTTATCCTCCAAAATTGATAAGGATATGGTCTGTAAAAAATCTAACTCCCAATTTGATGGAATGTGAACCCACTACTATTAATTTTGAAATAATGGAGAAGAAAAAAATATTGTGGTACCCAATTGACTGACTATGGTGCTTCTAATGAATGATTTATGGATATTGATTTTCTAGAAAACATAATTAGGTGTTGGGTGGCAAAGTAGTGGTGGTTATTTTTTTAATGAGTCCACCACTAATTGGGATTATTATACTATGTCAGTTCTAGTTGATCAAAAAGTGGATGCAGGTAAGGACGATTCATATAATAATAAGTCGTGGGAGATTATCATGCACTATAAGGAAGACATGTTAGAGGAGGTATTTTTTATAAATTCCTCTATAGAGAATTACGATAAGATTCTTGAAAGAATTATTTTGATGGAGACAAACACAAATTAGTATGACTGGATCGACCTAAAATATCTTATATGGATAAGAGGGCTCAATGAAATGAAGATAACTATGTAGGAATTTTTATAGGCATAAGAAAAGTTTTCTTGTCGATTTGAATACCACATGAATAATTAAATAGATACTAATGTAACTTCTAACAAAATGGAACTTATATATGGAGAGGGTATATAATAGGATAGATCATTATTTTAATAATAATGAGATTTATTCTTATTTCTATTTTTTATTTTTTGGAATTTTTTGTTTCCCACATTATCATTCAAAGTGTTTAGAAAATAAAAAACGGTATTTTTTAGTTCAAATAACACTCAGTAGGCCACCACCATCGGTGCCTATAACAAGTCCGGTCTATGTAAATAAGATAAAGTAATGTGAATATAAAAAAAAGGTAACATTAATAATAGTAAATTGATATTTTACAACCTTTCAAGGATAACTGTGATCATGTAGAGAAATATTAAGGGATAACTATAATGAAATGAATGAATCATTGATGGATTATACCTCGTAATCATGTATCAGTCCAAGAATTTCCAGGATCGAAGGAATATTAATTTTAAAGGAATCGTTGTTGTTCAGATATAATGAGTATAAATATCAAAGGAAATGTATTCTGTCATCATAACTAATTAAAACTAGTAAACACGATCTAATGAGTAGAAATTTCCAAGGAATCCCTAGGTGGTCTGATCCACTGCATAGTAATTTCAAAGGTATTCTAGTTGGATAGATTAGAGAAATAGATATTTCCAAGGCATCCTAGTTGGTTGATTAAAATGGTTCAACGATGTATAGATGTGAAAGGAATCATAATAGGTCATCATATCAATGGAGTAGAAATTTCCATGGAATCATAATAGGTCATCAGATTGAAGGACTAGAAATGTATAAGGAATAAGAATAGGTCATTGGATCCACAAAGTAGAAATGTCCAAGGAATCCTAATCGGTCTTCGATTCCATACAGAGAAACCTATATTATCATAATATTAACTTACTAATCCTTATCATTAATCATTTCACTAATACCCCCATAATCATATACATTCCAAATTATTATCCATGTAATACATTCATATAAAAAGGAAAATCATCTATAAGGTTCTTATGACCAGTAGAATTCAAATTTATTATGATATTCTATAACAATTAATTTAATGTTATATCATAACAAACCAATGGTAGTATATTTATGGTCAAAGGGAAGAACCAACCCCAAGGTAATTTTAGATTGAGGTCAACACCTCCAACTATTTATAAGTGCGCCACATAATGTCTTACAGAAGCAATTAACATTTGACACAAGGGTTTATTAATTTTGGATGTAATTGCCACAATATATAAGTAGTGGTAGAATGGAAATTGGATATAAAGAACTAGAATTTTATAGAAATGTTATAGAACACTTACAATAAACCTATAGAAGAACACTCATCCAGTTTCACCCTCTGATTTAGTCCTTATTATAGGAAAATTGATGAACAAATGAATACCATAAAAGTATGAACTAATATCCTACACTAGAATAGAATTTTCAAGAGAAATATAAATTATTAATGGAGCCTTTTAGTGATAAAATCACATGTTTCTATAAAAAAAGATGATTTATCCTCGAATCAGATATCAGTCCGTGAAATAGGATCAAATCATTAATAAATGTTTTAGAAGAATATATAATGTGGGGGAGAGGGATTGGACACTAGAAAAAATAAGAAAGGATGAAAGGGTGTTATCTTATTTATATAATATATGGGAAAAATCATTTTAACATTATTTAAAGGGTGCATAGAATGGCCTCAATATTGGCCAAACCATGCTCCAACTATATTTCATGCATTCACTCAAGGCACCCTCATATTTTCAGGGACCACTGTTAGAAAATATGTACATAAACCTCACATTTTACCAATATTAAAACTTCTAAAACACAAACTCACACACACATGCATCATATGACCAATAGTTATGGAAAATAGTGCAACCCACTGCTCTGCATTGAAGATGTCAAACCGCTTAATCAAACCTTTCATCCTTGGGGGAACAGTTTCTACTATCCGTATGACCCTGTTGTTTTCTCCAAAAAGTGGGGTACTATAATCCTAATAGGCCTCAGAAACCCTAATTTTCCCAATGTTATTATGAGGTATTTATACTAGGTCATTAATTATGAATTAATCATGAAAAACCATAGTCTATATATTTAAAAAACATTGGGTTGTTATAAAAAACCCTCCTTATAGAAACTCATCCCCAAACTGGGATTACAATGGTAGTAAGGATGTTTTTGATAAAACATATGGCCACTGATCATGTCCATTAACTTCATACTCCATGTTCTATTCCGATAATTAGTTGAGTTTTGATATCACCCACACTATAGGAACCGACCGTCCTCATGGGGCCTTCATGATCTGATCAATAATACACACATGGTACTCCTCAAAAAATAATCCATATCTGAAACATAATCCTCTAAATGTAAAACATATATCCAGTACATATAATACAAAAATATTTTAGACACATGAAAAACATCTATCATATAATGAAATATCTATGTATGTGATATCCTATAATCCACTAGCGTGACTCATTCCACAACTACAAAGGGTTTGATGAATTGAGGTGAAATATTACCTTATATTTAAATATATTGATGATCTAAATTAAGCAATAAAATTAATTAAAATCAATCCCCAATGACAAACATAAGATTTCATCGATGGAGGTTGGCATATTACTGATTCCTAGACTAAGAAGTCATCATGAGTTATCTAGTTAATCACAACTTCTTTATATTCTCCTAAACGAGATATGTAACAAGTAGTGTGACCTCCCCTGCCTCCAACCATAACATAGATGTCAAGAATGGCCTTCTATATATAGCCTCATAAGGATCCATTTGTAGAGTATCCTGAATTATATTATTGTATGATATCTCATCTTGGGGTCTGTGCTTTTCCCAAGAACCCAAAAAGTTACAGACAGATTCAAAGATAATATACTCAAGCACCTAAATTGTATTCTCTACAGGATCATCATTATAAAGGTGATACACCTTTATCAGATTCACCAATGTACCCAAGTAAATATATAATCACTACTAGAACATCAATGTTAAATGAGAATACCTATCATATACGATAGAACATAGATCACAATAAAGGCATATGATCTCCTTGAAGCATAGCCTCCCTAGCTAGTGCACTAAGCAGCTGTCATGAATTGGTATGAAGAGGGAGACCATCATTTACGGGTCAATAATCACTCAAATTCTATCATTTCTATTAGGTGATCTCAAAAAACCTATAATGAAATAAATGGTCACATCATCCCAGTACCACTTATGAATGGATAAAAACTATAAAAGGGTTATTGGTCACTGATGTTCTTCCTTGACATGCTGATAGGTGGAACACATAGTAATAAATTTGATTATATATTTTTTCAATCATGGACAACAATACTAGAAATATAAGTCCCAAGACATCATAATTATATCATGGTGCACTACCAAAGAGGAGGCAAGAAATTATGACATCAACTCGTCTTGTATATCATCTTGAACCTACAGACACTAATCTGTACATAGAATTTCATCCTCACAAATGGTCCAACCAAGTGGTGTTTCTTCACCTACCATGCACTTTTGTGGAAGCAATACCATTGAACATTATATTTGTCTCATCATCACTCTGTCTAAAAGAGTTAATGTTAACATCAAGGATGAAAAAAATTTAACCTATCAATATCCTTATCCTCTACGTGTATGTATATTAACAAATCCTCAAAATCCCACTCGTGACTGGCCTCCTAAACCACATTTGTTTGAGTCCTCCTTCTTATAGCATCATAAAAGGAGTTGCACATTCTGGATGAATAAGACTGTTCTGTGGGGAAGGATTGCTGATATTCAACCCACCTTCATTGCATAAGGTTCATGTCACATTCTGTAGATATATAATTATGTATTTTTTGGTCCGTTCACTCTATAAAATTATTTCCCAATATGTAATGCCTCTAAATGATAAGGTCATGGAAAACATTGGCTAACTCGATATCATGAATTATGTTTTTCCTATCATGTGGCCTCAACTGACCTAACATGTATACCATGACTCACTCCTCCTACATCAAAAATGCTCCTTGACAGATACCTAATTTACAATAATAATCATTAACTCATGATCGGCTCTAGAAGAATCTGGATAAACACAAAAGTCAGCCTCCCTTTCTGGTCATAAAAGGTTATCTCATAGAGTTATGACTATATAAACATCACACCCTTCTTATTCATGTAATTAATTGGTTATTATAAGTGGGAGGGTCATGTATGATGTGAATTTATTAATATGATATCCTTAATATACTCCATATATCAAATATGTTCATGGGATTATCCCCTAAAAATAAAACTCTCACCTTATCTAGGTAAACTAATACTACATTATCTGAGATAATATGACCCAGGAAGTAAATTCTAACCATCCACAAGTGGTATTTTATTATCTTATCCTATAACCGATGCTCTCTTAGTTTATTAAAAAAAATTCTTGATGTTTGGATTAGCTGAGCTTAGTGTGATATTACAAAAATATGTCATCCACAAATACCACCTCAAAAAAATCCAGATATGGATGGAAGACCTGGTTCTTTAATTACATTAAAACTCTTAGCACGATCATGAGACAATTTGTAATGACCAAATACTTATACATGCCATACCTTATATAAAAATATATATGTGGTATATATTATGGTCTTAAATGAAACTAATGATAACTCAATGTCATATCAATCTTAGAGAAATCATGATCTCCATAGAGATGCTTGAAGAGATCTTCTATAAAACTAAATGGATAGCTGTTTGTAATAATAAATCGATTCTGTTTCCATTATTCCACATATAAATTAAGGGTAATTTCCACCTTCTTGTGGAAATGGATAAAAAAAATACATAATGAAGTTTTGGTTCATATAAACCCTTTTTCTTAGAAGTCATATAATAGCCTATTTAGCTCCACCAACTTAGTATTAACCATCTTGTAAGGTGGAATTGATATTTAGGAAGATCCTAAAACTATATAGCTGTAAACCACTACCTCTATCTTAGGTGGATGTCCTAAAAGGTCAAATGAGATAACATCATTAAAACAATCAACTAATATGGGGAAATATTCCTAAAACATTCCATGAACATCTTGCTATATTCTAACAATACGGCTGTCATCCTACGTAGACCATGATTCTCGGTTCTAGCTCCGCTCACCTGGACATAACATTCACCATTGTGAATAAACACCCCACCTTATGGTGATGTGAATGCCACCCTCTAGTGATAGAAATCACCTTAAACATGATATATATCCAACCAAACCATCCTGATAATGTTATCAACCCCTTTTATCTCAAGTAAAAAAGTTTTCCCAAACAAAGTGACAAACACATACATCAAGGGGAACTCCCTAACGAGGAATACAGTCTCTGATTGAATCCCAAATAGGGTATAAACTGTCAAGACACCATGGAAAAATGAACATTGGTATGAAGGATCTCTAAAATAGGACATAAAAAAAGGAATGATAAGATTCTATTTCTAAAAGACATGATAATAATGAATAGGCTACCGGACTAGTACCTCTCACTATATAAGTTTCTACACTCTTCTCATCAGGTATCAGATTAACCAAATACAACTTGCATGCTTCATGTCCCTAAAATATAGGGTGGATATCTTGAGTACATCCACTATACTAATGTTGTATGTCTGGCTTCTATATACCTCTATCATGAAAACAAAATTAACTTGACTTATCAGTTTCACTCATATTCCCTATCTTACAATATGCTACTAACCCAACTACTTAACATGGATATGGTGAAGAGTATCTCCCTCTAGAATTTGGAGGAATGGTCTCACAAGTCCATTGTAGATGGCCCATACTACTATATCCAGATAACACAAATTGGTTAGTATTTTAGTGGTTCCGGATGTGTCCATTCCACCCACACTTATGATATAAAATAAAACAACTAGAACTCATTATCTAACTAGTATTCACCTCTTCTAAAACCTCAATTCATCACTTCCTTCCACCTGACATTGTACAACATGTTTGAGAAGATAAACTTCACTACTCTACTCCCCTAGATTCCCTTGGTTTACATTCAGTAATTAATGTGTGATTTAATATTTTAGAAATAATAGTTAGATGAAATAAATTAACCAATGATCAGACCTCATTATTGAGAACAACCTCAAATCGTATAGATTTAGATAACATGTCACCAAAAATAATATGTGTAAAACACTGAAGCTCCGTAAAATGGGAAGAATAGTCAATTATAGAATATAAACCCTTCTTAATGTGAATAAACTATCTGGATATATCATCCCTCAATGTCCCATGACAGAAATAATCCAAGATGTCCATCTTAAAATCCTATAATGAAATATCATGTTGAAGATCTAAATGAGTAATAATGTCTCATATTCTCTTGGGAAAATCATGTAAATATATATATATCTATCTTCAAACTCCTATCATTTGGTTTTTAATGACAAAAAATAGATATAATGGACTATATCCAGGAATCTACATCATATAGTCCTAAATCCCCAAGATACTAGTATAGATTCTATAGATGAAACAAACGAATCAACTCTTCTATTGTTGGGGCAGGTCATGGTGCTCCCTATTCAGTCTTCATAAACCATAGGAATCCCTCTCATCACTAGGAATCAACAATAATATTGGTATAAAACTTTGTGTAATAATTGAAATCACTAGAGGTTCTATGGTTGTCCCTAATACCACAACCTCAAGTACACAGTCATTTCCACCATCCAAGTGCATAACTAGAGGTATTCATGGTGGAATATCTATATAAATACAATGTACATTACTAAAAATATATTTCATAATGGAGAGATAAAAAATACATGAATTGGATAGGGTTAATCCTTCAAATACATGAATCAATCCCATTTTCCTTCTCCAAATGGTAGTTCCAGGTGACATACAGATCACAAGAATGTAAGAGATACTTTCTACAATGCATTACTATTATCGGGATAGAATCAAGTTCTCTGCTATATTCCAGGGGCTCCAGTATAATGTTTTTCAATTTCATGATACATCAGAAACCCCATTTAAGATAGAATTTCCGCTTATATTTAATGGTAACCATTTCATTTCATAATTTAACCTCATTTCTATTATTTTTATTTACATTAAAAAAATTATTCAATTGGTGTATTATCTATATTACCATTTTCTATTTTTAAAGGAACATACATATTATTAATTTAACTAAAAAATCCATTTAATCATATCTATAACATGTTCCATCACATATAACCAATTTTGAAGGGATCAGTGTTCCATAATTTACTTCTTTTGGTATCTTCATCAATATATATTGTAAAACACCGTGTGGTTGGTGCAAACACTATAAGTAACAAATTATGTTTCTCAGTACCCAACAAAATCATTAGTCAATTAACATGTATTTCATTAAAGGAACATCTAATTACTATTATTTAGTTAATCAATAAATCCAATATAGCATTCCATATACTTGGAATTTGAGTTTTTTATCTTCCTAAAATGTTGCATGATCATTCCCTACATGCTGTTCTTAGATAATGAAGACAATTAAATCCACACTAAAATAATAATAGTCTCACATATCATGTGTGTCACCCAATAATGGGATCAAATGAACTGTAACATGAATAAATTTGAACATACTATCCTTTTACATGAATTTTCACTTTTTCTTGAATTTGGGTTATCTACTCTTATACACAACATATTAAAAACCTCCCAAACATTCAAAATCATTGATAAAATATTCTAAAATGTTGTCTCAAGAGAAAAGAAACCATATGTTACAACCTTGTAGCATCCCGACCCAGAATCCATTAAATGGTTCCTTTATATGGTGGGTCATAAGGCCTCAATAATTCTTTCTCATATGTTAGAGGCTAAAAAGTAGTAGCGAGTGTCTGTGATTATACAATGGGGAGACTATACCCTCATAATTAGAGTAACATTGTGGTATCTTAAATTAATACAAAGTTGAATCATAATATCAACTATAAATAGAGGATAAAACAACAAGATAACCACAATAATAATCAAATCAAAGGGAAGAATCCTATACAAAATATGCATATGTAATAAAGCTATAAAAAAGAGAATATATAAATGGAAATCTTCATCCATTACAATAAAAGTATCAAAAGCACAAAAAAAATGAAACTATCACTAAAAAGAATAATAATCCATAGGCAGATCTTATGCTCCCAAAATCCAATGAAATAATACATCATTAATCACCAAGAGGAAACTTTACCATGGCACTACCTATATACTTGACGTATAAATGGGTACCATATAGTGTCCTAAACAATGTTTGAGATAAAACATAGTTGTAAACCATAAACGATGTCTATAGCACATCCAGTTTGTACATATAAGCTGAACTAGTGTGTAGATATAATATGAAAAATAGTAATAAAAGAAAATTTATATTGTCTAGTATGTCAAGGATCTCTATGTTCATGATGAAAAACTATATTAGCTAATTGTAAAGTAAGGTAATCATCATCAATGGACTCTTCCATGTAATAAGTATCTATCCTACACTATCCAGGATCCAAGGAGTATAAATTTCAAAGGCATCCAAGTATTTATAATCCATGTATTATAAATTTCCTTGGAATCCTAGTAATTTAATTAAACCATGTAAACCAAGTGAACCAACAAAAACCATGTATGCCTAGTAAGCTAGATCTGAGGAGTGTAAATTCATATGGAATCCTAGTGGGTGGAGTAAACAAGATCAATGGAGAATAAATTTCCAAGTTATCATAATAGGTTATCAGATCCATGGAGTAAAAATTTCTATGGAATCCTAATATGTTTGTGGATCCAAGCATTACACATTTATATGGAATCCAAATAGGTCAATGGATTGAAGGAGTAAAAATTCACAGGGCATCCTAAATTGTTATCAGATCCAAGGTGTATAAATTTTTATGGAACACCAATAAGTCATCAAATACAAGGAGTATAAGTATCCAATTCATCATAATTGGTCATTGATTTCATACCGTGAACCCTCCATTATAATCATAACCATATCATAATCCATTTAATTAATAATTTCACTAATCCTCTCATAATAATATACTAAAAAAGGGACTATCCATTTCATATTGTTCTTAAATAAATGAAAAGGTGTTATATGTTGCTCACAACCATTAACATTCCACTTTAATACCATATTAAATTACCAATTATGTAAAGTGATATCAACACAATCGAAGGGTGGAATCTTCATGGTTAAGGTGAGGAACCCACCACAAGGGTGGTATATGTTGAGGTCAATGACCTCTATCGTTTTAATAGGGTCCCACAACATGTCTTAAACATGATATTAACATTTAACTCAAGTGATTATTAATTTAGGAAGAAATACCAGAAATTTACATTATGTGGAATACAAGATTCATTTTCTAAACAAAAATAATTAGGGAAAATGTATAGACCACATACTTTACGCCCATTACGAACACCCATTTAGTATCTTTATTGGATTTGGTCTATATTATAAGATAATAGAGGTATATATGAATACCCTGAAAGTAGGGCTTACGATCATACAAAAAAATAGGTCCATAAATATAAATAAAAATCACCAATGGATCCAATTTAGTGAAGAACTAAATAGTTTATATCAAACAAGTTGAATGGAACTTGAATTGGATGTTAGATAGTGAAACATGATCAATGTCTAGCTTAAAGGCTTGAGAGGATTTGTCAAAATGATGGTGTTGGGAAGGCCACTAGAAGAAATATTAAATGAGGAATTTGGGTTATCCTATTTAAATAATTTAAGGGAAAATTATAATTTACCCATCATTTAAAGGGTGGATGTTTTAGCTTCATGGTTGTCTAAATTGTATTCCAAATATGCACCATGCACTGCCTCAAGACCCCCTTTCACGGTAATGGTTCATGGTTTTTCAAACCCTAACCCACCATGAGTTTTCCCTCTTTAAAAAAGTATGAAACACACATGAGGGAATTCATTCTGGTTCTCATTATTGGGTTAAATATTCTTGTCCACCATGATCCTCTGAGTTCTTTACATGGTTAACTCAAAACATGATTCCTTGGCCACACAATTTCTACTAAACATGCGGCCCCACTATTTTCTCTAAAAAGGAGGGATATGAGACAAGAAGAATCCATGAACCCCCTCATTTCCTCTATAGTCTTAATAGGTATTCCAACTAGGTAAAAAATTAATTAATCCAGAAAACAAGTGATCTGTACCTTTATAAAATTTGGGATATTACAACCCCCCTCTTTAAAGAAACTTTTCCAAATATTGAAATTCTGAGGAAGGTGTGGAAATATCTAAGAACACCAATAACCACCAAGAAAATACATTATCTTAGCACTCCCACATCACATCAAGCACATGGAAATGATTCCACAGATCCTAAACTAAATGATCATACCTTCCTCAAAGACCCTTCATGCTCTCATAAACAATACACGTTGGGTACTCTGGAAAAGAAGAATCCAAATATAACTCAATATCCACTCACTATAAAACATGTGTTAGGTAAGTATAATACTAGTGAAGCATAGAAATTTGAAAAAAAAAATCATTAATAGATAGGTATCTCTATGTATGTTCTATCTGGTAAGGCAAAGGTCTAATTCACCACACATCCACAAAGGGTTTGTTGAATCATTTTGAAATATTTCCCTTTCTCTGAATTCACTGAAAGAACATCCTAGGAAACACACACATGAAAACTTATCTCTGACCCAATTCTCAAGATGTTATGGATGATGATTATAAAATGACTAGTACCAAGACTAAGCAGTCATAATTTTCATCCTGGTTAGCTTCACCTACTATATAGTACCCTGAACAACAAATGGTCCAAGTAGTGTTGCCCTTGCCTCCAACCTGTATAGAGGTGATCACCATTGATGACTATATAAGGCCTCATAAGGATCCATCTGGATGATATCATAAATTTTTTATTGAAATTCAACTTAACTAGTGGTATATTAATTTCCTAGGAACACTGTAAATCTATGAAACATGCCCAAATAAAGTCCTATAGCACCTAAATTGTATGCTCTATCTGACCATCAGTCCGAGGGAGGCAGGGTAGGATATTATAAACCTGCCTACCCAAGGATTCAAAAACCCCTTCTCGAACAACAATTTTAAACTATATTCCCTATCAAATGTGGTATAATTTTTTTAACCAAAAAGTTGTATGATCTTCTTAACAAGTAGCATCCCTAGCTTCTCCCCTAAGAAGGTCTATCAAATAGGTAATAATTGGGAGACCTCACTCAACTTGTCAATAAATAACCAAATTGTATCATTTCTTCACAGAAATTTAGTGAAACCTGCCTTAAAATACACAGTGACATCATCCCATTTCAACATGGTAATGGAAAATGGATATAACAGTCACGTCGATCAGCGATTTTCAGCCTTCACCTATTAATAGGTTTATTAGGAAGTAATAAATATAGTTACATCACATTTGAGAAATAAAATCCCACTATCTAATGGTGGAATAAAGTATAATATTTGTAGTGATCTACACTCTCCCCTCAAGAGGTTTCTTTAGATGCTAAAAAATTGATAGCATGACCTCAACCCATGACTCTTCAACCAATGGTTTTCCATTCCAAGATATTACTATAGAAACTCACATGTCAACTCCTCCATATTTGGGACAGGTTGTGGGGATCCCTGTATAGTCTAAATATATTTTAGGAAACCCTTTCATAATTTTGCATCAACACCCATATCATTTATAATTGGTAGTGATATAAATGGAACAACATGAGGTAAATGGGTTTCCCATGGAATTCCACCAATAGAGCATGGTAATCACCACCATCCAAGCATGAAACCAAAGGCCTTCATAGAGGAATATCACTAAAAGATCTATTAATAATCCTTAGAAACGATTTGATAATGTAGTGATAACAAATATGTGAAAATGAAAGATACAAGGCTTCTTATACAGGAGTCACACCCATATGCTTACTTCAAAATCTAGTTATGGAAAACATACAGATTATAATAATGAAATAGACACTTAAATCGTTCCACTTCTAATGTTAGGTATGGGTCATGTTTTTTTACATAATCTAGGTGTTTTTTTATATAGTGTTTCAATTAAAAGTTACATAGTAAATACCCTTTAAATTTCAATTGAACCTCCATTTATTAGAGAAATTTTCATTATATAATTTAACGTCTTATCAAATCATATTTATTTAAATTATAAAAAATATTAAATGGATTAATTATATATATTACTATTTCCAAATATTAATGTACAATAAAATTTACAAATTGAATAATTACATCCATTTAATTACAAGCATAACACAGTCTTACAGATTCGATAAATGGCCTATCAGTAGACAATCTATAATTAAATTCATATGGTTTATTCATTAATATATGATGCAAAACCCTGTTAGGATGATGAATAAGGTTTAGGAAACAAATTATTTTTTATCATTTCCCATCAAAAACATTATTCAATTAAATGGTATATAAGACAAGTCACATATAATAAATGTCATATAGAAAAGAAATACTTCATATATGGATTTTCATATGCATGGAGTGTGAATTTTTGAAATTACTAAAATGGGGAATGATTAAATATTCAACTATATACTAGTACAAGGACAAAATTTAACCAATTTTATAATCTTATTAACATCACATATCATGCTTTTCACTCAATTATGGAATCAAATAAACTTTATCTAGAATAAACCAAACATCATATCCCATCCTAGGAAATATGGCATTTTTATACGAGTTTTTGCTACTCCTAGGAAATGATTATTACCAAACTCCGAAACATTAAAAATATCCTTCACAATATTCCAAAAATGATTATAATAAAATAAAGGATACCCTCCAATAACAATTTTTAATGTCTCCAAATAGAATATAATAAATTGATAATTGAGTAGGAGGGTCATAAGTCATAAAGCATGCCTCCCTGTATGTGAGAGGCTACTAACTAGTAAAAAGGGTCTATGATGTTTGGGTGGGGATACTATACCATCATAATTAGTGTAACATAGTGTTATTACAAATAAATATAATTTCGAGTCATAATATCAACCATAAACAGGAGATAAAATATAAAAAATAATAATAATAAATCAGAGGGAAGAATCATATAAACATTCATGGTGTGTCATGAAACTCTATAAAATAAATGCAATTAATAGAAATAAGAATCCTTTACAAAATATCTCTCAACATTACAAAAAACAAAAAAAGGAATTATCACCAGATATCATCACAACTCATAGTCTTATCTTTTTCTCCCCTTATCCAATGAAATAATCAAACAAGCATCACTTAGATGGTGATTTCCCTTGTCCCTACCTACACATATCAAGTCTGTTTGGGTAAAAAACAACAAACTACTCAAGGTGTGAGATAACACTCAGTATTCCACCACTAATGATTTCTATTAGAATTTTATTATTTATATATTAGTTAATGTAATATGTAGATATAACAGGATTAACAGTAATAAAAATAATTTGATTTTGTGAATTATATAAAATATTTCTATAGTTAAGAAACAAAACCATAATATGTAAATGTAACAAAATGTACGAAACAAAAAAAAAATATAATGTAATCAATTGTCAGTTTTATACTGGTTAGGATCTAAGGGGTAGAAATATTCAATGAATCCTAATAGTTCAGATCAAAGGAGTAGAAATTACCAAAGAATCGAATAAAGTCAATTAATGCATGTATACCAAGTAATCCATTAAATCAGGTAAACCAGATCCAATAAATATATATTTCTACGGTATTCTATTAGGTAGCATCCGAAGAGTATAAATGTCCAAGGTATCAAAGTGGGTTCAGTAAACATGATCCAAAGATTATAAATATTCAAGGTATCCTAATAGCTTTTCCCATCCAAGGAGAAAAATGTCCATGGAATCCTAATAGGTTATCAGCTCCATGTAATAGAAATGTATAATTCATCATAATTTGTCATTAGATCAAAAGAGTATAAATTTACAAGTAATTCTAATAGGATTTCAACGCTATACTGAAAACCATCCATTATCATCATAACAATTTCATAATCCATTTCATTAATAATTTCACAAATCCCCTCAAAATGATATATTATCCAATTTATTATCCATGTCATACCTTAATATATAATAATGAAAATGTTCTATATAGTGATTACAACCTTTAACATTCCAATTGTAACCATATTCAATTTCCAATATTTTAAGTGATACTAACACGACCTAGGGGTAACTATTTATAATTATAGGGAAGAAATCACCCCAATGGGGGTTTTAGGATGATATCAACAACCTAAAACCTTATATAGAGCTACCAAAATATTTCTTAAACTTGAAATTAATATATAAATCAAGGTTTTATTTTGTTAAGAAGGAATTTGAGGAAGGTATGGCATTCAACACAACCAAAATAGGGTATAAATACATTTTAGGAAAAGTTATAGACCACATAACTTAATCCCATTGAAAAACACACATCCAATATCCACTAGTGATTTTGTCCATATTAAATGAAAATGGAATAATTGTTGACTATCCAAAAAATAAGGCATAAGAGCCTGCACCAAAAATTGAATTGCTGATTCAAAGGAAAAGATTTAACAGAGCCTAAGGAGTTATGAACTCACTGATGGATATCCATTAATATGAATGAAAATTGAATCAAACATCATAAAAAGAAATTGGATAAAATCCTAGATAAATGTATTTAGAGTGAGCATCAACATGATAGATAGGGGTAGGCCACTAGAGGACATAAGAAAGGAGGAAAGAGGGATAGTCTCATTAAAAATTCAATGTAAAATTGTTTATTTTCACATCATTAGAATAGAACATGGTTTGGCCACATGTATTTAGAAAATTTCTAATAACTCTATTCCACGAACTACCTAATTAACCCCCCACATGGTCATGGTTCACGGTTAAACAAAACATCAATAAAAATGTGTTTTCCCTTTATCAAAATGATAGAAGAACATGTACGAGAATGTGGCTTGGGTCACATGTCTTGGGATAACCGTGTAGCCAATGACAATGCACAGAACACACCACATGGTTTAATCAAACCATGCTTCATGTGTGGTCAGTTTCTACTAACTGTGTTTCCCAGGTGTTTTATCTAAAAAGTCTGGATCTGGGGTCTGAAAAATCCTTAAAGACCAAAATTTCCAATATATTCATACTACGTATTCATGAAGGGTCAAACCATAGTAATTAAACTAGAAACAATTATCAATAAAATCATAAAAATTTAAGGCATTACAACCGCTCCTCTTTGAGTAAACTTATCCATAAGTTGGAATTCAATGCGTAGTAAGGAAAAATTGGAGAAATGATTGGGACACGGAACATGTATGTAATCTTCCCTCTATTATGTCTCATATTTCATTCGGATGTGTTGCTAAAACACCCTTACTATTGGAACTGACTAATCCCATAGAGCCTTCATGATCAGATAAACAATACATAGTGGTTACACCTAAAAAGGTTAATACACATCTAACTCAACTTTATCCAGTTGTCAACCATGTTCTGGGTCTAGAAAATATAAATGCATATGAGATATATGGAAATATCCATCCATAGATTAGTATATTATAGGAAATTTCATTTGTTAAGAAACTTTTAATATTCTCTCCATAACCTTAAAGGGTCTGATGGATTGAGGTGAAAGCTTAACATGTCTTTGAATTTGTTAGCGATGCAACCTAACTGAGATAATCATGAAAAATTGACCCACAGCCTTAATGTCAAGAGGTCATCAAAAGAAGTTGGAATGTGACTGCTTCTTGGATTGAGCGGTCCTCATTCACATCTTGATTAGCTAAAACTTATCAATAATCTCATAAAATATGTATGGTACAAGAAGTTATTCCTACACTACCTCCAACCATCCAGTGTGTAGATCATCCCAACCTCCCACAGAAAGCATCCTAAGGATCCATCATGTGGGTAGCCTGAAATATGTTATTATAATAGAACTAAATTAGGGGTATATGTTTTTTCAAATAATCCCCAATGTCAAGGAATGATACATGGAGAAATTTTTCAAAAACATTAGTCATATGTTCTGTATGATAACAATTCTGATGGGGATAGGCCATTACTAGATGCACCTCTTTACCCAAGGCCTTCTACAACCCATGCTGAAACTATGATGTGAAATGAAAATCCCATTTATATGTAATGGAACATGGAGATCCATGAAGGCTTAAAATCTCCCTAATGTGTATCCATCCTAGACCGTCAGTTGAGAAGCACTCTAAAAAAGGTATGAAGTGGGTGACCTTCATCAACAATTCAAAAAATAACCAAAAAGTATCATTTCCATGAGATGATCTATGAAAAACTATTACAATATCAATTTTGAATTCATCCCATTTCTAATAGGGAATGTAAAATGTCATTAAAAGTCATATGGGTCACTAATATCCATCCTTAACCTATTCCTAGGTGGAAAAATGAGTAATAAATATGGCTATATCACGTTCCATACCAGGACAACAATACTACAAACATAGGTCCGAATATATCATTGTGATGGTGGGATGCACTTCACATGTTGTGGAGTAAAATTCCTAAGTAAACTTTTCTCAGATGTCTGATGGAACCTAGAGACACCCATGTATACGTATAACATAATCCACTCCAATAGTCCTTCATAGTTTTAGTTCATCTCCATCCATGCTCTCCAATATGACCAATACCTCAGAATCTAATAGTTTCCTAATACTCACTCTATCAAGAAAATTGGAACTCCCCACCATGGATGCTATAAAATTATTTCCATTACTATTGTAACATACCATAACCACTCTAAGAGATACATCTTTAACCATGTAGTGGGTTTTTCATTTTTTTAATGGAGTAGGGTTGAGTTTGAGTTGATAAGATTCCTTAAATGTTGGAGTCTTATCTTGGTTGTACTCTCAAATTATTTTGGACATTAACTTTAGGCTGACATAGAATTACACATCATGAACTAGGGTCACACGACAAGTAATTTTTTGTAGGATACAAGCTGTGAATGGGAAATTCATGTTGTGTAGGTTTTCACATCATGAACCATCTTTATACAATGTAAAAAATTAACAGATCACTCCTTTGACTCCCACATCAACCTTTAACACATGGGGAAAAATTTTCTTCCCACAACTTCATTACATAAGGAATTCATGATGTGTAATATATTACATTTCATGTAACCTCCTGACAACAACCTATAAAGAGTAGAATTGCACTTCTAATTTCTCTCAACCTCTTATCAGATTTCCTCTCCCTCTACCCAAGTCTTTACACAAGCCATTTTGGTGTGTTCCAACACTTCCATATCCAATCTATTGGCATTCTGTCATCATTTATTAGGAAGTTGATATCCTTATAAGTGTTCTTCATCATTATTTGTCTATATCTCTTTCTCCTCTCTTTGGATTAAAATATATCATCCTAGAATTGATGTATATATCCCCCATGATATTGTATCTCAGTTATAGGCTATGTTTCATGATTTTATACACTATTATTCTCATTACAAAAGTCATTGTGAGACTTGGGTTTCGGGAAAGGTGTAGTTTGTTCCATATCATGTTTTCCAAATTGATTATTCCTAAATATATGGATTTATTTCTGTTTCATATTTAAATTCAATTTCTAAAAAAATACCTCAACTTTTTTTATAAAACCCAATAATTGTGAATTTGGATATATGAAATGGTTTTGGCATGAGAATTTTGAAAACCACCAATTACATTTAATTATGTTGTGTTTTATTAAAATTATTTATTTTAAATTGTGTATTTGATTGACATTATTTCAATTAAATTTTATAGGTCAATTGTGTATATGAATTTTTTAAAAACATAGAATTGGTTTTTAATGGATTTTAAACTTTTAAAAATGTATTAGTAATTATTTTATAGAATACTAGTTGTTTTATCTTGTGAAAAGAGAATATTTTTTTATGAAAACACAATTTGATTTTAAATTGAATAAATTGGCATTTTGAAAAAGAAGAATGAGATTTAAATTTATTTTATGTAGTGTTAAAAAAATATTCCATAATGTAAGAGTACATGTATGAATTAGGTAGTTGGTGAGTTATTTGGATACACTATATTCTAGGAAATTATTCTAAAGAATACCTATGGAGGGTCACATCCCTGATTGGAGGGTGTTGAGTCGCCTCTTGCTAGTGTCATTGGGACGTGAGTATAATTATTTTCTGAGATCCCTCAGAGATTGTAGTGTCTGATAAATTCTTAATACTATCGTAAATTTTGGTAAATTACCTTTTTCCTTTCATGTTTATTCATATTTGAGATATAAATGTAAGGCAATATTGTAAAATTTCATTACATGAATTTTCATGATTTGTATAAACTGTTATATGTAACTAATTTATTTAATCAAATTTTTGGAAATATTCCATATCTTGTATAATAATGCATGTGATTTAAAAGTATTTCCCATAATTTTGAATCTATATATCTTTTTTTTAAATATGATTTTAAATTCATTGTTTTGTTTGTTATAAAAATTGAAATATCTTATTTTGATAATATATATTTGGAATATATTAGTGAATATTTGGTGTTATCCCACTGGGCATAGGATCACACCACACTCATTCCTTTGGGTGTTTTAATACTTTATTCTTACGTGTTCGAGCCATGGGAAAGGATCTCTTGAAGGAGGATCTAGTTGTTGATCCTCAGTCATAGTGAGTTGTGTTCTTATTATCCATGGTCTGTTTTCCCCACGTGGTACATAGGTTATAATACTTTGGGATTTTTATTTCGTGTTTTATTCTAGTAATATTATACTAGTTGATCTTTATTGTTTTTTATACTGTCGTTATTCATTTTCTTCCACAATGTTGTGTTGAAAAATAATTCCCACATACATTCATATGATGCTAGGTTCTCGTCACTGACTAGTGGGGACCGGTAATTCTTTTTAGGCTACATTTGGGTCGATTTAGTTGTAGGGATACCAGTGATTTGAAATGGGTCATGACTAAGTGGTATTAAAGGAGGATATTCAGCTTTTTTCTTGATGTCAATATTATTTTTTGAAATCTTATTAGGACATGGGAGGTAGTTCTTATTGAGTGCCTAGCCACCTCTCATCAAAATAAACCATATGTATCTAGGGCTGGTTCGGGAAAGACATCTCATGAATTAGTTCTATTCCATCCATTATAGAGATTTGGATAGAGTGAAATCGAAATCCTATTTGTTCATTCTATTGTCATTAGATTTCCTCGTTGCATTATATGGAAACTTTTAGTGTATTCCTTTTATCTACTAATGTTTTATAGCATCATAACATAGAGAAGATCTTCCAATCATATATAGGAAGAGGCTACTACTGAACCTCAACATGAAAATCCTTGTGTAGATGTGAATCTTGTTGAGGTGGTCATGCACACTATCCAATCTCTAGAAAATTCACCACCTGGAGTCCCCATTTAGGCTCCAATCATGAATCCTTAAGAGGATTTTCTTCGAAATCATTGTCCAACGTTCATTTTCCAATTTCCACCGAAGGATCCACTATATCACAAAACGCTGAGGAATGGCTGGGCAAGATAGAATTTCTATATTAATTCATGGAGTCCCCAGAAGTGATCAGGTTGAAGTGTTCCACCTTAGTGTTGGAGGGGATGAGCAGGGGATGGTGGGAAATGATATTGATAGTTGGGAAGTATGAGGTCTTATAGTGGAAGGAAATCAATGTTCTTTTCACTAACCCACTCTATCCAGAGTCAATGGTGTTGGCCACGACTATAGAGTTTTTCAAGCATGATCAAGACAAAAAAAAACAAGACTGAGTATTCAAATCTCATTTGCTGACCTGGTGTAGTTTTCTCCCGGGATTTTATATAATGAGAGGGTGAAGGCTCTACGGTTATCATTGGGGATTCAATTAGATTTCCATATAAAGGGGTACTTGAAATATATTACCACTTTTGTTGATGTGATGGAATGGGTGGCTCTAGATTAGATAGACCTGGAAGGAATGTAATGGTTGATGTTGTTTCCTTTTACTCCCAGTGGCAGTGTTGGTTCCCTTAAAATAAAATTGAAGAATGATTATTCTCACGGTATTTCTCAACTATATAGTCATTCCAGACCTCCTATATTTCTTGGAAGAAGTTCATTAACTTGATATCAGTGTGTAAATCCATGAAAATCTATGTGGGATTTCACTGAGCCACCAATGAACTGTAGCTCTTGCAGATGTTCAAGGAACATATAGAGATTATTCCATCACTTCTCAACAATTCATAGCAGAACAAGATCATTAACTCATCCAAAAATTGCATCAAAATCAGATGCTTCATATATAAAAGGGTTATATCTATAGTAATCTAGAACAAACCAACTTCACACCGTAATATAGCCTCTAGAGGAAGAAATCATGGGTCAAACAACCAGAATAAGTAACATTACTATATCATCACCATTAGTAACTTCTCTATTTGATACTGGTACATCTGATTCCTTTCTTGATCCCATAGTTTGAACTTCTTTATCATGCAATAGATTTTTTATCTTGTTAAATCGATATTACAAGAACCCTTGTTATAAGTAGAGAGTTTCATCTCTATATCCTTAATTGTGTCTTATCACTATTAGATTCCAATTTAAATTGTTGTTCATCGATGCTTCATATGAAATTTCATGACATTATATTCATTATGGATTGGATCATTTTTTAATAAATTTTAGATTGATTGTTTCTTTGACGGTTCTACCTTACTAAACCCAGTTGTGTGTCTCTTGTCTTTCCAGAAGATTGGGACCCGAGGTCGAGAAAAGTTGGAACTTCTTATCCCATGTTAGGGAAAGTGATATACTAGTTTGACTTTGATTTGGGAAGGAATACTTTACCAGTGACCTCCCTCCATTTTTCGTCGAGTTTCATTATGTGTTTCATCAATTTCCTATGGTTTCCCACCAGGGGGAGGTTGATTTTTCAAATGAATTTATTCCAAGTACTCAAACCGTCTCTATTGCCTCTTACTGAATGTATACAACTGAACTAAAAGATAGGAAGTCCCATTTGGATGACCTTATTGAGAAAGGCATATAGGCCCAAATGTTTCACCTTGGGTGGTGTAGGTTTTCTTCCCTACGAAGGCTAATGGATCTATTTTCTTATAATTTTATTATTTAAAACACAATTGAGTTTTTATAAATAAAAAGTATTTTTTTCCACGAATTGATTATTTATTTGATAAACTAAAAGGTGAAATGTTTTTTTCAATGATTTACCTTCAATCTGGTTACCATAGGTTTAGTATAAAATAATATAAAAATCCAGAAACCACCTTTCTGATTAGGTAAGACCATTTTATGTAACTTTTAATTCCCTTTTTGTGACAAGGATTCCTTCAGTTTTCATGGATTTGAAGAATAAAATCATCCCCACGAATCTGGATACTTTTGTACTGGTATTTTTGGACGACATCCTTGTTTTCCCTAAATATGAGGAGGATTATGTGCATAATTTGAGAATATTATTAGGTGTATATATATGTCGATGATTTTATGCTAAACATTCAATGTGTGATTTATGGATTCAATAACTGAAATTTATAGGACACATGGTGTCTGAACAGGGTATATTAGTTGTTCTTGAGAAGAAAACATCTATTATGAATTGGGAAAACCCACAAAATGACAACCAAATTCAAAGATTCTTGGGATTAGCTAGATAATACGATTATTTCATGAAGGACTCCCCAAATTTATCTTATTCGTTGAGTAATCTATCTTGGAAGGGGGTGTTGTTTTTTTGGGATGATAAATTTTAGAGTTATTTTGTTGAGATGAAATATCTTCTAACAACTCCATTGGTGTTGACTCTTCTAGAGTCTGGGTAGGGCTATGTGGTATTTTGTGATGCACCAGGTTCCGGCATGTGTAATGTTCTTACGTAGGGCAACCATGTAGTTTCTTATGGGTCACACTAGCTTATTTAATAGGGAAAGAATTACCCTACACATGAACTTGATCTTCCAATTGTAATTGCTTCCCATTAGAGTTAGCATCATTTCCATTATGAAGAATTGTTTATTGTGTTTTCAAAACATAAAATTACGAGGTATATATTTTCTAAAAAAGTATTGAATATTCACCAAAGGCGTTGGGTACAGAACCTACAGTTGTTCCAATTTGACAAATCCTATACCCTGGGGAAAGGGAATGACGTTTTGATGCATTGTGATGGAAACATCCAACCTAGGTTGTGAAAAATTCTTCAGAAGAGTGGTATTTGATGGCTCTCATCTCACAGTTCCATATTAGAATTTATAAGAAAGGGTATGAGGCTTCTGTAGCCATCATTTAGTTGAAATCTTTCCTTCTGTAGACAATTATTCATGATAAAAAGGCTGATGATGAATTCTGTAGCATTAAGGACACTATTTATGGTGGGGAGACAGTTGACCAGTATCCATTATCCAATGATGGTTTTCTATGATATCAGAATCTCTTTGTTATTCCTTTACCAGCAATGAAGCGTGTGACGAGGGATTTCCATAAATCTCAGTGGAATGTACACCCAAGAACCAAAAAAATATTCTATAATATGTGGCGAATGTTATGCTCTCTAGGGATGTTGCGAGGAATTTCTATTTTTGCCTCTCGTTGCTTTATGTGCCCACTGGCTAAGGCTGAGCACTAGAAAATGTTGTGTTTATGGTTTCCACTTATTATCCCTACATTGATGAGGGATGAAATATATATGTATGTTTTAGTTGGGTTTCCACTTCCATAGAGAAATAAGAATTCAATATGGGTTGTGAACTATGGGCTGACCATGTCGGTTCATTTTATACCCAATCGTGATACAACCACTATTGAGGATTTGTGAAGTCTCTTTGTGAATTAGATTGATTATATTCATGGACTTCCATTAAATATATTATATAATTGGGATCCTTAGTTTAATTATCATTTTTGTAGAGAAATTTAGGAGGCACTGGGATCATAGATTCATTTAAGAGTAGCCTACCATCCGTAGTTAGATGGCCAGACAGAGAGAGCAATTCAAATTCTTAAGGATATGCTTCATGCTTGTTTTCCCAACATTGGTGGGGATTAGGATGTTCATTTGGGGCTGTTTTAGTTCTCTTATTACTAATTTTACCCTTTAATGATTAGTATGGATCCATTTGAGGCCTTTTAAATATGGCCTTTTAAATATTTTTTATACCTGCTGGAGGTTGGTGAATGTAAAGTGGATGGACAAAGTTTGGTGAAGGAGATGAAAACTAGGATTTAGATCATTAGTAATGGTATTTTGATGTAACATAACGATTATAAGTCTTATGATGATGTACTTCATATAACATTTGAGTTTTTAGTTGGTGATCAAGTGTTCTTGAATGTTTCACCCCATTGGTTCATCGAAGTCTTGGGTGGTAAGGGAATCTTTCTCCTCGTTTTGGGTGACCTTTCGAGGTTTTGGATGAAGTGGAGAATGTTTATTATCATTTAGAACTACCAGCGTAGCTGAAATGGATACATAAAATTTTCTATGTATCACAACTAATAAGGTGTCAATTAGATCCATCTCACATTATGAGATGGAGTGATCTTGAGATTGACTTAGCATTATCATTGAATGAGCAACCAATTAGAATTGTTGATTTTGAGAATAAGTTAATTTGTCTGATAATTATACCTTTGGTTAGTGTGTTATTGTAGTATGGTTCATATAGTAATGGAATGTGGGAGAGAAAGGAACTGATGAGAGAGAAGCATCCTCTTCTCTTTGGCCTCGAAGCTTCTTTATTGGCATTCTGGGGGAAGAAATTTTTTATAGTGGGGATGTTGTAACATGCTATTACCTTGCTAACAAGTATATCTTAATCCTTGTAGTGGGTTTCCCTATTCATTGATGTATTAGGGTTGATATTGTATTGAGAGGAAGCTTTATATGGTGAAATAATAGGTTGGATGGAATCTCACTTTCTTGTGGAAATTAAATGTAGGCTTCTAGGAATTACACGTCAGGAATCGAGGTTACACATTGCCTAAGTTATCACATGGTACACGATATGAAGGAGAAATTCATGAAGTGACGGTTTTAACTTCTTGAATCATGTTTACACTTCATGTGAATGTGATAAATTACTCATTTGACTCTTGCACGGGCCTTTAATGTATTGTGTATTTTTTTCTTCTCAAGGTTTTGTTACATTACGATTTAACAATGTGAAATATATTAAACATCATGTAACGCCTTGAAAGTAGTATATAAAAAGAAGAAGTTTTCTTGGAATTTGTCTCATCATATTCTATAATTTCCTCCCCCTATGACCAAGGCTTTCACCATTTGATATTTGTTCCTTATAACTCTAATGGATCCACTCCTTTGGCGTTCCATCCGGATTTCATTGGTGGGTGATATCCAAAAAAAAATTCATCATCATTATTCACATATCTATCTTCATCATCTTCTATTTTTTCAATATATCATTCTAAAATTAATGGTTCTATCCCCAATGAAGTTGGATATCACTTCTAGGTTGAGTTTTAGGATCTTTTAAATGTTTTTTCCCATTGACGGGAGCCATTGCGGGTGTCGAGTTTTGGGAAATTTGTAGGTGGATGGGTCTAGAATTTTCCAAATTGATTATTCCTCCATTTATTGACATATTTCAATTTCTAATCGGATCACAATTTCACAAAATTTCTTTAAATTTATTTGATAAAACAAAATTCTAGTTAATTCGAAGATTTGAAATGGTTTTTTCATGGCAATTTGGGAAACCTAGTATTCCATTAAATTTTGGTTTTTTTTAAATTGGTCAATTTAAATTGTGGATTTCATATAAATGATTTCAATTAAAATTTTGAATTTAATTGTGGAAATTAATTGTGAAAAGGATTGAATTGGATTTGAATGGATTTCAATCTTGGGAAACTAGCTTAAAATGATTTGATAGAAACACAACAGATTTTTCTTATGAAAAGGGATTGTTTTGGAAGAAAACCAATTTTGGTTTAAAGTGGAAAAAATTGAAAATTTGAAATAAAAAAATGTGATTGAATTGTATTTTAAATTTTTTAAAAATAAATTGTGCATCATATAGTAGAACGTGCAAGCCTTAGTTTGTTTTTGAGTTATTTGGATACAGTTTACGCTATTACAACATTGAAAAACATATCTGTTGCGGGTCACATCCCCGATGTGAGGGTGAAGAGTCACCTATATATAGGTTTAGGGGGATGTGAGTGTAATAATTTTATAGAGACCACATAGAGAGTGTGGAATACGATAGTTGGTTATTACTATTTTCTCTTTTTGCAAATGACCATGATTCTCACATGTTTATTTATATTTGAGATATAAATTTATGCCAAAGTTGTAAAACAACTTTACATTCCTTCACTATATATACATAAACTATTTTATGTAATGTTTTTTATTTATGGCATTTTTTATAAATATTCCATCTCTTGTAATGTAAATGATGTTATTTTAAAGTATCTTCCATCATTTCAAATCTATATAGCTTATTTTTTTAAATATCCATCCAAATTTTCAAAAATTATTATAACTAAAATTGAAATATTTTATTGGGATAATATTTATTTGGAATAAGTCATAGAATATTTGGTGGTATCCTACTAGGAATAGGCTCACACCTTACTCTTAGCTTTAGGTGTTTTCCAACATTCTTCTTCTAGGTTCAAGCAAGGGGAATGGATCTCTTAGAGTAGAATCCACCTATTGAACCGTGGTAGTGGTGATTTGTGTCTTTAGGGACCTTGGGATATTTCGCCAACTTTGTACTTTGGTTCTAATTCTTTTGAATTTTTATGCGTTGCTGTATTTTGGTAATGTACTCCCAGTGGATCTTTCTTATTATTCACATTTTATTATTTATTTTTATCCTATTATGTTCTATGGAAAATTCATTTCCACATGCATGTCTTACATTTCTAGGTTCTAGTCATCAACCCATCGGGATCATGATTTCCCTATAGGCTATGTCAATGACAGTTCTGTTATCGGGTTACCAGGGTATCTGAATTTTTTAATGAAAACTATCTTTTATATTCACATGTATATCTAAGAACAAGGATATAATCCAATACAAGCTACTAGCCTCCTTAACCACCAATGTATGAGTCCCTCTATTAACATTATTTGATTATGTATTTACATTTCAAGGAATATAGCCACGTCTGAATTTGATGGATTGTAGATATTCAACCTTCCTTCAATTGATAAGGGTCTAGTAAAACTTTTTAAATATGTATTTGTGGAATTTATTGTTCATCCTCACCAAAAAATGCTCTCGAAGAATTTAATGCCTCTAACAACCTATGGAATGGACAATAGAAGTTAACTTGATATCATTTGTTAGGTAGTTCCTTTCATGCCACCTCATCTAATGATATTGGTACACCATGAATCTATCCTTGTGCGTCAAAACGTCTCCTATCCCGATACTCTATTCATAAAAATAATGAGTATACCAGCTTCTTGGATTTTTCTGAATCATGATCAGTGTTGAAGTCACTCTCTCTTTTAGCATTCAAATGGATATAACATAGGATTATGACCATATAAAATTAATTTTCTTCTTATCCAAACCCATAAGAGATACTCTTAAGAATTAGTAGTCGTGTATGATGAGCTTGTGATAACCAAATGGCCCTAGGAAACTATGTATATCCACTTAATTCTTGGGTTTCTCCTATGAAACTATAGATTTGACCATCTTTTTGTCAACTAATACTTATGTATTTGAAATAATATTAACCATGAAGTGAATTCGATCCATTCAAATTAAGTATATTGTGATAATAGAATATAAAAGATGCTCTCACAGTGTATTTTATATGATCTCATGATGTTAGACATAGTCATGTTGAGTGTATGAATACACCATGATTTCATCCATGAATACCAACATATTGAAATCTAGATAGGGATGAAAAAATATTTTTATTTGTTCCAATAAAACTAGTGGAACATTCATGGGAATAAATTTCCTGAAAATATACTTATACAATCCATATCTACTATGTAATGATGTACATGGTATATTTTATGGTCTAACATTCATTTAATGATAACTCGATCTCTGATTAGTATTAGATAAAATCTCATCTCCTCAGAACTAGTAGAGGAGATCGACTATGCAAGGAAATGGATACCTATTCCCAAACATCAGGTGATTAAATTTATAGCAATCCACACATAATGGAATTGTTCCATCAACATTCTTGGATAAATGGATTGGAAATCCCCATGGAATAGTATTGTGTTTTATAAACCCCATTACTTCCAAATACTCTAGCTATAACTTGAGCCCATTCAAATTAGAAGTAGTCATACGTTAAGGAAAAATGTATTTTAATGTAGGTATTAGAAATAGCTTGAGGTAAATCTCTACCTATCAGTCAGGTGGTTATCTTGAAAAGTGTTTTGGGTAAATTCCCTTGAAAAAATCAACCAATGGGGGGAAATACAATTAATTAATTCCCTGATCATCTAGATTTAAGCTATAAATATGGGTTCTCATCTCTCTTTCTATGAATATCCCTCCACTTATCTCGCTTGGACAACCAATTAACCCTTGTGATAAAACATCCTACCCTTTGATGATATGAAATTTACACTCTAGAAATAGAGATTAACAAAATAATGGTATGAATCCATATAGTGCATCCTGATAATGATATCAAGACCCATTATCTTGTTGAAAAATAGGTCCTATAAAAAAATACATCCACCATCCCCAATGGGGAAGTATCTACACCGGTGTACACTCTCTAATCGAATCCCAAACACGGTATCAAGTGTCATATCACCAAGGGAAAAAACTGAAAATAGAGTCCAAGGATCTCTATAAAAGGCACAAAAATAAAGTAATGATAATAACCTATATTTATATGGGAAGATACTAATGTAGAGGAAACCATAATTGGACACCTCATTATAGAAGGTTTGATATACTTATCCATGAGTATCGGTTGCACTGAATACATCTAACATGATCTAAAACCCTATTATATTTCACAATTACAAAAAACATTCCCACTCTTCTAGATTAAAAATATGTTGTCATTATTTTCACATTCAAAAATTGTTATATGGTTCCCCTAAAATTATTATTTAAACTCACACTATGCTTTTTGGTTTTAGTAAATTATTGGAACCTAAAGTTATCATGTTACATTGAACATAAAAAAATACGGTGACTATGAGAAACCAAATGGGATAATGCCATGAGGGAAAGATAACATGTTTATGCCTAATAAATTATCATAAAATATTCATAACAGAATATACACTAACCAAATATGGGTCTCACCATGTATGAGATATGTGGAGTTTTTTAATAGCCGGAGTGGTGAACACCATTGAGGAATGAAGGATCAATTTTATTTATTTCATAAATATGGAAGGAGAAACCCAGAAAAGTGTCTAAACTGAATGGGAAAATGTTTTATGTGTGTAAAATAAGTTCATAAAGTAATGAATGTCCATGAGAAAAATAGTTTTCTGGAAGGAAGAAAACTTCTTCTTAGAGACCAATTAATATTTATTTCTATAAATATTTGGAACCTGATAAATTTTCATGTAAATTTCCTCTTTAAAAGGATAATTCGAATAATCAATAAGGACCTATGTAGAAAAAAAATGGGAGAAGTATTTATTGGGATACTAGAAATATATTGTAGTCATATTTTTACCAATGGTATTTTGGTTATAAGAATCATAATTTATCATGGCATGGAGTTATGTTTTAAATAATATATATCGAAATAAACATATTAGTTATTGATACAATTACAAGATTATGAGTTTAATATTCAAAATAAGTTCATATTTTAAAAAACCCTATTTTTGGTTTCATGTGTTGGATTTCTACCTGGGATAATGATTTATTGGAGAACTTTTATAATTATAGAACACATAGGATTAGTAAATGGTTTAGTGATTATGTTATTTGAGGAAGAATTCCTATATATTTTTTAGGCTAAATTTCAATTCTATTGGTAAGATTTTGGGTTTATATTATCTTTTATGTTGAGGTAATAATATGTTTTTAAAAATTTTGAATTTTTTATTAATTTTATTATGATGGTTTTATAAAAATGGAAAATCATATGTCAGGTGAAAAATATTAGAATCTTTAAAGGGCATGAGTCATGAACCCATAACTAAAGGGAGATAAGGGGTTAACACCTACTGTTGGCCTACATGATGTTCTCATTAATATGTCATTTTTTACTTAGAAAATTTGACGAATAAATATTATTGGTGAACCTGTAGTGTTATTATTGAGTATTAGAGGTTAATCTAATATTTGCTATAACTTTTCCAATCCATAATTGTTTTCGAAAAACATTAGAGAAAGAAGAAAATACTTTCCACTCATTTATACATCAAATGATCTGTTAAAAGTGAATTTTAGATTTTGAAGTATTTTTGGGATGTTCATTTCATTGAGTACATGATGAATTGTAAATTGATCAAGGGACAAGAATATGATAAAATTGTCCTTATGAAATAGAATGTTATCAAGTAAATATATTTACTTATCTTCATGAATAGTAAAATAAGTCATAAACATTATGAAAATTATTTTGAAAGAAAATTTACTTATTTATTTCATATCCATTAAATCAAATTATTATTTAAATCATGATATATATATGATTTTTACATCCTAAAAAGTATAATATTTATTCACATTCATATTATTAATGATGTCTATCACCCTCTATAATAAATTAAGATTTTCATTAATGTCTCTATCCTCAATTTCCACCAGTATTATCCAACTTGGAATACAAGTTATGTGTCATTCCAAATGACCTTATCAATTTTTTCTCTATTATCAAGAGTTTGTATTATCAACCCTTTTACGTTGCTGGTTTTTCAAAATTGGTATTTCCAAATGTCAAACCCTTGATTAGCCAGATCAAGTTTTAATAGCGAGTAAAACATTTATTAAAAGTGGGAAAATAAAATTTCCCGATATTTTAAAAGAATAACATTCTATTTTTATAGAATATATAACACAAATAACCAAGCTTAAATAACTGATGATATATATTTATTTAAATTTAATCTTTGATTGATTATGGAATACAAAACCCTAAGCCAAAATAAAAATTATTATAGTATACCATAATAAAATTTAAATTAAATTCATTAGTATAAATTTTTATAACTAGATTATGAAAATTATGGATATATATTTTTTATAAATAAAATATTAGTCATTTAAAAGGAATTTTTTTTTCTGAAAAAGTATGTGCATAGAATATGTACTTTTATTAGACATCATTAACATGGGAAAAAAATAATTATTGAAGGCTTCCTAGAAATCACCCCAAGTAATATCCTGATGAAGATCCATATGAGTAACAATGCCACACGATATCTTGGAGGAATAAGGTAGCATATATGTAGATATATTCACTCTCTTATTATGAGGTGTCACGAGATTTTAAAAAATTTGAAGCACGAACTCTTGATATGACTTTGTAGCCTATTGTCCTCTATCCTAAGAAAAAGTGGGTGGATGATTATTTTGAAACGCATATGTCAACTTTACCAGAGATGTGGAGGGATTGGGGATCCTTATACAATTATCATAATCTGTATGAGACCCTCTCCTTATTGTTAATCAGCACCCATATCAGGTATAATAGGTAGTTCCACAGGTGCCACTAATGGAGGTTCTTTATGAAATTTGCACCACCCCACCTCCAGAGGATGGTCATTCCCATGCTCTCAGTGCATAAATTGAGGCCTTCGTGGTGCCACATTAGTAATTATTCCATGAGAATTCCCCAAAAAATATTTCATAATGTAAATATCACAAATATACAAAAACTATTGGTAAAATCATTCTATGAATGATTCAAATCCCTATAACTTCTCATAAGGCCAACTATGGGTGACATAAAGACCACAACAATAAAATAGATACTTCCTACATCCCAGTACTATGGTTGGGTCAGGGTCATGTTATTTTCTATAACCTCGAGGTTCTAGGATATAGACTTTACATTTCTTGTTATAGAGGGAAAACCCTTATTTTTCATTTGGAATCTCCAATTAATGAAAAAAATCATTATTTTAGAATTTGAAGTCAATTTAATTACAAAAAATTCCATTAAAACATTCTTAAATTGTTGAATTATATAGATTAAAATTTCTTATTAATAAAAGAACTAACACATTATAAATTTAACTATGGAATGTATTTAATCCCTACCATAAAAAATTCATTCCCATGCATCCAATAGTCTAAGGATCAACATTCCACAAATGACTACATAAGGTGTCTAAATCAATCTCTACAAGAAAAAACTATTATGTTTATGTAGAAAAATTAACTAAAAAATTATATTTCATAGTTCCCTACCAAAGCGTCAATCAATTAACTGGTTTATCAATCACGGAATATATAATAAATTTCATGATTCCAAGTAATGATTCCTTTATGGTATGGAGAATTCATGGAATTTGAGTTTTCTACATGACTGAAATAATGAATGATCATTGTTTCCTTGGTTGATGGGGCCATGACCAAAATTTAACCAACATTAGGATAATAAAAGCATAACATATCATGTGCATCATACAATGGTGGGATCAATTTGACTATAATAGATATCAACAATAACATCATATCCAATCCAAGGAAATTTTAATTTTTCCAATATGTCGGTTAAGTACCCCAAGGAACAACTCATTAATCAACTCTGAAACATTCAAAATATCCTATCTAATATTCCGAAATTATTATAAAAAATAAAGAAACACACTCATATCACATTGTAAATTATTAACCTGAAAGCCATTAAATGGAGCCCTGAGTCGGTGGGTTAGAAGGCCTCATATGTGCCATCTAGTGCGCGAAAGGCTATCAACTATAATTGGTGGTATGTTATGGTATTGTGGGGATACAATACCCTCATAATCAGAGTATCAATACAATATAATAAATTAATAAAAGGAGGAATAATAATATCAACCATCAATAGGAGATAAAACATCAATACAACAATAATAATAGTCAATGAAAATGGAATCATCATATTCAAAATGATGTGTATATAAAAAAGACCTATAAAAGACATGAAATACATAGAAAAATGAATCGGGTATAATACATGTATCAAAATATCAAAAAATGAAAACAAGAAACTATCTCAAGACAACATCACGAGCCATAGCCCAGTCTTGTCCCCCCAAGTTCCTATGAAACAATCAATCAACCAAAACCAAGAGTGATCTTTACTTTCTCTCTACCTTCATCTATAATGACTCTCTTGTTACAAAATAGTGTCCCATATAAGGTGTGAGATAACACCTAGTATTACACCACCAATAGTTTAAATAAAAAGTCTATTATGTGCTCATAAGTTGAAATGGTGTGAATATACAACATGATTAATAATAATAAATATAAATTGATATTGTCTAGATTATCATGTCTCACTATGATCAAGATTAAAAATGATAAGGGATAACTATAAATCCTGGTGAGCATCATCAAAATCCTCGAAAATGTAATCCCTTATCCTTCCTACAATGTCCAAGATCGACAGAGGATAAATTTTTTAGAAATACATGTAGTTCAGATCCATGGAGTATAAATGTACAAGGAATCCTTGTAAGTCAACTAAACCATTTAATTTAAGAAAAAAATTTAAACCATGCAAAACAAGTAAACCATGTAAACAATGTCCAACCGTAGAAATGTCAACGGAATCCTCTTGGGCCAGATCGATGGAGTATAAAAGTACAAGGAATCCTAGTGGATCAGATCCAATGAGTAGAAAAGTAAAAGGCATCCTAGTGGGTCAGGTAAACTAGATCCAAGGAGTAGATATTTTTAAGGAATCCTAATAGGTAGTCATATCAATGGAGGGGGAATTAATGAGGCATTGAAATAGGTTATCAGATCCATGTAATAGAAATGGACAAGGAATCATAATATATACCTACATCCAAGGAGTTGAAATATCCAAGGCATCATGATAGGTCATTGGTTCCATTCTTCTATCCATCCATTATAATCATAACAATTTCATATTCCATTTTATTACTAATTTAAATAATCCCCTCATAATAATAAACTAGCCAATGGATTATCTATTTCATAACTCTCATAAATAATTCAAATGTTTCTATATGGTTCTTAAAACCAATGACATTCCACTTTAATATCATATTCGATTTCCAATAATGTAAAGCATGATCAATTCATACCATGGGTGGAATATTAATGGTCAATGGAAAGAACCGATACTATGGACAGTTCAGGTTGAGTTAAACAACCTCAAACATTATATTATGGTTAAATGAAATTTCTTAAACATGAAATAATCATTAAACACAAGGGTTTATAAATTTATAATGAAATACTCAAAAGTCCGGGTGTGTGGAATTGTGGAAAAAGGGCATCAACAACCAAAATGTTAAGGAAAATATATAGATATTTATTGTAGATCTTGTAAAAGAACACTCATCTAGTTTCATCCTATGATTTGGTCAAGATTATAATAAAATTGAAGAATAGTTGAACAACCTGAAAAATGGAATAAGAAACTAAACCAAAATAAAATTTCCAATATAAATAAAAATGATTAAAGAAGACTAAAGAGTGAAGAACTCAGCAATGACTTTCCAATGATACAAACTTCTCTCAGATTAGATGTATGATGATGAAAAAAAATTAAACTCTCACCCCAATTCCTGAGATGGTTCTTCAACAAAAAGGATGGGGTTGACTAGTTTATGAAATAAGAATGGTGTAAATAGTGTTAAACACAATAAATAATTTAATGGGAAAATTTTTATTTTATAATCATTCAAGGTGGACATGGTTTGACCACATGGTTGGAAAAATTGGGCACCAACTATGCGCCATGAACTGGCTCAGGACCCCCTTACATGGTCATGGATTATAGTTAAAAAACGAGGTGTTTAATATTAATTTTAACTCTATTAAAATTTATGACACATAAGCATGATAGTGAATTCTTCATTGCACAGTTTGGGAAAACTGTGGTCCTAATGGTGTGCACTGGAAACCTTGTAGTGTTTGCAGAAACTATGTGGTCAGGGTGAAAATATTTCTAAAAACCATGATGCACACCTATTTTCTCTAAAAAAGTTGTGTTTTGG
Source organism: Viscum album (assembly GCA_963277665.1). Classification (NCBI taxonomy): domain Eukaryota; kingdom Viridiplantae; phylum Streptophyta; class Magnoliopsida; order Santalales; family Viscaceae; genus Viscum; species Viscum album. The sequence goes on from OY728137.1 coordinate 1,516,393,608, forward strand.
GCTCCAAACAAGACCTGGACACCATCATTTCCACCATATGCTTAATATTTATTCAAAATTGGTCAAATATAATGAATTAATCTGGATAAAAAATGATCGGTACCTTCATTAAAACTCACGTTTTAATAGAATGGACCACTGAAATTCTGATTCATCAATTTTAATGAGTATGAGCATTAGACCAAAAATTAACCCAAACCAAGAAAAAATGTGGACTATTGACATTGGAAACCTCCAAGACCAGTATAGAAATGTAATTCCTGTGTAATAAAAAAATTTCATGTGGCCATGCAAATGTAATGAGGAATAGTAAACTCATAATCCACTCTAGAACTCCAAATATATTAGTTTATTCCATTTTACCCACTCTTTTATATCTATAATGTTTTTTAAATGAATTAACTCATCACCCAATAGATATATATTGATTTTTTATTGAAAAACTCTAGTGGTATGTCTATATTTCCACCTAGTGTATTTTTATCATTTAGAGGGGGGGTTACTTAGTGATACTTTTTCTTTTTTTTATCCTTCCACTTGAAACAACCTACAACTTCTGTAAATGATTGAATTCCATGTTAGAAAAAAAAGAAACACACATCTACAAGAACAGATGTATTTACAAGGTTCACTATTCAATATGAATAGATATTTCCTCTATATAGTATGGAGAAAATCCAATACCATAAAATACACTAGAAAACAATCCCTAAATTACAATGATTAGAATATTTCCATTCACTCATGTAACACTTTGAAGAAAATCTAAAAGTTTATGTGCGTCCTCTTTTCAAAAATATGGATATACAATTGTTTTGTTTCAACACATGTTACCTGAACATATTTTCAAATCCAAAAATGTATTTAATAGAAATAAAATTCATCAATTTCTTACCCATATGAAATGTAAGAACCTCTTGGAATTTGTTTCATAAAACTCAATCCAATTTTTCTTGGAAAGATTTTCCATGTCCCATTACTCTGAATACAATTATACTAGCCTAATTTTATTTCTGAATACAATAGTAATGAATCAACCCCACATCAATTAATGAGTATGATAAACTCTGTATGATACTTCATCAGGACATGAAACCCAATAAAGATACCCCAAATCAAATTAATTTATCTTGATACAATGATCAACTAAATAGATCCTTCTTCATGTCAACATGTCATCAACCCAAAACAAAACGGTATCACTTCCTATCACTAAAAACTAGGAGCTTCTCCCTCTAATATGATGAATAGTAATATATTTTTAGTCATGTATAATGTACTTTTCTCATTTTATAGGTAACCCGAAATAGGTTTAGGAGTGAATTCCAAAAACATTCCCCCTCACATAAATTCTCCCCAATCTAAATTTCTTCTGAAACCTTAGTGAAACTTTGAAATCATCAGCACTTCTCGAATCTTCTCAAAACATATAAATTCCTTTCATATTCTTCTCCAGAATCTCATTTCAATTGTTATATGGATTAAAATTGATGATTAATTAATTGTTCTGATCATTTGAGACTGATTGCCTCTTTCCAATTATAGAATTAGATTCAAAGAACCTATTTGAGTCAAAATATTTTATTTTATTATTATGCCCCCCTTGAAAAAACATTCAGAAATCTCTTTTCTTCTAATAAATCTTCCAAAAAGGTAATCAAACCATTTTTAAATGGTTTACAACCTTTTTGATCATATCTATAATTTATTATATTTACCCACTTAAAAATAACTTTATAAATTAAATCACAGTTTATCTATATATTCGATTAGTAATTCCAACAGCCATTAGACTCAACCTGATTATGATATAAAATGTATGATCATTTTGAGTACAATTAGCCTATGTATGATCATTCTGGGAATGTTTATCCAAATCCCAATCAGCTTGGATATGATCACTTATGAATATGATCAGTTTGAGTATAAATAACATAATGCTGATCATGCTGAGAATAAAAAGTTTTTACATCATCCGATAGAATACAAGATGCTATAGTAAATCTGCACCAGCTCATCAATCGATACAACCTTTTCAATCAGAACTTCCTTAACATTCACTCCCCCTTTCTATAATCAAGCTTTCATAACATATTCTCAATTCCACATATAATTTATGAGTATTCAAAAATAGTAAATAATAATCACCTTTAAAAAATCATTGTAACTAAGACTCTGATTCAAAAGAAAAACTAACACTTCTTTATCATTATATTCAAATTGAATTTAATGTGGAATTATATCCAGCAAGATGATTTCCCTTTCATTTCGACCTGAGGTGAGTCTGATTAGAACCACGTCTTCCAACTTGCTTCTTTTAATTATGTTGGATTTCACATTGATAGTAATTTTGTTGAAGACATTATTCTGATTCAGACAAAAAATCTATCCAATTCACAGGATAATAATACACAATATGATTTTTTCCACAAACAAAATGAGGTGATTTCCAAAAACATTCATTTACAAAAAAAAAGAAAACACTTGGAAACAAAACACCTTCATCCTAGACTTGGTACGAACAACTACCGTTTGGATTTTGTTTTCATTCAAGATTCATAAATCAATTATCATTTTTTCATCAAGAAATGGATTACATATAAACAATTCTAAAACAACGTGAGCAAAATCATTATACAAAACAAGAATCTTTGATAAAAAAACGATGATATCTAAATATTGATTATGAAAACCTTATTAATTTTTCATTCCTTAGCTCTTCATCATCCTTCTTAAAATAAAAAACAATTTATTTCCAACAACCACTCCTACGAATAGTTATATTTTTTCACTCTTAATAAAATTCTGAATTCTAAACAATCCACCATGTATCTCTCTTATGCAATAGATTTATAAAACAACAGAATTATAACCCTTGACCAAAAAATCCAAAGGTAAGATAAGAGTGGGCATAGAAACACATTCCTCAGCCTTGATGAGAAATTTATTGGATGCCCATGTTCATCCTCAATCTAGAAAATGATTGTTTTGGAAAGGGTTTTGAGAAAATGTCATCCACTTGTTCCAATGTTTGAACATTGACGAGAATTAACACATTCTACTAAACATCATATTTGATGAAATGATATTTGATATCAATATGATTTCTATGAAAATGTTGAACTTGATTAATGGTGAGATTTATTGTACATTGATCATCATATCCCATGTGCAAGGGTAAAATCAATTTAATAATTAATTTTCCAATTATGTTTTCATCTACACAAGATGAGTATCAACAATAGTGGAAGAAAAATACTCAAATTCAACCAAACTGAGAGTTACTGAATTCAATTTAATTTAATTTTAGTAAAAAAATCATTAAAATAAAGAATAATCCACCATATATCGATCTTATATCATCATCATTAACTACCCAATGATAATCTAAATAACCAAAAAAATCAATACTATCTGAACTAAAATACATGATTCCAAATTATATTATTCATTCGATGTAGTTGAGAATTATTTTTCTAGAAATGTTATGTGATTTTTTTGGAGCACATTAAAATATTGAAAATATGGTTATAGCAAAAACAATTTTGGCTCTTGAAGAAGTCAAATACAATATACTTCCAATCAACTTCAGATTCTCTTTCTGATCAAAATCATTTACTTATACATCATTACCAATCCTTGTTCCCACTAAAATTTGTTTGGAAATATATTTTATGTTTTTCATAATGACCATGTTGATATTTTATTTAGAATTATTTTCTTGTAAGAGAAAAATATATTAATTATTTTTCAAGACTTGTAACCCACGAAATTATTTCATTTCCACCAACATTGCCATTTCAAATAACTTCTATATTTCTTACAATTTTTTTTCACAATTTCATTCATCATTCCCAGCAAAGATAATATCATAAACATAAACAATCAAAATAGGGGAATACTCTTCAAATTCATTGATATATAAATTTCTATCCACTCAATATTTCATGAAATTCATCTTTCATAAGAAAATATCCAATTTGGAATACCATGCCCTCAAACCATTTTTATCCCACACACGGACTTCTTAAATATACAAATATAACATTCACCTTTTCCAACAACAATCCCACAATTTTGTTCAATATAAAACTCTAATTCAGGATCACCATTTAGGAATGTAGTTTTAACATTGATTTGAATGATCTTGTGGAACCATTGGGGAGAAATAGCTAGAAATATTCTGATTGATTCAAGTCTTACCACCAGAGAAAATGTTTCATCAAAATGAATACCCTTATTTTTGCAATGACAATTGCAAATGAATCATTCTTTGTTGCTTACAACCTCACATTCTTCATTAAGGTTTTTTCTCGAAACCCATTTTTTTCCAAAGATGTTATTATTTTCAAGATTGGGTATGAGTTCCCATATATTGTTATTTTCAATCTAATCCAATTATTCATTCATGGATTGAAACTATTCTGAATGCTCAAAATCTTCTTTCACATCATTCATTTTCACTTTTGAATAAAATGATATATGTGGGATAATTTTTTTTGTTCTATTGGATTTATCCTTTTTATGTTGATCACCTATTATATTCTGAGCATCCACTTATTTCCTTGGTCGAGGATGATTTTTTGAGAATCATCTTCATCAAATGAAATAGTTGAATCTTATTCTTCTTATCAATTCGTAGAACAATTGTTTTTATCCTTTTTAGAGTTGTTTTATTAATATTTATCATCTTCTATTTTGGATTTAGAAGGATTATATTTCCTACTTATTTATGTCACAATCACATAAATAGAATCAACAATTATTTTTTGTTTCTTTATTGAATCATCTATCTCATCTTCCTTCTGGATAATAGCTAAGAAAGATTCCATATTCACCTTTCTGATTAAATTTTCCATAGTTTCTACATTTCTTCTTTATAACACATGGTCTCTAAAAAACTCCAATTTTTTAGAGTTTTCCCATAATACAATTCATAAGAATTCATATCTGACTAAGGCTTGTACAAAAAAATTCTAAATATATCATCTATACTCATGGAATGCTGCCAATAATAATTACAGTGGCCATGTTCATGTAACATGTTTATTCCCATTTCCACCAATCTTCTATTCTTTCATTCATCCACCCCATTTTATCTGAGTGTATGGGGAACTATACTCATACTGAATTCCATGGTTCTTAGGATAGACATAAAATTCATCACTTCTATACTCACCAACATTATTTGTTCACAACTTCATCACTAAATACTCACATTCCTTTTCTACATTTCATCTAAAACATTTGATCATTTTGAATGCTTCTAATTTGTGATTCATTTACATAACACAAGTCATACAAGTAAAATAATCAATGAAAACGTTGATGTACTAATCTTCATTTTTTGAATATTTTCTAATTGGACCACATATATCATAATGAATAATAACTAGTTTTTTCTCAAATAAATATAAAAAATATTACAAAAAAAATTATTCATTCCTTTCTAACAGATAGGGAAATAAAAATTACTACATCATAAAAATCAGGAATGTACTAAACAATTTTATAATGAGATATCATTATCGTATTTCTCTTCCCCATGTGTCCCAGCCATTTATGTGATAATTTATTCTTTTCCACCATACTCATGTAACAATAGTTTTTTATTTTAATAACCTAAAACAAATTCCCTTGTATACGTTGGCCTCTTGTAATAATATTCCCATATTTTTCAATCATAAAAACAAACCCACATTTCCTAAAGTAAATAACTTTACCCTCGTCACCAAAATTTGAATCACTTTGAAAATTGTTTTTCATCCCATAAACATACAATGATTTCTTGGATGTAATATTTTCTTTTCCAATAATGGCTTCTACAAAACTTTTGATTTTCAGGGATTCATTAGTGGAAAATGTCGTTGTTCATTCCTAAAACTGTTTCACATTCATAAAAAATTTCAGGTTTCCTTTATTGTGTGAGGAACACCCATTATCAAGTATCTAGGGTTATTCTTATTTTTTGTCTTTTAATGTAGTTTCAACAATAAGAGATTTTTATCATTTTTTCATTCTTCACCTTCATCTAATGAGAATTAAGAGTCTTTTATTGATCCAGTTATAAAACAAGATATAATTTTTTAAGATTTTATTGTTGTTCACATCTTTCACAACTATTTTCTAGGGGATATAACCCATTTTACATCATCATTCCACTATTTACAAACATCTTCACATAAACAATCTCATTATTCTTTCATTGAAGAGATTTACTCCCCCTCAAACTCAATTCTTCTAAACCTTTGGGATAATAGTAATGTTTTTTATCTAACCAACACATAATTTCCATGTGTTCTAATCCACCACATTCCCAAAAATATCCACCGAATCAGTATTTTCCTATGAAACTCCCATATTATCTGAAATTATTAACATTTTTCTTAGATAATATCTTCTACCTAGTTTCTATGTCACAAAACATTTTGTATTCAATCGGATTATTCTACTTCATTTTAGAACTATTGGAATCCGTAGTATTGGAAACCTGTCTGGATTCATATTTTTTGGAAATAATTTTGGTCTGAGGTTTCATTGAGTCTATTGAATTCTCATGTTTCTGGGTCTTGTACATGGACACCACTTTTCCATAATTCTTCTTTTATGAAACAATTAAATTATTCTTATCAACCTTTGAAGGTATCTTTTGTTTTATCTTCTCAAGATTATAACTCTGAGAACTTTCACCAAATTTAGTGATAGGGTTTTGGAAGCACGTGAGTATATATTCATTTTTAGAATGTTTTTTTGATGAAGTTACTACTTGTCTTCTTTTTTAATTCAACATTACCTCCATATTATTATTATAATACTTGTCATCATCATGAGACTTATTCAACTCATCAATATATTTTATCAAAAATTCATTCTCATTAGAAAATCATTCTTGCTTCCTTGAGAATTCACCTTCCAACTTTTTGTTTTGATTATCAAGACTTTTGACCCTTCTGGCATGTTATTTAAATTATTCTTTCAAATGGATTTCGTGTTGATGTAAATCCTCTTATTAACTGCTACTTCTGTAGTATGCCTCATTAACTGTTTCAATAATCATATTTTAAATACCATTTTAAAATTCCTTTCCATAATGAACACAAATTCATTTCTCTACTTCACATTTATATAAGAAACTTCTCCATGTGGATTTCAATAATTTCATTTCATTCTCTGTGGAATACACCTTTCCTTTATCAGAGCATTTCCTCTATGATATTTGTTAGTTTATGCCTTATTCTTCACTATCCTATTAATTCATTCTCCAATGAACGTTGGCTGCAAATTGACCAACTCTTCCACATTCAAAACATTTTATGGGAAGTTTCTCTTGTTACTTCCCTATACCACTTTTCACATTGATAGAAAACAAGGATAAAATATCATTGATATTTTTACATACAATTTTTTCAGAGTCAGAATCACCGTCTTCTTTTTCAGTAAGAATATTATTCGATTTTTCTTTCATCATAGCATTGAAATACATAACACTATCAACCATTGTTTTAATCTTCATAGAATTATCTATTCTCATTTCTTAAGTGATAAGAGTGATATGAAAATGATCAAGAGATAATGTTTCAGGATCTCTATCCTCTAATGAAAAAAACATTTACATAGAACATTTCAGGTAGGATTATAAATATCTTTTCAACCATTATAGTGGAATCGATCACTTCACCAAGACATCTAATATTACATAAAAAATCATATACCATGGTAATGAAGTCCCCAAAAAATTCATTCTTACCCATCATCATGTATTCATACTTTAATCTCCAGATTTAATTTTTTGGCTTATTTATTTTTTATTTCATTCATATAGGTTTTAAAATTAATACCATATACCTTTGGTATTAGAAAATAATTTCACTCTTAATAATTCACTCTCAGAAAGAGATGCGAATATAGAATTTTTCACCCTTCCATCATTATCCATATTATTTTTATCAATAGTTGTAATAGGAGATTTAGCATCAATGGGTAGAAACCCAATTATTCTAGCTTCATGAACATCATAAGTGATAGATAAAAGAAAAAGAAACATTATATAAATAAAGATATTATAGTTATTAATATCCAAGAATAGAATACTTTTAGTTTTCACATAGTTCAAATTCTATCTCAGTAAAGATTAATCGAAGAGAAGCAATGCTCTAATATCAATTATAAGTGCCTAGTCAGTGTTTTTTTATCCCTATGAGGGGGATGGGTGAATCAGTGATACTTTTCCATTTATGTTTCCTTCCAATTGATACAATCTTGGCCTCATTTTAAATATTCAATTCCCTACTGAAATAAATGAACACACATCTACAGGAACATAGGTAATTACATGGTTCACTATTCAATACGAATAACTATATTTTTTCTATGGTTTGGGGACAATCCAATACCATAAAATTCACTATAAAATAGCCCCTATATTAAAATGATTATGACATTCCCTTTCACTAAAGTATCACATTGAAGATAATCCAAAAGTTTGTGTGCACTCTCTTAGCACAAAATGGGTGATTCAATTTTAATGTAGCAACTCAGGATACCTGTTATTCATTTCAATTCCATAAATGTATTCAATTGAATGAAAATTATTCAATTTCATACCCAAAATTAATTTCAGACCCTCTTATATTTTTTTTTCAAAAACTCAATCTGATTTTTCTGGGTCAGATTTTCCCAGTCTGATTCCTCTGGGTACGATTCTCCCAATCCTATTTTCTTTCTAAATACAATGGTAATGAAACAAAACCCCCTCAATTCATGAGTACAATAAACATAGTATGATAATTCCACTAATTTTAAACCCAATATATAAATCCTAAATCCAATTAATCCTTCTCGATATGATGATCAATCGAATACAACATTCTTCATGTTTAAATGTGCTCAGTACAAAAAAAATTTGTATCACTTCCTCTCACTAAAATCATAGAGATTATCTCTCTACTATGGTGAAATGTTCTCCATTTCTAGTCAATCACATGTTACATTTCACCTTTTATATGTGACCCAAAATAGGTTTATGCATGAATCCTTAATACATTCCTTCTCACCTAAATTCACCCAAATATGAATTTCTCCTGAAATCTGGAAGCAATTCTTACTTCATTGATTCTTCAAAAATCTTTTCAAAACATCTAAATTATTTAAATATTCTTCTATAGTCACCTATTTAAATTTTATGTAAAATTAGAATTGATGATTAATATATGGGTTCAATCATCTGAGTCTGATGGTCTCAACATGATATTCTGAATAGGATTCAGAAAAAATATTTGAATCAAAATCTTGAACATGAATGTTATGATTCTCCAAAAAATCATTCATAATTTTTTTCCTCCAACAACTCATCCAAAAAGTGTAATTAGACCGTTTTAAAATATTTTAATACAATTTTATAAACTTATTTATTTATTCTCTTGACCCCCTTGAAAATAAAATTTGAATGTAAATCAGTGTTCATTTGTCTCTTCCATTATCAATTAAAACAACAATTGAACTCAACCTGATTACGATATATAGAGTACAATATATATGAGTATGATTGGCCTGGGTATGAATATCCAAATTCTGATTAGCCTGAATATGATAACTTATGAATACAATTATGCTATTTAAGATTCTCCTAACATCGAAAATTTTGAGTATGAAAAGTTTGATATCATCTGATATAGTAAAAGATGCTATAGTAAATCAACACCACTTCTTCAATCAGCACCAACTTTCCAATCAGCACCACCTTAAATTTTACTCCCCCATTTCTCCCATCCGGATTTAATCACATGTTCTCAATTGAATATATGATTTATGTGAATTCTGAAATAGAAAAGTGTATTCACATTTAAAACATTGTAGTTAAGGAGACCTTAATTATCTAGAAAAATAAACACATTTAATCATTGTATATATAGTGAATCTGATGTCTAATTACATCAAGCAATATGATTTCACTTTTAGTCAACCCCGAGGTGAGACCGATTAGAACCACTTCTTCCAACCAGCAACTTTCTGTTACGATGGACATTCACATTGAGTCTTATTTCTTTCAATACACGAGTAAGATTATTTTCAAAACACAGATCTGATTCATTTGAAAATAATCCTCAATATGAATATTTCCATAAAAATTTGAGTTGATTCCCCAAATTACTCATTGATATTAAAATACAACACTTTAAAACAACACCTTCATCATCAGCTTCATCATAACAGTATGTGGATTGCATCCCAAGAATTTAACTCATATCTAATTAATTAATGTGGAAGGTTTATTAATAAATAAATTATATTATCACATTAAGGTAAATTTATACTATATTGGTCAATTAATGGATGTCTCTACATTGGTTATATACTTATTTATAGTATAGGGAAGTAACATTTTATGGATGAAATTACTCTATTTTCATTTAACACCATAAGGATAACTATAAACTCCATATGTAATTAATTCCATTAAATATGTCTTAAAACTCAATAATGAGTGATATTTAGGTCAAATAGTTGGGAAAAATGATAATTAACATAACACTATTATTTATTATTATAACAAAATCTTTTTGAAAATAGTTTCCTAGTGTTCACATAGAACATGAGTTTTAATATTCAATATAGCTTATACCTAGTGATATTATTATATAAATGACTCCTCATAGATAGATCCCCGTTGAATTATATGAGTTAAAGAAGAAACTCTAAGATAATATATGTATATATTTAATATTTCATACTGATTCAACTTTGGTGTAGTAGTCCTTTTTTTTAATAATAATGATTGATCAATGTGTTTCTACCTGGATTATCATGAACATTACATGATCAAGATCAATAAAAAGAATATTTCCCCAATATTTTTGACTTGTTAAATCAATTTATACTGTGTTTATACATATGAATAATTGTAATTCAATCTAGATATAATAAATTAAGGGCTAAGAGGGAGGATATATCAAAGACAACAGCACATAAAAGATATGTACACTATGATTTCCTAATGATTCCATTTAGACTTATAAATGCCCCCCTAACATTATTGATATAATTAATATTCATTATTGATTTCCATTATCAATTATTTATTTTTTCTAATGATTATTTTCTCATATATTAAAAGGTAAAGAAAGAGAATGGGGATAAGTTTTTTATTTTTCTATAATCATTGAGAAAGGAGAAATTGTATTCCAAAATTAGAATTTTGAGTTATAGTAATGTAATAAAACATTAATTGGTCTTATAATACCTACCAAGGGTATATATATAGATCCTTAAATGATATAACTGATTAATGATGGGAAAAAAATCTCTCAAGGTAACATTGAGGCATTTTTGGGTTTATTGTTTTTATTGAAAAAGAAGGTTTCCTTGGTCTATTTTGGCATTCCATAGATATTTTTCACAATATATATTTACAAAGAACCATGAAAAAGGAATTTATGATCAATATGTGGTAAAAAATGAAAATATACAAGGTGGAACAATTTTTTATTGTTTTCTAAATTTCTGGGCCTCAAAATCGAGAAAATGGAGAACTGTGTTTCTTAAAAAGGAAGGTGTGCACAAGAATAAAGGTGATTTGGAAACATTCATGCAATGAATTATTTGTTATTATAACATAAAAATATGGAAATGGATGGAACTGCATGGAGTATTTAGAAATGTGTGCGAAGATGAGTTTGCATAAAAGAGGATTATGAAACCAATGCGATGTCAAATGTTATTTTTCTTGCTCAAAGAGTGGTTTGAACAACCTCTCAGGGTTTTGAGCATAGGGATTAATAATTATTTTATATAAGAGGTGACACACTAATTCTATGTAGCTCAACGCATTGTGAGAATTCGCGCTCTAGATCTTATAAGAATTTCGTTCCAAGGGAGTTGCGAAAAAGATTGGGAATGTGTGCAATCTATGGATGTTTGGAATAAGATTGGAGTTGCACAAAATATAAGGTAGTGGTGAATAATATTTTTTTTGCTCACAACATTTATGTTTCATTTAAGAAGTGGATTGCACACAATGATAAAACTTGTGTGCAACACAAAATAAGGGTTGCAGGAAATATTTATAGTTTCCCTTTATATCTATGGTAAAGATGTATTCATCTATTGAGGAAAGTGGAACATCAATAAAGCATCTATCTATACTTGAGGCTATGAACTTCATGAAAATTATGGAAACTACAAGTTTATAATCTAGTAGGAGATCACTTGCTAGAGCAGTGAGGAAAAGAAGAGGAAGATGATAATCCTTTCCACTTGCAATGAGCCAGAGGAAGAGACATAGGGAGTAACCCTTAAAAATGACCAGATAAGAGAGTAAACATATTAAAGGATGTGATAATAGATATAAAATGTCTATCCCTAACCTTGTGAGTAAAAAATGAACTATTATTTGATTTAGTACATCACCACATCGTCAGTTTATGCTCTTTGGATGTTTCATAGTGAGGGTGAACCTAGTAAAATCATTATGTTTAGTGTATGAATTAATTTATGTTAATTTATTAATATGGTAGAAATAGATAATTTCTTTTCCTTTAACACCAAAATATGATCAAATGAGACAATTGTTTTAATATTTCATACCCTGATTTACCACCCTCTCAGGGTATTCAACCAAGTGAACCTAACAATTAAAGAGTTTCCAAGACCAACAAAAGAAATAAAGATATGTGGTTTCTTATATTAGATGGTGACTACATATGTTTTTTAGGAAATTTAAATTGATATTAAAATCCAATAACCATGTTAAATCTGAAAGGATTCATTTTTATAAAGGTAGTTTAATGTGAATAAAATTTCATTGAGATCAAGAAAAAAACTTCACTTCACTTATACCAAAAGTAACCTATAGTGGAGATGTGTTTTTGATATATAATGGAGTATCAGGGAAGGTATTTTGATTTTTTATAATGAAAAAAATTGAATGGTTATAGCTTATGGATCCTTCATATCAATGCTTAATGATAAAAATTACCTGATTCAAGATTTGGATATTTCATGTTGTTTGAAGAACATGTAATGTTCTCTAATGAGAGTTTTTATTTTGTTTATTCTTCCTGATATATATAATATTACTGAACCATGGTTATATAAAAACCCAAAAATCATTAATATACTTGTATTATATTTCTTTATGTTAATAAACTATATCTATATCCTCTTCCATCAAATGGGAAATGAAACCATCGATCATGTGTATGAAGGACAATAGCCATGCGAACTGATGTTTCTCATTTACCATCACAACCATTCAAGACATTATATAATGATTTTTAACACTTATATATGTTATTTATGATATTATTATACATTTTAAATTATAATATCACATATACCTTCTATCTTTCCTTATATTTTAAATTCTGACAATGCCGCTCATGGGTACGACGGACAACCATGTCACGAACCAATGTGATACATTTTTCACTCATTCATTACATGGAATGTAGTAAGGATAAATTTAATACATATATATTTCATATATGAAATGATATCTGTTAGTTAAAATTATTATATAACCTACTTCCTTTCCTTTCCACTTGTTTTGTAAATGATAATGTCACTTGTGCGTAGATACAACCAACCTTCTCTGAAGGGATGTCATTCAATATCCAAGTTAAAATTTCTATATTGATTTGAATAATGTTTTTAATAAAAAAATATTTATAAAATTAATATAATTCATGATATTATGGATATATATCCTATAGACAAGAATTATTTCATTCAAGACAAAACATTCTTGATAAAACAAGGTATTTAACACCCAAAACACTGAAAACAATGAACAATCACTAACTTACAGGTTATAATATATTATAAGAGGATGATATACGATATCATGAATATTAATATTGTTCTATTTAAAATAAAAAAAAATTGGTAAAAACATTATAAATGAGGTTAAATTCTATTTCAGCAAAAGGAAGAGGGGTCAGGGACTTCATCTCATTTTCCTTTCATTGAGGAATATTCTATTATTTCCACCTAATTTCTTTTATATGGTGTATATACATCCAATTTTATATGTAATATCGTGATCAATTAATAATTAATTGTATTTGAACTTCAAATTTAAATTATTTCTTACAATGGAACTTTACTTAAAAATTACCACATGGTAATGAATTTAGCAACTCAATTTATTTTCAGTGGTTTATATTACTTCTTCATTGTTTTTGTTATTAAGTGATTATGTTTTTTACTTTTGACTATATTATGTTGGTTATCTTTTTTTTGATTTGAATTTTATAGAATTTATTGATTCATTTGTTTACTCTCACTTCAAAATTTTGATTTTTGTAATGTTAGATTTAACAATCTCATTTTAATAGGGATTTTTGATGATTAAATTTCCTTTTAAAGAAAATTAATTAAACCTTTTCTAATAAACCCCATAATTTAAATATACTAATGTAACTAACTATGTTTTACTGTAAAATTTCCATTATCCACTCTTTGGTAGTTGAAATAGTTGAGATTTTTTTTAATAAAATCATAATTTTTATATCCCTTTGGTCGAAAACCCTTCCTCTTATAAAAACATCTTTTTCAATAATGATTTCAAAAATTATTTAAATATTATATAAATGATATATAAAATACATTATTTCCCAAATTTTAATTTTGAAATCATTTTTGTAAAATATTATTAATTTCGTTTTCTAAACAAGGACCATTTTGTATAATAAGGAAAATTTGAGAGGAATCATTGTTTTGATGAGTATGGGATGTAAGGAATTTAATACCATCAAGACCACTCAATTTTTTAAATCATTGGTCATATGTTTAGATGGTTACTTTTAATAAATAAAATTTTCAACATATTTTTTTAACATTTAGTTTTAAAATTATTTTCAAATTTAAAGGATATCTTCCATAAGAGTTATTTTAATGGTATTTCTATTCCTCAATGAAAAAACCAATTTATTTTGATTTTAATTCATTGTGTGTATGTTGTATATATACCATAATATTTCATGGTATGGATGGATTATGATCATTTTGACTATATAAATAATTACCTTCGGTTTTTTTATTCATCTTTTAGTTATTTATGTTACCTTGAAATATTCATTTTCCAATGATCATTGGACCATAAAATCCCCTTAAATATCTATATTATTTACCACATATAATTTAATTTTATAACCAACAAACCATTTATAATTATAATGTTCTAAATTTTTTTTATTTATCTCATTAATTATTGATAAATTGTAATCATTTATTAATTTGAATATTTTATGATATGGAACATTATTCTTGAATTAAATTGGTTATTCTATATATGAGGGATTCATTAAAATTCAATGATGGATAGGGCTTGGAATTATGTTTCCACTCAATCCATTAACAGTCTAATGTGATGAATCAATAAACAATAAATAAATGTGTGTTTACCCATATTTTAAACTTTTTTTGTGAGCGGTCTTAATACAAGAGGTATTATGATGCTGTAGATTATGACCACCAATAATTAATAATTTATTTATTATTATTATCTGTGTATTTTTTTTCAATGATATTATCTGAACAGAAATTTAATTATATGTTTTTTGAGCAAAGGGATTTTTTTAGTTTTTTACCTTTACTTATTGATTATTTCTTAAGTTACAATCCCAGATATTTTTGTGATAAAATTAAATTTGGATGAATTTCATTATCATTTTCTTGAATAAATGGATTTTACGATTAGATATTCACCGCACTATATTGATTATTTTTTGTTTATAAATGATATTCATGTTATTTAATTGGTTTGTGTTTATTAATTTACCATTAAATATTGATTATTCCTTGTCAATCCATGATAGTGAATTTATGTAAATGGAATGTGTGTTGTGTTATTGTCCTTACATATTTATTATTCCTTATAATATCATGATATTAAAATTATTTAAATGTAATTTTTTCTCAGTTATTTCTGTTTCAAGATTTATTATTCTTATTTATTCATTATTTCTTACATTTTACTTGCATCATACTTAGAATTTGAGATCAACCTTGTTTTTTCATTTTCCCAGGAACCTAGAATGTGATTAAATAATGATATGGAACGATATGATAGAGGGAATAACGATACTAGAGAAAACTACTATGTTGTAATATGTGTATTCAATTTTCATATTATTGTCATGTTTGAATATAGTTAACCAATAGTACTAAAATATTTGTTCATTTATTATGGTATTCCTCAAATATTATGGAAATTTTATAATGTGGACACTAACTTCAGGTTAACGGAGTTCAGTTCAATATAGTTTTTATTAGAGGATATTTTGTAAGACCCTTGTCAAATTGATTTAGGAAGAAATATTTTAGGGAACATAACCCTTTGATGGACTATGAAAATATATATTTAAGACTATCCTAATGTTTTTCTGAGGTATATATTATTTGGTTTTTCTTAGAAATACATCCATATCACGATATTTTAAGTGGATGTTTTTCTGGAACATATTTTCCCATGGTTAATAACTTTGAAAAAGTACTGCTAGTATTGACTTGATAATTTCCTAGAACATGAAAATAGGATTTATTATTTATCTAGTTTGACACACTCTGGGGATAGGATTTGAATAAAAAAATATTCATTACAAACCAATAATAAGGATTTGAATAGATGATGACAATGAAAGTACTTGGTTAAACATAAGGTATCTTAGATTAAAAATGTATTTTAATTATTTTCACATTCTAAAATAGATATATGGTTTCCCTATTATTATTATTGTATCTCACACTATGCTTTTTAGTTTTAGTTAATTATTGGAACCTAAAGTAATCATGTTACGTTGAACGTAAAGGAAAATGTAGTTACTATGAGAAACCCAATGGGATAATTCAATGAGGGAAAGATTCCAAGATTATGCCTAATAAATTATCCTATAATATTCATAGCAACATAAAACATAACCAAATATGAGTCTCACCAAGTAGGAGAAATATGGAGTTCGCTAAGAGCTTGAGTGGTGAAGACTATTGAGGAAAGAAGGATCAATTTTATTTATTCCATAAATATGGAAATAGAAACCCAGAAAATTATCTAAATTAAATGGTAAAATGTTTTATGTGTGTAAAATAATGAAATAATGTAATCAATGTACCTGAGAAATGTAGTATGATGGAAGGAAGAAAATTTATTCATAGAGATCAATTTATATATTTTTTCATAAATATCTTGAACATGGGAAATATTCATGTCAATTTCTACTTTAAAAGGTTAATTCCAATAATAAATAAGGACCTATGTTTAAATAAAATGTGTTATGTAATAATTGGGATTTTATAATTATATTGTAGTCGTATTTTTTCCAATGGTATTTTGTTTATAATAATCATGAATCATATAGGCATTGAGCTATGTTTTAATAAATATATATCAAAATAAACATATTAGTTACAGATAAAATTAAGAGATAATGTGTTTAATATTCAAAATAAGTTCATATTATAAAAACACAATTTTAGGTTTCATGTGTTGGATGTTTACCATTGATAAGGATTGTTTCGCGCGGAATCCGGGGATGACCTCCTGGACGGGAGATTCAAACGTTCCGATCGGTTTCTAACGGGTTTGTTCGTAGAACCGGAAACATCCAATGATTCCACATCCGTTTGGACCTACTTTCCAAAGGCAGGCGCTCATTAGCTTGTGGGCTAATGAGGCTTAGGAATTTGCATTGGTCGAGAGGATGGGAGGTCGGACTCATCACACCTTTTTGAGGGGAATTATTGTCTACTCCGGGACTCTCTTTATAGATTTAAGTTAAGTTCGTGAATCCTTATTACATTACCAAGTATAAAATGAGCTTTCCTTTAGTTTTAACAATCAATGATTAAATATGCAAGAAATTTAGAGAATCTTTTATATGTATTTGAGGTTCTTCATCAATATAGAATCATCTATATTTGTTTAGAGATTCTTGGTCAATGGTATCCTTCAAAACATTTATATAAAAGTCTCTTGGTCATTTTGATGACCAGGCTGGTTTTAAAGCCACTCAGTGGGGCACTTGAAGTTTATCGTCATTCAGAAGGACAGAGATTATTTTAATGTTGGGATCGAACCCATAAATGGGCTACCTACGTATCCTTTGTTTTGAAAAAGGAATCAGAACCCACGTAGTTCGAGGAATGGGATATGATGTTTTATGATTGATGGCTCAAAGATGAATGTCATAATTACATTTACACTCTAAGCTCACGTGAGTCATGCTCGGTGTGAGAAACAAGAGGTATTGGTAAAATTTAGACAATTGTGCCATAAAAGATGCAATCATAAGAATTTGTTTTGGGGCTTATGTATAGATGACTGCCCAGATAGGCGAAGGTTTAGGATTTACTTTTAGGAAGAAAATCCATGAACAGGGTCCACAAAGTTATATGTGCTTCATGGAGATTTGAATACTCTAATCTTGGGGCTTACTCCTAAGGAGGATACCCAAGTTAGGAGGGGACTTATGATTGGGTTTTATTCCTGAAAAGGAAACCCGAATCAAAGGAAATTTATGACTGGTTAAGAGAAATTTTAAGAGACTTGGGGCTTACTCTAAAGAAAGATGCCCAAGATTTATGACTAGGACTTATTCCTGAGAAGGAAGCCTAGTTTAGGGGACTTGGGGCTTACTCTTGAAAAGGAAGACCAAGGTTATGACTGAGTCTTATTCCTGAAAAGGAGACCCAGGTTAGGGATTAAGGTTTGGGGCTTACTCTTTGAAGAGGATGCCCAATTTTAAAGGACTTTGATTGGGGATTATTCTTAAGGAAGATGCCCAAGATTAAAGGTTTTATAACTGGGGATTATTCCTGAAAAGGAAACCCAGGTTAGGATTCTCTCATCTTAAAGGATGAGGTTGAATGAATGAACTCTCAATCTTTGGTGACATAAAGATGTTTAAATCATTAGGTTTTGAGAGATATTTCACATAATTCCTTTCAGATAAGGATGTCAAATCAAGAAATCATGCCATAAATGGCTTTGAAGAGTATGTTGAAAACTGAATCTTGAATAGGAAGGGTGAAATGGCTTAAGAGGGGTGAAAAAGGGCAAGATGGGCACCCAAAAAGATAGGGGCGCGCAAGTATTGAAGGTCGCGCAAGTCCTGCGGCGGCGCGCAAGTATTGGTCGCGCAAGTATACTTGCGTGACATAAGGGATACTTGCGCGATTTTCAACCAGAGTTGAATTACTTGAGCGACTCTTTACTAAACCCTTTCCCATCCTCTTGAGGTTCTTCCAGAAGAGGGACGCGCAAGTTATATTGAAGGAATTAAGTCGGCGCGCAAGTGTTTGATAAGTTTCAACACTTAGGTCTTCCTTCTTCCCTTTAGATCTTCCATTCTAGGTAAGAAATTACCTTAGAAGTGTTCTGGAAGCTTTGAGAAGAGACTTGGGCGTCGGGAGCTTTGATCCGAGTTTCTGGGAAAAAGATCCTCTTTAATGGGGGGCCCACAGGGTCTATTTATAGGCAAAAGAAGACCCCGGGCGGTTACTGGGCGGTTACCAGATCTGTCGCGCAAGTCCCTTGCACGACCATGAGGGGTCGCGCAAGTGTTGAGGCGGCGCGCAAGTGTACTTGCGCGACCAAGAGGGAACTTGCGCGACCTATGGGCAATGTTCTCCTTTTTCATCCCTTTGTCGATTTTTGATGTTTCTTCAAAGGATGAATCACTTTGAGATCAGATATTCCCTTTTCCGACCTTTAGATTCTGTGACGAAAGGAGCGTCAACAAAAGTCCCCCCTCAGAGTTGGATCCGGAAAGAAATGAGGATTTGACTCTGAGGAAATCGAATCCCTCCAAAGGAAAAGGGAGTGCGCGCAAGTCTTTCATGGTGCAGAGGGCAGCGCACAAGTGTGCTGGAACTTGACTTTTATTCAGATTTCCTTTGCCTTTTGTGTGGGCAGTTTAAAGTCATGCACGCCGGACATAAAGGGGCTAATGTTTAAGGTCGAAATAGCTTTGACCGAAAAATGGATTCAATTCCTTGATAATTTATCTGAAAACAAATTACCATACTCAAGTATGAGAGAAAATATGTAAACTATGACTTAAGAATATTTGAATCTGAGGAATGATATGAAAAAGAGCTAAATAGCATTAGAAGAAGTAGTTTCCAAGAATGAAGTTACTATTATTTAACAAAACCCGTTAGGGGGTTGAAATATGCAGGGCCACCTATGGGCATTGGCTGCATAGTCAAATAAAATAGCATCTTTTGGCTGACAAGTCTGTTATGTGGACTGTTTATGCAAGGCCACCTATGGGCACGTGCTGCATAGTTAGGCAAAAGAACTCTCAGAAATTTACTTTTCTAGTGCTAAAAGCCAGTGAAAGTTTATGGAGATTCAAATTTTCTAAAGCATAGAGTTTGTTGTATGGAAAGAGGTACTTGAATATGGAGAAGATATTTTCAAACAAGAATATCGAAGAACTGGAT
Source organism: Viscum album (assembly GCA_963277665.1). Lineage (NCBI taxonomy): Eukaryota > Viridiplantae > Streptophyta > Magnoliopsida > Santalales > Viscaceae > Viscum > Viscum album. The sequence goes on from OY728137.1 coordinate 1,516,414,050, forward strand.
GAATATCACTCCTACGAAGGTCTGACCCAAACGTAGGGAAGAAGAATAAACCATAAACTTGAATACTTTCAGATCATGAAAAAGGATATGGGACAAATACGTTAAGGATGGCTATTTTTGCGGATCCCTACATACTATCGTTTAAGACAAATAAGGACAAAAGAGGCATTCTTCCCAAGAATGAAGTTACTATTATTTAACAAACCCGTTAGGGGGTTGAAAACATGCAGGGCCACCTATGGGCATTGGCTGCATGGTCAAATAAATAGCATCTCTTGGCTGACAAGTCTGTTATGTGGACTGTTTATGCAAGGCCACCTATGGGCACGTGCTGCATAGTCAGGCAAAAGAATTCTCAGAAGTTTGACATTTTTGTGACCATAAGTCATGAAAAAGGGTTATAAAGATCTGAAAATATTTAAGGTTAGGATTATAATACATAAAGATGGGTATTTTCCAATGTATATAGAGATACATAGGTCAATGAAAACCATAATCATGTTGTGGCTGGGTCCTGAATTGAAACTTGGACTTCACTACGTATCTCATAAGAATGAGAATCAAGCCATACGTAGTTCTTGAAATACAGTTTAACGTCGTGCAGGACGAAAGGATGAGTGATCTTAGTTTTTTGGGTCATAGAATTCGGACCATAATAATGAATACACAGTGTGTGTTTTCATGAGGACTTTTCAGCCAAGGGACTGAAAGTGAAATTTGGGGTTAGGCCCAAAAGACTTGGGACTGGATTCGAGGGACACTCGAATGTTCCTACGTATCCCATAAAGATGGGAATCAAGTCCACGTAGTTCTAGAAACTACCCTTTGTACAAATTTGGTTCGTACATGTGAAGGGTGAAAAGGGACTTTAGTGCAATGATGGTTTTAACCTAAGATAAAAAGTTTAGGCATTACCATGTATGTACGTAGTCTTTTTGAAAATGAAAACCATGATTGAAAAAGAATCAATGTTTAATAATGGTTCCTTCTCAAATGAGGAAATCAAAGAATATTGTAGTTTATTGTCGTACTGGACAAAAGTGTTGTATAGTTTAACGTCATATAACAAGGACGAAAGTGAATCAATGTAAAGATATTGATTCCAAGGGTGGTTTCACAAATCATCATCATATGAGATTGTGGTGAACCAATGTGAAGAGATTGTTTTTGGGCTTGAACCTTTGGGAGGTTGCCTACATACCGAGCCTGGAGGGCAAGGCTCAAAGTCTGTGTAGTTCAATTAAATAATGAATTAATGATCAAGTTGTTCTTGTGGACAATGATCTAAAAAAAATGTTGTTGGGACTTACACATGGTTAGTGGCCCAAAGGGAGTGTTATGGTTGATGTTCGCTCTAAGCTCACGTGAGTCATACTCGGTGTGAGAAACAAGAGGTAATAACAACCTTAACGATGCACAGTTTAATGTCATGTAGGACATATCAAGGATTTTCTGTACAGTTTAGCGTCATGTAGTTAGGACGATGGGGACAATACAGTTTAACGTCATATTGGACGAAAGGGGGATTGTGCAGTTTTAATGTCATGCTGGACTTTTGATGATTATATAGTTTAACGTCTTTCCGGACGTGAGAGACTTTTATACAGTTTAGCGTCATGTAGTTAGGACGTCACAATTTAACGTCTTGCTGGACATATTTGCAAATAGTTTATGGTCGTATACATGGACCAGGAATGATGCAGTTTTAAGGTCATGCTGGACTGTTTATGGAACTTTTTCACAGTTTTAATGTCGTGTGGGACGAAGTTGCAGTTTAAAGTCATACTGGACCATTGCTGTATAGTTTTAGCGTCATATAGCAAGGACGAACTGATGCTGTACAGTTTAAAGTCATGTAGCTAAGACTAAGGTGAATCAATATGAGGATATCAGTTCTGATCTTTTTACAGTTTATCGTCATGCTGGACGTTGGAAGTGCCACACAGTTTAATGTCATGTTGCTAGGACACAATATAGTTTAATGTCATCTTGGACAGAATACAGTTTAGTGTCATGTAGGACAATAAGGGACTTAACACAGTTTAACGTCATGCTGGATGATGAAAGTGCCACACAGTTTAATGTCATGTTGCTAGGACAAAATATAGTTTAATGTCATCTCGGACAAAATATAGGAACTTCTATACAGCTTATTGTCATGTAGGACAAAATCAGGGACTATGCAGTTTAAAGTCTTGCAGTTAGGACTATTGGTGCTGCACAGTTTAATGTCATGTTGCAGGGACAAAATTTAGTTTAATGTCATCTCGGACATTGAAGGTGACACAGTTTAACGTCATGTTGGACCTTGGTGTAGTTTAAGGTCATACCGGACCTTGGTGTAGTTTAAGGTCATACCGGACCTTGGTGTAGTTTAAGGTCATACCGGACCTTGGTGTAGTTTAAGGTCATACCGGACCTTGGTGTAGTTTAAGGTCATACCGGACCTTGGTGTAGTTTAAGGTCATACCGGACCTTGGTGTAGTTTAAGGTCATACCGGACCTTGTTGTATGAACCAAATGTAAGAGTCTTAGTTCTGTGAACAATATTTTGTGTTTATACAAAATACTTCTTCAGAAATCTGGCATTAGTTGGAGTCGTGATGTGTTCTCCATCCATTGAAATCAGAGAATACGCTCCATTGGAGTAGACCTTATGTACTGAATAAGGTCCTTCCCATTTTGGTTCAAGCTTGGGAGGCTTCTTTCCTGGTATCATTGGTGTTCTGAGAACCAATACCAATTCTCCCTGAATGAATGAACGAAGACGAACTTTTTTGTTAAAAGCTCGTGCTATTCGATTCTGATAGATTTCCAAGTGGTGCAAAGTGCACAATCTTTTCTCATCTAACTGTTCCAATTCATTCAACCGCTTTTGGGATTGCTCATCTGTTGATAACTGATCACAAATGGCTATTCTGAGTGAGGGCAATTGGACTTCAATTGGCAAGACTGCTTCTGTTCCATATACCAATGAATATGGAGTAGACCGCGTTGCATTGCGAGTGGTAGTCCGATAAGCCCATAAAGCATGATAGAGTTTATCAGGCCATGACCTCTTATCTTTATCCACCATCTTTTGCAGTATATTTGAAAGAGTCTTGTTGAAGGCCTCTATCTGGCCATTAGCCGCTGCATGATATCGAGATGAATGGTTGGACTTAATGTTGTATTCTTGATACAATCTCTTTACCTCAGAAGAGCAGAAGTTGGTGCCGTTGTCCGTCAATATGGTATGAGGGACACCAAATCTAGTAATGATGTTAGACTTGATGAAGCTAACAATGCATTTAGAACTGACTTCTTTGAGAGGTACTGCCTCTGCCCATTTGGAAAAGAAATCAGTAGCAGTAAGAATGTACTTAAACTTCTTGGCCGTAGCTGAAGGGTAAGGTCCCACCACATCCATTCCCCATGTGGAAAATGGCCATGAGTATTTAGCTGTATGAAGCAACTCTGGAGGTTGATGAATGAAATTGGCATATACTTGGCATGAATGACACTTCTTTGTGAAATTAACACAATCTTGTATCATTGAAGGCCAGAAGTATCCAAGTCTTCGAATTTGATCAGACAATCTATGTCCAGACTGGTGGGCACCACAGACTCCTGCATGCACTTCTTTTATGACAGCCATTGTCTCTTCACCATCAATACATCTGAAGAGAACTCCATCAAAACCACGTTTGTAGAGAATTTTCTCGAGGTGGTTTGGACCATCATAAAGAGTAAAATTGACCACACGTCGCCGAATTTGTTCTCTCTTGGCTCTATCAGGTGGAAGTGTTCCATTTTGAAGGTATTCCCTGATAGGTGACATCCATCCTGTAGTATGACCATATGGTTCAGGAATGGGACTATTTTCATTAATTTCCTCTGTTCTGACTTGAACATAAGGTGAAATTGCACGACGGTGGGCAATACCGATGGTTGTCTCGTCCCGATTTGGATCTGCTAAAGCTGTGGCTATATTAGCCAGTGCATCAGCTTGAGCATTTTGTGATCTTGGGACATAAGAAAATGTCGGTTCTGAAGGGAATTCCGACATTAACTCTCTGACGTAATCATACAAAGGGATTAATTCTTCTTTTCTGATGGCATAATCCCCATTGACTTGTTTGATTACCAGGTCTGAATCACCTTTTACCTTTAAGTGATTCACTTGTGCTTGAAGCGCTAACTCCAAGCCTGCAATGAGAGCTTGGTATTCAGCTTCATTATTGGTACCACCTTCCCACAACAAAAAGGAATAAGGTAACACTGCCTTATCTGGAGAAATGAGCACAATTCCTAAACCAACTTTGTTGAATATAGGATTTTCCATTTTCTTCCCTGTTGGACTTCTAGAAGCACCATCAAAATACATTTCCCATGTTTGAGGATTCTCTTGAATAGAAAAAACTTCCTCATCAGGGAGTTCGATATCTGAATATGTGTCTTCCACTGAAGGGTGTTCAGCCAGGAAATCAGCCAGAGCTTGGCCCTTAATTGCCTTTTGAGACACATATTGAATGTCGAACTGCTGTAGAATAACCGCCCACCTTGCCAGACGTCCTGTAAGCATTGGACGACTAAGGATGAATTTGAGTGGATTATTACGAGATACCAATTGGACCTCGTGATGTTGCAGGTAGTGTCTCAGTTTCTGAACTGCAAAGATTAATGCTAGGCAGCATTTTTCAATACTCGAATACCGGGTTTCTGCTTCAAGCATAGTTCTACTGAGATAGTAGAGACTATTTTCATTCCCAGCATCATTCTTTTGAGCGAGAAAGGCACCCAATGATCGCTCTAAAGCTGTCACATAGAGGATAAGAGGTCTACCCTCAACAGGTGGCATGAGTACTGGTGGACTTAAGAGGTATTTCTTGAGAACATCAAATGCTTCTTGACATTCTTTAGTCCACTGGTATGTGACTCCTTTCTTCAATAATTTGGTAAAAGGTAAACTTTTGCCTGCCAAATTGGCGATGAAACGCCGAATATAGGCTAAGTGTCCTTGAAGTCCTCTTAATTCTTTCAAATTCTGAGGAGGTGACATACCAAGGATTGATTTGGTCTTCTCAGGATCGACTTCAATACCACGATGGCGTACAACAAAGCCGAGGAATTTTCCTGAGGTTACCCCAAAAGCACATTTTAAGGGGTTCATCTTCAAATTATGTTGTCGAAGCTTGTGGAATATGATTTCCAAATCAGCCATGTGATCAAAACGTTGTTTGGATTTAACCACCAAATCATCTACATAGCATTCAACAAATTTCCCTAGAAAAGGGTTGAAGATACGATGCATGGCGCGTTGATATGTTGCACCTGCATTCTTTAAACCAAAGGGCATCACCCGGTAACAAAACACACCTTGAGGAGCTCTGAAGGCTGTATATTCCTCATCTTCTGGGGCCATTCGGATCTGATTATATCCAGAATATCCATCCATGAAAGAAAGTACTTCATAGCCAGCCGTCGCATCAATTAAGAGTTCTGTAATCGGAACTGGAAAATCATCTTTGGGACAATACCGATTAAGATCTCTGAAATCGATGCAAACCCTAATTTGTCCGTTCTTTTTCTTTACTGGGACAATATTAGCCAACCACTTGGGATATTGAACTTCTCTGACGAAGTTAGCTTTGATAAGCTTATCCACTTCAGCCTCGATTTTGGAAGCATAGGTTGGGTGTGTTCTTCTCGCGGCTTGCTTGAATCCTCGATGTTCTTTTGGCAAACCCAAATGATGGGTGGCAACATCAGGATCAAGGCCAGGCATCTCTGTATAATTCCAAGCAAAGATATCTTTATTTTTCTTTAGAAAAGAAATATACATCTCTTGTTCTTCAAGGGTCATGGCCGCACTAATTAAAGTGGGGCGTGGATCTTTCTCTGTACCCAGATTTACTTCTCTGAGTTCATCCACAGTGGTAGAGATACCCTCTTCAAATGCTGGAGGAGCATCTCTAAGATCTTCCTCTTCCTCTTCATCATGTGTTATATCTTCCGTTTCTACTTGCAAAGTAGATGAAAAAACGAAATTCTCATGATCATAAGAGATGTCAAAATTTTCACATTTTGAAGAAGAAGCTTCCATTTCCGTCCCTATTGATGAACAAGGGTCTTCTTTGGGAAATAAAGAGGAGATGATGGATTGAGAATCGACATCAACATTCACCTCTGTTGTTGCTATAACTTCTTCTGGCCTGATTAGCGAAGTATAGACTTGTTGGATTTCAGCAGACGAAATGAAAACGTCACCACTTATGCTTTCATCATTGCTTGGTAAGTTACCAATTTCTCCCATGTTGTCTGGCTCGATTACCGTAATTGACATTATGGATCTTTCCATAAGAGTATTTTGATTTGGGCCTATTTTGTCAATTTGACTGATAGGTAACACATAATCTGTACTCACATGTGAAAATGGATTTATTGGAATTTTTTCCAAACCATATGGAGCATTAACTTTGGTAATTTCCTTCATTGTAGATTTTTCTCTTCCCTTTATGTGATAAAATTCCGCCTCAATGTATTGAGACTCACATGTTTTGAACGGGGCCTTATCACCATATAATGTTCCAACTTGACCATCGAAACAGTATTTGAGACATTGATGGTATGATGACGGAATAGCTGCATGCTGATGTTACCAGGGTCTTCCAAGCAAGATATTGAAAGCTGAGTCTTGATCAACAATCATGAAATCTGAATTGGAAACAAGATCTCCAAACTGAGTTCTGAGCGTAACATCTCCCAGTGGTTCTTGTTCATTTTTATCATATCCTTGCAACATCATGGTAGAAGGAGATAAATCAGATTTTGTGAGGCCCAATCGACGAAGTGTGCGAATGGGCATGAGGTTGACTCCTGAACCATTGTCAATGAAAGCTCTTCGAACATCTATACCATTGACTTTGCCAGATAAGTACAAAGGTTTTATGTGCCCATGCACAACATCATCCTCATCTTTATCAGTAAAAGATATCACTGCATGACATTCTGCAGGATTATTCTCTATGTGATAAATTTCAGCTGCAGCAATCTCAGCTTCAAACTCTTGAGGACTTGACAAAGCTTTGATGAGTGCTTCCCGAAGATCTCTTGATAGATTCAAAGCATCCAAAATTGATAATTTGGCTGGTACTTGGGCCAAGTGTTTCAATATATCATACTTTTGATCTAGAGGCCTGCGTTTCCCAATAGGAATATGTGGTTTAGCAGGTATCTTGGAAGCAGATGCTTTGGAAGATGATGCATCTTGTATTGAAGTTGGCAACATCTTTGGTTTTGTAAAATTAGACTGATTAGATCCATTTGCTTGCTGAGATAAAGAAGATGGAACCTTTAATCGGTCTTCCAAAATAATTGTGCCGAAGCTGAGTTGGCCATTAGCAGAAGAACTTGCTTGTTCATTTTGAGCTCGCTGAAGGGCTCTACCACGAGTTTCTGCTGCATATACAGTGCTAGCAGGGGTAGAATTAGAGTAGTGGCTTCGGAAAGATCCACGTCTTCCCCTATATCCTGAACCTCTAGAACTTCCTCGGGTTCCTTTATTTGATACAGGGAATTCAGGCTCATCAAGACTGGAATATGAATCTATTAATTGAATCATATTAACAGAACCAAAGATCAATTCTTCGTCTGATAAAGACTCTGCCTGGTTGGCCTGTTTAGGCTGTGCCGTTTGGTGGGACGGTGCCCGTGACTTTGAAGTAGATGGCATGAAATCTGCCAGAGTCAAAGACAATTTAGGCTTTGATGCATACTCATCTTCTTCTGATTCCTCTTTCTTCTTTGAATTACGCTGCCCTTTTGAGGATTTGTCCTTTGATGGAGGCTTTACTGCAGCTTTTGTAGGAGACACAATTGGTTTCTTCAATTGTGTTCGCAAAATGGAATGGGTCCGATTGATTGTCTTTCTGACCATCCAATCATCATATTTTTTCGCAGTTTTGCTTTTGACTTCCTGCCACTCGCCTCCTTCCTCTGGATCTGTAGCGGTAATACACGCTACATGAGCTGAAGAACCCTTCAATTTGACTTGTCCCAAGTCAACCATCTTTTGTAGGAGGTCTTTAAAGACAAAACACTCCTGGATGGGATGTCCCAACATTTGATGAAAGGGACAATAATTGGGACGGTCTTCATCTCCTTCCTTGTTTGGTCTCTCCGGCACTGGTAATTGAACCAAATTATTCTCCAGAGCTGAAATGAAGTAACCAGGAACTTGCTCACTTCGGAAAGAGTATGTTTTACTCTTCATATCCTCAAATTGTTTTCGTCGTTGATCTTTTTGATCATTTGGACGAAACAGCCTTTGTTGTTGGCATTCAGGAGGTGGAGCCCTTCGAGAAGATGAAGGTTTTGAAGTAGAAATAGGTACAGGTGCCTGTTTAAGCATAACTGTAGCAGTTTCTGCTTTACCCATTCTTCTTCCTGGAGCTGATGGAATTACACGAGATTTAACCTTAGCCTGCATAAGGGAATCTTCAATCTGTTGAGCGATTGAAGTAAGGTCTCGAAACCCTCCTGTGTATTTCACAGGGATCAATGGCGTGCGTAATTCGTCACGCAAATTTGCCACACAGATTGGCAATAATTCCTCCTGAGGGAGTGATAAACTCAAGGAATACGTTAATCCCTTCCAACGAGCAATGAAATCAGAGACTCTTTCATTCTCCCTTTGCTTGCAGTTTGTAAGATCGAAAACTGTCGTTTTTGGCAAAGTTGAGCTGAACTGAAGAAGGAATTTTTGACGAAGATCCTCCCATCCGATGACTGACCGGGATTTCAAGCTTGTATACCAGACAAAAGCTGGTCCTTGCAAGGTTCGCACGAAGCATCTGAGTTTCACTGCTTCTTGTTGTTCTGGAGTTCCCATCATAGGATCACAACAAGACACGTAATGCGTCAAATGTTGTTCAGGGTCGCCTGATCCATTGAAAGTAGGGAAAATAGGGTTTCCAAAACTGGATGGAGGAGAAATTGAATCTACCCATTCAGGGTAAACTTTCTTTTCAGGTTGAACTTGCGCCCGTTTCCCTTCCATAGTTTCTAACCGAGCTGTTAATGACTCAATAGTAGTTATTAACTTTTGAGAAACGTCAGGTTGAACTTGGTTTTGGGTAGGTGCAGTGAATGGAGCTTGGACAGCCGTGGAGGTTGGTGCTGCAACTAATGGTAGTGCTGCCAACCGTTGTTGCGTTTGACCCGTAGGATTAGACCTCTGTGGGTGTACTGATAAAGGAGGATATTCCTGATCCATCTCAGTAGTTACAACAAATTCCTTCAGCTGTCGGACTTTAGCATTCTTAAGAAGAAGACTACTCTGAAGTAGTTCTGCATTCAACCTTCTTAATTCTTTCATTTCTTCCTCCTGTTGTGCAAGCCTTTGCTCTAATGAGAGCGATTGACCTCCTTCAGAGGAAGGGTGAGAAGTAACCTGATTCTTTCCTTTCCCCTTATTGGATCCTTTTCGGAGAGGGGGAAGTGGGTTACTTGAAGGAATACCCAAATTTTGGGTAAGCCTTTGATTACGTGTGCGCACACCTTCTTCATTTAGGTCTGTGTGCGCAACTTCTTGAGCAGGAACCTCTTCATCTGATCCCTCTGATTGAGCCTCATCTGGTGAATCAGCAGCAACGGCAGTGATGACATTAATGGATGCATATTTCATGAAATCCTTTCTATCAGCATTTCTATGATATTGTCTCCTTTTATGTCCATGATAAGACATGGCATTCCGTTGACTTGACCCCTCAGGAATTTCTTTGTGAACCGTCACTTGGAGAGAATCTCCTGACATCTTGGCTCTTCGTTCCTCTTGAGGCTTATTCCCTAATCGAGAGAATACTGACTTTCTCTGAGGGAGGGATTGAAGATTTGAAAAAGTCCCCAGTCCGGTGGACTGGGGGTGTTCCTGTTGCTTCTGCTCAACTCCTCGAATCCCATTCGTTGATTCTGAGGGTTGGGTTAGAGAAGTCCCCAGTCTGGCAAGCTGGGGTGTCTCTTGACATGCTATGTCTGAGATCTTCTTGAAATCTCTCTTGATCTTGCGGATCTTAGTTCGGAAATTAGCTGGATGCATTAACCTGTATCCACTTTTATCACCTGGTTCAACAGACCGTTGGATGATTTCCGAAACTTCTGTCATTTGATGACGTGTTTGCTCCAGACGAGAGGCTTGCGCAATATTCTCGCCTGCTTGATGTAGGAGCAATTCAACAACCTGTTCTCTATATACTTGATTTTGAGAGGAACTAGTTGAAGCTTGATCTCGAGCAAGATTTTGATTATGAACAAAGCCCATTGACTGTGGCCGGCCATGGGCAATAACATTGCATGAGACCATTTTCGGCGGGCTTTGCTGACCGGAAAGCACTGTGAAATGTAGTGCTCCGTGAATACCCCATCCTCTGATATGAACATTAGATGGAGCATTGGAAATTAACTGACGCAATTTTCTCAGCGCGCCAAGGCATGAACGTTGAAGGGTTCTCTGTTGCTTTTCAGCCTTCGGATACCGAGAGACTGATAGAGATGCCAAATAAATCTGGCGTTGTAACCCTTCTATTATCTTAAGATGATTTTCATATTCATCGTAAGATAATACCTTCTTCTTTAATTGACAAAGAGTTTTCCATATGTTAAGACGAATATCATGGATTCCATCATCCGTCAACATCTTTGGAATGTCATACTGTGAATCAGCCAAAGGCCAAAACATGACTGGTACTTCACCTTTTGCCAGTTTTTTCCTCATTTTCAGCATTTCCTCTTTATCATTAAATGAAGATTCTTCTACCTGTTTGGACCAGAGTTGGTGTTTCCTTGTTGCTTCATCGGATTCAACAAGATTGGTAGAGGAATCACTATTCATGCTGGAAGATGAATGACCTAGGGAAGGTTCGGAGAATAACCTGAACCCCAAGCTATCTTCTGATGGAGAAAGAGTTTCACCTGCCGATAGTAAAACTTCAGACATGACTGGTTTTACGTTTGCAAGTGCCTCAAGATAGGAGGGCTTTCTCGTCACTACATTGCCTTCTGAAGAATTTTCGAGACAATGTGAATCACTACTGCGGAGAGGACTTTCGCAGCGAAGTTCATCACCATGAGGAGGACCTTCATGATGGGTTACAGCAAAAGATGATATCTCTTGCCCCTTGGTCTTCTGACCACACAGAGGGTTCCTGTGGTTCTCATCTGAAGAAGAAACTTCAAGATTGACCGAATTTTCATGAAGCAAGTCTTCATGAGGAAGTGTCTGTTGAAGACCTTCTGGATTAATGTTCCTGTTATTGGGAACTGAGGGAGTAGAATCTTGAATTCTGACAGATAAATGTCTGAGGGCTTCAAGAACTCCAGCATCGAGCAAGGCCTTGTTGCAGATTGGCCTTTGATCTCCTGACTGTGCTGGGCAGATCTTTTTCTTAGATGCCTTCTTACTCGCTTTAGAAATCACTTGATGACGAAAGTGATTGCTCTGAGCAGGTGTATGTGCCTGATCAGGAAAGATGGTCAGGTTAGGCTGACGATCATCGCTCAAATCAGACGTATGTGCCTGACTTGGTTGTCCATATGATATGGGGGAGTAGGCCCCACAACCCTCTTGGACTGGAACAGATGTGTGTGTCTGTTCCGGAGTGAATTGTTGATGTGTCACTCCACTGCTAGGGATAGATTTATGTGTCTGTCCCTGAGATGATGCTGAAGCTGTTATGATATCCTGGCAAGCATCCAGAATATGAGCAGGAATTTGCTTCTGCTCTTTCGCCATTGACAAAATATGTTTGGTGACTTCAGCCGCCGGAACAGGGATATACGTCCATTCCAGGCTTGGAGTAGGTGTATGAGCCTGCTCCTGTCCTCCTTTTCCTGTCAGTGAATCCTGACAGTACTCAAGTGTGGAGGCAGAGAGTTTAGTCTGCCTCCTGTTTGTCGTCGGGGCTTTCCGACTGACTTCTCCGTGCGCTACCAAACGAGACTGTTGGTAGGCTTGATTAGTATTAGCAGGTGTATGTGCCTGCTGATTACACTTCGCCAAACGCTGTTGACGAGATCCATCATATGTAGTCAGACGAGCCTACTGACTAACTGCTGATGTATAAGCAGGTGTATGTTCCTGCCTATGGTACTCCGCCGGAATTGCCTGGCGGGATCGGCTTGATGCTGCCAGACGAGTCTGCTGGACAGCGGGATTAAAACGAACATGTGTGTATGCCTGCTCGTTATTTGCCACCAAGTTAGGTTGGTGGACTTCTCCGGAGATGGCAGGGATGACAACCTGCCTATTATTAACCGGATTCCGTCTCTGGTGATTCATCTTGCCTGCTCGGGTTCGAGGAACCTGAGCTGAATGCCTGGAGCCGGTACCCTCATCATGTTGAGGGTGCACTACCGCACGAGTCTGGCGGCGATTGTTGATGGGAGCCCTTGAGAAGGACTCCTGTCTCTTTGAATTAAGGTCCTGCGGGACCTGCTCATTCACTTCCTCAGAATAAGGGAGTGAATGGAAATTGCGTTCCGGGGATAACGACCCGAAACGGTTGGAGACGGTAGTCAGCACCGCCTGCTTCTTGATTGCTGGTCGCCGTTGTCCGGACGACCAGGTAGAATTGTTAACTTGGAGGGCTTGACGAGCGGCCTCCAGAGTTGGGATAGTACCGTTACGACGGTACTCCTTAACCAGTGCATTTGAAACACAGCGTTGAAAACGCTGAGTTGGTGATGTCATCCTCAGAGCGGATGACGTTCCAGCAGGAGTAGCAGCATTGGTTTTCATGGCAGCAGACCTCACAGTAGAGGTGTTCTCAGCAGCAGTATTCACAGGGGTGAATTTAAGGAAAGCCATTTTTTGTAGAAGATCTTGAAAAAAGAGTGCCTGTTCCATATAACAGACATAATCAAGATGAATCCGGCTACTGCATCTTTTGGATGATCATATGTCAATGATTGCCTTGTTGGCCCAAGGGGCCTAACATCTAAGAAGAACATCACTTTAACTTGGTTAAGGATTCACGTCGGGTTCACCATTTTTTGTTTCGCGCGGAATCCGGGGATGACATCCTGGACGGGAGATTCAAACGTTCCGATCGGTTTCTAACGGGTTTGTTCGTAGAACCGGAAACATCCAATGATTCCACATCCGTTTGGACCTACTTTCCAAAGGCAGGCGCTCATTAGCTTGTGGGCTAATGAGGATTAGGAATTTGCATTGGTCGAGAGGATGGGGGGTCGGACTCATCACACCTTTTTGAGGGGAATTATTGTCTACTCCGGGACTCTCTTTATAGATTTAAGTTAAGTTCGTGAATCCTTATTACATTACCAAGTATAAAATGAGCTTTCCTTTAGTTTTAACAATCAATGATTAAATATGCAAGAAATTTAGAGAATCTTTTATATGTATTTGAGGTTCTTCATCAATATAGAATCATCTATATTTGTTTAGAGATTCTTGGTCAATGGTATCCTTCAAAACATTTATATAAAAGTCTCTTGGTCATTTTGATGACCAGGCTGGTTTTAAAGCCACTCAGTGGTGCACTTGAAGTTTATCGTCATTCAGAAGGACAGAGATTATTTTAATGTTGGGATCGAACCCATAAATGGGCTACCTACGTATCCTTTGTTTTGAAAAAGGAATCAGAACCCACGTAGTTCGAGGAATGGGATATGATGTTTTATGATTGATGGCTCAAAGATGAATGTCATAATTACTTTTACACTCTAAGCTCACGTGAGTCATGCTCGGTGTGAGAAACAAGAGGTATTGGTAAAATTTAGACAATTGTGCCATAAAAGATGCAATCATAAGAATTTGTTTTGGGGCTTATGTATAGATGACTGCCCAGATAGGCGAAGGTTTAGGATTTACTTTTAGGAAGAAAATCCATGAACAGGGTCCACAAAGTTATATGTGCTTCATGGAGATTTGAATACTCTAATCTTGGGGCTTACTCCTAAGGAAGATGCCCAAGTTAGGAGGGGACTTATGATTGGGTTTTATTCCTGAAAAGGAAACCCGAATCAAAGGAAATTTATGACTGGTTAAGAGAAATTTTAAGAGACTTGGGGCTTACTCTTAAGAAAGATGCCCAAGATTTATGACTAGGACTTATTCCTGAGAAGGAAGCCTAGGTTAGGGGACTTGGGGCTTACTCCTGAAAAGGAAGCCCAAGGTTATGACTGAGTCTTATTCCTGAAAAGGAGACCCAGGTTAGGGATTAAGGTTTGGGGCTTACTCTTTGAGGAGGATACCCAATTTTAAAGGACTTTGATTGGGGCTTATTCTTAAGGAAGATGCCCAAGATTAAAGGTTTTATAACTAGGGATTATTCCTGAAAATGAAACCCAGGTTAGGATTCTCTCATCTTAAAGGATGAGGTTGAATGAATGAACTCTCAATCTTTGGTGACATAAAGATGTTTAAATCATTAGGTTTTGAGAGATATTTCACATAATTCCTTTCAGATAAGGATGTCAAATCAAGAAATCATGCCATAAATGGCTTTGAAGAGTATCTTGAAAACTGAATCTTGAATAGGAAGGGTGAAATGGCTTAAGAGGGGTGAAAAAGGGCAAGATGGGCACCCAAAAAGATAGGGGCGCGCAAGTATTGAAGGTCGCGCAAGTCCTGCGGCGGCGCGCAAGTATTGGTCGCGCAAGTATACTTGCGCGACATAAGGGATACTTGCGCGATTTTCAACCAGAGTTGAATTACTTGAGCGACTCTTTACTAAACCCTTTCCCATCCTCTTGAGGTTCTTCCAGAAGAGGGATGCGCAAGTTATATTGAAGGAATTAAGTCGGCGCGCAAGTGTTTGATAAGTTTCAACACTTAGGCCTTCCTTCTTCCCTTTAGATCTTCCATTCTAGGTAAGAAATTACCTTAGAAGTGTTCTGGAAGCTTTGAGAAGAGACTTGGGCGTCGGGAGCTTTGATCCGAGTTTCTGGGAAAAAGATCCTCTTTAATGGGGGGCCCACAGGGTCTATTTATAGGCAAAAGAAGACCCCGGGCGGTTACTGGGCGGTTACCAGATCTGTCGCGCAAGTCCCTTGCACGACCATGAGGGGTCGCGCAAGTGTTGAGGCGGCGCGCAAGTGTACTTGCGCGACCAAGAGGGAACTTGCGCGACCTATGGGCAATGTTCTCCTTTTTCATCCCTTTGTCGATTTTTGATGTTTCTTCAAAGGATGAATCACTTTGAGATCAGATATTCCCTTTTCCGACCTTTAGATTCTGTGACGAAAGGAGCGTCAACAAGGATGTTTTGGTTATATTTTATAGCTACACAACCCATTGGATTAGTAAATGTTTTAGTGATGATGTTATTTGAGGAAGAATTCCTTTATATTTTTTTAGGCTAAATATAAATTCTATTGTTAATATTTGGGGTTTATATTATATTTTATATTGAGGTAATAATATGTTATTGAACATTTGGAATCTGATATAAGTTTTATTAATATGTTTTTATAAAGAGGGAAAATCATATGTTAGGTGAAAAATATTTGAATCTTTAAAGGCCATGAGCTTTGAACCCCTAACTAAAGGGAGATAATTGTTTAACACCTACCATTGGACAACATGATGTTCTCATTAATATGTCATCGATTTACTTAGGTAATTTGATAAATAAATATTACTGCTGAACCTATAGTTTTATTATTGAGGATTAGAGGTTAATGTAATATATGGGATAACTTTTTCATTCCATAATGGCTTTAAAATAAATTTAGAAATAAGGAATTAATTTTCACTCATTTATGGATCACATGATCTGTTAAAAGTGAATTTTAGTGTTTGAAGCAAAAAAAACATTTTTTGGATTTTCATTTCATTTAGTAAGTGATGAATTGTAAATTGATCTAGGGACAAGAAGATGATAAAATTCTCATTATGAAATATAATGATATCATGTAAATATATTTACATATCTTTTTGGATGGTAAAATAATTCCTAAACATTATGAAAATTATTTTGGATGAAAATTTTCTTATTTCCTTCATATCCATTAAATCAAATTTTAATTTCAATCATGATTTAATTATGATTTTTACATCCTTAAAAGTCAACTATTTATTCACATTCATATTATTAGTGACGTCTATCACCCTCTATAATCAATAAATATTTTATTTAATGTGTCTATCATCAATTTCCACCATTATTATCCTACTTGGAATACTAGTTACGTGTCATTCCAGATGACCATCATAATTTTTTTCTCTATTATCAAGAGTTTGTTTTATTAACCATTTTATGATGTTGGTTTTTCAAAATAGGTATTTCCAAATGTCAAACCATTTATAAGCCAGGTCAAGTTTAAATAGTGAGAAAAACATTTATTAAACTATTGAGAACATAATTTCCAAATATTTTAAAAGAATAACATTCTATTTTTGTAGATGATATTAAAAAAACAACCATGCTTAAACAACCAATGATATATATTTATTTAAATTTAATCTATTTGATTGATTATGGAATACAAAACCTCGAGCCCAAATGAACATTATTATAGTATACTATAATAAAATTAAAATTAAATTCATGGTTATTAATTTTTATAATTAGATTATGAAAATTATGGATATATATTTATTGTAAAAAAAATATTAATCATTTAAAACGAACAAATTGTTTTCTGAAAAAACAATATTTTTCTAAAAACCAATTTCGTCATGCATTACACAAATTAATTTAAAATAATTTTTTCCATTTTTAGAAAATGTAATTTAAAAAATTAACTTCACTTATGAAATCTTCATGTAGAGAAACTCATAGTGGGGAATTTTGGGATTTGTCTAAAATTATTCATTATTAGATGAATAGTGAAAAATATTATTTTTTATTAAAAACAACCTTCTTTTTTAAATAATTTATGGTGTTAATGTTTATGTTAGGTTTTTAAGGTAAAATTATTTAATTTTTTTATATTTCTCTAATTTAGTTCATTAGAATCTATTTCATATTTAATTTTTATATTAACACATTCTATACTTATGCTAATTGTTTTTTTGGAAACCTGCATTTTCGTCGTGTGTGCGAGTATATTTTCAAATTGGATTGCGGAACTTCTATGAATTTGAATTGGAAAAAGAGATTACATATATTTAATTAGAATAAATTAGAATATCTAATAGTCTCAACTTAATTTTTTACTATCATGAATATTAAATCCAGTAAAAATTAATTAGTAGTGTTAAGGTAAAAGGCCACCCAATATTCCCCCTCACACATAAAAATCCATTTAGATTATAAAATACCTATGAAAGTGACATCTTTAATCCCCTCCCAACATCATAGACCCCTCATTTTGATCACAAAACAATCTTATAAAGGCTTTCGGTACAATCATAATGATGTAGTTTGAAGTGGTTGTATGTTCTAAAATGATCATTTTTTTATTCTTATTTAAGATCCATAAAATATTTTTCAATCATTATAGTATAATAACCATGTTTTACCCCATTTATTGAGTTGTTATTATTTTATATTCATTCCCTATATCCATATCCCCATCCATCAAATGGGAAATGAAATCATTGATCCTATGTATAGTAGACTACCACCTTGTAGACAGATGTTACTCATTTTCCATCACCACCATTCAGTAATGGATGTATTGATGGATTTTAATAAATTATTTTATATTTATGATATTATTACTCTTTTAAATTTATAATACAACATATAAAATCTAAATTTCATTTTTCTTTAATTTATGATAACATTTCTCGTGTGTGTGACGAACTACCACCTCACGAAGTGATATGACTGGTCTTTCAATAATAATTTTCATGGAATGTAAAAAGGAAAAATATAATTCATATAAGTTATATATATGAAATGATATTTATTCTTTAAAATTTATATTTCACATAATTCCTTTACCATTCACTTGTTAATGAAATTATAACGTCGCTCGTGTAAACATACGAGCTACTGTCTCCCTGAACTGATGTGATCTATTCGCCATGTTCAAATTTCATCAATGACTATAAAAATTTATATAATGACAAAAATGGTATTTATAACATTAATAATTCATATGAGGTAAGGGATCTATAAATGATACATATGAACTTTAACATAAGAGAAAATAAGACAATTGACACCTGAAAAAATGAAAATAATGAAAGGTCATTAAAAAAGCAGTGATAAGATGTTATAAAAGAATCATATATGTTATTATAACTATGGTTATGATTCATTTAGAAATTAATAATTTTCCTAAAACAATTATACATGAAGCTAAATATTTTTAATCAAAAAGTATGCATTAGGTAAGGGACTTCATCTCAATTTCCCTTCATGGAGGCCTATTCTATTATTTTTAACCTAATTTCATTTAGATAGTGTATATTCGTACATATTGAAACATAAAATCATTATTAAGTAATAATTTCTATTATTTTTTGTTTAATTTTTAATTATTCCATCAATGGAGATTTGACTTCAAAATCACCTTGTGGTAATGAATTCTGTAAATCAATTTCTTTTCAATGAGTTATATTACTAATTTGTTATATTTGACATTCTATGATTATGTATGTATTGAATTTTGAATATATTATGTTTTAGTTAATCCTGTTTTATGTTAATTTATATTTTATATACACAATCTATTCATTGTTTAATTCTCACTTAAATGTTATTATCATTGTAATGGAATATTTCACAATCCCATTTTAATTAAGATTTTTTATAATTGAATTTAAATTAAACGAAATTATTTCATAATTTAATAATAAAACCCATTAATTTTATTCAACTATTGTTATTAATTACTTTTTCATGTAATAGTAACAATTTTCAACTCATTGGAAATTAAAATTATTTAGAAAATGTTTTTAATAGAATTTAAAATCATTTCCCTCTTAGGTCGAAAATCTTTCTTCTACCAAATCAATTTTTTCTAAAAATTGTTTCAAAAATGTTATTATATTTATCAAAATGATTTATAAAGGAAATGTTTTCCAAGGTTTTACTTTTTATAAAAAAAATCAAATTATATGACTTTTAGTTTTCTAAACAAGTCATGTATTTAATTTACTAATAATGTGAATGGAATAATTGTTTTAAAATGTAGGCAGGAAAAAAAATATATTCCTTCACAAGCTCTCAATGTCTATAACTAAACATTATAATTTTGAATTTTTATTTTCAACAGAAATAATATTCAAATTTTTTTTTGAATATTAATATTTAATGTGTTTTAAAATTTTAAAAAAATACTTTCATAAATAATTATTTTAGCCACATTTTTATGGTATTTATATTCATCAATGACAACTACCATTTATTTTAATTACAATACACTTGGTATATTTTTTATCGATACTATCCTTATTAATTATATGTATGTTTTATGACTATTTTTATGAATAATAGTATTTACATACACTTCCTTGATTTATTTTTGTATTCGTTAACATTATATGGAAATATTGACTTTATTGGGATCATTAGACATTAAATTACCCATTATTATCCATATTATATATCATAGATATATTTATTAATTAAATTTTATATCATTTATATATATAACATCCCATAATAAAAATTATTTTTTATCTGGGGAAGTATTGAAAAATTCAAAATCATTACACAATACCGATATATGATGATAATGGAAATTAAACATGAATTAAATTGATCACTAAATATGCGAGAAATGATTTACAGATGCAATGATGGGTGTGGATGGAATTATCTTTCCCTCTTGATGTATCGATATTCTCGTGAGGTGAATTGGTAAGGAGGCATCAATTGGTTTTAACATGTATTTTTAAACTACTTTGGGAATTTCCTTAAAAGTAGTGGAATCGGGATTCATGAGATCATAGCATTTAATAATTAAGAATATCATCCATTAAGAATTTAGTAATTATTATCCATGGTTTTTTTCACAATGATATTATCTTTATACGTATTTAATTCTCAATTATTTTAACTAAATGGTATATTTTTCATTTATTTTTCATACCAAATTGATTACGACTTATATTATTATTCATGAGATTTTTTAAATGATATTATCTATAGATACATTTCATTATCATTTTATTGATTAAAATGAATGCGATTTTAGTTATTTACATTTTCATAGTGATTGCTTATTATCAATACATGATAGTCAACTTATTTAAATGGCATGTGTGTTCAGTTATTTACTATTCAATATTGATTATTCCTTATTTATTCATGATAGTCATGTTATTTAAATGTAATGTGTTATTAGTTATTTACCTTTAGAATTTTATTATTCCTTGTCCATCCATGATAGTCAATATATTTAAATATAATTTCTATTTAGTTATTAACATTTTTATATTGATTATTCTGCATTTTACCTCGATGGTGAAATTATATAAATGGAATATGGGTTCAGTTATTTTCATTTACATTTAAATTATGATTATTAATTCATAGTAGATTACATTGTACTTAACCCATACTATGAATTTTACCTAACATATAGTTTGTTTTATATCCCTGGAATACACAAAATATACTAAGAAGGATATATAAGGATATTCTAGTGAATTCAATGATATTAATGAAAATAATTATTTTCTAATTTTGTTATTCAAATAACAAATGGGATTCATTTAGGTATCTAACATACCAATACTAGTAAACTATTCGGTCCTTCGGGAATAAATTCTTTATATCTATTGAAAATGTAATAAAGTAGACATAGTCTTTGAGTTACTCAAGTTAGGGTCATTAATAAAATTATATATCTATTTCAACCAAATTTTTTTTGGAATATATATTATAAGAAACATTATTAAACTCTAACTATTTCAAGGAGTAAATTTCCCCTTAGGTACTCTTATTTTTTATAAGAGTCCCCCAATGATGAAATTTACATTCCACAAAATACCCAACCAATTTAACCTTCTCATATACTAAGAACTTGAGAATGGAAAACATATTTTCTATATAAGTTATACATTTCTCAGTAATAAGTGGCACCGAGTAACCAAAAAATGATGGTGAATGCTATATCAAAAATGGCACAATGGTGAGTGGTTCCTTCCTTTGGATATTTAGAATATCAACATGATTCATGTTACCATTCAAATGATGAGGGAATTGGGTGAGAATAACTAAAATATTTTTCTTTGTAGATCTTATTTAGATTAGTTTTTCATGAGGATAGTTGTTTGATTGGAAATCATATTCATTGATCACAGGATTCTTTCCTAGTTCTAACAATAGATGAAAGCCAAAAAATTATAGTGTGAGTATAAAACTTCAACAAAAAATGTATGAAATCATATTATTTTGAATGTAATCCTTCTTAAATCCAAAATTATGACACATTTTTATCAACCTATGAATCATTATATTAATAATATTTAACATAGAGTTCATAATTGGTTGTTATAAAATCTATCCTATAATTATTTAAAAGGGTTAATAAATAGATTTTCAATTAACCAAAAAATATCACATAGGAGTGTAAAAACATGTGTCTAGTTAGGAAAATCATTCATGCACCAAGAGAATATTTACCTAATTCCTAACCATGGATTTCGATGTTATTACCCTTGGTTACACATATTCAAGAGAGTGCATCCAATTGTTTGTATATAGACAAGGATGTAATTTCTAATAGACCACATAATATATACATTACCAAAACATCAAGATGTTATCTTATTCCTGAACATATCTCAAGCGCAATCATAAAAATCAATGAAAACATCACATTATAAAAATTGAGGTGACCAAACCACAACATATATAAAATTAAATAATTTTACATAAATATCCAATTCATCTTATTATAATATATTATATATAACTATTTCATTTTAGGGTCTATTTATACTAGACATATAAACAACTTATTTTATGAAATTTCTTCAGCATCTCCCACAAATTTCATCCCGCATGGAAATATTCTTAGGTATACCATATAAAAAACCTTTTTTCATAACCTGGGTAAAAGGAAATATAAGAAATGTTTACAATTTAAACACAATATGAGTATAAATATTAGATATCCATCAGTGATCATATGTGAGTATGAGGTATGAATAAGGGTAAACGGACATGATCATAACTTATAAATGCCATACACAATTAGTTAGTGAGATCAAATGATGTTTTATAAAAGAAGTCTAAGTCATAAAAAATAAACAACTCTAAAGTGTGTAGAATCGCCAATAATTAATTTTGATCCAAGAGAACATATTAGATGCATAATACATATGTTTTTGGAATGAAAATAATCATAGAAAATCATTTCATTTGTCAGGAATCACTACTAAGATTATTATAGTGGGAATAGTACCACATTTGATTGGATATACTCCATATTCCATCATTTCCATTGACAAAGAGCAATTTTAGGACTATCATAGTGGAAAGGGTCCCTTACTAAACTGGGTTCACCCAAATTCTTGTAAATATTATCTTAGGAGAAATGAATCATTAAATAATGAATTATAGGGATATATAATTGTTTTAATTCACTTTAATATATTAAAAACAAATATATGTGGGCCATAAGACATTAAAAAATAATTTATATTATAATTGTATCATGTCCCATGAAAAATTAAAATGGGTTTCAGAATGATTTCATCATCCGAATTCATAATTCATCCTTCGAGAGAACATGGTTTGTACCATTAGGAAATAACCTTAGTGGATCATCATAAACTTATAAGGATATTGACATAGATAAAAAATATATTTAAAAATGATTTTAAAATTTCATTGAAATCATGGGAAATAAGAATTTATTTTAGTATCTTTAAACTAATAATTTTAAAAATAATAAGAAAAATATTTTCATTGAATTTTTCCATGGAATATTTTAATGGACGAATCAATGAATCAATGGTCCTAATGGGGGTAAATCCGTTAATTTGGTTGAAATTAAAAAAATATTCCTTGCAAATGATTTATAAAAATTTAAAATTTTGTTTTTTTGAACACCTTTTAAAATATTCATTTTAATCATTTTATAATAAATTTAAATTGACTGAGAATGACCTTGTCAAAAAATTTGTCAATAAATAAAAAATTTATAAAATAATTTTATGAAAATTCATATGAAGTAAAATGATTCAATTCCAAAATATGAGAAATAATTTCATCTTTTACTAAACCGCCATTTCATTAATATTGAATAACAATTTATCGAAAATGATATGAATTGTTGAAAATTTAAAAAAATAACGATTGGATAAGAAAATATATTGGGTACAAAAGATAGCGGTTATAAAATTTCCATAATTGGAAATTTACTATATAAAACTCAAAAAATAAATGTGACTATAAGATAAAACATTACCTCGAATCCTATATTGCTTCATACACATTCAAAGATATTATATAAGAAATATAGATTTATTTTAAATCTAATAAAACCCATATTAAAACATAAATTACTATATATCATTCATAGAGGATCAAAGTGTTTAAAAATGGACGTAGGAGGTGTAACACCCCATGAATTTATAAAATTATAATTTTAAAATAAATTTTATTTTGTTTCTAGGTTTCTTTATACGCAACACATTGTTAATATTTCCCTACACATAACACCAACTTTTCTTGTGTTACATGAATGTCTGATCTTTACGACATTTTAATGGAACAACTATTTTAAAACAATATTTTTATAAATTTTAAACTATATTTGTAAAAATGATATTTATTTATGAATTTATAATGTCAATATTATATTTGGGAAAATTTTTTATATTTTTCAGAGGAGATTTATTTTTTTAAATACTGAAAATAGATGCATATTAGTTCAAAACTGAATTTTTGTAAAAATAATTATTACTGATAAATTACATCTTCATTTTTTATGAAGAAATAATAGATCAATAATAAATCAATTAATCCAATATTGGTATTTGGAATCACTTTTTTAATTAATTTAGATAAAAATTACATAATGTACTTTTGAGCATTTCCACTTTGAAACTCGGATTTCACGCCATATCTGCGGGGTTAGATTTAAAATTAATTTTTCCAATTATGTGAACATAATTTGTAAAAAAATACATATATTTTTATAATAAATATAATATTTGTAGTATAATATGATAAATTTAGTTATTTAGAAAATATATTAGTAAAATTAATTAACATGATTTAGAACGAATAAGATAAAATTAAGCTCAACAAGGGATTAAACAATATGTTTTTAGGAAAATGACCTAGAAACATGTCCAAAAGACATTGGATTCACATTCATATAAAATATTCCATATTATCTTGAATTTTAAGATTTATTTGGACAAATATTCACCAAAGTGACCCATATAATATGTTAAGTAAGAAAAAAGACAAAAAAAATTAGTTACCATTAAAATTTATAAATATTTGGAGTAAGGGAGAAGACAAATTACTTCAATTATAAAAATTATTTTAAAATTTCAATGAGTTTTATTATCACTGAAATTTAAATTCAATTTTTAGAGATGATATAATTACTTTTAATGTTAAATAAATGCTAACACTGGGATTATTTAGTTAATAATTAAATAAAATAATAGATTCTAGAAAAATTAAATGTAATGTAAAATTAATTAATTATAGGGTTCCATTGTTTTTTAGTTAAATATATTTTAATAAATTTATGTGAAATTAATATATTTTTATTCCATCAATGTTTTGAAGATTTTAAATTTAAATTATCTATATAATGTCCATATTGAAATGAATTTTACCTTTAAATAAATGATATTTTATTAAATGATTTTAAATTAGTAAAAATCATATGTTCAGAAAATTTATTTTAAAATTTTAATATATAAATAATATGTCCCATTCATGGACCAATTAATCTTTTATAATTAACATATCAACCTATATGCAGTAAAATCATAGTTAGCACGATACGATTTAAAGGAGTGTTTTGGCCTGTTACATGCTCTTATTTTTAAATGAATTACCAATACACATCTAATTTTTTTAAATTAGATATAATATTTATAATTAAATATTCCTAAATTTTCAACTAAATCTAACCATCATTTATTCCTAATGGTTAATATTCATAGGTTGGGAAACTATTTACATAAATGAAAAACCTAAATTAAAAATATAAGAAAACGTAATGATTAAAGAACATAATTATCAAAATTGAATTATTTTTGGGTGGTTGAGATTTTGATTGAAAATAATTTAACTTTAGTTCATTGTTTATCCATTTTTGAATCACATGAACTAAGGGAGACCCTTTGAAAGTGATTAAGTTTTATATTTAGAGGAATTCCACTCCTCGTGCATTATAAAAAGGAATTCAATCTTCCACTTCATCATGCCTCTAAATTCACCAAGAATCATCCAATATATTCCCAACAAGTCTAAAAAAAATCCAACCCATCGTCCTATAATCCCCAATTTTTTTATAATGTAAATCAAATAAGAACCTTGGTGAAAAACAAATGGAGTAACCTGAAAAAGTGGTAACATTATTTAATGTGAATTTATGTTTTATTTGCTTCTCCATCCATTAATTTCTTACTACTACATCCTTATATAATATAATAATTGTGATAAATATCTAGAATTGTTTTTATTTTAATATTTATACCTACAAATACACATAATAACATCAAATGGTTAAAAAAACATACCATTCGTGTACAGTGATCTACTACCTTGAGAAATGAAGTCATTTGTTTTTTCATCACCATGTCTCATGGTTGGGAAATATAATGGGAAATTTTTTTCTATATGATATATATTATATTTATTATGGAGTTATTATTTTTTAATATCTATATACCACATACCATTATGCGTCTAATTTTGATGTAAATAAGATATCTTTGTTTGTGCATGTCTGAACTACAACCTCCTCAAAGCGATTCAATTCATTCACACTATACATGAAATGCATTAATGATGATTTTAATATAAATATGTGTTATATATGTTGAAAATATGATAATTTAATTATAATATAAATATATATCATTTAATTTTCATTCCATAAATACGACAATGAAATGGAAGTAGCATCCATGCGTACATGCGACCCACCGTCTCTATAAACAATACATTAGATTTTATATCCCCAAATTTCTAGATTATTATAAATACATATATAATGAATATATATGATATTTAAATTATGGTTTAAATTCTGGATATAATTAAATCAATATATAATTAATAGGAAAAACAAGTAAGAATTAAAGACATACTAGAAACACTGGGTAATTAACACCTAAAATAGTGAAAATAATTTAAAATAGTTAACAAATAGGTAATAAAATATTATATGATATTAATATGTGATATTATAAATATTATTATGGTTATATTATAAGTTATCAAAATATTTTAGACATCTATATAAAATAATAAATACCACACAATAAAAAATAAGGACTACATTTGGGATTCTTGTTTCGCTTTTTCCATTAATTAGGAACACACCATTATCACCACATGTTTATTTTGTGTGGTTTATATAATAAAAATATTTCATTAAATATCATGAATACATTTATATTAGTTTTATGTATATTTTATTTTTATATAATTTCTTTTATGGAGATTATAATATAAAATTCCTTAAGGAGTTAGGAATTTAGTCTCAATTTACATTATATTGAGACTAATTTGTTATTATGTAATAATTAACATTAATGTGGTGTATATAAGTCCCCTTTTTTACTTTAATATCATGTATCGGGAATTAATCAAGGTTTTTTTTTTCAATTTCAATTATCACAGCAAATAAGATTAGCATGAAAATTACCAAGTGGTAATTGTTATAATTCCAATCTCACATTCTACTTTGATTATTAACATTATCTAGAAACAATTATTTTATTATATTCATATTAATTAAAAATTTATTTAAATAAATAATGAATTTGTTGTTTCACATTAATATTGGAAAAACAATTTTCAATTTTTATATACACTGTTTACTTTGAGAATTATTTGATTATATAAAGAAATATTGATAAATCCATGTTCATTATTCAATAAAAATGTTTGATAATTCATATTGATTATTAATTAAATCAATTACTTGATATGATATATTCTTTAAAAATTAAATGAAGGGTGGAGCCCATAATTTATATATCACCTTGATGTATCAAAAGTTTCACACGAGAGAAATAAGTTAGGGAAATTAAATGAGTTTTAACCTATAGTCTCAAAATATCAAGATGATAGATGTTGATAGTATAGGTTTTAGTGTTCTTCAATAATGAAATAACATAATTATGCATTACCTTCATGTCTGTTGTCATTTTTCAATGATATTGTCAATATGACAAAATATATTATTTCACATTAATCTTGGTTTATTATTTAAATAAAAGGGGTTTCAGTTATTTAGTGTACCCTATTGATTATGCCATATCCAATTATCTAAATGGAATGTGTTCTCAGTTATCCACCATACCATATATATTTTTCCATATTTATTAATTAATTCTACTTCCATACATACCTTACTCGGCATTTGATCTTACGCTTATTTGGTTTCCTTTCCCTAGGTTATGAATAAGAATGTTTTGAATGAGTTTCAATGATTCTGATCTATTACTTATTTTTATATTTATTTAATTTTTACAAATGGTAATGAGTATCATGTGTGTAATCTTCTTTTTCATAACATATATACTATTTAGATGTTATATTTTTAATTCCTTGTAATAATTAAAATGTGATAAAACAATACACCGACTCTTGAGATTATCGGGGCAGGGTGTTATAGTTGGTATCAAAGGAATTTTAGTAAAAACCCTAGAAAATAGATTTTGAAAATATATATTTGGTGACACAACCATATGATAGATGTTAAGGATATGTGTAGAGTAACATCCCAAAGAAACCATGTTTATGATAGTGATATTAGATACACATAAAATATTTAATTTATATTACTTTTTTTTTCTATTTTTGGGATTATGTGTTTTATTTTTTAATGTTAAGATATAACAGAGTGCATGTTTTTATTTAGAAATGTAACCTATTAGAAGCTATGTGAACCTCACCTTTTCACTTGTTCCATGGAGTAAAAGTGATCATAACTTTTATGGTATTATGCCAATATTTTGTAGGTAATTATTCTCATATTATGTATCGTCATATGATGACATATTATCATGTGAAAACAAGACAAAAGGAATTAATTACCCATGTGTTATGGCATTCGAGGGTAGTACGATAACAAGACGATAATTTGGAAAATGATTGATAAAGGGAAAATGGAATGAAGTATTTTTACACATAAAATAATTGTGTTAATAATTACCATGTTCCTTATATAAAAGGAATGAGAGTTTACTAATAGTTTTCAGGGATTAGCCTCCATAAATTTGATGTAATGGATTAATAAAATATTTAAAATTTGCATTGATTCAACCAAAAAATTGATGGAACAATGCACATATCAATGTCAGAATTTTCAAATTAATAGATCCCAAATATGCCATTAGATCTTGTTCATTATTATGATAATTAAATAGATGAAAATGAGGGATTAATGTGCTTATTAATGGATTATATAATTATGTCATTTTATTATTTTATCAATGGTGTACTAGTTATAATTAATATGGAATATATGAGGATTGTACTACAATAATTTTTTGTTACGGATTGGAGATCATATATTAAACTATACCAATAAAAGTGAATCAGTAGAAAGTTAAATTTTCTTGAAAATAAATGGTTAAGTGAATTATAATCCTCAATATGTTCCTGATATTGAGATAATGATGTTAGATTAATGATATGATTGATTTGGGTAAAGTTAAATGGATAGTACGGACTACCTTGAAACTAATTAATGATTTTCTTGTTTATGCTATTACTAATGGAGTTGACAACATTTTTGTATTTATGAATTATATCGAATAATATATATTTTACTTAATAAATAAAGAACCATAAATTTTTACAATATTTTTTTACTATAATTAATATTATTACCTTGTTAACTTGTATGGTATGTGATGATTAAAGTTATACTTCATATTGATTTGAGACTAATGAAATGTTAATTTTTGAAATCCGGTAATATTATTTATAAAGTGTTTGATGATAATATTTTTAAAAAGTTATCCATTTGTTAAATGGATAAAGTTTATCATTTGATGAGGTTTTAGAGGATAATAGGTTAATTCACCCTGTGATGCAACTTATTCTAAAAAATTAATTACAAATAGTCCAATGAACCTCAAAAGGATATGATTGTGTTTATGAAATAGAAATGTTTGTTTACTTATATTCAGAGAGAGGGAATTAATTTATCAACATTCGATATAAAAATCTTGAATTTTTTTGTCCCTATTATCATAATTATTTATGATATCAGTGACCACTTTCATACCACTAGTTCATAGATTTTTCACCAACAAATTTCACCTTAACCTATTCTCTATCGCACTCAATCATAAGATGACATAATTTATTTATATTTCCATGATTTCAATAACATTATCTAATTTTAAATCCTATTTTTGTTGTGACCTTTTCATTTTATATTCCATATTATTACGAAAGGTGTTATAAACCCTATTTACTATGTGGATTTCCAACCAAATTATTTTCAAATATCTATCCCTCCACTACCGAGGTCTTGTTTGAATTGTGAGGATGCAATTTTTTTAAGGTGGGGAGAATTTGTATTGACCAAAACCATTATCAATATAATTACCTTATGACTTAATACATTATTATGTAATATGGTTATAGAAAACGCATGCAATTGTTTTGTTTTATTAGATCCAATTGTAATCAAAAGGCCATTAAGAATCCTTATAATTGATAATATTGTTGTTAAATAATTATCACATTATTAGCATTAATATAGGGCTTTAACGAATCTAATTGACACAGAAAATGAAATATATAGACTCATATATTATTATTTCACCCGATTATGCCCATTTATTAGATCTTATAGGGGAGATAGAATCATTAGGATTTTTCCTTTACCAAACCAGAGAGGAGATCAAACAACATCTGCATGATCCAAACCATTTACGAGGGGTTTTCAAGCTCATTGAGATCGGGGCCCAATCCATGTTCACCAAACGTCCCCATAAAAGTCTACTCATCGCTACTATTTAGGTGTAAACTAGTGTATTAAAGGGATATATATCAATACCATAATAATAGAAATATTTATATTGTATAGAATAATGAATTTCATTTCATTTTTTTATTTTATAAATTATTATTATTTTGATTCAATTAATCACAAATGTTATTTTTAGGTAACACTAACATTATATTAAGATATTTATTTTGATGAATTACATATTTTTTTATAATTTGTTTAATTAAATTATATTATTAAAAATGTTTTGTTAATTTTAAATGGTCCTATAATTTTTACGATGTGAAATGTACTTCGTATACGGGTTGAAAAAATTGTAAAAAACCATTATTTCATAAATAAATGTCAGATATTTTTTTAAAAGTGAAAATAAACCTATTTATAAAATTATTTACACAGAATGAATATTACTTTTGGAATCAGAAAATCAAAATTATCCAATGGTAAATTCGTCAAAATATTCTATGATAATCAATTTTTCAGGTAAAAAATTAAATACTGTATAAATATACAGTGCATTTTATAACATCATATGGACCCAATAATTATGTAATAAATACTATAATCGGTATACTCCTTATATATATATATATATTTGTGTTTTCCCTTTAAAATAATCAGATTTTAGGTTTAATTTTTTATTTTTATAAGCCTTTATAAATTCTACAAAATATATAATATATTTTATTATTTTAATTTCATTTAATTTAATGAGTATCTCACCTTCACATAAGAAAGGGTAATATTTTATATTTTTTGGAACTTTTAATAATAAAATAACTAAAACCTCCCCACATTGGAAATAAACCATGGGAAACAACCATTGGAAGGTTTGTGGTTTTGAGTATTTTATTATATAGAGTCTAAAGCCAATGTATGTGAAATATTAATAAATTCCCCACTAATTTCTATTTTAAACCCTAACAAGATACAACTTTTTTTCACTAATAATATTTTTATCATGTCCTTACTCTTCCCTCCCCTCTCTATAATTATCCTATGGTGGCCCAAGATCTATAGAATCCTAGTTTCAAGCTTTTTGTGTCATAAACTCAAGTAAGGGTTCTCTGATTTCACATCTTTATCAATGTTACTTTATCCTATTATAGACATTTATTTTCAATAACTAATCATGGATAATTATTTTAAAACTTTCCATACTACCCTTATTATTCCTAAATAATTAGTGGCCCCTTTATCTCTTATCCATCCTAGCCATGTACACATGTTACCATGCTTAAATTTGGTGGGCATCAATTCCCTTTTTTTCAAGATTATTTAATATAGTATTCCATATTATATAAATTCTATATGTGTGGTAATTTCCTTAGATGTACCTAATATGGTTCGCTTCATTTAAAAATGATGAAAACCCCATTTCTCTCTAATCATCATATTTTATGAACTTTTACATGATGTCGTTATGCTACAGAATTTTCACCCCAATTTTACATGCCAATCCAATTGTGTAGTGAATTCCATACCAATTTCATATCAAGGTTATTAGATATTACACACATATTCCTTTCTATTTGGGACATAAAAGTATGTATTCCACACTACATTATTATGGAATAAATTATGATGAAAATCAATCAATGTATTATGATCCATGTGGCACACATAAGATTGAGAATGAGTTGAATTTGATGGGTGTGCATAGAATTATATAGAACGCCAATTTGTATGTAAATGATTAGTATAATGATACTTCATGTTGGGATAGGGGTATACATGATTTGTTATGGGACTTTTTCTACAAGGAAGTCCTACTGGTTTATCATTGACCTATGATTCTGATGCAATGTTTTAAAATATTTCCACATTTCCCATGTTATGATTACCATGCTTTGTAATTTCTTACTATTCATGTTCTTTTATGCCTCATTGATATTCATTTTCATACATGTTTTATTATATTCATTTTATTCCATGTTTATTACCTTATTGGGATTTATGTATCACTTATTTCTTATATATTTCCCTAGGTAATCCAATGTAGTTTTAAACTCCTTCATGTTAAACAATTATTCAATAAAGATATTGTTATTCGCCATTAATGTTGTAATGAGGTATACCAAAATATAAAAGAACTATTATTCTTTATCTTTCGTGTTGTATTATGTGTAGTTTTATGTAACTAAATCATGTATTTAAATTTAATAAATATAAGGGCTGTTATAATTGGTATCAAATTTAAATTTAGTTATTTCTTTGCGATTGGGATAAGAAAAATCTATAGAAAACCTTATAGATAATACTATGTATAAGAAAAAATCTCTAATTGTTTGATAGAGTATAGTAAGTGGTTCATCAATTAAATACATAAATACCTAGATACTACAAGTGAGAATGGTTTTAGCATAGATGTGCATAGGAATAATAACTACAACAACGTGTTTTGAGCCTGACTCAGGTTAACCTGGTAAAAGATAGCCAGTCTCAATGTCGACCTAGTTTGACACCCATGGGGGTTATTTTTTTGTTAATTCATAAGATCTTTTTGAACCTTTATCAAGGGAGTTAAAAAATTCCAATAAGATTATATGTCAGGAAATAGATCATCTATAACAATGACTAAATCCTAAAAATACATATGTTTAGGAAATACAAGTATTTTATAAGTTAAAATTTTAATATCATTGAATTCTCATTTATGTGTTTAAAAGATAAATATACTCATCATTGATTTTTATTTTATTATATAAAATAGCGAGAAATAGGAAGAATCCAATAAATAATAAATGTGAAGAGAAATGTGATGACTTCCCCCAATGAGATTCCCAACCCGATGGGAGAGAGATTTACACACTTCATGATGGAAATTTATCAGATGACTCAGGTATTGAATAGAAAACTATATTAGGAGGAGCATTTAAACCCCCCTTAGAGATTACAAGATGCAATTGAGAGCATCATGCATTAAAGGCCACATGCCTTCATCGGGTCATCTGATACCTTTTTGGGGAACACTAGATCAACTCCATTGAAGAGATCATCTTCATCAGTAAATTTTATGAATAATAGAAGGTGATAATTGTTATTTATCATATAGAAAGTGAATCCGATCATTTGTTTACTTGGACATAAAATATGATTCTAGGGGAATACATAAATGAAACAGTGTGGATGAATTTTCAGAAAAAAGTTGATTAATATTATCCTTCAACTCTCCATCTTTAAATGGAAAGGGAATTTATTTCCCTCATGAAAAATGATGATGAAGATATTAGGGAGTATACGGAAAACATCACAATGATTTCATGATATGAGTTATCTTTTTGGTTACCCTCAAGTGTAAGGTTCACCACTTATTTGTTGTCCTAAAATATAGCCAACATAAATCCAGGGTGATCTCTGAAATTGATAGCTATATGGAAATTTTCCGATGTATCCTCAATGTAGAAAAGGAGATTAGTGAATCCCAGGGGTATATTAGGGATAATAAGTGGAAAGTGTAGATCTATTATTAAAGTCTGATACGGAGATATAATAGTACTAAAAAAATTTATCATCCCACCTACCAAAGGTTTGTGAAGAAGCACCATATAAATTGGCTAAAGGCAATGTGAAAATGGTTTAGGTGCAAGAAGGAAGGGGAACTGGATAGTTATTTTTGTTAGGAGAAAAAATATTCTAGGATATAGAAATGAAATTATATGGTCAACTCTTAGTGTATTGTTCATTACTAAAACAAAAATGATCCATGACACTTTTTAAACCAATAGACTAATCCTAGGGTTTTCAAAGATAAACAATAACCTCCAATAATATCAAATATATGTTTTGGTTCTACTTCTACACATTACTTTATATCATGATAGTTTAGTAGAACTATTAAAAAACCACCACAATGATTGGAAGTAGATTTATAGGTGAAAATGGAAAATGGGTACATTATTTCATCCTAAGAATATAACTCATCCCTTATCAATGTTTGTGGTCTTAACATCTTAGAGACGATTTTCATACTCCCTTTGGTGGAATTTGATGCAAATCAGGGAATGGATTGGATTTCCCTATATGGATCCAACATAAATTTTCAAGAGGATAAATTTACTCTCCATATTTCGAATAAACCCATGATTATGTACAGGTTCCTGGAGGAGGGTGAATCTTTTTTATCCTCATCATCTTAATCATGGATATTATTTTCATATTTAGAATATTTTCTATATAAAATGATATAGCCTAATGAAATAATCATCCAGGAAGAAATTATCATTGTTAGGGAATGTATTGATGTGTTTTCAGAAGAATTTACTAGTATTCCACTAAGACAAGATATAGAATTTTGAATCGAGTATATATATGGGGTATTACCATTATCCAATACTCCATATAGAATGGCTGATGTGGAAGTTGTGGACTGGAATAGACAAATAAAATTGATTTTGAAAAAAGGTTTTACATGCCCATGTGTTTCACCATTTGGTGAACTAGTCCTCTTTTTTCATGAAGAAAGATGGGGCAACACACCTTTTCATCGATTTTCATGAGATAAAAAAGTTCCAGATAAAGAACAAGTATCCCCTACCTTAAATTTTTGTCTTTTTTGATCAAATATGTGGAGTAAGATATTTATCCATAGTGGATATTCGGTTGGGATATTACTGATTTAGGGTGAAGATGGAGGATATCCCGATCATTACTTTTCAGACAATGTACAAGCACTACGAGTTTATAGTGATGACTATTAGACTCCCTTATTCTCTATAAATATTTATGGAATTTATTAATATAGTCTATATGGATTACAATTATAAAATTTGGTATTCATTATATATGATATTTTAATATACACTGAATGAGAGGTGGAAAATGCAGAGCATTTTGATACTATGTTAAAGACCATACAAAAGAATATGATTTATGTAATTTACGTCAAGTATGGGTTTTGAGTAAAGGAAGTATCATTATTGGGGAATATCATCATATGAAATGAGAAATCTATGGACTCTTAAATGATTGAAGAAATTGAAGGTTGTAAAAGGCCAATATTTATGACATATAAATGTAGTTTCCTTGGGATAGCTGGGTATTATCACTGATTTGTGAGAAAATTATCATGATTATCAAACCCTCTTACCAAGATAACTCAGATGGGTGTAAAGTTTTATTAGAATGAATAATGTGAAGTGTTCTTCAAGGAGATTAAATTGATCCTTATCACTGTACCTATTCTCACACTACCGATAAGTGGAGAGTTTTTTTGCGGTATTCATTGATGCTTTGATGAAGGACTTGGGATCTTTGTTGATGAAAAATTGAAAAATAATAGACTATGCTTAGAGGAAGATGTTATTAATGAAAATAAAAACTGAAAACAAGATCTTGAGTTGGATACAATGATCATATCTTTGAAAATTTGGTGGAATTATATATTTGGAGAGAAGTCTGAAATATATACGGATCAAAAAAGTATCAATTATATATTCACATAGATAAAGATGAATATGATCCAACGAAGATTGTAAGACCTGATAAATGTCTATAAGTGCTCAATCCACTACCATCCGGGGAAATAAAATTAAGTGTCTGATTCCCATAGAAGAAAGGATTACAAAATTCATTTATTTTAGAGAATTGAGAGGGTTATGATCTTCTTATTTTTGGAAATGATGGACATGGGAATCATAAAATAAGGGACATCATCAATCCTTTAAAAAATTATTTTTGAACCATCTCTTACGGAGAGGTTTAGGTATTATCAAATATTTTATGTGGGAATTTAAAAGAAATTTGATGATATAAGGAATGGTAAATCATTAGAGTTCAATGTTAAAGATGAAGGTGTTCTGTGATTTGGGTCAAGAATATGTGTACCATCAAATCCTGAGTTAAAGAAGGAGTTGTTGGATGATTCGCATAACTCAACATTTTCCATCAACTTGGGAACAATAAATATGTATAGATATCTCCAAAAAAACTATTTTTGGGGCTTTATGATGAAGTTGGTCACAAATTAGACATCATTATATCTTGTATATTATTATGTGAAAGAGTGAAGGCAATAATCCAATTGAATTTTTCAACCATTACTCATACCTACATGGAAATGGGAAAACATGACCATGGAATTCTTCAATGTTCATCGAAATACTTCAATAGGGAATAATGATATATGGTTTTTCATGGAAAATATTACAAATACTACACACTTAATTGTGATAAGATATGAATTCTCACTAGATCTACCTGCACAGATATACATTAGGGAAGTGGAGAGGCTGCATGGAGTACAACTATAAATTATATCTGACCGAGATCCAAGATTCAACTCTATGCTCTAGAAGAGTCTCTAGAATACTGTGAATACTAAGATGAAGTTTAGCACAACCTACCATCCTCAAACTGATGGAATATCAAAAAGTAATATGTGTACACTTGATGAAATGTTGAGAGTGTTCTCAATGAACTTCAAAGGACGGCGGGTTCAATAATTTCCTCTAGATGAGTTCTATTCGAAAAATATTTTCTACATGATCATCCAAATATCTCCTTATGAATCCCTTCATGGGAAGAGATACAGAACACCATAATGTTAGGATGAAGTTCGGTAATGAAAACTGATGGTCCCAAAATGGTTGAGAAAATGGAAGAAAAGGTAACCACTATTCAACATCACATTAACGCTACTCAAAATCAAAAAAAGGGCTATACTGAAAATCCTCAGTGAGAACAAGATTATGATATTGTAGAAATGTTATTCCTCAATATCTCTCAGTGGAAGAGAGTGGTGAGATTTTGGAAGATGGTAAAGCTTATTCCAAGATACATCGGCCCCTTTGAGATTTGTGATCTCATTGAAGCGATGGCCTATCAACTTTCACTACCACCAAAGTTATATCATGTATATGATGTATTCAGTGTATCAATATTGAAGATGTAAATACTTTTCCCCTAACATGTACTCATTCCAGAGGTTGAACCATTGGAGAATGGTCTTTCCTCTGAGGATAATCCAATGAAGATCTTAGATCAAAGAGACAGTAATCTATGGAATAAGCCAATGCACCTACTTAAAGTGTTTTAGAGAATCCACATGTTTGAAGAAGCAATTTCGGAACTAGAGGAAGTGATTAGACATAATGACTGTCATCATTTTTAAGGGGTTGAAATGAAAACATCAATGGTAAAATTCTTCAAGCGGTGATGATTGTAAGGACCCATACTGTTGTCAATGAAATTACATTATGATTTAATGTTTTATTATGTAATATGGATAGGGAAAAAACATGTAGTTTTATTGTGTGATTATATGAAAATGGATTTAAAAAACCATTAATAATATTTTCGATTGATACTATGGCCATTAAATAGTGATCACATGATTAGTATAAACATGGGGATTTAATGAATCCCATTGACATAGAAAAAGAATGTGATGACCACATACAATAGGATTTTATCGTATCATACCCATTAATTAGAGCTTCTAAGGGAGATTAAATCATTGGGCTTTTCCCTTGACCAATTCCATGCTGAGTTCTAATATTATATTCATGAGCATAATCATTTACGATATAATTTCATGCTCATCAAGATAACTTCCCAAACCATTATTTTCGAATAGCCCCATGAAAGTCTTATCATCAAAAAAATTACTCTTAGGGCGTATGATGGTGTACTAAATGGATATGTACCAATAATATAATTATTTTAATTTGTATATAGTATAGAATAATGGATTTATTTTCATTTTTTAATATTACTTTATAATTGATTTTGTTTTTTATTGAATTAATCCCAATTTTTATTTCAAGGTAATATTAAAATTTATTTAAGGGATTTATTTTGATAAATTAAGTTATTTTTGAAATAAATAGTATTAAAATAAATTTTTGTTATTAAAAAAATTTTTCTTATTTGTAATTTAAAATATAATATTTATGAAGTGAAATGTACATTATATAAGGGATAAAATAAATTTTAGAAAACACATGATTTTCCAATAAATTACAAATATTATTTTAAAAGTTAAAATTTTTAAAAAATTAAAATTGTTTTAAAAATAATAATATTTTTTTAATTAGAGAAAAAAATTATCCAATGTTGAAAATTTCATAATTTTATAAGAGAGTTGATTTTTCAGGTAAAAAATGGCATCCCATACAAATATACATTGTGTTTTATGACACCATACTTAGCCAAAAATGTTGTAATAAATACGATAATAAGTATACTCTACCAATTAGATATTTTACATTTAATATAATTTAATTCTAAGTTTAATTTACCAATTTTATAACACCTTTATCAATCCTAAAAAATATATATTATATTTTATTATTCTAAACAAATTTCATTAAAAGAATTACATGCTTCAACATAATAATGGGTAATATTTTAATATTTTTGTCCCTTTAAAAAATAAATTCATGAAAATCACAATATAAAAAAACCATAGGGAAATCAATGGTAAGTTTGGTGGTTTTGATTATTTTATTATATAGATTTCAAAATCTATGTTTCAGAAATAATAAATAATTCCCCTCTCATTTCCTATATAACCCATCCATTCTCCCAATTATCATAACTCAATATACTTGGATTATGTACATACTCTTCCATACCCTCTCTAGAATCCTCCCATGTCTCCACAAGCTCTCATTTATCCCCTTTTCACGATTTTGGAGCCACACACTCAAGTAAGGGTTCTTTCCTTTTAAAACATTATTAATGTGTCATTATCTTGTTATTCTATTTTATTTTAAATTACTACTGATGGAGTATGAATTCGAAACTCCCCCAAACATTCCATATTATATATAAATGATGAGAGACCTATTTCACTCTCATTAGCTGTCCCATTTACACTTTCTAGCAATTTCAAAATTTCATAAGCATTGTTTCAGTATTTCAAGATTATTTTTTATCGCATTCCTTATTTTTATAATTCAGTATATGTGGACATGTAATTACATTTACCTATTTCTGTAAAAATCATATACAAATGAAGAGAGGCCCCTTTCTCTCCCATTAACCAATTTGATGAACTTTTATGTGATGTTGTTATGCTGTTGAATTTTCACTATGATTTTCTTTACGAACACAATTATTCAGTTAATACAATACCCATTTCTTATCAAGGGTGCTAACATTTATTCTCATATACCTTTTGAATTTGGAATTACATTTATGTATTGTACACTCCTTGATCATGGAAAAATTATGATGATGAAGTAATCAATCTGTTATGATCTATGCAGTTCACTTAAGAATAAAAATGAAATAACATTGATGGGTGAACCCAAACTTATATAGTAATCCAATTAATTTTGTAATTTTTAGTATCATGATACATATTGTTGGGATAGTGTTATACATGATTCCTTTTGGACATTTCCCACTTCAATTTCTTGGCAGTTTTGACATGACCTATGTTAATGATGCATTGGTTTATGTTATTTCCACATTTCCCATGTCATTATTTTCCTGTTATATCACTCCTTATTATTTATTATACATTGTGTCTAATTGATATTCTTCGTCTAACAAGTATTATTATATTAATTTTATTCAATGATTATTCACTTACTAGGCTTTATGGATCACCCCTTTATTTTTTATTTCCCTAGGTTATCCACTATAGTTTTAAGCTCAAACATGTTAATGAAGATCTCAATATTTATCTTGTAATTCAATTTTAATGTTGTAATTTATTGTAGCTATTACCCAAAAACACTATACATATAGATCATTCCGGTTGTATTACGTGTAAATTTATGTAATTAAAATATATATTAACGTTTAATAAAGATATGGGTTGTTATAGAATGTTAAAAAAAATATAATACTATATTTTAATTTTGGAATAAATTTTACATTGTTTCTATATTTATTTATATGCAACACCATGTTGATATTACGCTATAGGAAACATTGAGTTTTCTTGTGTTACCTGAAAAACTGAGTTTTACCACCTTTTAATGGTGCACCAATTTTAAAAATTAGTTTTTAATATATTTAAAATTTTATTTTCCAATATAAAATTCATTTCTTAATTCATTGTTTCAGAATTAGATGAGAGAGAATTTTTGGTGTATTTTTGAGAAGTTTCGGCTTTTGATGTGTAATGAAAAATTCTTCTTTTTAGTGAAAAATTCATTTTCATTTAAATAATAATTAATAAAAATTATATTTAAATTATGTCATAATGTCAAAAAAATATTTTTTATATTTATATTAGTACAATTTAGGTCATTGGAATAATTTTTTATATTTAATTTAGTTATAAAGTCTTAATGTTTTTGGTTAATTTTCACTTTAAAAACCAACTTTCACCCCACGTCTGTAAGATTAGAAGTAAAATTAATTTTTATTATTAGGTTAATTAAATTTTGAAAAATGATAATAAATGGTGGTAAAATTTATAATATTTATATACTAATAATAACAACTTTGTTTTTTTACCATAATTATTTTTAAAAGTAATTTAAATTATTTACAGTAATTAAAGTAAAAATATACTTAATAAGGGACTAAACCTTAAATTATTTTTTTCTATAATGACATATTTTTTTTTCCAAAATCTATTGGATTACCTTATTTTGAAAATATACCCTCCTGGTTTGAATTTTGTGATTTATTGGGACGAATTTTTAGGAAATTGACACATATAATATGTTAATAAAGGAAAGAATAACAAAATAAACCTTTAATACCTTTCAAATTTATAAAGCTTTAAAGTGTGGAGGAAGAACCATTGTTTTGGTAATAAAAATTATTTTTAAATGTAAATGATTTTTTTATAATGTTAATTTAAATTTAATATTTAGTGATGATATATTTACATTAATTGCATAACGAACACCATCATGTGGATTATTTAATTATGAATAAAATAATAAAATGATTCTAAAAAATGAAAAGTACATTAAATTTAATGAATTATTATGTTAAATTATTTATTAGATAAATATATATTGTCACATAGATTTGAAATTATTATGTTTGATTACAATAATTTGATGATAATTTTGAATCAATATTTAATAAATAGTCTCAAAATTGATAATAATGTTATCTTAAAATAAATTATATATTATTAAAATATTTAAAATTTATATAATAGAATAGCTTTTTTCAAGTGATTTTATGTATCAATAAATACTAAATATGATATATTAATGGACCAATTTATCTTTTATTATTAATAGGCTGACCCACATATAGTAAAATCATTGTTAGAACAGTCTAAGTTAGATGCATGTTTTTCATGTTACATACACTTGTTT
Organism: Viscum album; assembly: GCA_963277665.1. NCBI lineage: Eukaryota > Viridiplantae > Streptophyta > Magnoliopsida > Santalales > Viscaceae > Viscum > Viscum album. Next base: position 1,516,455,374 of record OY728137.1, read on the forward strand.
TGAGATTAATTTCCAAAAAAATGGTAATTTTATTTTCCAAATTTAATATAGTACTTATAATTCACTGGGACTATATTTAATAATAAATAAAATATTTACTTAGTCTTAATTGTTAAATTGTGCATGTTATAAAACAAGTTACCTAAATGGGAAATAATGCGGAAAAATCAGGGAATGTCCAGACTAAGGAAGAGAATTATAAAAATGAACTTATTTTTAGTTTTTGATGTTTTTATCGAAAATATGAATATATTAATCAATTATTTGCCCATTTCATAAACAAATGTGGTATGTGGGACAAACTAATAGTGATTATCATTTGTTATTTATAGGAATTTCAATCCCCCTCCAATATAAAAAGGAATTAAATATTACATTTTCTCACACCTCTCAATCCTCTGTGGATCCTTAAAAATCTTAAATAATAGTTTCCAAATATCCCTACAATAAATATATATGCCAAAATTTGTTCATAAATCAAACCAAGGAATCTATTTGGTGAAAGCCAAAAGGAGTAACATGGAAGAGAGTAAACATTCTTTAATGTGCATTTATGTTTTATTCATCTCTCCCCCCTTATTTTTGTATAGTTCCATGATTTTATAATAAAATAAGTATAATAAATATAATTATATTTTTTATATTATGGTTTCATGATAAACCTACAAACAATTTTAATCCAATCAGTAATGATCATACCATTCGTGTACGATTAACAACCGCCTCTTGAAATGATGCTTTCGTTTTTCATCAACAACCTCTCATTGTTGGGAATTATTATGGAGATATTGATTCTATATGATATATATGATATTTATTATTTATTTATTATTTAATAATTTTTATACTTCAGATTCCTTTTTTTGTTCCATTTTGGTGTAAATACGATAACATCATTTGTGGAGGTGTGGACTACCGCCTCCTCAAAGTGATGTGATTTATTCACACTAAACATGAAATGTATTAAAGATGATTTTTAAAAAAATATATGATATATATGAAATAAATAATTTATTGGAATTATAATATAAATATATTTAATTTAATTTTAATTCATCAAATATGAAAAAGAAATGGATGTAGTATTCATGCACACTTACGACATACCGTCTCCATGAATGATGCATTTCATTTCATATCTCAAAATTTCACAAATTATTAAAAATTAATATATAATTAATACATAAGATATTTAAATTATTCTTTATATTTCTTAATATAATAAAAATAATTAACTTATTATCATGAAAATGAGTAACAAGTCAAAATGTACTTGAAAAAGTAAGCAATTAACACCCAAAAGAGTGAAAATAATAGAAGGTTATTAATGAATGTGTAATGAAATATAATAATTAGATAAATATGATATTATAAATATAATTATTGTTTGATTATAAAATATTAACATGTTTCTAACAATTATAATGAAGGTTAAATACAAATTAATAAAAATGAAGGATAAGGTTAGTTATTCTTATCTCATTTTCTTCTTGCACAAACTAAACAATGTTTTCACAATTTATTTATTTTCTGTAGATTATAAACTACCCCTATTTTATTATATGTAATTATTAAATTTATATTCATGTTTTTTATGGTTTCATTTGAAATTTTTTCTTTCAAGGGGATTATAAAATAAAATTTACCATGAATTAGGGGAATTTCTCATAATTTACATTGCAGTAATACATATTCGTTGTTATAAACAAAATTAACCTAAATGTGATATATATATTTAAAATCAGAAATTTATTATCATAAATAACTCATAATTCATGGTAATTTTAGTTTCACATTAAATTATAACACCTAGGAGGTTTTTCCTGAAAATTACTAAGTGGTAAAAGTTATCTTTGCAATTTATCATTCTTTTGTGATTGAAAACTTATTCTTGACACAATTACATTATTATAATAATTTATAATTTGATGTATCCGTAAATATAAAAAAACTTGGGTGTTGGATAATATTATTTAATAAACTATATACCATTTCTACATGCCATGTTCACCGTGATAGTTATTTGATTGTCTTGGGAAATATTGATAAATATTTATTCTTTATATGATATAGATATTTGATAATAAATATTATTTATTATTTTAATTGATTACTAGATATGAGGAATTATTTTAACAAGAATTGGATGGTGGTGCAATGAATTAATATATCCCTTTAATTCATTAATATGTTCTCCTGATACAAATCAGATATAAAAATTAAAAACAATTATACCTATAGTTTTAAACTATACGGAGGACTGATTTTAACATTAAAGGTTTTCATGTTCATGAGACTTGACGTACGATAATTATTAACTACCATCATTTAATATATTAGTTTTATACATTGAATGTTCTCTATGATAAAATATACGATTTCACTTAAATCTCAGTTTATTGATTAAACAGAACGTGTTTTAGTTAATTGCCTTTTCATATTAACTATGTCTCATCTGATTATTTAAATGGAATGTGTTTTCAATTATCCACCATTCCATGTTGATTTATGCACAATGATAAATTACTATATCCACTTTACATACACATAATATGCATTTGATCTTACCCTCATTATGTTTCATTTCCCCATGTCATGAAGAAGAATAGTTTGAATGATTTTTAAATACGATGAGATTTTACATATATAATGATTTATTTTCATCGCTCCAATTTATTTGAGGAATCATTTATTAAATATTTTTTTTTTAAAAAAATTACCTATTTATTCCCCCAATGATTTGATTCAATGTAATCATTCCAATGTAATAAAATAATGCCCCAACATTGATCATCTAGGGTTAGGATGTTACTATAGGTAGAATAGAAGTTTATAAAATAAAACAAAAAATATTCATGAAACTATATAAGTTAAAAATACAATAGAGATAGTTTTCCTAAACATCATACAATTTATCAGTTAGAAAGTTCATCTGAATACCATATTATAAATCAGATTAATTGTTTGTATGAATATCAGAGTGTACAACAGTTTACAATAAGTTAAAATTTTCTATATAATTTAACATCAGATAATATAACTTGTAAAAAAAGTATGAAAGGCATTATATTCTTATAAAAAAAACATATAAAACATTATGAATGATTTTTATACACTTTATAATTTAGTAATAATGATGTCTATAACTCATAATTTATTTGTACACAGTTTTAATTGAACAATAAAGGTATATTTTCCTTAAACAAGGAACCCCATGATACAATGATCAGAAGAAATCTATTCCCTAATCTATGAGAACCCTTGATCATAAATATTAGATATTTATCTATCTTTTAACCTCTAGAATCCCTTGATCAATCATCGATCATACTAAATATTACCAAACAAAAAAGATATTAAATAATTTACAAATAATCCTCCTAAAGAGTTTATAATAAAAATACACCCATAAATAAACATTAAAGATATCTAATTGTAACAAGATGTCACAAAATATTTAAAAAATATTTTTATAGCCATGGATGGAGGATATAATGCCTCTATGATTTATGCTCTTTTTATATGAAATTTCTCGAAGGTCATATTTTAAGAATATGAGAGGTGGTTGTAATGAACATGGAGAAAAATCATTATTTTAATATTATCATGGTCATTTTATTTTTGTTTGTCTATACACCATCACAATGAATATATAATTCATACAGTGGAATGAATTTATTATACAAAAAAAATTGTATATATCTATTTTTATTATATAAGGAAATGTCTATTCAGAATACATGTTAGCTTCAATCTGGAAAGTGTTTTTCTAAAACCATTAATATAAAGATGTTAATTTAAAATTAATTTTATTATTAATTAGGAGACTTTATAAATATTCAAACTAAAATATATGTAAGTATTTATTCAAAAATTAGAATAAGTTTACCGAAATAGAAAATTTTGTTTCTTGTAAAAAATTAATATTTAACCATCCTGAAAAATAAATTTCATACAAGAAACATACTTAAAAATAGGGATGTATAAAAGTTAGTAAAGAATATACATTAATTAAAGGTACTTTTATTTTTAGAATTAGGTTATAATGTGTTGAAATAAATTTCAACCTAATATTTCCTTAATAATTTCAAATAAACCATTTATTAAAAACTATTCATTAAATTGAACATTCAAGAGAAAACTAGTTGAGTTTTTATGTATATTTCAATTCTAAGGATCCAGTCCTCGAACATTGGTAAAATTTTCCTCGTGTTCAAAATATCAATCAATAGAATTTTTTCAAATTTAATCAATATAAAAATATTTATAACTATCTGAATAAAGTGGGGATGAAAAAAAACTTATCATCACTTCGTCGAGATGATATTCCATACAAAGGCATGAGGGGAGTTTCCACTTTTTTATGAATATAATAAAGTAAATATAAATAAAAAATCACCATTATTTAATAATAATTAAATCATAAATATAATATATATTCAGTAAATTTAACATTAAGGCCATTCATGTAAAGAGGAAATAAAAAACTAATCGCATCACCTTGTGGAGGTGGTAGTCCACACGTACACATATACATCATCATCATTTTGCAACATATGAGAAGGAGATATAAAATGGATATAAAATTTACATAATAACATATCATTATAGTAAATTTATTGATTTCAGTATGTTTATATATATATATAATAATATTTTAATTATGTTTAAGAAGAAATATACCTGAAAAAGTTTGGTTAGAACATATATATTTTATTAGGGTATCTTACTTTAAAAAGAACCATATGTATCCTTGGATGGGTATTTGGATGGATAAGAACCTAAATTTCATGGATAATTATTTTTTTGATTGTATTTATGTAGATTCTAGTTTAAATATGGGAATTATGTTTTTTGGATAAGTGACAAGAGTCTGTGAATTTTTATAAGTGAGGTGGGTAGAAAACATGTAAATACTTGAATCATTATTATATAATATATGTATTACTCTTGTAAATATGGTATAAAATGGAAAATATTTTAATTTAATAATTTTAGGGTTGAAATAAATTCATTCAATAATGTTTATACTACACTTTTGGGATAATTTATACTTTATCTCTTAGCTTAACCCCCTCGGAAAACCTTTTTAACAAGTATTATTGTGATATATTTTTACATTATATACATTTAATTATGATGAAAAAATATGTTGGAATTATAAGATAATATTAATCATTACAATTTAAAATATATAATCCATTTTTATCAATTTAAATTACAAAAAGTGTTTTAAATTTATTCTAAATTTAACGAGTAAAATGTGACAAAATATGTTTTCTATAACATGAATTTTTCAATAATTATGTAAATTTTAAAAATTTATAAGAGTTTTAACCACCATTAGATGAATGATAATTTATTTTTTTGAATAAACTAAATAAAAAATACATTAAAATTATTTATATATAGTTTTTGATTTAATTTACTATTCTGAAATTTCATTGTTTACACAAAAATATTTCTCTAAAAAATAAATTTTCCTTCACTAAAATGATACTATCTTCACATATAACAAACTTATAATCAATATATGAATAATTAATCATTTTTAAATTCAATTAAACTATATTTCAATGAACTCATAGTTTATTAATTATTAAATAACAAAATATATTGAAAAATACGATACATTGAAAAAATGATCTTTTAAATAATATAAACATTAACATTAAAAATTTGTTACATTGTATTTAAGAATTAATAAATAAGTATTATATTAAAAAAAATATAATATATATTATTAATGATTAATTTTTTTTCTCACTTGTAAATCGAATTGATAGATGATATCATCAAAATTTAATATTAATATTTCAATAGTATATGAGGGTTAATTTAAGATTAATTTTTTTATAAATAATGATATAAATCACATATAATATATTAAATAAGAAATATATTTTAAAATATTAGGGTTTTACACATTCCCTTACTGATCATTTGACTTCATCCTTTTTTTATTTCCCTAGGTTATAATTGAGAGTATTATATATGATGTGTCTAAAAGAGTATCATGAGGGAAGAATACTTCTGGGAGATATTGAATATATTTGAAATTTTTTATCTATTCATTATTTTATAAAAATATTCTTATAAGTTCTAGGGTGTGATTTATTGAAAAATTATCACTGTTTTCTTAGAAAATTATTTAATTTTTAGGTTTACAATGTTTAGTTTACCCTGTTTCTTATGCGTCTTCATGATTTTAGGGGATTCAAGGTCCTCATTTGGTTTTTTTGGATACTTTTTATGGTTGTGGTTTTGTTGTGCATACCAATTAGTGATGTATTTTATTTATCAAGATTCTTGAGATTTAGTGTTTGGAAAAGAGTATTTGTGGGGTTTTCATACTGAGTTTGTGGTGAGATATAATGAATATGGAGGATAAATAATTTTTTAATGTTGATATCCTAATGTTCACTATCATAATTAATTAATAATAGTTATTTGTTTCTTATTGATGGAATAGATTGGGTTTTTTAAGGCTAAAAGAATTTTAGAGCTATTCTCATTTATTTTATTTTATTAATCTATTTGTGTTGATATTGTCTATTTTTCATCTTAATTTTCAAAACTATGTTTCATATTAATATTAAAGCTATAGAGGTATAATTTAACACATGGTATGGATTTATTTACACTCTAGTTGATCAAACCCATGATTATTATCCAATTAAAATTAGACTGCTACTCAATATTTTAATGTTTTAATTTATGTGGATCTAAACTAGAATTTAGTTAAATTATGTTAGTTATCAAGGAGGATCTTCAGTTGCATATATTGAAAAATCGATGAGTGGACTTAATCTTAATGTCTTCAATATATACATTTTCTCCTAAATAAAGGTAATATTATAATGATATTTTCATGTTTTAAATATTTGTCGAATATTTTGTATTTCTCAATACCACTTTGTGACTATTCACATATTTTTCTCTAACTATGTAAACATATTTTTTCCATTTTTCAATAATGATGGTGTAGTTTGTTCTATTCTTTATGTTGTATTTTCATTTTTATTTAATTCTTTTAAAGATGTTATGTTTCAATTTCTCTCTTCTCTAGATGGTGTGACATTGATTATTTATTCTCTTTCCATGAATAATTTATTTTTCTACTTCTAAGGGAGGGATATAGTATTAATTTGAGTTCTATTTTTCTATTATAAATTTTCATTATTTTATTCTAATATTTTAATAAGAGTTAATGTGATCTTAATGAGTGATTTACTTATAATCATTTAGTTAATATTTTTTTTTATTATTAATTTTTTCTACAATCCTTCTTCATAATAGTTCTGCATACAACTGAAGATAATTATTATTAGGGTTTGTGGTAATTTTATCATAAAAGCAGAGTTTGAGTGAGATTATCATTCATATTCTGATTAAGATATTGAATTATCATTTTTGTGACTAGAATGCGTTAAGAGAGAGATGGTGTTCTCTACACTCAATTGGATGATGATAAACAATTCATTTCAATATGAATACTAATTAATATTAAATTAAAATCACAATATTTATCATTGATTTCATTATTATTTATTCACATTAATTCCATTTTTTTAAATCATCTGAAGTTTTAATTTATATTCATCTTATATACATATGAATTAATTTTTTCAATCCCCATAGTTGATTTACTATTGCATTACATTTTAGATTCTATTTTTTTCATAATAATAAATGAAATTAGATAATTAGTGTTACATTATGAGATACATCGTGAGATCAAAAATAGGCCACGTGCCGTGATGATTTATACATAGGCAAATAAGTAATTTAATTGATTAGAGTTTTGTGATAAAATATCAACACAATACTAACATAATTTCCAAAGAGGTTCATTGAATTCCATAAGTAATTATTAAATGATTTTAGTGAAATTTTATAATATTTAATATCTAAAAAAGTCCATTGATAGATCATTATATTAAATTATTTTTTTATTATTTATGGAATTTTATTATATTTTATTAAATTTGTAGAGTCATTTTAATCATGGTTAATTATTTTCTTTTTGTAAATTCAATTTCATACAATTATTACCTATTGTGTTTTATTTTGTGACTATTTTGTAACCATTTGGGAGAATTTTTTTTGAATTTTACTTGTTCTTAAATTTTTTTACTAGATATGAAAATGGATTTTGAAGAAGAACACACTTTGTATGATTTGGTGATAGCTTTTTCATAAGTATTATGAGTGTTTTTGTTAAGTATGTTAGGAGAAAAAGTTTATTGAATTAATATTTAATTCTAAGGAAGGATTTTTAGGCTAGACTCCTTGGGCCCTTATCCAAGGAATTATGTGATTAATCAATAGTTTATACTAAATTTTATAATAGTGTGGTAGAAAAAATATATCTACCACGATAATTTGAATAATTTACTTACTCTATTTATAACGATTGGGGTTTGGATTTTGAGGAAATCATAAATGGCAAACCCACATCCACTACATTTTAGTTTTACTCTAAATACACTACACATTATATATGTCGTAGATGAAACCAATAAGGTAATTGAATATTAATTGAAGTTATGTTTTTTAAATATATAAATAATAATTCATCTTTCATTTTTAATTTGTATAGGTTAAGCATCTATTCATACTACCTTGGTTAAAAAAATAATATAATGTTTATTTAGCAAAGGTGAATAATGTGGAAATTACTATATTTTCCCAAATCATTTATTGATTTAACTAGGAGGATATTTTGTATCCCAATTAAATTTATTTTGACCATTATTATACAATTACCAATTTTTTCTTTGATAAAAATGTTATTTTAACTGAAAAATAAAATTTTCCATAATTATAAGTTTCTTCTAATAATTAATTCCCACATTGGTATGATTTTATGTTTACTGAAATGATTTTTTTAATTAATATTCATTTGTAAAATAAAAGTGTATTGTTATTATAAATTAGAAAGCACTTGTAATGAATTTAATAAGTATAAATAAAATATTAAATAAATAGTAGAGATTTGAATTTTCATATTATGTTTTTTTCTTAATGTTATATTCAATTATAAGGTTAATGTAATTATTTTGACTCAATATATTAATTAATATTCATTCTTGAAAATGATTAATTTTTTTGAGAATAATTTTTGAAATGTAGAGCTTCATTATTTATTTGAAATTTTTTATGGAAAATATAATTTGGATGAGAAAATAAAATCATTCAATCATTTATAATTTGGTTCTCAACATACCATTATAAACTTACTTGATAAAGGGGAAATTACTTTAAAATAAAAAATGGAAAAGAAAAAGTTGAGTTTATTATTGAATTAGATGAAATCAATTGATTGAGTGACCATATTTGTTATGAGATAATATAGTTATTACTTAATATAATATAATTAAGTGAATTTTATAACATACAAAAATTTAAATATTTATTTTTTATTATTGATAATTGTAATATTAAATATAAATAATTTAGTCCTACATAGGATAAAGTGTATTATGTTTTAAGATTTTGATAGAAGTGATATTTTTGAATGTTTACCCCTAAAATAACACTTGAACATAACATTTTGAGACAAAAAAACTATTCTTTTAAAACCCAATAATGATCATTGAAAATTTCATTGATTACATTTAAGGAACAAAAAAATAAAACCCCCTTTTATGGAAACAATTTTAAAATTCATGTTTTTGACAAAAGGGGTGAGTGGGTCATACCTCCTAAAATTTTATTTTTTTTATTACATTTCCAAATATTACATCTAACATTTTAACTATTTTTATGATATAGTTTTTTATATGGATTTTCTTATAATTCGAAAAGATAAAAAACAAAACTACCAATACTGTTACAATTCCACTTTGACACTTGTTGATTATTGATCATGCTTCACTAATAGAGAGTACCTCAATCCAATCCCAATTTATATTTTATTATATTACTATAATTTATATTTTATTGGAAACACAAATCAGAAATAGATGAGCACTATATTTAGAAAAATATTAATATTCTATCCAACTTGGGATAATACATTTAGGTATGTGTTTTCATTGGTTATTTTCAGAAAAAAAATATTTGGTTTTTTTATTTAGAGATATATAAATTCTATTTGTATGAAATTATATTAAAGGGAAAGATCAATTATGGATATCCATTTCAATGAAAGAAAAAACATAGATTTTTTCTCTCACATATTGTTTTGTGTTTAGTTTTTTTGTTCTATTATTTTGATTAAATACATCATAATTGAATATAGAATACAAGGTTTAAAAGAAATATGGCAGAGATACTAAATTATTTTTAACATTAATTTGTTTCATTATATTAATTTACTATTTTTTTCACTATTATTTATGTTCTATTTGAATTTTTAATCATTCATGACGAATTTTTTTAATTGATGTAATTTTTTATCGGATATAGTGTATTATTGAGAGATTGAACTAAAATTATCTTTGTAAAATCTAAAATATGTTATATATATATGTTATTGTATTAAATGTTTTACTATTTTCTAATCTGAAAAGAGCATTGTTATTTCTATTTTTATAAACTATTTACTATTGAGATAGATAATATTATTTATCCTTGATTTATAAATGCATACTCTACCATAGACTTCATCATTAGGGACAATTTTGAATAAAATAATGTGGAATGGTTTCATTTTTCATATAAAATAATATACTTTTTATGGGTCTTAAAATATATGAAAATATGATGTTTTTATTCAAATTTAAAACTAATTTTACAAGTTACTGAGTTGTCAAATATTTTCTCCATTTCTTATAGAATATTTTGAGTAACAGTTTTTGGTATTAATAACTTGAAAAACCATCTTGCGAGATCTTTTTTTTCATCTCACACATTTTTATGTAGAATCAATATATGAATCCCATTATCAATTTGGTCATATTATTAAAGAAGATTAACAATATGACCATGTTGGGTTTTTTGTTTTCCTTTTTGATTTAAATAATGAATGATATTGTTTATTTATTTAAATTTATTTGTTGGTTCATCATTATAATTCATCAAATTTATTGTGCTAAATTATTTATTTATTTATTATATTGTAAAAGGGTTAATTTATTTAATGTGTGTGTATTATTAATCATTGGGAAAAGTATTATTTTTAAAAAAAATCCTTCAAACATGTATAAATTATTTTACCTTCATTTTTAAAATTTATTATTTGATAATATTTTCAAATTATATTCCAGATACATTCTAAAAACATTTATTTCTATTTTTTGATAACTTTTTTTTTGTTGATTAATATAATGGGGGAAAAAATATTTATTGTACTTTTTATTTTCTTATTAACAATCTTCCTTCACCAAAACTGATGTTATATTCTTATTATTTAAGCTGGGTTCATTCAACTTTAATACATTTTTTTGTATTTTACATTTATCTTTTCCCAGGATATTATAATAAAAGTGTGTCTAAATTAATAATCTAGGAAATTTTGTATTTATTTTAATTATCCATTCAAAATATTCCTCAAAATTAAAAGAATATGGGAATATTATATGTTTTTAGTAATTATTTTTATTTTAGATAACAAATAGAAAAAATTATTACTATGTGTTTCAGAATATTGTAAATAATAAAATAATATTTTGTTTTATTAGTAGTTATATTTTAAATATTATTGAATATTATAGTTGATTTAATTGGACATCAATAGTGGGAATACCTGATTGAAATTATATAGACCTTAGATGTATTTTTGTATATTTTTGATCTAATTGAGCATTCATTATAATATTGGAATAATGATTCATTATATACTTGCGATATTGATAAAATAGGTGATCATATTAGATAATTTGTAGAAATTAATGAAAATGATAAATAATGTTGAATTATTTGTGAGAATTATGTAAGAGTCAATATATGATTATTATGGATAATTTTGAGTTCATCAAAATATATTTTAGAGGATTTGAAATGGTTGGGGCCTGGTTTTGAAACTCTATAAATTTTGGTGACTTGAAATCTTTCTAGGTCTAAAAATAAATATAATTAATCCACAAAAATTCCCTAATTATAGAATATATATGATTTTCTAGGATAATGGTAGGAAAAAGGAAAATAAAATGAATACATATAACACACCAAGAGTAATGGAAAAAATTGAAAACGTAATGAATACATCTAATGTACCAATGATAAATTGAAGTAAGATAGAAAAATTATTGGATATATATGGTCAAATGATAATACATACAATTTACATATAGGGAATGAATACAATTTTAATGGAATGAATGAATTACTCTAAATACATGAAATGATATTCATCTAATATAGTAACCATTATGGTGGGAAAAATAAATATGTGATATGTATCTGAGAGGAAAATGAATATGTAAAATTCGATACATTAGGAATTGAAAATGTGAAAGTCTATCATTATCTTCTTAATATTAATTTATTATTACAAGGAATTTTTTAGTTTTTCATAAAGGTATTCATAATACACTATATATAATATAATATTTCCTCACAGTAGTGATATTTTATAAGCCATGATTATCATGTAATATGTTACACAATGATAATTTAATGTGTCTATAAGAATTTGGACACATAATTTTGATGATTAAAAATATATTGATTATTTATTTAAACATCACAATGGATAAATGTGTTTTTATTAAGGAATATGATAAATAAATAATTCCCAGGGAGGTTCTATGAATTAAAGGTTGTTTCCCCATGATAGAAGTACCATGATAAGAGACATGATGAAACTAACTAAAAATTAATAGAATTAAGGGGTTTAAATAATGATGGATTTCATTGAATTTTTTATGAAATAAATTTCCTATCTCTCATGGAAATTGAAATAGATGATTTTTACTGGGAATAAATGAAATTTAAAAAAGGAATTTCTTTTTTGAAATTTTATATATGATATATAATGATATTTCATGTAATGATGGAGATATATATTTAAAAATTAAATGTATTATTCATATATTACAATGATTATAATAAAAAATGAATAAGTTAGAAATTATCGAACATTAATTATTCAAAATACAATACTCTACATAAAAAAAATACATGTTTATTAATGATTGGGGATTAAGATAATAATTGAAATTTAATTCTATTATACTTATTCTTGGTGTTGAGGAAAGTAAATTCTATTGATTATCATCCAGAGGCATAAATATTAGAAGGAATATGGTTGACTCATGTGTCAATTCTCTCATGAATGTGTATACTATTCTGAAATTGTTAAATGGAAGGGAGACACACATAAAATAATGGGGACACTTCTATAGTAGCTGAACATCCTACCATGGAAATAATATATTATTACCTTATATTGAATAATCCTAATATATAATGATGTTCTTTTTTATTCTTAATTGAAAATGAACTCATTAATGTGTAATAGTTTTAGTAGAAAATAGTCCTTCACTATTAATAGCTCTATATAATAATTCAAGGATTTAATCTTCCCTTAACATATATAATAATGGAAATCCATTCTAGTGAAACTGAAGAATAATGTTTGATATGAGACATACGGGGTGGCCCGATCTTCCCGGTGTAGGACAGGATATGAAGGATGTGGTTCAGGGCTATGTGGTGGATGATGTGTATAGATAGAAGATTCATTTATCCAATCAATGATATAAGGAGCGTGGCCTACTACTAAGACAACAAACTCAAGGGAGCGATGTGATATACAATCCACACAACAAACCACTAGGGTAGAGGCATTTAATTTGGGGATTTGTGATCTTGGACCACCACTGTAACTTATAGATTGATAATTCAAGAATGCATAAGAGCATGGGAAAACCAGGGAAAATCCTCACACAATGGAGAGAAAAAAATAAAAATCTCTCAATTAATTCTTGAATTCCTTACAAGTGCCATGGGTGTGGCTATCTGTAGCCAAGGGGGTGGTACAATAGTCAAGGGTCTAATATCGTAAAGTCATAAAGGCTAAGCTACTTTGTTCCCATAAATTCAAAAAGATAAATTCTACCAAAGACTTATGAAAAAATGGAACATAGAATTCCGATTCAAGACCACCTGATTTAACATTGAATGCATAGCCCACCGAATTTGACTTTGGTGACTAGATAGGTCATTTCTAGAATCCTTAATGTTGGAATGGATTCAAAATTCATGCAAACATGTGGGACAAGAATTAAGAATCATTTTTGGGCTTCAATAAGTGAGAAATACGTCCATTTTATCTACATATGCATGGAACAATACATTTTCCTTTAATAAAGCAATTTGGGCACCCATTGTAGCCCTAAACCACTTTAATCTCCCTTGCATCATTGGTCCTTTCAAATATAACTCCTCCTTCTGCACAATCGACTTGGTTCCATTAACATGGTTTTCATCATACTAACCTTCTTTAATATGTGTTGTCCTCGACTCTTCATCCACTACACCCAAATAAAGAGAATGATAAAAAACATTTAAAGTGGAACTTACACCATAATCACATAGAAAAATTCTCTTCTAGGAATTGTTGTTAATATTCTCGAGCACATGGAATAGTTTCTCTCCTTGTTGCATGAGTTTTTATTTTGTATTGTTGGAAAATATCTCCATTAGTATATCAATCCATACCAAGTCTCCAGGCTTGAACAACACAGTTTTACGACCCTTGTTTTCACGATCAAAATATTTGTGGGTCATATGCCCAATATTTTTCCATTTCTTTTCATAGATTTTATAATGAATTCGTCCCTCCCTTTCTCATCAATATTAGTTACTTCCTAAAAAGGAATAGGAACTATATCAATAGTGGAGAGAGGTTTAAAACTGTAAAAAATTTCTAATGGATTATATTTACTAGTTGTGTGCATGGCTGTGTTATATGAGAATTCCACTTTTGGCAGACACTCCTCCCAATTCTTGAGATTCTTCTTGACAAATTTTCACAGAAGGGATGATAATGTTTGATTCAACACCTCTATTTTCCATCAGTTTGCTGGTGAAAGGTAGTGTAAAAAAATAACATTGTACCATGTTTTCTCTACAAGGTATTCCAAAAGTAACTATGGAATTTTGTGTCTCGATCTAACAAATTTTTATTGAATTATTCTAGAATGAAAAGTGTTTTAATGTGAGTGGAATCATCTATTTTCTGACAAGGAATAAAATGTTCCATTTTAGAAAATTGATCCACCATAACAAAAATGAAATCTGTATCCCTCTTTTTCCTTGGTAATCCCAAAATAAATTCCACTTATATGTCATCCCAATGGTTTTAGGGGATTATTAGAGGAAGATATAATCCATGTGGGCAAGGTTTCAATATTACTTTATGGTAAAAAATCCACTTTCCCAAAAAACATCCAAACATTTAGCTATTCTAGGCCAATAAAAATGTTCACAAAGAATAGTTAATTTTTTTCAACACCAAAATGTCCCATTAAACCGCCATAATGTGACTCCATTATTAAAATTAAATGGATAGAGAAATTTGGAATAAAAATCTTATCAAACCAGAATAAGTATCCATCATGTAAATAAAACTTTTCCCAACTAAGTCCAGGTTTACAATATCCAAATGGTTCACCAAAATCACTACATATAGAATATAAATCTTTAATGCTTTCAAAACCAAGGTGTTTTTAATCCAACACGGATAAAAGATAATTTCTACATGAAGGTGCATCTTCCACAATATTTTATTTACCCTATTATGCTTGATGACATAAAGAAATTCTTCAATGAATTCCATCCATCTAGTATGTCTCTAATTTAGTTTATTTTGGCTCTTATTTTACTTAAGTGTCTTGTGATCAGAATGGATCACAAATTCATTAATCCAAAAATAGTTCTTCAATGTCTCTAGTACTCTAAAAAATGAATACAAATCTTTATCATATGTAGCATTGTTTAGAGTTGGTCCATTTAACTTATCACTAAAATAAGAAACAAAATTACCTTCCCACATATGTACTCCACTAATACCAATTCCACTTGCATCGTATTCAATATCAATGGTCATAAAAACATCTGGGAGTCCATGTAGAGGGGCAGAGGTGAGTGGATCTTTAGGAGCTTAGAAATCCATCTCTTCAGTTTTCTCCCATTTGAAAGGAACATTCATCCATTTCAATTTGTTCAATAGAGCTGATAGTTTTCTAAAGTCCTTTTAAAATATCATGTAAAACTATAAAGTCAATGAAAACATTTTACCTACCCAATGGAGGTCAGATTTGCTCAGTCTTATATTTGTTTGATCTTCTCAGTTTCCTCATCTACTCCTTTACCGATGAAAAAGAATCCAAGGAAAACTATCTTATCGATGCACAATTCAAACATATAATGTCACGACCCGTCCTCGGGGCCTGTGCCGTGACTACCCCAAGCCCGCCTTCCATAGGCCAGGGGCTGGCGACTAGCACCAAAGGCGTAAATCCCGATTACTGGGCAGACATTGCCTTTATAAAAGTAAACAAAACACCACATAGTACAATTGGAAGTAAAACACTAAGTACAAAAGAAAGTGCTGAAAAGTAAATGGGCCAGAATACAAACCCAACTGAAAGTACAGTTACAACTGAACGAATGTACAACATAAAAAGACAAACAGCTGGAAGAAAGGAAGCAGCTCCTGGGTCGTCCTCCTCGGATCCTACCTGAAGGGTAGGAATAGGTGGCGCAACTCCTGGATCGTCCACCACGAATCCTACCTGAAGGGTAAGTACAGATAGCCTCCACAACGCTCTCGCTCGTCAACCTCCTCTGAGTGTCGTCTTTCCGTGAAGTCCACCTTCAGATACTAACTCGTCATGTAGTCCACCTTCGGGTACCGTCCAGTCCTCAGACACTCGGCCTCCGTCAGCACTACCCGTCGTCTGCAACCAACACAACGAGGTGCGGGCATAGCCCGTGCAGGGTTGAGTATAACGATACTCAGTAGGGACCCCGAGACCCTCAAGGTCTCACTAAAACTGACAAAGATAACCACAAAGAAGGTCTCAACAGATAACATCTACTTAGGTATATGCCCATACATATACCTAAGTTATCAAGTAACCCATCTCAATCATGAGGAAAAACAAGGATTATGAAATCAACGGATAACCACTACCCAGGTATATGCCCATACATATACCTATGTTATCAAGTAACCCATCTCAATCATGAGGAAACACAAAGGTCATAGACTCAGCTCAAACTAGGATTTTTTTATCGAATCTGTAACTGCTGAAGAGTCCTGTCTCTGGAGTGTACAGTGGTCCCGTCACGACTCTGAGGTATTTCTCACTATCCTAAGACTGCTGAGGTACTCCTCCTGTCAAGTACCGTGGGCCAGCCACCCAAACACAGTTGTGCTTCTCGCCGGGGTATGCCACCCAAACATAGTAGTGCACACCCCCTAATAGCCTGCAGAGGTACTCTCTGGACGAGTACCATGGGACTGCACTATCACACAAGTAGTGCTCTGTCCGCCATGGGTCTGCACCCAAACAATGTAGTGCTCCGTCCACTGGGCTAGTCGACTCACTCCAAGTCAAGTCGGTCAAGCAGTCGTCAGGTCTCAGTAAACTACATGGTCCCCGTACTCCACACGCTCATCTCTGGGAGGGTCCTCTCCACGAGCTACAGTTCGATACTCCATTTATCTCAAAGTCCCACGATGAAGTATCTAAAAGGACCGCCTCGTCATAGGGGTCTCAACGCAACAGACATCGCCTCAATCGGACACCCGGTCTGTGAGTTATTAGCCTTTTCGTCCCAGGGGCCCGGTTGGTTTCGTAAGAGAACCAACCCGGCGGTATCTCAACTGTACCCTGAACTCTCATAGGGTATACTCATAGGGACCGTTTCTCAATGAGATCACCAACGCCACTGACGATTCGTCAATCAGACGTCTCGTCTGAAAGATAACGGCTTTCCCGTTCCAAGGGCCCGGTTGGATTTCGTGTACAATCCAACCCGGCCACTATCCAATAGCAACCAAAACTCGGGTGAAGTATGCCAAAAGTTCCATCTCATCAAGAGGAATTCAACGAGACAGACGGCGCATCAATCGTACGCCCGGTCTGTGAGTTATTTGCTTTTTCGTTCCAGGGGCCCGGTTGGATTCTTGAGCGAACCAACCCAACCACACTCTGACGGCATCCAAACCTCAATCGGAGTAAGCCAAAAGATCCGTCTCACTTAGAGGAATCCATCAAATTCGACGGCACATCAATCGGATGTCCGGAGCTCAAGATATAAGCATTTCCGCTCCGAGGGCCCGGTTTGTTTCATATCCGAACCAACCCGGCCGAACCCAAGGTATTTCGAAACCTTGAGTTCAATTTATCAAAACGCCCGTCTCATTCCGAGGATCGCTACGCAACTGACAGTACGTCGATCGGAGGTCCGTAGCCCAATATATGGGAAAAAGACCAAAGAGGGTCCGAAAACGGGGTGTCTGGGCCCGGACCGACCCGACCCGGCGGGTCGGCTCGGTTCGGTTGACCGGCCGAGCGAGGGAACCGCGGACCCTATGAGGGGGCCGCTCCGTGGCGCCTGGATGCGACATGTCGGCCGCGTCCCACCCCTCGGTTCCGCACGGCTGCGGAACCGACCTCGTAGCCGCGGCTTCAATTGCGGCGGGTTTTGCCGGCTGTGTGCCGACGGGAGCTTCCGCGGACCACCGGACGCGCTCCGGTGGTCCGTTTTGCTTGCGGTCTTCTCCAGTGGTCCACCTGGGACCCGATCGTCACTTCAAGGCCCTAAAATGCCATAGTGGCCTGCTTCTTCATCGTCCGTCAATCCACACATCGATAAAAAAGCTGCGGAGGGTTGTCGGGCCGTGTTTGTTCGGCCCGCGCCCTCCGTGTTAGGTGTTATCAATTGGGAAAAAAACAAATGATTTTAATCATTGAGGTGGGTATAATTTATCCAAAATAAATTATACAAACACCATTCAATCAAATACCGATGCACGAGAGTTTAAAATTTGAATGCGCAGCGTGACGACGTCGCGCTTTCTTGCCGCTCAATCCCTCGCGGCATGACGATGTCGTGCATCCTTGCCGCTCGATCCCGCGTGGTGCGATGGCACCGCTTCAATTTCATTCGATCCGCAAAAAAAAGAAAAACAATAAGGGAGGGGGGACGGCCGTGTTTGTGCGGTCTGGCCTCCTCCCGTTAACTGATATCATGCGGTCCAAATATCGCGGATAAAAGACGGAACAGAATCACGTAAGGAAAAACACGTAAACCCCCTACCTCAAGTTGTCATTCGAAGATTGTAACGGGTATGGATCGTCTTGGAAGAAGTGTCGCAGAAACGGTATCGTCGACGTTACGTCGTCGATCTCTGAGGATCCGACGTTTTTTTACCTTCGTTGGAGGGAGGCGTTCTTCGTTGGTGGCGATGCGTTCTTCACGTTCTTCGTCGAAGAATGAAGAACTTCAAGCCTTGTATCTTTCTCCCAAAATCCTCTCGACAAGCTATCCCCCCAAATAAAATAAGTGTATCTCTTATTTTATTAACCAAGTCATAAGTTTGCATTTAATAAGATCAAAACAGTAAATTCAATTGAATTAAATGCAACGCTTTAATCCCCCAAATTAAATAGGGGCGTTTAATAACTTATTAAATGCAAGGGTTGACTTAACATTAAGAGGGGGTGCGGGTGCGTTACTTAGAGGGAAAGAAACAGTGGGGCTCGTGCGGGCCCCACCTCACAAATATCCTACCAAGAGGGTAGGATATTTTGGATTGCACCCTATCCGCTTCAACCCAGCTTAAGTAGCTTTAAGTGGCTTTAAATGGCATTAAGTGGATTTAAGTGGCTTTAAGTGAAATAAAATAAAGTTTGTCGTACCACATTATTTTATTTCTTAACTTAAAGCCCAAAAAAAATTAAAAACCACACCCAAGCAAATGCAACTCCGGAAGAGGTGTTTCTAAGAAAATACCGGCACTCTGATTCCATCGGTGCCCTCGGAATTAGATTCCGAGCACCAGTTCAAAATTTGGAGAAACCCACTCATTCGTTCACTGAACGTACCCGAGCCAAACTTTTAAAATTGATTTCGGGCACACCGGGCCTCGGAATCAGGCACCGTCAGAAACTGAGTTCTTGTAAAATCCCAAAGACAATTTAGAAAAAAATTTCCCTTGAAATTTCCGAGTCTTTTCATTACTCCCATCATAGGGCTTTACGTCCTCATAAAGATTTAACACCAACTAGGGTCACAAAAGCGGTACGAAGCACGCATCTGGGCCTTACGCTCCCATGTGCTCACCCGGAGGTTACCGTACTGCCAGAGAAAGTGCACTCGAGGAATCGATCGTCCTTATAGGATATGCTCCTGTCAATCCTCGATCCCCACTGGAACATTCGTGAAAGACACCCCATCTCCATCGTCATGCTCCTCATGGTCGATGATATGCGAAGGGTCGAGCACGTATCTCCTCAGTTGAGATATGTGGAAGTCGTCGTGCACCTGGTGCAACTGAGGTGGATGGGTCAAGCGGTAAACGACCCCGCCTACCCAGCTGGGGACCTAGAAAGGTCCGTTGAACCTCGGAGATAACTTGCCGCCTTGGCCACATCTCCATAAACCTCGTCGAGGTGAGACCCGTATAAGGACGTGATCGTCATTCTCGAACTCATGAGGCCTCCAATTCCTGTTTAGAACAGAAACTTAAAACGACTGCTACCACGAGGGTAAGGTTGACCGACTTAAGAATGATCGGTCGCACCCTCTTGTGCATTAGTTTATCCTGTGCTGCCAGGGGTTTCGTTTTCCCCAACCAAGGAAAACTCATCCCGACGTCTTAGTTAAACCACAACCTTATTTCCTAATACTGTAAATTTGTGTATGAACTGTGATTGCCCAGTCCATACTCAAACCAACGTCATAAGGACTCAACACTGCCACCAAGAGATTCCAACCAAAACTCTCACCTCGAGGGTCTGACCACACCGTCGACGTAAGTGTGATTATCGAGTATCCACCCATGGTATCTCCAGACGTGAGGGTCAATTCTACGGCTTACCGGAAACTCAAGGTCTGGGACAAGATTCGTGGAAGGAAGGAATGATTCTTATCGACATCTGTTACTACAGCAGCTAGTAGTGGACATAGACTGTCCCTTGAATCATTTTTAGAGCCATTGGGTCACACTCCTTGACCGCATGCAGCCGCACTCTTCCTCCACCCTCCAGCTCCCTGAGCCTGGAGGGGATAACTAAGGCGGGTGGTTGTTGCATGCTAAGATGTACACCACCTCATGCTGCTCTCCTAGCTCTACCTCCACGTCTGCTGCTCCGAAGACTCATCTCTCCTTAAAGCTTCATCTTCTTGAAACATTTAACACGCTCGAGTCTCTATGACTGGCACCGGTTTCCTGTTTCTTACTGCACTGTGCAGTCTTCATCAACTCCTGGATGATCTGCACCTTCTTTGCATATGATCTGGAAGAGCTGCTAAAATTTCTCCTTTGACGAAAAGAGAAACTTGGTCTCATCCCCTGGATGAACCACGCCCATTTCCTAATACAGTCAATCCTGACATGGATGATACATTCATGCCATGGATGACGTCGTAAGGCCTCGACGTAACTACCAAGAGATCCAACCGTCACTCTCGCCTCCAAGGGTCCAGTCACGCTGTCGGCATCAGTGTGAGGTCACTGGGTCTCCTCCAGTAGAAATCTCGAAAGTGAGGGTCAAGTCAACAGTTTTAACTGGGACCTCTCAGTATCAACCAAACAAAGGGACAAGAAAGAAAACATCACAAAGACAAGTGTCTTTTTATTATTGCATCTCATAGTACAAAGACACGAATACAACAACAATATGGAACTAGAAGTAAAAGGGACATATCCACTAGTTCCGCTCCTATCCACCTGCTCTCAGAGCTCTACTGCCTTGTCCACTGCTCGGCTGTTGCTCAAGCACTCGTCTCTGCTTCTTCCTCGGTGGCTCCTCCAGTTCCTGCGGATCAATAGTGCAGGGGGTCGGACCGTCAAGTGATAGGTGACCCTTCCTGCCGTATTCATAACACTTCCTGCTCCTCATACGGCTGGCTCTAACCCCACCCCGGGTGCCCCGTACCACCTGTCCTAAAACCCGAGATCGCCCAACTACTGGTATAGTCCTCCTAGACCTCTGCATCATCTTTCTACTACCCACAGATGACTCGGATACTAATCGAAAAAAACGCGGAAAAGGCAGTAGGTCCTGAACACGCTCAGGGTGTAGAGCTACTAGCACAAACTCCACCGTGAAGAAGGTCTCGAAGTCTTCCCATGCGAAGTTTATCCCATCGCAAAACTGGAATAAGTGGCTCCACCACCTGCCTGCTGCTCCATGAAGAAGGCTGGCAGCAAAGATCACCGTGAAGTCTGCAGGCGTCCCCACTAGCCTGAAGACTCTCACCAGTACCTCCAGCCAATCCTCAGCCACATGCGGGTCCGTCTCTCCCCGGAACCTTGGTGACCTCTGGCGTTGGAACTCATGCAATGCACTAAAGTGGCATGCATCGCCTACTGCTGGGGCTAGTGGAATCGGTGACCCAACGTATGGTAGTACATCTGGTGCCTCAACTATAAGAGGGCCCTGTACCGAAGCCTCGTTGCTCGGCATGCTGTCAGTACACACATCCCTCTGGGCTGTAGCTGGTCGTCCGAGAAAAGGCATGTTGAAAGAAGCAACGTGACACGGTCAAATGATTATACCTGGTGAGCTGACCTGGTTTGAGATGATATCTAAATAAAACTTATGGAAACACACATGCAATAAGTGTTTTCATGCACAAAGTCGGAATTCAGTTGTCAGGGACCTGGTGTATGGATTCTTCGGCCACCCGCACTAACACTGGACTCCCTGAACTGAAAACCACACTCGGTACTCTTAACACTATTGCTTCACAGAAAGAAAATATCAGAGTTATAAGTTTTGCGGTAGAACCGACTCCTCTGATACCAATTTGTCACAACCCATCCTCGGGGCCTGTGCTGTGACTACCCCAAGCCTGCCTTCCATAGGCTAGGGGCTGGCGACTAGCACCAAAGGCATAAATCCCAATAACTGGGAAGGCATTGCCTTTATAAAAGTAAACAAAACACCACAGAGTACAAGTGGATGTAAAAAACTATGTAAAAAAGAAAGTGCTGAAAAGTAAATGGGCCAGAATACAAACCCAACTGAAAGTACAGCTACAACTGAATGAAAGTACAATAGAAAAATACAAATAGCTGGAAGAAAGGAAGCAGCTCTTGGGTCGTCCTCCTCGGATCCTACCTGAAGGGTAGGTACAGATGGCGCAGCTCCTGGATCGTCCACCACAGATCCTACCTGAAGGGTTGGTACAGATAGCATCCACAAGGCTCTCACTCATCAACCTCCTCCGAGTGTTGTCTCGCCGTGAAGTCCACCTCCGGATACTAACTCGTCGTGTAGTCCACCTCCGGATACCATCCAGTCCTCGAACACTCTGCCTCCGTCAGCACTACCCGTCGTCTGCAACCTACACAACGAGGTGCGGGCATAGCCCGTGCAGGGGTGATTATAACGATACTCAGTAGGGACCCTGAGACCCTCAAGGTCTCAATAAAACCAACAAGGATAACCCCAAATAAGATCTCAACAGATAACCTCTACTTAGGTATATTCCCATACATATACCTAAGTTATCAAGTAACCCATCTCAATCACGAGGAACCAAAAGGATTATGATATCAACGGATAACCACTACCCAGGTATATGCCCATACATATACCTAATTTATCAAGTAACCCATATCAATCATTAGGAAACACAAAGGTCATAGACTTAGCTCAAACCATGATTTTTATTATCGAAACCATAACTGCTGAAGTGTCCCATCTCTGGAGTGTACAGTGGTCCTATCATGAATCTGAGGTACTTCTCACTAACCTAAGACTGCTGAGGTACTCCTCCTGTCGAGTACCGTGGGCCGGCCACCCAAACACAGTAGTGCTCCTGCCGGGGTATTCCACCCAAACACAGTAGTGCACACCCCCTAATAGCCTACAGAGAATCTCCAGACGAGTACCGCGGGTCTGCACTGTCACACTGGTAGTGCTCCATCCACCATGGGTCTGCACCCAAACAAATTAGTGCTCTTTCCACTGGGCTAGTCGACTCACTCCAGGTTGAGTCGGTCAAGCAGTCGTCAGGTCTCAGTCGGTTACACGGTCTCCGTACTCCACACACTCGTCTCTGTAAGGGTCTGCTCCACGAGCTACAGGTCGATACTCCATGTATCTCAAAGTCCCACTAAGAAGTATCTCAAAGGACCGCCTCGTCATATGTGTCTCAACGCAACAAACGGCGCGTCAATCGGACGCCCGGTCTGTGAGTTATTAGTCTTTTCATCCCATGGGCCCGGTTGGTTTCGTGAGCGAACCAACCCGGCCGTATCTCAACTGTACCCCGAACTCTCATAGGGTATACTCATAGGGACCGTTTCTCAACGAGATCACCAACACCGCTGACGGTTCGTCAAACGGATGTCTGGTCTGAAAGATAACAGCTTTCCCTTTCTAAGGGCCCGGTTGGATTTCGGGTACAATCCAACCCTGCCACTATCCAACAGCAACCAAAACTCAGGCGAAGAATGCCAAAAGATCCGTCTCATCAAGAGGAATTCAACGAGACAGACGGCGCGTCAATCGGACGCCCGGTCTCTGAGTTATTGGCTGTTTTGTTCTAGGGTCCCGGTTTGTTTCGTGAGTGAACCAACCCGACCACACTCCGACGGCATCCAAAGCTTGAGAGGAGTAAGCCAAAAGATCCGTCTCACTTAGAGGAATCCATCAAAGTTGACGGTACATCAATCGGACATCCGGAGCTCACAATATAAGCGTTTTCGCTCCGAGGGCCGGGTTAGTTTCGTATCCGAACCAACCCGGCCAAACCCAAGGTATTCTGAAACCTTGAGTGGGATATACCTAAATGACCATCTCGTTCCAAAGATCGCTACGCAACTGACAGTACGTCGATCGGAGGTCCGTAGACCAAGATATGGGAAAAAGACCAAAGAGGGTCCGAAAACGGGGGGGTCTGGGCCCGGACCGACTCGGCCCGACCCCCCCTGGGTCGGCCTGAACCGGGTCGACCCGACCCGGTTGGGCGCGACCCGGCCCGGTGGGTCGGTTCGGTTCGGTTGACCGGCCGAGTGAGGGAACCGCGGCCCCTGCGCGGGGGCCGCTCCACGGCACCCGGACGCGGCATGTCGGCCGCGTCCCGACCCTCGGTTCCGTGCGGTCGCTGAACCGACCTCGCCGCCGCGGCTTCATCCGCGGCGTGTTTTTCCGGCAGCATGTCAGGCACCGCCGCCGCCTCCAGCGGGAGCTTCCGCAGACCACCGGACGCGCTCCGGTGGTCCGTTTTGAATGCGGTCTTCGCCATTGGTCCACCCGGGAACCGATCTTCACTACAAGGCCCTCAAACGCCATAACGGCATGCCTCGTCATCGTCTGTCGATCCGCACATCGATAAACAAGATGCTGAGGGTTGTCGGGCCGTGTTTTTTCGGTACGCGCCTTCCGCGTTAGGTGTTGTCAATTTGAAAAAAACACATGATTTTAATCATTTATGAGGGTATAATTTATCCAAAATAAATTATACGAACACATTGCAATCAAATACCCACACACGAGAGTTTAAAATTTGAGTGTGCGGCGTGACGACGTCGCACATTCTTGCCGCTCGATCCCGTGTGGCGTGACGATGTCACGCATCCTTGCCGCTCGATCCTGCCCGGTGCGATGTTACCGCGTCAATTTCATTCGATCCGCAACAACAAGAAAAACAATAAGGGAGAGGGGACGACCGTGTTTGTGTGGTCCGACCTCATCCCATTAACTGATATCATGCGGTCCAAATATCGCGGATTAAAGACGGAAGAGAATCACGTAAGGAAAAACACATAAACCCCCTACCTCAAGTTGTCGATCGAAGATTGTCGCGGGGATGGATTGTCATGGAAGAAGCATCGCAGAAAGGGAATCGTCGACGTTATGTCGTCGATCTCCGAGGATCCGTCATTTTTGTCGACCTTCGTCGGAGGGCGGAATTATTCTTTGGCGGCGATGTTTTCTTCATGTTCTTCATCGAAGAATGAAGAACTTCAAGCCTTGGATCTTTCTCCCAAAATCCTCTCGACAAGCTAACCCCCCAAATAAAATAAGTGTATCTCTTATTTTATTAACCAAGTTATAAGTTTGCATTTAATAAGATCAAAACAGTTAATTCAATTGAATTAAATGCAACGCTTTAATCCCCCAAATTCAATAGGGGCGTTTAATAACTTATTAAAAGCAAGGGATGACTTGACATTAAGAGGGTGTGTGGGTGCGTTACTTAGAGGGAAAGAAACGGTGGGGCTCATGCGGGCCCCACCTCACAAGTATTCTACCAAGAGGGTAGGATATTTTGGATTGCACCCTATCCGCTTCAACCCAGTTTAAGTAGCTTTAAGTGGCTTTAAGTGGCTTTAAGTGGCTTTAAGTGACTTTTAGTGAAATAAAATAAAGTTTTTCATACCATATTTTTTTATTTCTTAACTTAAAGCTCAAAAAAATTAAAATCCACACCCGAGAAAACGCAACTCCGGAAGTGGTGTTTCTAAGAAAATACCGGCGTTGCGATTCCATCGGTGCCCTCAAAATTCGATTCTGAGCACCAGTTCAGAAGTTAGAGAAACCCGCTCGTTCGTTCACTGAACGTACCCGAGCGAAACTTCGGAAAATGATTCCGGGCACACTGGGCCTCAGAATCAGGCGATGTCAGAAATTGAGTTCTTGTAAAATCCCAAAGAAAATTTAGAAAAAATTTTCCCTTCAAATTTCCAGGACTTTAAATATTAATCATTCCAAATATGTTTTATTTCCATAATACCTCAATGAATTTTCTTACGTGATCTACATGTTCATGAAATTTCCTACTATACACCAAAATATAATCAACATAATATACTACAAATATTATAATATTTTCACATAAGCCATGATTTATTAACCTCATAAATGTGCTAGGTGAATTGGTGAGACCAAAAGATATGACTAAACATTCAAAATATCCATGTTTTGTCTTAAATGCAGTTTTGTTGACCTCCTTCATTCATACTAATTTGATGGTATCCACTAATTAAATAATATTTTTATAAAAAAGTTGAACCATTTAATTAATCTATAATATCCTCTAACATAGGGATAAGATGATGATACCTGACTATGATTTTATTGATGGATCAACAGTCAATGCACATTCTCCAGGTTCCATCCTTCATTGGTGATAGAATAAATGGTACAACACAAGGACTAAGGCTCTCTCTAAAATATCCCACATCCAACAGCACTTGAACTTTCCTTTTAATCTCTTTAGTCTCTTCCGGGATGGTGCAATATGCAAGCGGTTCACTAGTGATTCTCTAGATATGAGGTCAATTTGATACTGAATACCACTAATGGGTAAAAAAATAGGTGGAACCTCTTCAAGAAACACATTTTCAAATTCTTGAAACAAATACTCAAGAACATGTGGAAATAGAGATTTTAAGATGTTAGTGTTCAACATCACCAATTTTTACATAGGTATGGAGATATTTTTTTTTAAAAATCAATGTTTCCATAACCTCACTCTTTTATTCAAATGTCACACTTTTATCTCCTCTTAATCATTTTTCCCTCTTGATTTTTCTTTTCTCTCCATTTATTTTCTTCTATTATTTTCTATTTTCCCTCATTCTCTCCTTTTTCATTTTCTCTCTTTTTTCCCTCATCACTCATTTTTTTATTTACCCATAAAATATTATCTTATATATTTTTTTGGGGTCATGGGGTTGAGGGTTATAGGTTCCCCTCATAGTAAAAATGAGTGACAGTTCATGAAACAATCATGAGTGACATGCCTATCATACTTCCGTGGTCGACCCAAAAATAAGTGGAACACATTCATAGGAAAAATGGAGCACAATACCTTATCCTTGTATTTACCAATGGATAAAAATACCTTCACCTTTTTTGTATCCTTAATCTCTACATGATCATTCGACCACTGAACCCGATATAGATGTTGATATCTCAATGTTGGAAGTCCCAACTTCTCTACCAACTCGGTGCTCACTACATTACTACAGCTTACTGCATCAATAATAACACCACATACCTTCCCATGGATCTTTCACCATGTATGGGAATGTTTCTTCTATTGTTCAATCTCTCCCATGGTCATTTATGTGCTTAGAACTCTCCTAGTGACATGAATCTCACTGTCTTCTTCAAATTCTCCATTATCATTTTCTAGAGATTCATCCATATCTTCTGAGCTATCTCCATCGTTCTCCCATTCTCCATACTATTTAATGGTCATGTTTCACCGAATTGGGAATTCACTAGCAATGTTACCTCTTCCTTGAAATTTGAAACACCAAATTTCCAAATTCCTTATTTGGTTAGTTCCAAAAGAAGGTTTCTTAGGTGGGAGAATTACCTTGTCCCTTTTGCAATCAACAACCTATTTTGGATTTGATTCTTCTTGATAAAACACTATTTTGTTGAATATATTATTGATAATAAATGATATAATTTCCTCACATTGTGATAAATATATTCATTTATGAAATATTTGGGATTAGATCATTCATTTGAAAATTTGTTGAAAATTCCAGTTTTACACTTTTAAAATGTACTATAGTATTTTGAAGATAAATATTATAATATTTATTATTTGAACAATTTATTTTGTAACAGTGTTACTAAAATAATTTTATGCAACTTTCATTCATGACACTAGAGCTAAAGTGTCCATTTTGATGGAGTAAATGATCCATTAATCCAATGGTGGGCTGGACTCGGAAGAATAGACATGGGTTCATTATTTGGGCCATATAGTCTTCATCCGGGCTTGGATTGAGCCCAAATTTTGTGGAAATCTCCGAAATATTATTTGTCACAAATCATCCTTATGGAAGGGTGGCCAATTCACGAGTTGTTGAGGCCAACTAGGCAGTGAAACATGGAATCAAATATTTGGCCGAGTTTTTCGTTTCAGACTTAACAAGTAATGTAACCCTAGCCCTCACAAACACTACATAAAGGGGGTTTTCACTCTTTTGGAGGGTTGGTCGAGGCATTGGGAAGTTTTTTCCGAAATTTTGTCTCTTGGTATCCCCTCACAAATCTTGGAAGATGTAAGGATTTGGGAAAACCTCTCTTCCAAAAAGGCTCTCCTCTCCCACCTCCTCTTTGTATTTTTTTTCTTTCATGTTTGTTTCATGATTTTTTCTTCAAATAATGTTTTTTGTTCTTCCCTTTTCTTCTTCTATTAACCTTATTAATTGGGTTGGAATAAAGAGTGGAGAAGATATTGGGTTCTACTCTTTCAATCCTTTGTTCATGCAAAACGTCTTCACGATGACTACACCGCCCACGGAAGAGTAGTTCTTTTTAGTAATCGGTTGACCTCTATCTTTATTCATTTAATTATTTTGAATCATTGAGATACTGTAATTCAATTTATATGATCCATGAATTGTGTTTTTAAATTATAAGAAACTAAATAAGCAATTGAATAATTAACACAAACACAAGCGAGGTCGAGATTTTGTGTAAATTGTGAGAGCGCGATCTTAATCGGTAATACAAGACCACACCAGATAAATTGGTAGTGTTCAAATATAATCCCTAAACACAATTCATCTTCATTTAAAGAATGGATATGTGCTCTAATTAAACAATGACCATAAGCTAACCCTAGAACAAAAATCAAAGCAGGGTGATGCGATTGTGTGTTCTGACACTAGCCCATGGTTTAAGTAATTATATTTATGTTGTTAGGTAAACTCTTGTAGGGTTCAAGGGTTAACAAATTAGGGGATAATAATTAAGTGGATATTGATTTAAATGATAATGATTAATAATTAAATTAATAGGTAGAGTTAGATCTATTATGCCTTTTAAAATATTTTCTAAAAAAACAACTTTTTGTTGTGTATTTTTAATCAAACTTCATTTAAAAATTAAAAACAAAAAAAATTAAATCTTGTTCCAACGAAATTCTTCTAGATTTAAAAACTATAAAAAAATCTCATCCTTTTAAGTATTTTTTCAATTCTATTCTCTTTTATTTTTTAGAACACCTCTGAAAAGTGGTTTTAATTCACTTCCTCCTTTGAAAGACGACCTTGGTCAGCCAGTCTGCTGCACCTAAGTACCCCAAAATCACACTAATCATTTGAGAGCACCCACGACAGTGCTATTTCAAATTGGAGTCGTTGCCGGGGAGGCATGTATTTTATTCAACTAATTAGAGGTATTTTTTTACTTGTATTTTATTATTTTACCTTCTCTTCTTTCATTCTTCTTTCCCCTTTCTCAATTATCTTTTTGGTCTTCTATTTTTTTGGGAACATCAAATAAAACTTATTATCAATTTATTATTGTCCACTTTTCTTCACATAATTTTTCTATTTCTTTGATTTATGACATGAACTAATTCCGAGGATCTCTTAGATCTTGACCCAATGATTGAATGCAGCCTTAGGGTGCAAATCCATCATTCAAAATCTACATGAAGTGTCGACATTTACCCAACTGGGGAATTCCTCCACTCTAGGAATTTTGAAATTGGAAGCACTTATAAGTCCAAATTAAAACAAGAACCAATGGCTGAAAATAATGGAAATGATCTTAATATAACCATTCAAGAATTGGTTGCACCGGATATTAAATATCAACAAAATTGTATTGCATACCCAAACCTCGAATCGGAATTTGAATTGAAATATGGATTAATTAACCTTCTTCTAAAGTTTCATGGCTTATCTGGTGAGGATCCCAACAAACACCTTATGGAATTTAATGTGGTTTGATCAAACATAAAACCAAGAAATTTTTCTGAAGATCAAATTAAATTAAGAGCATTCCCATTCTCACTTGATGGAGCTGCAAAAGATTGGATTCATTATTTGCAACCTGAAGATGTAACATGTTGGAATGATTTGAAATTCTATTTCTTGCAAAGATTTTTTCCAGCATCAAGGACCACATCCATTCGAAAGGAGATATAGGGGATCAAGAAATCCCAAGGAGAGTCAATATATGAGTACTGGGGGTGATTCAAGAAGGTGTGCACAAGCTGTCCACATCACCAAAACGATGAGAAACTCTTCATCCAATACTTCTACGAAGGACTCACACCCATGGAGAGGAGCATGGTGGATGCTGCAGCTGGAGAAGCATTGGTGGACAAGACACGAGCAACCTCACATGCATTGATCGACAAGATGGCTCAAAAATCCCAATAATTTGGAGATAGAGGTACACCACATATCATGGGAGTACATCAGGTAAGTCCTTCTTCTCTTGAAAGTCATTTGATTGATAACAAGTTGTAAGAATTGACCACTATGGTGAGACAGATTGCTTTGGCTCAAAAGACATCCCAACCCATTCCTTCAAGGCCTTGTGGCATTTTCACTTAGACAAGCCACCCAACTGACTGTTGCCCCCAACTACAAGAAACAGAAGATTTTGCAGCAGTATTCCCTGGGAGACCATTTCAGCAACAACAACAACCACATCCACAAAAAAAGTATGATTACTTTGCACCAACATTCAACCAAGGGTGGAAGGATCAATTAGACATGAGGTATGGTTCTGGACAACCACAAAGGCCACCCTTTCAACAAAACATCCAGCAGCCTCCACCTTACCAACAGGGTTTCCAACAACCCCAAAGGAGATTTGAAGCCCAAGATTCAGCAAGCTAGCAACAAGGGAATCCCCCACCCAAGGTATATTCTAACACTGATGACCTTTTGAAGAAAATTGTTCTTAATCAACGTAATGAGCTGAAAAGTCATGGTTCAGAGATAAGGGAGTTGAAGATTCAAATGAGCCAGATTTCTACCGCCCTCCATGAACTTGTAAGTAAGAATTACAGAAATCTACCTTCCCAACCCACTCCAAATCCAAAGGGTAATGTTAGTACGATCACATTGAGAAGTTGGAAGCAAATGAACAATACATCTGTACCTACCATTCCACCGGGATTCAACTCAACTCCAGAGAAGCCACATTCCATACCAACTCATGAGCAATCCAAGGAGAAAGGTAAAGGTAAGAAAAATATTGATTATGTTCCTCACAAACCCCTTCCTTTTCCAAACAGGGTTGTTAAAACCAAAAATATCACTGAAAAGGAAATGAAAAAAGAGGTTTTGGACACATTCATGTGTGTAGAGATCAACATCCATCTACTTGAAGCCATCAAACAAATCCCGAGGTAAGGAAAATTCTTAAAAGAACTCTGAACCAATCGAAGAGGGCTTAAGGGAAATGAGAGGATCAATCTTGGAAAGAATGTGTCAGCACTCATTACACCAACTCTAGCAACTTCAAGAAAGTGCAAGGATCCAAGGACATTCACCATCCCATGCACCATAGGGGAGTTGCACTTTTCTGATGTACTTTGTGATTTAGGTGCTTCCATAAATGTGATGCCTCACTCTGTATTCTCTTCCTTAAAGGTTGGTGAGTTGAAGCCGATAAGAGCAGTGGTGCAGTTGGTGAATATAGCTATGGCATATCCAGTGGGAGTCCTTGAGGATGTACTTGTCCAGGTAAAAGACATGATCTTTCCAGCAGACTTGTATGTGCTTAACATGGAGGATGATCATGTAAGTTGTCATTCCCCCATTATTTTAGGTAGGCCCTTCCTCAAAACATTAAAAACAATCATAAATGTCAATGAGGGTACACTTTCCATGGAGTTTGGAGATGATGTTGTGGTATTTAATGTCATGGAATCCATGAAGTACCCCTCTGAAGATCATTCTACTTTTGTTATCTCCCATTTTGAACCACCTAATAAAAACTCCATGGAATTTGATTGTCCTATGCTTAGGGAGATTATGAGTATTGGTTCAAGTTTCATGTCTAAGAGCACTTCCAAACCTATTTCTGATACACAATACTCTCTTGGATTTGATTTTGATATGGATTCATATTCTGATTTTGATCATGTTCACTCTGATTATGACATGGTTGTTGAGTATGCTGATGGATTTGATTATTTATTCGCTGATTTTGAAGATTTCTATTCTGATACTGATGCTCTTTGTGCACATATTTCAGTTCCGTCAATGTCTCCATCCATACTACACCCTCCTTCATTAGAACTCACTATTGGAAATATGAATTTTCACAATGCTTCTATACCAACGGTTTGTAAAAACCGTTGGTATTGCTTCCCTTTCACAACGGTTTGGCCAAACCGTTGGGAAAGCCCACTTTGAGGCCACTTTTCCCAACGGTTTGGCGAAACCGTTGGGAAAGGGTATGGCTTTCCCAACGGTTTGGCCAAACCATTGGGAAAATTCCCCTTTGTGACTACCTTTCCCAATAGTTTGGCCAAACCGTTGGGATAGGTATACCCTTTCCCAACGGTTTGGCCAAACTGTTGGGAAAAGTCCCCTTTGTGGCCACTTTTCCCAAAGGTTTGGCCAAACTGTTGGGAAAGGGTCCCCCATGGATCAACCTTCACCCAGAATGAAATTCCAAACTCAAAATCTATACCAACGGTTGTCAAAACCATTGGTATAGACCTATACCAACGGTTTTGACAACCGTTGGTATAGAACATTTTATTTTTTATCAGTTCTTCTTACCGAGAACATTATATAAATAATGATTTAAAATAATTATGAGAATACATATATATATTTATATAATTATGTTCACAAAAGTCCTGTTAGGTTAGTGGTTAAGTTGTTCAATGATAAACTAGGGGTCCTGGGATCAAATCCCAGTAGATGGTTTTTTTTGAAATACATATACCAACGGCTCCCTAATCGTTGGTATATATTTCCATATTACTTATACTGACGGTTTCCAAAACCGTTGGTATAGGTCTATACCAACGGTTTTCCAAAAACTGTTGTTATAGACCTATACCAACGGCTTACTTGGCAATGGTTCTCCAAACCATTGGTATAGGCTATACCAACGGTTTGAAGGCCTATACCAATGGTTCCTAACCGTTGGTATAGGTTAGTTTTCCAGTAGTGACTCAAGACATTTCCATAAAATATGAAATACTCATACTTGTTGAGTGGTGATAGATTACTTGTTATCATTGCTAATAATCTCCATTTGGAACATGAAGAAATGATTTTGAATAATTTGAGAGAGAACATCAAGGTGATTGGGTGGACCTTGGCTGACATATCAGGTATTATCCACTCCATTTTCATGCATAGGATTATCTTCGAGGATGGGGCTAAAATAGTGAGACAACCACAAAGGAGACTCAATCCCACCATCCTGGAAGTAGATAAAAAATAAGTTGATAAATTGCTCGAGGCTGGTATAATCTTTCCCATTTCAGATTCTCAGTGGGTAAGTCCTATTCGGGTTGTGTCTAAGATGAGTGGTGTTACTATTGTTAAAAATGAGAATGATGATTTTGTTCCTATGGGGGTGCAAAACAGTTGGCGTGTGTGTATTGATTATAGGAAACTAAATCAGTCCACTCGCATGGACCATTTCCCCCCTCCCATTTATTGATCAAATGCTTGAGAGACTAGCTGGGAAAACACACTATTGCTTCTTGGATGGATTTTCTGGATATTTCCAGGTTCCTATAGCTCCAGAGGATCAGGGGAAGAATACATTCACCTGTCCCTTTGGCACATTTTCCTACTGTAGGATTCCATTTCGACCTTGCAACGCCCCAGGTACCTTCCAAAGATGCATGGTGAGTATTTTTTCTGATTTTATTGAGACCTGCATGGAGGTATTTATGGATGATTTTACAGTGTATGGATCCTCATTTGATGAATGTCTAAATAGTTTGGGAAAGGTATTGAAATGTTGTATTGTGAAGAATCTGGTCTTGAACATTGAAAAGTGTCATTTCATGGTAGAGCATGGCATTGTCTTAGGGAATGTAGTGTCAAAACATGGGATAGAGGTTGATAGATCTAAGGTAGACATTATTTCATCCTTACCCTATCCTTCATGTGTACGTGATGTTAGATCTTTCTAAGGGAATGCATGATTTTTTCAGAGCTTTATCAATGATTTTAGTAAGATTGTTTTTCCTATGTCACGATTATTTCAAAAGGATTCTGATTTTGTGTTTGATGATTTTTGTAGGACTTCCTTTGATGAGCTAAAGAAGTGTCTGATAACTCCACCTATCATTCTGCCCCCACGGCAGGAGATTCCTTTTGAGCTTATGTGTGACGCCACCAACTTTGCGATTGGAGCTGTCTTATCTCAGAGGGTGGAGGGACGTTCACATGTGATCGCCTATGCATCGAGGACACTGGATTCATCCCAATAAAATTACACAACCACATAAAAGGAGTTTCTTGCTGTCATATTTGATTTAGATAAATTCCATTCATATTTCTTAGGCTCTAAAGTAGTTGTTTTTTCTGACCATGTAGCTCTGAGGTACCTCTTGAAGAATCCAGATGCAAAGCCCATGATAATCCGGTGGATGCTCCTTCTCCAGGAATTTGATATTGAGATAAAGGACAAAAAGGGGGTCAGAAAACATCGTGGCAGAGCACATGAGTAGGCTTACTCACAAACTAGAGGATGACACCTAGGACCAGGTACCACTTCGGGACACTTTATCTGATGATCATCTTTATTCCATCTCAGGTACGCATCCTTGGTTTGCAGATTTAGTTAACTACCTTGTTGCCTCTGATATGACTACAAATTTAAAGAAACATCAAGTCCAAAAATTAAAGATTGAGTTAATATTTTATGTTTGGAATGATCCGTACTTATGGCGCATGTGTAGTGGCCAAGTTATTAGGAGGTGTGTTCCTGATCATGAGTTTGAGTTTGTTTTGCAATTCATTCCTATACTTGAATGTGGTGGACAATTTGGACCCCAACGGATAGCTAGGAATGTTTTAGACTCTAGATTATATTGGCCTAGTTTATTCCATGATGCCCATGTGTTTTGTAAGTCATGCTCTCATTGCCAACATAGTGGGAATATTTCTAGGAGACATGAGATTCCCCAATAACCCATACTATTCTGTGAGATTTTTGATGTGTGGGGAATTGATTTTATGGGTTCTTTTCCAAGTTTAGATGGTTTCTTTTATATTTTGGTTGTTGTTGATTATGTGAGAAAATGGGTGGTGGCCAAGGCCACCAGGACTGATGATTATCATGTTGTTGTGGATTTTGTGTAGGAACAAATTTTTTGCAGGTTTGGAGTACCAAAGGCTATCATCTATGACCAAGGGACACATTTCTGCAATCATAATCTTACTTCCCTTCTTCGGAAGTATGTGGTGACACACAAAACATCAACACCATACCACCCCCAAACAAATGGCCAAGCCGAGGTTTCAACTCGTGAGTTGAAACAAATTTTGGAGAAAACTGTGCTGCCAAATAGGAAGGATTGGAGAAAGCACTTGGATGATGAATTATGGGATTATAGGATAGCATACAAGACACCCATTGGTATGTCCCCATTTCAGATTGTTTTTGGGAAAGTGTGTCATCTCCCCATGGAAGTTGAGCATCAGGCTTATTGGGCTATAAAGAAATGCAACATGGATTTGGCCCAAGCTGTAATCCAAAGGAAGCTGCAAATTCAAGAGCTTGAGGAGATTAGATTGTCTTCATATGAGAACTCAAGGCTCTACAAGGAAAGATAAAAAGAACTTCATGATAGAATGATCTGACAAAGGGAGTTTCATGTTGGAGAGAATGTCCTTCTCTATAGTTCACTACTGAAGTTGATGCCTGGTAAGTTTCTTTCCAGATGGTTAGATCCTTATATTGTATCTAATTTTTTTCCTTATGGTGTAGTGGAGATCACACAAGAGGCCACTAGAAGGAGCTTTACATTCAATGGGAAACGTTTGAAGAGATACATTGAGGGACTTCCTACTGATGTAGTGGATTTTATCACACTGCATGACCCCATCATCACTTGATCACATCAGGTTGTTCATAACCCTTTAACTTTGTTATTATTTTTCCTATTTAAAATTATAAATTTCATGTGCATATATCATATCGTGGGTTCACATTGAGGAAAATACAATATTTTATGTGTGGGGGTGGGAACATTTTAGTTTAGTAATTTCAATTGTTTTCCTATTTTAAAAAAAATTGTGTGTTTTTCAAATTTCCTGTGTTTATTTTTAAATTTTATTTGTGTTTTTGAAATTTTTCAGCTGAAATGATTCTCATTACAATTTTGAAATGCATATCAATGAGTGAAACAATTTATCCCTAGAAACTAAGCTTAAATTAATGATGAAATAACTTTGTTTCAAGTTAAAATATTTAGTAATTTCATGAATAGTAGACCGAATTTTGAATCTCATGCCACATCTCACTGTCTTTATATTTGTAATCACTTTCATGTGAGGCTTCTGAACCATTATTTTCATGTTCTTTACATTCACCTCACTTTTTGAGAGAACCAAACAATGATTGATTTAACCAGAATTTGATCTATTCCTGTCAAAACATGAGGGTTTGAGGTACTTATGTTTAAATGATTGAGGCATTTGTTTGGTATTAAAGCCCCTATTTCAAAGAATCATTTTTCATAATGGCCTAACTTGAACATTTATTCCTTGTATCCCATACAAGCCATGCACAACCTATTAGGTTAGCCACATTACATGCCAATTTTCCCTATCCAACCAACTCTTGAAGTGAAATTGCATAATCTAGTTGAGCTTAAGTGTGGGGGAATCTATCTTGTGTTGTGTTACTCCATTTTGTGATACATTGGGTGGAAAATTAAATTCTGAAGAGATGTGTTTGAGGCTGATGAAAATCATTATATTGAAATCTGTTCCTTTTCTGGAGCTTTCATGGCAAGTGAAGCGGTGGATTTTCTAGAGCTTCTAATTGAGGTGGAAAGTTGTGCCCATCTAGAACTTTCATGAAAATCATGTTTGAGAAGACTGACATTTTTGATGTTGAAATGATGAATGGTGTAAACCTTTCATGACTTTTCATGATGATGTAGTTGAATTGATACTATGGGGATTGAGGAGAAGACCATATTTAAGTGAAAATTAGATTAATGCAATTTTGCTTCAAAAAGAGTCAAGCCCTCCTCATTCAGCCTCAGAGTTTTTCATATCAAAATCCTACCAAACGAAAGCTACAGAACAACCCTAAAAATTCCTCATGAAAAACATACATCCTTGACTCACATCGGGTAGCAATATAGGAATTTATCAAGCCTATGGTGACCCTTGTATTAGTTTGGATGAGAAAGACATTGCAAAAAAATAACGTTTGTGTGATAAGAGAAAATTAAAGTGAGGTAAGTGTTTTGTGCATGGGAGGATAAATAAAGTGGAAATATATTGAATGATATAAATTAAGAACATGAAATTATGGTTTTTATGAGGCATGATAGCTTTTGTTTCTTGGTGTGTAACTATTTGATCTCAAGGATATGTATTTTAAAATTGGTTCTGATTTGATATTGATGTTTACTTGACATGAGGTTCTGCCCAGGAGTGCAAAAGGGTAAGTGTGGAGGAGTTGATAAAACACTATTTTGTTGAATATTTTATTGATAATAAATGATATAATTTCCTCACATTTTTCTAAATATATTCATTTATGAAATATTTTGGATTAGATCATTCATTTGAAAATTTGTTGAAAATTCCAGTTTTAACCTTTTAAAATGTACTATAGTATTTTGAAGATAAATATTTTAATATTTATTATTTGAAATTAATGGTTTTTAACAGTGTTCCTAACTTAAATTTATACAACATTCATTCATGACTCTAGAGCTAAAAAGTGCATTTGGACGGAGTAAATGGGACATTAATTCAATGGTGGGCTGGACTCGGCAGAATAGACATGGGTTCTGTATTTGGGTCATATGGTCTTGATCCGTGATTGGATTGAGCCCAAATTTTGAGAAAAGCTCGGGTACATGATTTAGAACAAATAATCCTTCGGGAAGGCCAGCCAATTCAGGCGTGTTAGAGGAAAACTAGGAGGTAAAACGTGGAATAAAATATTTTTCCGAGTTTTTCATTTCACACTTAAAAAGTTATGTAACACTAGCCCCCACAAACTATATTTAAAGGGGGGTTTTAACTATTTGGGAGGGCTTGTCGAAGAATTGGGAAGGTGTGCCCGAATGGTGGTCTCTTGGGATCCCCTAAAAATTCTTGGAAAATGTAAGGCTTTATGAAAACCTCTCTTCCAAAAAGGCTCTCCTCTCCCACCTCCTCTTTGTATTTATTTCTTTCATGTTTGTTTCATGAATTATTCTTCAAATAATATTCTGTGTTCTTCCCTTTTCATCTTCTATTAATCTTTTTATTTGGTTTGGAATCAAGAGTGGAGATGATATTGGGTTCTACTCTTTCAATCCTTTGCTCATGCAAATTGTCTCCATGATGACTACATCACCCATGGAAGAGTAGTTCTTTTTAGTAATTGATCGAACTCTATCCTTATTCATTTAATTATTTTGAATCATTGAGATAATTTAATTCACGTAATATGATCCATGAATTGTGTTTTTAAATTGTACGAAACTATGTATGCAATTGAATAATTAACACAATAACACACGAGCTCGAGATTTTGTGTAAATTGTGAGAGTGCGATCTTAATCGATAATACAAGACCACACGAGATAAATTTGTAGGGTTAAGATATAATCCCTAAATACAATTCATCCTCATTTCCAGAATGTATATGTTCTCTAATTAACCACTGACCATATGCTAACCTTAGAACAACAATCAAAATAGGGTGTTGCGATTGCGTGTTCCGAAGTTAGCACAGGGTTTATGTAATACCATCTTTGTGGTTAAGTTAACACTTGTAGGGTTAAAGGGCTAACAAATTAGGGGATCATAATTAAGTGGATATTGATTTAAATGATAATAATTAATAAGTAAATGAATAGGTATAGTTAGATCGATTATGCCTTTTAAAATATTTTCTAAAAAAACACCTTTTTGTTTTGTCTTTTTAATCAAACTTCATTTCAAAATTAGAAACAAAAAAATTCAATCTTCTTACAGTAAACATCTTCTAGATTTACAACCTATAAACAACCCCCATCCTTTAATGTAGTTTTTCAATTCTATTCTCTTTTATTTTTTTAGAATACCTCTGAAAATTCATTTTAATTCCCTTTCGCCTTTGAGAGACGACCTTGGTCAGCCACTCTGCTGCACCTAAGTACCCCAAAATCACACTAATCATTTGAGGGCAACCACGACAGCACTCTTTCAATTCCCCAATATGCGTCCTCTGATTTCTCTATGGAATTAAAGGGTTATTGGGTTTCTTCATTTTCCTCCTCTTAATTGTTTTATATATCTTGGTGGATTTATAGATCATATCATATATTTCAACATGGTGGTACATCTATACTGGATCATAAATCTCTCGATTTATCCCATGTAAAAATTGTTCTATGGTTTCCTCAAGATCCTCCTCAACATTTTCCCAAATCATGGAAATTTTCATATTCTTGTAGTAATCCTCAATAGTCTTACTGTATTGGGTGAGTCACTGAATTTTGTTATGGGCATCTCTATGTTAGTGTGACCGAACAAACCACTTCCACAAAGAAAAAGTTCATGTCTTCACAATATTTTATTGGACATCCTACATATCGGGCTCTCTCATTTTGTACTTGATCCCACAATATTAATTCATAATAATTAAATTCAATGGATGAATGTTTTCTGTAGTACCCTAGGTTTGAGTAATGTAGACTTTTTTATACATTTTTATGTGTTTAAATTTCATGAGATGAGTTGGAATGAAGCTGGGAGAGTTTGGAATGTTTTTTCATAAGTTTAGAGGCTTTTCTAAGTGATCATAGTTTGAGCACAGTTAGGGGAAACCCTATGTGTTCTCTAGGAAACCGTGCTGGGGGAGATAGTAGGCTTCAAACGGGCAATGCATGGTTTTCAAAACTGTGCTAGGAAATGGTGAAAAACCCTCTTATCGAGACAGTTTCATGCACGTTGTTAGCACACAGATTCCCAAACCATGCTGACTAACTATTCAGCCACTTAAATGTAGGGTTTTTAAATCTGGGATCCCTCGGGGCTGACCTATTTCTCACTAAATCTTCTCCCACTCTATCCTCACTTGTTATTTTCAGTTCTCATGGGTTTGAGGGTATCTCTTACATGTATCAGAAGTAAATAAAAAGGGTTTCAGGGTAGTTTGAAGGTGTTTTATCCCTAGTAAGTCTCTTCTCTTTGTTTCTATTTGATTTCCTATAGATCTACCAATATCCCATTCTTGGTTTTCTATATCTATATATTTTCATATAGATATTGTGTTTTCGTTGACTTGGGGGTTGATTATAAAGCTTTTTAATGATAGGGACGAGGATCTAGAGTGGTTTTAGTGGATTATTTCCCCAGATTTTGGGTGTGTTTTCTTGAGGGTCTGATTCACCAGAACCTTAAAGGTAGGTGGATTCTCTCTTCACTCCACATGGTTAGAACTAGGGGTTTTTCTTTAAAATTAATTTGTTTTCATGAAATTAATTGTGATAATGATGTGAAAATCTTGTTGGAAATCCATTAGATGATGATTTAGGGGATTTTGGGGAAAGTCGGTTATTTTTTCTAAAGGGGATTTGTTATATGATTTTAAAATGTTTATTTTAAAATCGTTAGTGGATAATTATGAAAAATGTTTCATTAGATATTGTTTTCAATAAATATGTTTTTTTATTGAAATGTGGTTCGACAAGGAAAATTTGTGAAACGGAGTTTTTAATAAATAGGTGATTTATTGTAGTGAATTGGGATGTTATGGGAATAATGATGTGATTTTGTGCGACCCCGGTACATAATGCCCGTTGGGTGTGTAGGTATTATGGATTTTGTGGATTGTGTTGAAGTGTGTGAGACGTACCACTATAAAATGGGATGTATATTGGATGAAAGGTCCACTATCAAAGGATTAGTGGTTGGGAAGTACCACTAGTTGGAATTATAGTGAACAGGTTAGAAAGAAGCTCTAGTGTTTTGGTTTCCTTATTTTGAGTTTCTTTTATAGAAGGATTTTTTTGAGATAATGTAAAAAGGTGAAAGTCATGTGGCATAATTCTTTGGATTTCCTAGGTTTTTTTAGCATTTTGGTGTAAATTTAATGTTAAAGGAGTGTTTGAATTGTTTTTAGTTGTTTCACTATTTAATGTTTTATATAAACTATTTTATATAATTTTATAACAGTTTTATCTTAGTGGAATGTGTAGGGAATTAATTGGGGGAATAAATATTGAGTATTATTACTCACCCCCTACTTTGTCACTTTTATTCTTTTTCATATGTCGTATTTTGGGACATAGGTAATGGTAAAGAATCTCATTTCTAGTGTTTCGTGGTGATGCTTGGGAGATTTGGTGGTTCTTGGAGCATGGATATTGATGTGGAGTTGTGGTGTGTATATTGGTTTATTTTGGGCCTCTTATTTAGTCTTCCATATAGTACTCTGATATTGTGTTTGGTGTTATTGGATTTTGGGTTGAATTGTGTAATAGTGCGGTTCCTTTTTTGTTATGTATGAGTTGGTTGTTTTGTTGACAAGAATCATGTAGTTTGTTCATAGTGTATCATTTGGTTGGATGATTTTGTATCAAGTGAAAATCATTCACAAATTAATTCTATAAGCCATCGGCCTTTGTTTCTCACCTTTGGGAACGTGGGAGCATCGATTAAGTCCAAATAACATTACTCTACCCTCTCAAGCCAATGAGATGGGGCATGATGTTAAATTTTTTCTTCTTCTCCACGGAATAGGTATGGCATGAAAACAAATGTTCGATCCGCATCACCACAAAATTCATCATGTATGGAGTTTTAAAGCACAATATTATTGAATTAATAATAATATTTTTTATTTCAAATATCTTGAATATAGGATGTGCTTAATTTTGAAA
Source organism: Viscum album (assembly GCA_963277665.1). NCBI lineage: Eukaryota > Viridiplantae > Streptophyta > Magnoliopsida > Santalales > Viscaceae > Viscum > Viscum album. The sequence goes on from OY728137.1 coordinate 1,516,498,319, forward strand.
AGAAAAAAATGAACAGTTTAGAGAATTTGTTTTTTTTTGGATTTTCATCCCATATATAAATCACATATAGTGAATCAAATGCATAAAGAAGATGAGTTAAAATTTTGATGAATTTAAAATAATCCAATCCTACAAAAACCTGGCCAAATTAGGAGGATTTCAAGAAAATGGTTTTTTTTGAAAGAGTGAATAATATTGAAGGATAAGGATGGTAAGGGGTAAAAATAATTTAAATGAAGGGATAGATTCCAACTATGTCAACTAGATCTCTGATACAAACTAATGCGAGACACACAGGGTGGCCCGATCTTCATGGCATAGGGTGGTAGATGAAGGATGCAGTTCGGGGCAATGTGGTGGATGATGGGTATGAATAGCGGATTCATGTAGTCAATCAATGCTATAAGGAGCGCGACCTACTACATAGAAAACCAAATCAAGGGTGTGATATGATGGCCAATCCACAGAACAATTAACTTGGGTTTAGACATTGAATTGGGGGATCTGTGATCTTGGATCACTAATCTTACTTGTATATTGACAAGGAAAGAATGCACAAGAGAAAGTAGAAAAATCAGGAAAATCATCACACGATAGAGAGAAACAAATCATAAGCTCTCAATTAATTCTTTAATTCCATACACTTTCAATGGGGTGGTATAGTAGTCGAGGGTCTAATACCCTAATGTCATAAATTATAAAAGACTATTTTATCTCAAATTAAAAAGGATAAATTCTACCAAAGGCTTTTGGAAAAGTGGAACACAACATTACAAATATAGCCCTCTAGATTTGACCCTGAGGGAATATCCACCATATTTGAATTTGGTGTCTAGAGATGCCATTTCTAAAATACTTCATGTGGGAAAGGCTTTGAAATTCGGGAAACCATGTGGGGCAAGCATTACGATTCATGTTTGGTCTTGGAAAAGTGATCTAATATTCCCATTTTCTCCATCCACACAAGTAAAGATCCATTAGGCCTTTAATGAAGCAAGATGGACACCCATTATAGCATTTAGCCTCTTTCATCACCCTAGTGTCATTGGGCCTTGAAAATCCAACTCCTCCTACATTGCAATTGACTTGGTGCCTTCAACATGGTTCTCCTCAATTTTCCACTCTTATGACAAAATAATTTTTTTTTGATTATCAATGTCTTGAATTTTTACACTTACATATATTGAATTGAGTTCCCTCAATGATGTTAGACCTTCTAAAAATCCATTTTTGTTATTATTCTAATCAGTCTATTCTATATCATGATATTGAGTTTTTATAATGACTAGATCCATAACATAAAAATTAATTGGGGATTAAATTAAAATATATTAGAAAATAGTATTGTTGATTCACCCCCCCACTGCTAAATGGTAAGTTAACTATCCAAGAATCTTCAAATGGTATTTTATAAGCCCATGATATTCCCTAGAATCATACACATAGATCTGATCTTAAAAACATATTTTGACATACTATATTTGATAAAAATTGAAGAAACATGAATTTAACCTTCAGTATTTACAATGTCAATAACCTATATTGAGTAACGTACTTACCCATGTTCCAATAGGTTTGTAACATTATATAATTAAGAAAAACCTTTAACTATAAAAACCCATATCTTTATCACCCAAGGAACATTTTCTCCACTATAAAAATAATTTCTTATTTCAGAATAAGTCTTCAATATATTGAAATAAGTTCTATAACCATTAAACCATTCTAGATATATCATACATAATACTTTTTTTATTAACCTGGAAAAATATAAAAATAATAAGGTTGAGATCAAACTCTAAATAAGGGTAAACATTCTTGATAAAAACAATATATCAAAATAAATATAATTTGAGAATATATTATGTGAACATAACCAAATTTAAATTACATAACATAATATAATCATACCAAATTAAAATGTATCATCAATTTGGTTCAATTTTATATGGCTTTGGAAAAACATGAATTATAAATTATAGGGTTTCAGAAGCATGAATCAATACTCATGAGCCTTGAAAAAAATTTATAATCTAAATAAAGATGCATAATATTTTATCTTATGACTATGGAATAATCATAATCATATCAATAATAACATATTTTATGTCTAACCACCATGAAATTCATAAAATAAAAGGCTATTTTGGACACCATTTTAAAACATAATTGGATTTGGATAACCACCCATGTACATTGATTGGAATGTGATAATAACTTGTGTACCCATTTCATCTCACACTTGAATATAGATTCTCGAAATCATGTTTAGGAATTTTCTTATTGAAATAGATAATCCTAATTGTAACTAATGTACACAGCTTCCAAATGAACTGGATCACTGTTGACCTGAGGGGTTTTTATGATCCCCAAACATTGATGAAAATAATAAGGGCACTGAATAATGGTAAAGATACTGATTTATACCTAAATTTAGATTTAACATTTAATTGAATTTCTCTCAAAAATCCATAATTAAATGTTTATATGTCAAATGTACACACCCTAATAAGATTAGAAAAAATAGAAAACATTCATAACATAATAATAATTTATTGTAAAATAAATCAATCCACTCACCCCTAACCCCCTCTCTAAAAATGATCCATCATTTTATTCCATTATCTTCCCGAATAGGTATGATACACCTATGATAAAGTAAAACAGGGAGTAAAAAACTATTTAGATTAATTAGATCATTGAAATGTCACCACTTATTTGAAATTCTATAAAATATAAAATAAAATCCACAAAATTGGGTAATATGAATCATATGATAAATTCAATCCGCGAATCTGAATAACCACATACCAAAAATTACAAATATTTTTAAATTAATAATGAATGGTTACTAAATGAGGTACGATCTGAATTAAATTATGAAAATAAATGTAGTTGGAATGAGTATGAAAAAATTAGTAGACTTTCAACATCCTTAAAAAATATGATACTTTTAATTAAGGCCACAATTTATCTAGGATCGAATATAATTATAAAATATTCCTTCCATTTAATTTTAATTAAATAAAAATATCACTAGAAAATAGTTTTTTCAATCAAAAAAACATTAAAATCAAAACACTTATTTGAAACCTCTTTTAAACCACAGTTTGAAATCCTTATATTAAAAAATTAATAAACTCTGTAAAAACATTTTTTATTAAAGATTATTCAAATTCAATCATTTCAGAACTAGGTATCATATGTAGAAGATTGATAATGTAAGAAATAAAGGTACCATATGTCATAAAATTAAGAGGTAGAATATAGAGAGGCATGAAATGAACCACTAATCAAGAATGTCGATGTAATGGGGTACTAACCTAGATACTCATTCAATGAAAATCCTGATATCATGATAAGAGATTTAGGTCAACATCAAAGGACCAATCCACCCCATTAGTCACATAGAATGTGTGAAGACCTCAGAACCTCAATAATGGTGTGTGAAGCTTCCATGGGAAACAATGAGAAGGCCTTATTAACCTAATTATGCTCTAGTTAGACACACAAGCTAAATAAGAATTTTCACTCATCCATGAATCTTTTCAGTGACCTAGAATTACAATTTTTATTACCCAAGAAATAATGTGGAAATAAATTGGTCAAAAAATCATTATAAGGAACAATAAATCTCTTACACCTCCACGTACATCTATCTCCATCAATAAAAGGGAAGAATAAAATGGGGAAAATAATGTCTGGAATAATTACAATTTCATTGAAATACTGTTAGATAACTCCAAAAAAATATTAAATAAACCATACATGGAAGAAAAAATAAAATTTCATATAATTTTAAAACCAATTTTCAATCATAATACAAAATCATAGAAAACAATTTAGCTAATTACATAGATTTTATTTAAAAATTTTATGTATATATTTTATTAATATTTTTAATTTCATTTCCTATATGAAAACCATGTACTAACCATTTATAAATCATATTAGAAATTCAAAAACTATTTTTAAAATTATAAATACTATTACTAAACTAATTTTAGAAATTTCATGAACACTCAGAGTGAGTGGTGTTCCAAAAAATTGATTTAGACATTCATTAAAATAGGGGAATTCTCTTATGAAAATCAATATAAATAATTTAATAAAATCAAATAAAAAATAAACAACTTGAAAATAAATGATTCCATATTTAATAGTTCATACATGGTAAACCCTACCTAGAATAATAGACATATTGTTCAAAATTTATTTCCTATAATAGAAAATTCAGAAGCAATAATGGTTGGACCCACGTGATCCCTATAATAATTAATCAAAATAAAACAAATCTGACTAAAACCCATCCTGGGGTTCGACCTAACTAAACTATAACAAAGGGGTATTAAATATAGAGTAAAAGGAAGGGGGAGAGGAGAATAGTTATTAATATGTAGGATTGGAAAAGAATTGTGAAATATTTATGGAATAATCATCTACGGAATATGAGGCGAAATGGGAGAGGTCGTGATTAGTAGGGGAGAGTTTGACTATGGGTGTACATTGAAAGATGGGTAATGGAAGATTTGAATTGATATTTAGAAAGAAAAATATATAAATAAATAAATAAATATAAATTTACTTTTAAATACATGGAACAATGATCTGTGTACCGACTTGGTTTACCAAACCATATGGTGACCATGTAACTTGCGCTATATAAGAAGAAGGCATCTAGCACAATTTCGACTATGAGACCACATTAATTTCACAAAAATTTACTAATATTAAAAATTGAATTGTTCGAATAAAATAAAATAATTCATTGTCACCAGGTGGTTTAATAACAAGGTATTCCTTAAAAAATAATGTTTATAATATCTCAATACCATAAATAATATTAAATATATAAATAAAATAATCATGACATAGTGTGTCACAACCTCCCAATTATAATTATTTTTATCCTCATTTATCCATGTAAGAATCATATAAGAGAAAGAAATATAACAACTCAAACAGTTTTTATGAAAAGTTGAATTGTCAAGAATATCAAACACACCGGAAATGGAAAAACACATCCACAATTAATTTTCCTCATGATTAGCAGACATCATCCCCAAAAAACATCCATCAACACTATGTTTAATTTAGATAAAACACAAGGAACCCATGGATGAATGCACACTAATAAATAATAGGTTCACAATATCATTTTTAAATCATATAATTTTTTTTAAATGAAACATACCCTCTATAGAGGGTGAATCCACAAATCATATATCTTATGAAGAAGGAAGAGTTGTAATAGACTCCTACCTATTTAATAATTCTCAAAATGGAAAGATAAGGAATTAAGAACCCAAAACGAGGTGAAACCCAATAGAATATAACTTTCTATTTAAAATATCCCTTGTTGAATATCCATATTAAATTGATCAATCTCGTAACGAGAAACAACCCAATAGAACACCTACACACCCAAATTTCAGTGTCACCAAAACTACAAAGATTATCATTATACATAGAGAATTACAATGGATATAATATCAGGTCACCACAATCAATGGGTAATCTAAGACATAAAATTTGGGCACTATCCTTTTGATGAACCAATTAAAATAAATCTAGTTACCTCCAGTTCCCAACAACTTGAAATAAATTCCAATCCATGTTACTGTAGCACTAACCCATTGGTTTATCATGGTCAATAAATAAAAATAAGAATCCCAATTCAAAAGATCTAATACGTAAACCATAAGAATCCTAATCAACACTATTTCACAAGTACCATTAGAAATATAAATATATATATAATAAATATCCATATAGGATTACCCAAGGCAAAAATAGTTCAATATTGCCTCAAAAGATCAAACAAGCTCCCAATCCACAAATAAGGAATCCACTAAAACCAAGAATAATCCCAAGAAAAACAGAACCATGAAATCTTATGAAATTCAGATATGTCCATCCAATATACAGATGATGAATCTAGGTCAGCATGAAAATAAATGGACGATGATAATGAATATTTGAACCAATTCAAAGATAATGATAGAATCCTAACATTGCAACATAATTATATGTCCTGGTAGGGTGACAATGTTGGGGTAATTTACCTGAAAAACTAGAGGATAACACTAAGAACTTTCCATTGAAATAGATCATCCATTATATTGGTAATATTTTTGGGATTGATGGGAATAATGTAAGAAACAGTGGACATGAATTAAACTAGTTCATGTACCCCACATCAAACATAACTTGCCATTCAAAAAACATAGGAATAATTTTCCATTAAAATTCCAATCCAATAAAAGATATTTGGTAATCCATTACACAAAACACATCAATTTAAAATATGAAATTAAATTAAATAATTCCCACAATTTTAAAATTTTAAACACACATTTATGAATCATTACCCAATATAAATTAAAAAAACCTTTTTCATACAATGTTTTCAAAAACCTCCACTTTTCATAACCATGTTAGTATTTATTCACACAAAACATATCTCAAGCACATAATTTTTTTAATTTTTCATTTTCATTTAATAAAATCATATATGGACACAAATAATTGTATAAAACAATCAAATCCACATAATCAATATAAAACAAGACTCCCCACAATTTACCCCATAATTAGGGGCTTCTCAAAGGCAGTCTAAAAAACAATCCAAATGGATGTGGAACCATTCTTAATCACGCAAATTTTTTTAGGGGTGATGGTTAAGCAATGAAAAATTCATAACACATATAAAGATTGCGAATGTTTTTATATCAATTTCATTTTTCATTAAGTCCAACCATATACATTCAACACATCATCTATTTTTATCCCAAAATCCAACCCAAACTCCAAAAAAACATAACATTTTAATCATTATGTAAATATAGTAAAAAATAGTTAAAATGAGATAAAAAAAGAAAAATAAAACAAATCCTACTTCTCATAGTAATTAGTGGAACTATATGAAAGAGATAACATGGCACTCTCCCCCAAGTGTACCACTCTAGTTCGGACATTCCATTCTAACCCATTCATTCAATGAAATCCAAAATAAAACAATGGTACTAAAAAACCTAGGCTCCCGTCATTGAAACGAGTCCCAAATACCATATGTAATGAACTAGAATGGGAATATATCCAAAACAGTTTCTGGTCCACCCATCAACAGACGTAAGGGGTGTTCTGGATACCCTTCGACTGGTCACAAGAACCATTGAATCTAATATAATTAATTAGAACAATTTAACAATTAAATAAAATTTAAAATATAACTAAATTACTATGAAAAATATCTCATGACCCATCTATAAGTATGGAATATATTCTATGACAAAATATTAATTGTATGCTCTATATGATAATATTTTAAAGTACAATAAATCCCTATGTATGCAGCTAAACCCTCTATTACAGACACCATCACCACCAGATCCCACTCATGACCCCATATGTATAATTTTACTATGATAAAGTAATACTAATTGGTAAAGTTATATTTGGATGAGGAACATAATTTTATGGACACCGCCCACCATAAATTCTTTGAATAAAAATAACGGTTGATGAATCAGGTAAAAGGAACTACATTATAAATGAAATAAGTGAAACCAAATAACTAATGACCTATAATATCCCATATAAATAAGTTCTCATAGAGATTATATGAACTAGTCCATGAGTTAGAGAAAATCATGAATCTGAAATGTAATATGAGTGATAAAAAAATACCTAGCAGGTCAACACCTACTTGGCCACATTCCAAAAGTTTAAAAAATTACTAATTTTATTCTACATAGAAGAAAATTAAAAAATATTTTTTATATTTTAATTAAATTAAATTAAATTAAATTAATAACAATTATTTTCTTAAACAACCCACAAATAAAAAAAACGAATTTAAAACCTCTCTAAAAACCCATATGAAATCATTAAATCTAAAATATTTCTAAAACCTCTTAAATGGAAATTTTATATAATGATTAGGTAAATTCCATAATCAGAGTATTTAGAACCACAAGTCAATGGTTTATTATAAAAAAATAAATTTTCCAATTTTCATACATGTAATAGAGAAAGTACAAACATTAATTCATTGGACCACAAATCATATAAGTAAATACAATGAGAATCTTACCTACTAACTCAAGATATTTAAATACTATACTAGAATTAGGAGCATTTGTTTGACCTCAAATGAAATATATTTCATAATAGTACAATGAAACTACTGGGTACTCACACCATCAAACAAGGAGTGGAAGGATACTTGGGGAACCATCGAGGCTCCCTAGAAAACATGTCACTCTATAGAAGTACAGAAAATTTAAACTACAATTTTCACTCATCTAATTATCTACTTTGTGAACCAATATTCCTTTAATCTACAAAAATGGATTCTAAATGATTTAAAATAGTAAAAACAAATAAATAAGAAGAAATAATTAATCTCATAAACCTCCACATACACCGATGTAATCCAAAAACATTTTAGTTTTGTATTATTTTAAATAATATGTGTTTGATATTATACACCACACACAACCCAGATCATAAATGAACTATGAAAAAGTATTGTTATAAATATGATTTTTATAACCTAGCTATTGGGTTGGTGATTATTATTTAGAAAACTAAATTATGAAATATATATAGAACATATTTCCATAATACATATAATGGATTCAACTAAAAAATTTAACATTCATCTAATTTTGGTTACTAAATAAAGAATGAGAAAAAAATTAATTTTTTTCATTAAAAACATTTCTTATAAAAAAGGATCTTAGTAATTTTATTTAAATGTAATTAGAAAATATTTATATTTATTTTTGAAATATTATTTTATTAAATGAAAATAATTTTTTAAATTAATAGAACCAAATTATATTTTCATTTATTTTTGTAATTTTTCGAAAAATATTAACTCATATATGAATAGTGTTAAAATACATATTTCTATGAAGAAACTTCATTTAGTTTAATATAATAATAAAATTGTAATGTTTTTCAGATTTAATTTTACATCACATTAGTATATTTTTTTTAAACATAATCTGATTAATTTCATGAAAATTAGCATTATACGTAATTACAGCGTGGCATCATTTTTATGTTCGAATGGGTATTTTCCTAAAAAATATTTTATATTTTTCATGAATAGGTATATTAAAATTAATATCTAAAAATTCACAGAACTGATTTATTAATAATTGATTTCATTTATTAGAAACAACTATTTGAATTGGTCAATTTAATTTTTATTCAAAATTAATAGTTAGCATGGTAAAAAATTATCACCATAGTAATGGGTAAAATATGTTAATTAAGGTTTAAACTATGGTATAAGGTATCAAAACCAACACATTACTTTACTTTATTTTATGATAATAGATTAATTAGACCATAAACTTCATAAATTCTTAAATATGGAATTTTGGAAAAACATTCCTTTGATAATGGGGTTCATATTTTAATTATGTTAAGAGAAATTATACAATGTCATTCTCTTTCTTATAATATATGTAATGTGTTTTCAAAGGGATAAAAAGAATATATTAAGGGTAATAATTTGTTATTTTTTAATATCTATAAATTATTCTTATTATTTTTTTTATCTTTTACATATAGTATGATTACCTTGAACACCTATGCAATGCTGATACAATGCTTCTACCTATAGAAGAAAAATGAGAAAATTATTTTTAAGACAATAAAAGTAATTTATTTTGGGATTATTAGGTTTAACAATAAATTTAATATATTATAATAATTTATTTTTTATGGTGAGTAATTTTATATTCTAATTAAATTTTTATCTTTATTCTATTAAATTTAATAAAGGTTTATAGTCCCGAAAATGACTATAAATGTCATTTAATGATAAAAAATTCTATTTTAATCATTATAAATAAATAATAAATACTATATTGACTTATGTGCATTTAAAATTATATTTTATATTATTCATAGTTAATGTACGTTCGACTTTTATGTTTTAATATTTCATTCTTGATATTTAATGACTGATTTTTTTAAAATGTTATAGTTTAAACAAGGTTATAAAAGGGTTTAAAAAAGATATTTTTTGTAGAGACATAAAGACATTTATAAATTATATTGGCTGGTCATATTTTTATTTTATACTCATTATATTTTATGTTTTGGAACATCAGATAAAATTTAAATGAGTTTAGAAAATTTTATATGATATCATTTCATGTATTTATAAGATTTACCCAGATCACTTATAATGGTGTACCACAACACTTATCTTCCTCAATAATAATGAGCCATATTTCTCATGATATTAAAAAAATAACTTCTTATATTCCATACAGAAATACTATTTGTTGTTTTCATCCCTTAATACATTCATAATAATGCATAACATATTGGATAAATGGATATTTATAAGGAAGAGGAAGACCTCTTTAAAAAGTTATCTCATTTTATTTATTATTCATCGTCATTAAATTAAAACCTACCGATTATGATATAATAAAATATGTATCTTTTATATAATTTAATATTATTATGTTGATAGAACAATACTAGTTTATATATGGTTCCGTAGTACAATAAATCCTTATATTAATTCCCACAAATAATTTTTCTTATGTTACAAATGAACATTATGTTTCATGAGAGTAGTCCTTTTTATGTAAAAAATTTAATAAAAATTAGTTTAGAATTTACCATCAAGAATATAAAGACCATTGACATCTTAGTGACCTTGTGAACAATCATGTAACTGAACATCATATAACCTATTTTTTCCAAGTCATGAGCTGACCACACGGTGACGTTCATGTGACTGCAAGAAGGATTCAACACTAAAATAAAATTGAGTGCATAAAAAATCATGTAACACTACATTATATGAGAAAGTTTTGTTTTTTCCTTGAATTAACAACACATTTAAGGTCATGTTACCACAATAAAAAGATAAATAACCAAACAATAAACATAGTGTCAACATGATGAAAATTAGTTATCATGTCGAAATTCCATACCAATTGACAATGCCATGTGATAGGGGAAAGTAACCATGCAATGCGAAAATATATATTTATTATCCTATGTTAGATTATCACATTACCATGGAATGTATTAGTGGTAAGTAATCATGTGTAGTGAATACAAGAATGTAGCTGGCCATTCTTAACTGAAGTCAATGTGAATGTTTCTAACTTACGTATTTAAATATCCCAAAACAAAATTTCTGAGTATTTATTAAAAATTAATATAATAAAATATTCCTAGATCATACTAATTAGTATGAGGTATAATTTATGAATATCTTAAAATTGATAATTATATGAAGTGATATCATTTGGAAAAAGAGATTTCCATGAATTAAATGTATGCATGGGGAACATAGTGTTATAATAAAGACTCAATATGAGATAGTACTTTAGTAGACCCTTCCATGACACTATTTTTTATAATCTATCAGTTCAACCATTGGTTGAACCTTTTTTATGTTAATATTTAAAGACAATTGATCAACCGAAGTTGTTCAGATTGAGCTACATCAGATCTTCTCTCTTTATTTGCATTTGACTATCTATTATACATTACTATTTGATTTTTGGTTGTATTAATCAGTATATTCATTAAAACATACTCGGTCACTAAGATAAGGAGTTCTAGACACTCATTCTATTGTTGTTTAGAAAATATTATACATTATACATGTATGAAAAAGGTTGTGTGTGTCTTCGAGACTACTTTTGTGCAGTTGTTCTTTGTAATAACTGATCAATTATGTGAACACATGAGTGTTTTAAATAAACTACTTGACGAAGTATGATTTCCAATTAGAGAGTATATGGTCTCAAATTTAAATCGAACCATTCTTTTTTGTTCAATTTTTTTGTTTATAATGCTTCAAATACCATCTAATTTTAGATTAAAAACTATATTAAAAAATAATACATTAATGGTTATCATTAATTAGGGTTTTAAAAAATCTGAATAATGTAATTATATTTATTGAAAAAGATTAATTAATCATTTTTGTGGTTGTTTTGATTTGATTAATCCTTTTAGAAAATTTTTTACACCCCTCTTGAAATTTCAACTCAATCCAATATTTGTTATCAAATTTGTATTTATGTCATTCATTCATGTATTAAAAAATGATTGTGTTTTACCTAAAAATATCAAAATTTAATTTTAATTTAATTTTATTTCTAAATAGATAACAATAGACTATTGGGGACATCTACAAACATACCTCCTTACATAAAAGGTACAAACTATATGTTGTGGAAGATTAAGATGAAAGTACTTATCCAAAACACATGATATGGTATTTTTACTATAACATAGGACTAATATGAGATACTTAAAGATTGTAAGGATGATTGGAGTTATTCAAAATGTCAACATATGACTGTAATTTCAAAACTATGACTTCATCATATAATAATATAGGGGAATTTTAATTTAATAGAAATTTTAAATGATATACTTCTTAGAAAATTTTGGATAAAAGACTTCTATATCATTAATGAAAATAAAATGGTAAACAAATTAACCTGAAAACTGATTTTATTAAGTAAAGTAATTTTTAAATAAATACTGATGAATAAATTTCTTGAATATATCTGTGGTTAAATGAAATTTTCAATATTATTCATGCACATGGAAATAAAATTTTGGAAGATGATTAAGTGGGGAAACACCATTAGTACATTCAAGATATTCGGGTAAGAATTTATTCCTCCATTTGAGAATAATGTGATATAAAAAAAATTCTTGTGAATGAGTTTATTAGAAAATTATTGATGTATGAGAAAGTGTTGAAACTGAACAATGAAGAAGTTGGACCAAAATTATAATCAGTGTCATTTAGAACATCTGAGTAAAATATTTAGGATAAAATTAAAGGAGATAACTAAATTGAGAAAAATTCACCCTATAAAATTATTTTGGAGATTGATCATCTAGATAAGAGATTGAAGAAGTTATATATGATGAATTAATTCCCCTAATTAAAACTAAATAATAATGTCTGAAAGAAAAGGAAAATTGAAAAGGTAAAATCAAAAATGGGAAGTGGATTCTTATGAATGAAAAAGGAATGGGTATATCAGTGGTCAATGAAAAAAATTTATATTTAATAATGGATACATGATCGAAGAAAAATGAAAAATGAATTATATGAATGAAACTTGGAGACCCTCTAAGGATTATTCTAGTGAGTCTAATTTTAGAAGAGAAATCAATGATGTTATAGAAAACAAGTGATATATGAATTTTACAATGGAGGTAACTTCTTCAACATAATTTGATGACAATGATGGTTCTAGGATCAGCAAAAGAACACAGTGGGCGATTGGATAATTAAAACTTATTTTGATATCAATTTCATAAAACCCTAATAGAGGATCTTCAATGTTATTTTTATGTTTAATTCATTGATATTAGTTGAAATAAGATAACTTTTCATAGGTTTCATTATTAATTGTTGGTGTTGATAATCTAGAAATAACATTCAAAATTATCTTCATTTTTTGTGAGGATCAAAGGGCAGATTCACATTAGTACTGATCCACACATTCTACAATGATCGTTGAGAAACAACAATAGATCTATGAGAGATATCATGTTGAATTGAATGTATTTCTTCACTCATTCTTATTTCTTGAATAAATATCTCTTGTATTCAAATTTTTCAGAGGGAGAGAGATATAGGATTTAAAAGATAATTAATTGGGCACAATAATTCACTCTTTTTCATTACCACAACACAATATCCATAACTCATTATTTATAAAGGTATAGTTAATGTTAGAATAATATTAAATTGAATACCAGAACTTAATTAATATTAAATCCTTCAAAAAACCCAATTCTGCAAAATAATAATATAATTATTATTTTTCATCGTGCTCTATCTTGTAAAAAAAGATAAATAATATTTACCAGCTTGTAAATAATAATTTTTAATCAGATGAAATATTTTTCCATTTGAACACCTCTATATTTATTATATATCCAAATAAATATTTTACCTATAAATAAATATTTGATACACATATTGAAAAATTCATATTTATTAAATATTAATTAAAATATATAAATAAATTTTATTCACATGATGGAGAATAATTTTTATTTTATTTAGGAATTCAATATTTCATGAATAATGTAATTATTTATTATTGAGAATAATATTTATTCTATTAATAAAATTAAAATATTTTTTAATTTTTATGAGTAAAAATGCATAGTGTGTCACCCTTTATGTTTATCAATCATTGGAATTAGCTAGTACTTCCTAATGTAAAATATTACTTTTTAGGAGTAGGTCAAGTCCCCCCCCCCAAGATAATGAAATTAATGTTTCAACATCAATGGCCAAATAAAAATTCTCACTATGAAATATAATCCCACTGCCACAATATCATATCATGTAGGTAGAACGATGGGGCCATATATTATATTCTCAATACATATTTCATTTACTATCAGAAATAAACATGTTGATACAACATGGTCATGGATTATAAGAAGTGATTATAATCTAATCAATATGCTGAGATATTAATTTCAAAAAAGATAAGAAGGAAACAAATACTTCCTCAGATTATATATTAATGTAATATCAATCATGATTTTTGAAAATATCCTACTTCCCACAAATATATGTTGGGTTGGTTTTTATCATATATATATATGTTTATGAGTCATAAATTAAACCAATTATAAAATTGAATAATATGTACCATTACACATGCTCATAGATTGGAAGATACAATGACACTACAACATGAACAATTCATAATGGAGGATCTATGCTCATAATATACCATCATTGTGATTTTAAATTGAGAACATCATGAGAAGATTACTCTTCTATTTATGAGTACTCAAACATTTAATAATATATACTATGTCTACCATCATAGTGTGTTATACAACTATAGAACTATATTATGAATATTATCATAGCACATCATGGTTTTCATCAAAGAAGAGAGGTACTATGGTGTTATCAATATGACAAATAGTCTTTCAATTTTTACATTAATTCCATTTAAACAAATGGAATGTATTTAACAATATGTTTAATTAATATTAAATACATCTAATTTAAATGTAATCAATGTAAAATTAGTTGGTCAAATGGAAAAAACTCTAATAAAATCCCAATTTGACTAGATCCCACTACCAAAAACATTTAAACTATTATACCACTCTTGATAATCATGTTTATACTCATCCATTTCTTAATTCAACAGGTACTCCACATTATATTTTGTGGAAATATATCTCACAATTAACCTCATGTCTCTATGGAAAATTCCTCAAGAGTT
Source organism: Viscum album (assembly GCA_963277665.1). Taxonomy (NCBI): domain Eukaryota; kingdom Viridiplantae; phylum Streptophyta; class Magnoliopsida; order Santalales; family Viscaceae; genus Viscum; species Viscum album. The sequence continues at coordinate 1,516,513,606 of OY728137.1, forward strand.
GATACTTATGATTTATATTCTTTATCCGATGATGTGAACATAGATCCTTTCAGAGAGCCACCACTGTAGTATTATCCAAATATATTGTGATTGGGTATTTACTATTTATAATCATATCAGGTTCATGGATGATGTTTTTGTGTCCATACTAATTCCTTAGCTATGTTATAAGCTGAAAAATACTCAAACTATGCTAAAGAATATATGACCACATCCTATATTGAGCTATTCTAACACATAACATCTCCAATAAAACTGAATATTTATCCCATTTGGGACTTCATATAATCTTAATCTATTTGGAATCTTTCATTTTCATATACTCTATTCCCCATTCACTCTTATCATCCATTGAACATGAATATATCCTTAGTACACATCAGATACATAAGGATAGTGTAATGGGGGTGACCTTGATCATCATAATATCTTCCTACAGCACATAATGCATAGATAAATCTAATTTAGTATATATCATATCATGAAAGACCATCGCAATTCATGATTCATATGGAATCCCAAAAAAATTATTTCTTTCCACATGTGTGTGAGGGAAAATTTTCATAGAAATATGAATTCCTTGTGACATTAAAACAAATCCCATTTTTTATTGTTCCACAGTGAGTCTATTTAGTATATTTTTAATATATTTTATCAGAATTAAATTGACTAGTATCCTGTATCAATCAAAATGGATATTGATCCCAAAAATATATCATACCTCACCGATTTCTTATATGTAGAACAATTTATTCAACCACACCTTAACAAAATGTAGGACTTGTATTTCATTTACAATATGTAATATTACCTTGACATAACCTATTATGAAAATGAGCTCACTCTAACTAATCCTTTTATTGGAACATGACTCTAATTCATTATTTATAAAACCAAACTCTGTTATGGACTCATCAGATCAAATGTTCCATGAACTAGATGATTTCTTTAATCCATAAACAGATCATTGAAAGTTTCCTACCTTGTCTTAATCAAATAGAGAGACAAAACCTTTGGGTTGTTTCATATAGAAATCTTTATAATGGATTTTTAAAGAAGGTTGTATTGACTTCAATTTTGAAAACCTCTTAATCATGGAAGGCTATACTGGGTAATATAATTTTGATTTACATCATTATTGAACCCGGTGAAAAAGTTTCGTCATAGTCAATTATTTATATAAATTTAATTTATTTTTAAATAAATAATTTCTTATAGGTACTGAAATTTCTATCTATGTCTATTTTCATATTGAATAACAATTTTAAACAAACAGAATTTACATATATAGGAGAGTCTACCAAAATATATAATTGGTTTTGATACAAGGAATCTATGTCAAAATTCATGTATTCTTTCTACATTGAATCATATGTTCTACATGATTCTTGTTTATTGGTTAGTGGATCATTAATATCATGTAATAATGAGTAACTGTCCATAGTGACTAGGAAAACATTACATTTTGGTTTTCTAACCTATATTGTACTCTGTAATGGTACTTGTTTCTCTTGAAAAATTTCTTCTTCCACATCCCCTAATGTCTTAAGGCCATATTTTTATTTATTTTTGATAATACTACATTCACAGGATGAGGGGGACCCTTACTACCCTAGAAGGCTTAGAGAATACTTGACATAAATGTCTTGGACATTACATAACCTGTAGGAATTAGATGAATTTATCCAGACTATAACTATTTGGAACTATTCCTCCCTAGCTCTTACATAATCATGTAATCTCTTCATCTTTTCATGTCTATTCACCTAGGCTTCCCATGCATGAATAGGGATTTTTAGAATATATTCTTATGAAAAATATCTTTTCCATGATCCTCGACTTCATAGAAGTGTATATTTCTCCAACAATCTCTTTTTGAGATGTTAATCCTCCCATGGAATGTGGTATGCATTTCCAATATAACCTTTTTTATGGGGGTTCATATTGGTAATAACCCCATGTTTCCTTAGGGAATCCTATAATTATATACTTTGTTCCTTGCAGTAGACATTTGTTACCCGAATAGGCCGTACCAATTTATTCACTTCCCCACACTTGTAACTTCAATAACACGATTTTTATAACACTCCAAAATTCATATGGAGTTCCATTTATTAATTAAATGGTAATTTTTTTATTATATGTTCAACTATTTTTAATGTGTATACCCAAAATGACAATGGAATACTCACATGACTCATCATTGCTCTCAGCATGTCCAACACGATGATGTAACTGCTTTCACCAATATTATTCCATTGAGGTGTATAAGGAAGAGTGATTCCAGATAAATTCCTAAAATCAAAAAAACATTCAATGTAGTTTGTGTTGAGATATTATCCACCAAGGTCTTATAATAGTTTCCTAATCTTATTAACAATATGGTTATCAAGCTCATTTATTTATTCCTTATAATTTTCAAGGGAATCCGACTTTTACATCATAAAGTAATGTATCCTTCTCTATAAAAATCTTCTTTAAAATATATTAAGTATGCGTACTCACACCCTTATTCAATAATAAAATGTCAACATGTGTCTGTATGAACTAATTCTAGAATATCTTTCTCCATTTCACCAATCTAAAAAAATTTGTCTTCGATCATTTTTCCCTATACGCATTCATAACATAAAAAAAGTAATTTTAGTTCAAAAGAATTTAAATATAAATATTAATGTAATATTTTCATGTTATTTTTTATTAAATAATCTATCAATTGAATCCAAAAATAGGTGTGGCATGAGTCATGTGAGGTTTTTTTGTAATCAATTTCCATTACTTGGTCTATGTAGTCAAACACATAAAGACCATTATTTAAATTTATCTTATAATAAAAAAATTATCTTTGTAAAAGAAGATAATTTATTTCAAAAAATGAAAATAAAACCATATATTTAATGTATGTATACTGATGTTATTATTTTTGGTAATAGATGGATATAAATAAAAAATCAATGAAAAGATCATCCCATTGGAAATTTGTGGGTTTATTCCCCAATATCTACATCAATAAGATTAGTTTTGTTTGATATCCTTAGATCTAGCTCCCTACAGTCAATTATTTTGAATATACATAGTTCAAAATTTTGAATACATGTGTGAGACCCGAAATTTTTATATAATACCCAATTTTTTCAAGTATATATCTTTTAATTGATAATAAACATACTTGAAGCTTTTCATTATTCTTATGTTGTGTGCAATTTTTCATCCAGTGGCCCTTAATTCCTTATGTGAAGAAAATAACATCATGTTCCCCTGATTTCCCCTTGATCATCCTTTTCATGTAATGTTATTGAGAAGGATCCTATTCCTTGGGGATTCAAATTAGACTTTCTCGTCATTCATCATACGGACTGAAGAATTTTCTCACATTATATTTTTGTTGACATGTATGAGAAGAGTTAAAAGATCTATGAAATACAACTCAATGTTATTTATTTTAAAATTCACAAAAAATTTGCATAAGATATGTGGTAGTGATGAAATTATGGAATCAGTGCCCAGTTTTTTTGGGATCTTAAACCTGAGATCCTCTAGGTCCTCAATGTAGCAAATTATCTTGACTATATGAGGTCTAGCTGGGTATCCCTCCCCAATCATACTCTGAAATAGCACTTTTTAAATCTCAAACTACCCATGTTATGATCTATCTTATTATAGGCCATAGAGTTTATCATGCATGCTATACACATCATTATTTTAATGAAACTTAATGATCTCACTACACATAGAATAAGGAATAAAAAATTTAACATCAACCATGTCGTTTATATGATTTCTATAAACTAGGAACTCTTCATCACTCACATCCTTTGTAGGTGGATTAAGAAGTGATGATTCCAGAAAATATGGTTTTCCTTTAATGGTAAGAACCAAATGAAGGACAATATACCACTCTTAGAAGTTACTTCTAGATATGGGGTAGTTATTCTGCAGTACAGATCATAGGGATAGTGTGGGTGAAGAGCATTCCATTTTTCTAAACAATATAAAATAATTTATTATTAGTACATTAATTTATAACACATTATGTGAGATATAAAAAAATTTCTTTTCTAAAAAAACATCCACTATATAATCAAGTCCCCATGACCCCCACCATTGAACATAGAACAAGTATTTTCTAGAACATTATAGTGGAAAGTCTCCATATTCCCCTTATCGTAAACCTAAAAGGGTTTGTGAAAAAACATGATATTATTTTGGAAGGTCTATCTTTTCTACCTTTGGACTTCCAGGTCCATGATTCATTTGGTATACTCGTGAATCCTAAAAAACTATCTTGTATTTCCTAAATTCATTCCTTCAAATTAATCCAAGTCTATAATGGTCTACTAATATTGATGTAAAATGTTTAAGTCAACCCCAAAAATTCTTAATAACTCCCACTATAAATTTAAGTTCCCCCTCAAGGTTTGGTCCAACAATTAGTACTATTGGATTCATTCCGAATTACATAATGGAAGGCTAAGTAAGACATAATATTTAATTTAGGTTTTTAGGTTATTATGCATGAATTTTATCTTATTTTAACCATTTTAATGATTTTTAATATTACATTGGTTTTACATAATTAAATAAATATGATGGATAAAATATTTATGCACAATTAATTTATTTAATCTTAATCTTTTCATATGAATTAATTTATTTATATGACTATTATATTGTAACATAAAATAAATAAATCATATATATATAATAAATAAAATAAAATAAATGAAGTTATCATGATCTTATATGAAAATTTATTTCCCAAGATAACATTAAATTAATATATGAATTCAAGAAATAACTCCAGTTTTCAATCCTGACCTGAGTTAGAAAATTCCACCTATTCACATATGTATCACTAGGTTGGAATCATAATGGATAAATCCTGAACTACCTCTACATGCCTTGAGATGATACATTAATTACATCAATTCATTACTCAGACATAGGTTAGTTGATCAAAATGATTTGTTAAAGGGGATTACATTAATTTCCATCGAAATGCAGGAACTATATAATAACTGGGACATGGATGACTCACATTCCATAATTTAATTTAATATTAAATAATTAAAAATCCAAGAAATAAATTAAATTATTTAAAATATAATGAATACAAAGCTCAGGGGAAAGCTAATCATCAACCATATTTACATAAAAAAAGGTACTGTCTAAATATCATTTATTTATGAATTATTTATTATTATGATGAACAAACTTCCATTAATTAATAGATGTATTAATTAATTCTCTTTCATAATAATGATCGTCCAAAAATAATTAGAGATAATTATTATTAATTTAATTAATGAAAAATAAATGGATTAAACAATAACACGATTTTTATAAAAATAAATTAATCGATAATTTAAAATTATTTAAAACTATTATTGAAATATCAAACAGATATTGGTGTGATAGTAAATAAAATAAAGTTGTGATGTTGTAATTTTTAAATTAATGGAATATTTATCTATGTCCATTATTGAGAGACTACAAGATGAGTACATACCAACTACACATCATGTATCTATATTTACATGTATCTAGGGTACACTTGGGTTTATGGAATGTAACTCAGCTGGACTGCATGTTATATACAATCAAGCTACAGTCCATGTGATCTACTTTTTGTGTGTTAAGGATCCACGATTGGTTCTTTGAAATGCGTTTCCGATTCCCGAATTAATGAACTAAAATTCATGTACATGGCATAAATTTAATGTATACATTAAATTCTAGAGGATTTCAGTCTCATGATTTTTGACTCTGTATAATGGTTGAACAAATTGGCTTATTTATGCCGCTAACTTGTGTAGACTACATACATTGTACATGGATAAATTTCATGTAAATCCATGTCCCCTTTACCATCCTGTAATGGGATATATATATGTTTATAAATAATTCGTTCACATGTAGTAACTATTTGAATGTTGTGTATCCCTTAGTAAATCCATTGGTATTTACTTAGGGTAAAATTTTTGAACTTCTATGTATGCTCTATGAAACACTCTCTTATTGGCTTAAAAAATTTTGGTTTCCCTTATGTTATTTCTATTCATTATTCTTCTATTCAAAGACATTTAATAAAATAGAACACTAAAAAATCATGATTAATTTTCTAGAGAAAGTAAATTCAAAAAATATTAATGAATTAATAACAATAAATGAAAATATAACCACAAGTTCATATATATGAACATTGAAATAAATAATTTGAAATTTTAACTTGACCCCTTTGGTATTATAGGAATGTTTGTTGAATAATAATAGAAAATAGTTGTTGATTGGCTAATTAAAATTGATTTAAATATATATTTCCAAAAACCCCAATATAGGATCTTTGTTAATATTTTTATAATTATATCATTTTGAATGGAAGAATAATACTACCTAAAATGTGGTTTCTTTATTCATATTCAATGTGGAACATCCAAAAACAACCTATTTGTTTTCCTTCATTATTATTGGGAGGATACAAGGACATAATCGATCAAGTGGTGATCCACACGTGCTCTGATGGTCTTTGAGAAAGGCTACTCGTTCTATTGGTTCTAGAATATTGAATAAAATATCTTGTATAATTCATTCACGATCACTCATTCATTGGTCTGAAATAAATAACTCTTGAATTCAAACTCATAGGTGGGAGAGAGATAGGAATCAGAATAAAATTTGATCTATGAAACAATAATCCATTTTTCTGATTCCCTACGCAATAGGCAGAAAATTAACTTTATAAAGAAAGGTTTTCGGTTTGAATACTGTTTAATTTCATGATGACCATTAAATAATATGAAACAATTTAACAAACCTCGTGCCAGAAAATAAAAAATATAATAATTATTTTATGATATTAGATACCATGTGAAAATGATTAATAATATTTACTAGCTTGAAAATAATTATTTATCACCCGACATTTTCTTGATCCATTAGAATACCTTGGTTTTTACTAAATACCCAGATAATGTTTTTTCATAAATAAATATTTCATTCAAATATTTTTGAATAAATATTTATTAAATATTAAATAAAATAATTATATATATTTAAATTCAATTGTCGATGATTAGATATCTATTTAATTTTTGTTATCCCTATCACATGATTAAAATTATTTCCCAATCAAGATAATAATATTAATTTATTTAATTAAATTCAAATATAATTAAATAGAGATCAATAGAAATGCATTTAGTGTGTCAACCTCTAGGTTTATTTCACATTGCAATTAGAGAGGCTGGCATAAAGTCCATTATTACTATATAGAAATGTGTCGTGGCACAAAAGAGAAAAAAACATAATGTCTTAATTTCACTAACCATATAAGAACACTCACTATTTAATATATTCCATTTTTCAAAATATCTCATAAAGAAGGTTTCATAATGATATCATCAACCTATATGCTCGATATTGATTTCTATGACTATCTATAATAAACACCTCTATACCCCATGGACATGGATTTTAGGTCATGGTTATATTCCAATTAAAGGGTCATATCAACATTTATAATTATCGAATAGAAAAATAATGCCTCAACATACCCATTACTGACATGACAATCATGATGCATCTAATGCATCATAGTTTAGCCAACATATTGCATGATGCTTTTCATCATTAAATCTAACATTGAGAGTCATTAAATTCACCAATGAAAATGTTAAAGTTTAAATAACATTACACATGATTTTAGATAGAAATATTTGAGGGCAAAAAACATGTGGAATTCTTACTGGTGGGTATGTTCTCATAATTTCTTGTCTTGTAGATTACCAAGTGTGAACCTCTTATGAAGAAACCTCCTCTTCTTATGAGTAGCCACATGTAATAATCAATATTTTATTTTTCCCATCATATTGATTCAACCAACCATAGAACTCTGTTAAGAATATTGGATTATAGATGATAGACCAGAAAAATTAGATATTATTTATTATAAAATACTGGAAAATTCTGTTATTCTAGAGTATTCATTCAATGGATTAAAAGTTAAATAAAAAAGGTTGAAAAATCACATGTTTTATGTACCAATGATAATATTCTATATCTATTAAAAAATAATATAATGATCATTTATTAAAATTAAAAAATTAATTGAATGTTTCAAATGAGAGACATAGAATGAATTTTTGAAAGATTTAGATTGGGAGAAAAACTATTACAACGATACTCAATAAGAAGACAACACCCATGTACACAATTGGAATTGGATTACATATTATTTAAAGGATATGTTATAAATATATGTTTATTAAATACTTATGAACGTCTAATTATATAAAAAACTCATATTCTTGTAGACATAATAAGGTTTTTATTTCTAAAATTTATTGTAGTATTTTGGTAAAGTTTTGAATGAAAATTTGATTTAAAATGATCTTATTTATAACATTCATGTATGCATTAAATTGTGGGTAAAAGAATAATTATAATTTAAATTTTTAATAGGAAACATTTTTCAGAGTACCTATAAGAATTTATGTTTTATAAATAGTAAATTCTTTATACGCATGACTAGAGACAACTCATGATTTGCGATCAATTTAAAAGTAGATAGTACCCATGTCACTTTTAGTGAAAATTACAATAAGAAAAATAACAAGTATTAGTCAAATTGATGAATCTAAATATATTTTAATCTTTAAATCATTTTTTGGGTTTAATGTATAATCCACTTATCTTATCACAATTATGTTATAGTTGTTACGATGTAATGTTAAAAACTAATGCACTAAAAATAATGATTCTAAAAATGTTGTAGTATTTATCACTTTATGTAATGATAATGTTTATATAGTTTATTTATATTCATAATTTTCCTAAAAATTATATTACATAACATTATTTCAAAAAAAACATGGATATGGAATATATGAAAATTCCATTGAAACCTATACTATTAGAAACGTAACTAGGAATGGTTTGATTAAAAAAATGCCAAAACAATAATATCAATAAGATAATGTCCCTAATACCTATCAAAAAGGGATACAACATAAGATTTAAATCCAATTAAAGATAGAAGTTTAATATTATCAATCCATATAGATAGTTCCCATGGACATGTTGATATCATGTAGATTTTCAATCAAAAATTGTATGAATATGCCAATTTTCTTGAAGATGGTTATTCATGATATACTTGTGTTTTCTTTATCAATCCCAAAAGTTATTCTTCCTAATATTTTAGTAAAATATGAAAAATAAATAGAAAATCAACGAGAACATAATGTTAAAACCATATAGAGTGATCATGATATTGAATTTGAAATTCTAGAGTTTGAAACTTTATTCTCACAATATGGATACAATCACAACTTTTTTTCTCCAAGGACTCTTCAGTAAAATAGTGTTATAGAAATAAGTAAAATGACTCTCTAAGATATTTCTATGACAATTCTGAATATGTATGACCAACCCATTTATTTTTGGGAAGAGACAATCAATAAATCCAACTATATTATATGTAGGGTTATTATCAAAACAATTTATTAAGACAATATCTATTTTTTATAATTGAAGAAAAAAAGGACAAATACTTTTTAGTTTTTGGTTTCAAGGTCATTATTCTAAACAAAAATTAAATTTTAAATAAATTTTCATCCCTAAGAGATGAAGGAATATTCTTGAATTATGCTACCTCCATTAAATATTATTTTTTGTCAAATAAAAGAACCAATATTGAGGATGAATATGTACATGAAAATTATGATGAAACTGTTATATGTGATCCAAAAACATTATAAAACCTCAACTATTCTATTTCTAACTAGAATATCAATGCTTAAACAATGACTAATGACTGTTCTCCAAAAGCTACTATTAAGAAAATTATCCAATGTAGAAGATCTTTTTGAACTAGTTCCTAATGAAAAAATGAAGTAACAAATATTTATATCCCTATTTCCATTATAAATCTTAGATACATGCCTTTAGAGGTTTTTGTAGGAGGTCTTGATGAATGTACTCAGAATAGAGACTTAGATAGAGACTAGGTTGAACATCAATTTTTTTTTTCAAAGATTGAACAATAAAATCACTGATGTTATGGATGATAAATTATTGTGAATGGATATAAAAGATGATTGGACTTAGATGAAAAGAAGAAATGTCTTGTTACTAGTGGAAAGACCAAATTCTTTCCTGACCATTGAATATAAATTTGTATAAAGAAAAAGGTTGATGGTTCATGTATATTAATTAGAAATAAATTGAAATTAGTTTCATAAGTATATAGTCAAGAAGAATGGATTGAATATTAAGAAACCATTGAACTTGTAGTAATACTAGTGTCCATAAGAATTTTTTTATCCCATGCAACACATTTGAATTAGAATAAATATCAAATGGATGTAAATATTTATATTCATAATGGTTATATTGTTGAGGATTTTTTATTAATAAACCCCGTTATTTTAAAAACCACTATTTTCTAAAATAATGATTTCAAATTATCCAACGATATTTATGGTCTAAAAGAAGCCTATATAGCCTAGAATGATAAGATTTTCTATTTTTTTACTTTATAAAGTTTGTTTCAAAAGAAATAAACTATCTAATAATATATATAAAATGTATTTCCAAATATGTTTTGTAAGATAAAATTTATATTTATCATATTAATTTTTGATCATAAAAAAACTCCATATGTATTGAATTTTCAAACATGGTACAACATTAATTTTAATAGACTTGAATTTTTGACTTAACTATCTTCCGTGGTTTTTGGATTTTTTAAAATCTTAACTGAATCATGTTAAAGAAAATAAAAGAAAAATTATTATTGATAACACTTTGGAATGGATATTACTAATGGTAGTGATACTCACATGAGTATGAGATATATTTAATATTTAAATAAAAATAGAATGTTAGATGTCTAATATAATTATAGAGGTATGATTGGAATATTTATGTACTTAATTATTACCCAACCTGATATTATTTGTAGTGTGAGTATGTTTGAATGATTATAAGAAAATAAAAACGAATCCAATTTAAATGCATTAAAATGTATATTAGAAAACATCAAGAATACAATTAATTTTTTATTTTCTTAATCTATATGAAAAACTATTTAATTTTTCAGCTATTTAGATGCATTTTTTGGAAATAAGTTTGAAAAAAGATCCTATTGAATTTTCATTAAACTGTGAATTTTTTTTTTAATTTTTTTGTTGTATTATGAAAGAAAACCCATTTTTATTATCCCATGTTAATGATGATTATATAGCTATAGGATGTTTTTGTGAAAAAAATATTTAGATGAAACAAACTCTAGTAGACTGTGGGTTTTAATTTAAACATTTCGCTACAAATTATGACAATAAAATTTGTATTAATATTCTTAAGAATCATATGTATCACTATGGGAAAAAATATATTGTTATAAGACATCACAATTTATGAAACCATTTTATAAAATATGATATTAAAGTTTATTTGATGAGAGTAAAAATAATCTGGTAGATATTTTTACAAAACTATTGAATATTGATATGTTGAATTATATCAGGAATGAGTTAGAAATAATTAATTATTTTAAAAACATTTAATTCATCATTTTCTATTGTAATTATCAAAAATAATGTTATAATGATAAAAAATGTGTTTATTAATATCATTATTAATTTAAATGTTATTAAATTTTGTTAGTGATCTTGTTATAATGTATCCATGTATATTAATTTACATGTTTAGGTTAGTGATTATTAAAATTTTTTAAATAATTATATTATGTGATTATGATATTTTTGTTTAGATGGTATATTATAAAACCATACCAACTGGTCAGGTATTATGTATACCTAACATCACTTATCAATGTTACTATGAGTAAACATTTTGTTAACGTACCACATCTTCTTGATTATGAAAATTTACTTATAGTGTTTTTGCAGGATTTTCTGTAGCTTGTTATTTTTTTATAGCTTATATTATTGAATAAAAATAAAATAAGATTTCAAATCATAACATATAACATCTATACAATAAATTATGTTTTTAAATCCATAATATCTCTATATATCTAAAATATATCCTTCTCAATCCTCTTTGCCTTCCAAAATCATACCCAACCCTTTAGAGATTTGAATTGTACTATAAATATTGTTAGTGTAAAAATATCCCATTATTTTATATGTCTTGTTGGTTCACCTCATCCTAGGAAAACAAAAAGGACCAATGTAGCTTGAGTACTATAGTTCAGCTAAAAAAACATCATTTTATAGGATGATATGTCGGTTTCAAAAAGGAAGTAGATGCTGAGTAAATTTAGTTTAGAAAAGAATTAAAATGATAGTAGATTAAAATGATATGATCATGTGAATGGTTTAAAGATAATAGTATGGAATTTTATCGTTAATTGGTTAATGTTTTTTATTCCAATGTCGAACTTATTTTTTTTATTTAAGGTATTCCTTAAGAAGAATTATTGATATGGAATATTCGGTATTCTCCTTAATGCTAGGGGATAAAATCTTAAGTGTCCCACATATAGTAATGTATAAAGACTATTGAAGACTATATCTTATGTATCACACTTATTTTTATTTCATGCAACGAAAATTAAGAATTAACTAGGAATATGATTCCAATGATAGAAAAAGCCATTTAATTAAGTAGAGAATGATGATTATTGGAATATTTTATTCAAAATATCATTACTACCTATAAAGGGGACATTAGAATATTAAGGCTCTAGGATCTATTGTTTCTACATCTGATGATAATTAGGATTTATATATGTTATCCTGGTATGTCATGAGATATATGTTTAGACTATAAAATCACTCCATAAGGATTAATTCCATTCATTAATTTTTTTCTATCATATAGTCTAGTGATTTAGTTCCTAAGGTACGACCAAGGGTCATTTCAACTAATGTTTTTTTCCCAAATAAGAAGATATGTATGCATGTGAAGTTAAAGTGGAACCCTTGATGAAAAGAATGTGTAAAAACCATTGTAAATCATTATAAAAACATTAATCATCATAAAATGTAATAAATATATGGAAATCAAATAGACCCACATGTAGAGCCTGATGAAACTGTTTAATATTATATTTATAAGATTGAAGTCACTCTGGAAGTTTAATAATTACAAGTTGAGGCATATACCTTATGTGAAGAATTGAGGGAATCTTATTTAGATGTCAGTGCTCCCACTCTTATAATTTAATTTGGACAACAATATTCACCATTAACTCTTTCATCTAGAAAATAATATCTATGAGATATTGATATTGATGATACTGATGTTGGAATAAGTTGAGTTTATAAGAAATTCCTAGGTAGGATAGTGACTCATGTGAGTATCATATAGGTAAAAAACGTTTTATGATTTATTCAAATCCATGAAATATAATTATATATACTCCTAGGATATGACTGTGGGAATCAAATCATAAGGGGGGGGGGAATCTGAGAATAATTATCTTTGGGAAATCAAACTGACCATAGATAACCATCCATATATTTTTTCATGAGTGTAAATGAAGGATCTCCCACTAATTAGATTATTTCTCAAGAAATGCTTGATGGTTTTCCCAATCATCCATTTGTTGACCTTGTTCTGGAATAAATATATGGTCCCACTCCTACTAGATATATTGAGAAACCTATAGAAAAAAATTTGATTTCTCATATTAGATTAACACACACTAATATTCTTGAAATTGATGAGGTGGATAATACTGATATGGAAGTTTATTCCTTCTGACCCATTATGATTAAAGATGTGTTTGGTGTTATGGAGGCTACATCAGAACCCTATAATTCTCTCCCCACATAATCTACTTCTATATTCTATACAAAAAATATTAGAATGTGTTCAAGTCATATTTTATGGAAATTTTTATATAACTGTTCATTATATTTTTAAGTTTAATGGAACTGATTACAGAGGAAAACATCTTTTTGATAGCCATGCTGGTTATTTCAAATTATCAACATAAATATCATCTCAAATTTATTATTATGGTAAATAAATTTTAATATTTAGTAGCTCATGTTAGTTATATGTTAGAATATATCTAGGATATTATGGTGAAGTTAGATAATATATTTATGAATTTTGTTCTTCAATATTCTACATCAATTTAAATTCTATTCATCAGTTCCAACCCCTACTCCAATCAAATTTTTTCATAGTGAAGAGAAAATCAGAAAACATGTTCATGATTATTTTAATGTATTTTTGGATGAGTTTAATAAAAAATAAGTATAGTGTGTATGGTATTTCAAACCCATTCAGGGAAGAACTTTTAGAATGATTGAATGGATGTAAATAAATATAGAAAATATAGAGAAAAAACTAGAATGAAAAATGATTTTTATTTTAATCAGATCTTCCCCAAATATGATCTGAAGTGAATCTTCATAACATTGTCTAGGGATATCAAAATTCCTCCATTGGCTCAATCCATCCAACCAATTTTAGAAATATTTAATGTTATTACTCTATTTTTTCAAACCATTTTGGAGAACATGGATGATTACATTTGGCCCATGAATCATGATTCATGGGTTTTAAAGGACATCACTCAATTAAGGGGGTTTATATTTAAAATTACAAATAATCCATCATGGATTCCCTACCTTAATTATTTTTTTAACATATATCTATACTTTATCTTCTTCTGTAAACCCTTTTAGATTTTCCATGATGGGAAGTTCAATATATTGATCAAGCTTATAGATGTATTTTTTTAAGAAACATTAACCACCTCTTACACATAACCAAAACCTCTTGCCTCATCCTCTCTATTCGAATAAAACAATTCTATAAACCATTATGAAATAAATTATTTGTTTAATTGTATTTATGATTGGAGTACCTAAGAGGGACACTTTTTTATCCTTTTCATATTAATTAAATATTGTATTAATCATTTTCTATTTATTGTCAATACATCATTTGCAGTATTTACATATTCATCCTTTTCGTTTCATTTTTTGTAGTATAAATTTTCATTCACCCCGAAATGGGGGAATTTTGTTCCTCTGTCAGGTTCATTATATTTAATCATCCATCAATAGTGATCATCAGAAAGAGGTAGATTGTAGTCTTATTCTATATTCTATTTATTTTAATTCCTATATATATCATGTTTCTTATGTTAGTAATGAAATATATTTATTATTATAGTAAAAAAATTGATTTTTTTTATAAATATTGATATATCATAAGGTGACCATATAGATGTGACAACATGTGAAAATCTGTGTGATCACATGAACAATAAATAAACTCTGTAATATATGAGTTATGTTTTTCTATGTTTTGAATTAACTGTGTGTTGATGTTAAAGTGGCCACATGAAGGATTTAATATTGAAATAGATGAGACCACGTGATCATTCAAGTAACTAGGATTCGTATGAGCTAATTTTTTAAATGTCTTCAATTGATTTCCTATTGTAGAATAAGTATACATAATTAGAATATAAGTGACTGCATGATGAAATATGTTACCACAAGAAAAAAATAAGTGATCACATGAAGAAAATATGTGACTATTCTAGGTATCTACGTGAAGTGGCCATGCCAAGTGACCATTCCTTGTGACCATTCTATTTAATTTTGCCAAGTGACTATGTCATTGGACTATACCAAGTGATTTTAGAAAGTGACTATGGAAAGTAACCATGTGATCTGACTTCATGTAAGTGGTTGACCATGATAAATTATAGATTATATTTCCATGTCAATATTATGTATTCTAATCTATAATTTATATGTTTTGGAACATTTATCATAGAGTTATAGAAATTAAGATATTCATATCAGTCTAACGAGTATGAGTGTTAAATTATAATGATCATCAAATGGTAAATTTGATAGGGTGATCTTTTTTATGTAGAAGAGTCTCTCATAGAAAAAAAAAATAGATGAAAGACATAGGGATATATTGAGATCTTATGGAATGTTCGCAGGGTTAACCATTTAACCCTACAAATTGAGAGAGATCCACTTAGATCTTTGGAGGGGAACTAGTTGGTAGGCGACGACGACACGATCTATCGATACATCTCCGATTCGATGAACCTTGGAAACGAACGCAATGCAAAGATCTCTCTTAAAACAGATTGAGGTAGGTGTTGTTATTTTGATTCTTCACTTCCCTATTCTTGGATTAAATGATGAACATAGATCAACCCACCAACAGGGTGATCTGAGGATCAGGTGTTCTAGTAGGAGGGCGTCAATTTCGTTTTCATTGGGGGTTTTGATTTGGGAATTTCTTTTATGATGATATAGGTTTTTCAATTTGATTTTCCTATTAAACCTATTAACAGGAGTGGATCGAAGCTGTGAAGAACGACGATGTAGGTGGTTCCTCCTTTTTTTATTGTTTTTCTTCCTCCCTTTTAACACTGCGTTCTTCACATTATTCGTGGGGTTATGAACCATAGATTGTTGTTCATCCATTTTGCAACGCAATGATCCAAAATTAGAGGTACGACATCATGACGACCTAGTGGTGGTGTGATGACTATGGGGAAGAAAAATCGACACAGTTTGGGAGTTCACGTTCTTCGATCGTTCTTCACGTGGGTGGATCAGAATGCATTTTAGGGGCTGATCGGAGGCCCCAAACTGATGTAATTGGCTTCCTAATGATTGGGAGACCCCAACATTTCATTATTGTGATGATCAGATCATTAGAACATACATAAGAGGACCGACGGACGCACAAAATGATTAATCAGTGGTTCTAGAAATTTCCGAAGAACACGGCGTGTATTCCGAAGAACATTCCTTGAAGGAACAGATCATAAGACTCTAGGGTTATGATATGCACGATGCGATGAAACAACATGTTCTCCGATGAACACAACATTTATTCCCCATACGGCATGGTGAAGATGGTTATGCGGGACTCGACATGTATCCTGGTGATACACGGACACAGGGTGGAGTACACGGCCGTGTACTCTACCACACGGCCAAACCAGGCTGACTGCATGGGTTTCCCCGTGTACCAGATACACAAGTTACCACACATGGGTTGTATCTAGGTACAGTAACAATGCCAGTGTACACAAAGTCCTCCCCGGATAGAGGAACGTGGTGTTTCACTATCTTACACTCCATGTATACCTTCATCTATATGACACAC
This sequence comes from Viscum album, assembly GCA_963277665.1. Lineage (NCBI taxonomy): Eukaryota > Viridiplantae > Streptophyta > Magnoliopsida > Santalales > Viscaceae > Viscum > Viscum album. The sequence goes on from OY728137.1 coordinate 1,516,530,742, forward strand.
CTTACGACACGGGCTATTGTACACGGGTAGTTCCTTGGGTCAGAAGACACGACGTGAGACCTTGCTACATGTCTTTTTCTTTTCAGTACATGGATTGATCCTCTTGTCCACCGTATCTTGTATCAATTTCATTTGGGTAGGTTCCCCTTTTTCTCGTTCCCCTGAAGGTCAAGTATCATTTCCATTTACTGGATTATGATCCCTTCACCAATACTATCCACGATAGAGTTAGGTATCCCTCCGAGAGGCACAAAGCGATATCTTCTCTCAATCGAAGACCCTAGGTAGAGCTTGGTATCAACATGACTATTTCCACACCGCAATGATCCTCTACCTAGTTGGTGAATCTGGATGAGTCGTGGTATCCGCCAAGGCCCGAGTAGTGATCCCCATCTGTGAACTGTGATCTTTCCCCACTCAGCAGTGTGTTCTCCCAGAATTAGTCTATATATCTCTTCTGACTACTACAGACCAAAGGTACTTATTGGGAAGAGTTTATTAGAGCTACCAGACTTATGGAGTGAGTACTCCCATTAAATTTCATTGCGGAATCTTAGAAATGAATCCCTAGCTTGGGTGTGCGGTTATGTGCCATGTCTCTAGACTACGGGTCTTGGTTTTGAGTATATCTGGATTGTTTTATCATATTATATGTCCAATAGACATATAATATAGAGCTGACTATACCTTTCCTTTTTTTATTGATTTGTGGTATTCAAGGTCCTATACTAGGTATTGTTATACTCACCCCTACACGGGCTTTTCCCGCACGTGTTGTGTCTTTTGCAGATGAGCAACCTTTTGACGAAGTCTAGGGCTGGACTGGGCTTTCTGAGTTCCCTAAAGGCCTAGGTATTCCAAAGGCTAGGAGAATCAGCCCTAGTACCTTTTTGTACTTACAGTTTATACTTTTTAGTTTGCAGTCTCTTATTTTTTGTGGGCTTGTATTCTGGCCCAATCTACTTTCAGTACATTACCATCCTTCATACTTTGTTTTGATGGGTATAGTTGTATGCATGCATATTTGATCCTTAGTGGTTTTTGTATTTCAGCATTTGTGGTCATGGAGATGTGTGAGAGTGTGATGGTACTAAGGCAATGCCTCCCATGTAATTAATATGACTACTTGGTGCTAGTCACCAGCCCTTGGCATATTGGAGGCGGGCTTGGGGAGTCTCGATGCGAGCCACACTGGGACGGGTCATGACATAGTGGTATCTGAGGTGGTAGTTTCTATCATAAGACTAAGAGTCTATGAGATTTGTTTGGGGAATATTGATATGTGTTTCGAGCTAATATTTCCTGACAGTGACTCCAGGGTGGGTGCGAGTAGCCAACCTATCAATACACTAGGACTCTGATAACATTCTTTTTGACTTGGTACATTAAAACACTAGTTATAGGGAAATAAGGGATTGGTACACGTAACATATAGCAATGGGTTGTGTTTTCCATGTCCTTTTTGTCAGCTATCCAGATATACTCATTAACCATGGTACAACATGATTCCTCCACGATGCACACCCAGTAGGATTCAATATTGGGATCATGAGGATGATTCCCTCAGTTAATAGGCTTTGATACAGGGACCAGTTCCCCGGGCTTAACCTCCAGGTATTGTGCCTATTATATCACCACCAGTGGAGTAGCTCGTGGTAACTATAATTCTGATAGACAAGGGGTGTAGGCTGAGCGCACTCCCTGAGTTCCAAAGATAGAGACCCCTTATGTTCCTAGGTGAGCCCGACCCTCAGGTGGCTGAGGACTGTCTTAAGTTGTTGACATTAGTTTTCCATCTCGTGTGGAAATCAGCAGACCAGATGGTGATCCTAGGAGCGGGCCTTCTTTAGGGTTCAGTGGGATGATGGTGGAGTCTGACCCAACAGACTCATGATGGGGATACTCTTTTGTAGACAGAGTCTGAGTGACTGTTTAGGGAATATTTCTCTCCAGTTACGCTGAGATCGGTGTGTATCCAGGATCTTCTTCATCTCTAATAGGGCAGTTTTATGGTGGATGACTATTCATCGAGGTTCACTAACCTCGCTAGGTACTCGATTGATATGGTCAGGGATCAGTACGTCAACAATCGTACCTTCGAGCGAGGTCTGCAATAGGACACCTGAGCTACTTTTGTGCCTCTATGAATAATGACTTATGTTGGAGTGCTCGAGCGGGCCTTGGTGATATAGGGATTCTTGGCAGAGCAGAGGCAACCGACCACAATTAGTGGCAGGGAGACAGGTGTAGATACCTCAGCAACAAAGAGTCAACGTCAGGCACACGGATCAATATGTGGGATATGAAATAGGATGAACTAGAAAAGGGGTTTTGTAGTCTAGGGATTTTAGGCTTGATCTAGTCAGCCGAGGGAGAGGTGATGATACTCGTGTGACGGTAGGGGAAATATCGCTAGAGATTGTCCAACTTGTCAAGCAGCTGATAGGGAATTGGTAGATGGACCACAAAGGCAGAGGCTGAGAGTGGAGCAGAAAGACCCACTAGGCGTCGGACATGGAAGAGGAGTAGGGAGATATGAATGTGGTGGAAGACGATTCGATCTACATCCACCAACACACCCAGGAGGTCCGCACCAGCCTTAGGGTTCTGGGGGACAAGGGTGGGGACCACTGCATGCAGTCGAGGTGTATGACCTAGGAAGTCCATAGATGATCTGAGGTACGATCTGTGTCTTTTCTACCTTAGCTTTTGTAAATATAAACATAGGTGCTAGTCATTCCTTCCATTCCACATTTCTTGTGTGAAAACATGATATTTCAGTAGAGACGTTGACTCGAACCTCACACTTGGAGACACATACAGGAGGATAATTGAAGATCACACACCTTTTCAAACATTGTGATCTTACACTCAGAGGTGAGAGTTTCAGTTTGAACCTCTTGATGGAAGTGTCGAGACCTTATGATTTCATTCTTGGTATGAATTTTCTATCTTCGGTCCATGCCCAGATTGACTACATTTGGAAAAGAGTGCAGTGTGTGTGCATGGATGGGACAAGGCTTTCCTTTTTTAGTGGAAAGGAGACATAGGTAGCATAGAATGGGCTCATTTATAGGAGGGTGAAACTGACCACTCATGAGTTGGCTAGCCTTATCTCAGAGCGGTAGATGTTTTGAGCTTCTAGTTCCCAGCAATAGTTGCAGAGTACGAGGACGTCTTTCCTGATGATGTTAAAGAACTACCACCCAAGTAGGACCTTGACTTCTACATCGACATACACCCCTGGATGACACCAATTTATTCATCAGTATATCGGATGGCTCCCTCATGGATTCGTGAGTTGAGGGTGTAATTGATGGATTTGCAGAGAAAGGGCTTCGTACGTCCTAGAATTTTACCTTGGGTGGCCCCTGTTTTTTTCAAGAAGGCAGATGGGAGTTTGAGGTTTTGAATAGATTACTAGTACCTGAATCTGGTAACTGTGAAAAAGAAATATCCACTTCCGATGATTGATGACCTCTTCGATCATCTTAGAGGGGAACAATGGTTCTCGATGGTTGACCTCTAATTAGGTTACCACCAGTTACAAGTACCGGAAGAGGATATACCGAAGATGGATTCCAAATGCTGATATGGTCACTATGAGTACTTGGTGATTCCTTTAGGCATGAATAACACCCATGTAGTTTTCATGAGAATTATGAACTGGATATTCCAGTCGTATTCAGTCCAGTTCATAGTGGTCTTCGTTGACGACATCCATGTGTACTCAGCATTAGAGGAGGAGCACGTGAGACACATTCGGATTGTTCTTGATGTACTTAGAGATCACCAAAATTATGGGAAACACTTGAAGTTCAAATTCTAGATTCAGGTGGTCCACTTTCTAGGACACATTATTTCAAAATATGGAGTAGCTGTGGACCCAGCCAATGTATAGGATGTGTTTGCATGAGAGCCACCTTGGAGCATGACGGAGGTGTGGAGCTTCCTTGGGTTTGTAGGATATTATCAGAGATTCATTCCTGATTTATCCTGGATATCAGCACTGATGAAAGACATGACGAGGAAGGGGAAACCCTTCATGTGGACGGAAAAGTGCCAACAGGATTTCAAGACGTTGAGGCAGAGTCTGACGATCGCCCCAATATTGATATTTCCAGAGGAGGGTGTCGAGTATGTAGTTTTCTGTGATTCATCTAGGACTGAGTTTGGCTATGTCTAGATGTAGAGATAGGAAGTTATTGCTTATGGATCGCGCTAGCTTAGGCCACATGAGAAGAACTATGCGACCCATGATCTCGAGTAGGCAGTGGTAGTCTTCGCATTGAAGATGCAGAGAAACTGACTTATGGGAAAGAATTTTATTATCAACTCTGACCACAAGATCCTCAAGTACATCTTCTCACAAAAGAATCTGAATCTGAGATAGAGGAATTGTCTAGAGTTCCACCAGGACTATTTTTTCGAGATCATCTATACTCCTAGAATGGGGAACAAGGTGGAAGATGCTCTTTGTAGGAGATCGAGCACATAGCTAGTGAGTGAGGTGAAAGAGCAATAGGCCTCATTATAGTTATCCTTTGTGGATAGATATGATTCATCTTACAATCAGTCACTGGTTGTCACCCCTCCACTCTAATAGCGAGTAAGGGAGGCAGATATAGGGGATGTCAACTGTGAGCATTAATTTGATCAGTTATCCTCAGGGCATGCCCTTGATGTATATTCTCAAGGTGAAGAGAACATAGTTCTTTTCAGAGGACACACTGTTGTACCCGTGGCATTTTAAGAGGAGTTGTTGAGGGAGTTTCATAAATCCCCCTTGGTGGTACATCCTGGAGGTCCAAAGATGTACCAGGATCTCCGATGACAGTTCTGGTGATTAGGAGTGAAGAAGGTAGTAGCAGGGTTCATTTTCTGAAGCCTTACATGCCAGCAGGTGATGTTTGAGCACCAGGTTCTAGAAGGATTAGCTAACCCCTTTATGTTCTAGAGTGTAATTGGGATTTAATATCGATGGACTTCATTACAGTATTACCACAGATGTCTAAGGGTAATGATTCCATCAGGTTGATCATTGACCGACTCACCATGTCGTCCCACTTCCTGTCTATTAGGGAGCGGTGTTCCATATAGAGCTTCAGATGCCACTATGTGCAGGAGACAGTTCGGCTTCATGATTTCATTTGGATAATAGTTTTAGATCGAGATTCTCGCTTCACATCCTGGTTATGGAAGGGATTGTAGGAGGCTTTCAGTACTCACTTGTGCTTGAGAACACCGTTCTGTCCAAAAACAGATGGTAAGACTAAGAGAACCATTCATGTTCTGAAGGATATTTTTCTCGCTTGTATCTTGGACTTTGGTCATAGTTGACAGGACCACCTACCACTGGTGGAGTTTTTTTACAATAATACCTACCACTCCACCAATGGTATGGCTCAATTCGAGGCTTTATATGGGAGACCCTTCAGATCACTGCTTTACTGGACTGATTGTAGAGAGTCAGCACTCATGGGTCAAGAGTTGGTTCAAGAAACCACCAAGAAGGTGCAGACCATCCTGGAGCAGATGAAGAATGCATAGTGAATGTAGAAGTCTTATACTGACAGATGACAAAGTCTTCTAGAGTTCAAGTAGGGAGACAATGTCTTCCTTTGGGTCTCACCTCGACAAGGGTTACAAAGATTTCTCTGAGACGGCATGATATCTCCAAGGTTCATAGGAACTTTTCAGATACTTTGAAGAGTTGGAAAGGTGGCGTACCGCCTAGCTCAACCACCATAGTTGCATTGGGTAAATGATGTCTTCAACATGTCACAGTTGAGGAGGTATGTGCATGAACCATCAACTTTCATCAACTGGGGTGAGATGGACATCGAGGATAGAGTGACCATTGCTGAGTACCCAGTTGATATTAAGGATTTTCAGGAGAGGATCATTTGTGGGTGATCGATTACCTTGGTTTGCATCTGGTGGAAGCATGAGAATATTCAGGAGAGCACGAGGGAGCGGGAGGCTCAGATTCGTGCCCAATATCCACATCTTTTTGAGTAGCCTTTGTTTTGGCTTTCCATGATGTAAAACCTTAAGGTGGGTAGAATTTAATGTCTTTTATTTTCCGTGTATTATTTTTAAATATTATATGGAATTATTTAAAGACTGTATCTTTCGACGGCGTGCAATTCCAAGTCCTAGAGTGCTCGGAATAAATTTATTAATTAAATTTATATTTATATAGCCCGTGAGAGCAATTTTCCTGAAAAAGTGGGATAAAATTTTCATGGGTGCCCAGATCAAAAATATGAGGGTACCATTTTGTTCAATAAAGATACTTTGCCTTAGGTAGGTCCTACCAATGACGAACGTGAGACAGCTGAAAAAGTTTTTTTGGGTCTTTTTAATGAAAATAAAATTATTTATTTATTTATTTTATTTAAAATGTTTTAATTTTGTGAAGTGACCTAATCCTCCCCTATAAGTGCATGCTTATGGAATATTAGTAGAATTATCCTTGTAACCCTGTGAATTGAGACAGTGCCTCTTGGATATTTGGAGCAAAAACCCATTGGCGGACAATGATGATTTGATCGATCGACACATATCAAACTCGATGAACCTTGCCAACGAACACGACGCGATCAACTTTTGTCAACCGAATCGAGGTAGGGGTTGTTATTTCAATTCTTTATTTCCCTGTTCATGGTTGAAATAATGAAAGCGGATCAACCCAACAATAGGGTGATCCGCGGATCAGGAGTTAATGCGGAGAGGGCGTCAATTTCCTTTTCTTTTGGGGGTTTGATTCTAGAATTTATTTTATGATGATCTTGGTTTGTCTTTTTGATTCTCCTATTAAATCTATTAATGGGATCAGATTGATTCCCTGATGAATGAAAGTGGAGGTCTATTCCTCCTTTCATTATTGTTTTTATTCCTCCCTTTTAACCCCGTGTTCATTGCGTTCTTCGAGGGGTTATGAACAATAGATCATTGGGCATCCGTTTCTCTATGTAACGATCAAAAATTCGAGATCTGACATGATGATGACCTGGTGGAGGTGTGATGGATACAGATGCAGATGAATTGACATGGTTTGGGGGTCCTCCTTCATGGAGCGTTCTACATGCGGGTGGATAAGAATGCATTTTCGGGGCCGATTAGAGGCCTAATACGGATAGAATCAGAATTTTGATGTTTGGGTGACCTCAACGCGTCAATTTTGTGATGATAGGATCACTAAAATAGAAATCAGAGGATCGACTGAGGTGTAAATCAAATAATTGGAGGTTCTAGAAATTTCCAATGAACACGGCGTGTATTTGGATGAACACGCCCTGTGGGACATGCTCAGCGGCGGATAGGGTTCCGCGATGCATGAAGTGATGAAATGAATTGTTCTCTGAAGAAAAAAACGTGTAGACCCTACAAAACATGGAAGAGACAACTACATGGGACTCAAGGTGTATCCAGAGGATACATTGACATGGGGTGGAGTACACATCCATGTACACCACTACATGACCAGACAAGGCCGACTATATGGGTTACCCCGTGTTCCAGATACACGGGTTATAACACACAGGTTGAATCTGTGTACGGGCACATGGCCAGCATACATGGAGTCCTCCCTGGATAGAAGAACACAATCGGTCACCTTCTTACACACCATGTATACGTTATTCTACATGACAAGCTTTACGACATGGGCCGTTGTACACAGGAAGTTCTTAGTGTCATAAGACAGGATGTGTGATAATCCTATACTCCGTGTACTTTTCAGTACATGGATTGATCAACTTTTCAACTATATATTTGACATGTTTCTTTTGGGTTGGTTCCCCTTTTTATCATTCCCCTCATGTTCAGGTATCGTTTCTATTTATAGGAGTATGATCCTTTCAGTAGGACTTTCTATGATAGAGTCATTTATCCCTCTGAGATTCCCAGATCAAGATCCTCTATCTATTCATGGCCCTAGGTAAAGTCATGTATCGACGTGACTATTTCCCCAGGGCACCGATCCTCTTCCTAGTAGGTGAATCCAGATGATTTTGGTATTCTCCAAGGCCCTGGCAGTGATCCTCATCTCTTTATCGCGATATTTCCCCATTATGGAGTGTGTTCTCCCAGATTGAGTGTATCTATCTATCATGACATTTACCGAAGAATGGTACTTCTCGGGAGGGGGGGGGGTTATAAAATTTACCAGACTCATAGAGTGAGTTCTCCAGGATGAGTGATTCATGGAATCTTCAAACTGAATCCCTAGCATGGGTATGTGGTTGTGTGACTTCTCTATAGACTACAGGTCTAGGTTTTGAGTATATCTGGATTGTGTTGTCCTATTATATGTTGAGTATAATTATATTATAGAGATAAAATTCCCTTACATTGGTGTATTAAATTGTGGTTTTTGGATCCATATACTTATAATTATTACACTCACCCCTACATGGGCTTCGCCCACACGTATCATATCTTGTGAAGACGAGCGGCCTTTTAATGAAGTCCACAGTGGACCAGGGTAGGACCTGGCTTTCTGAGATCCATACAGGCTGAGGTTTTCCAATGGCTACAAGAAACAGTCCCAAAACCTCTTCACGCTTACAGGTTAGGATTTTTAGTTTTCATTCTCTTGTTTTTTGGTGGGCTTGTATTCCAGCCCAGTTTACTTTCAGTACATTACCATATGTCATACTCTGTTTGGTTGGGTTTAGCTGTATGCATGAATTTTTGTTCCTTACTAGTTTTTTCATTTCATCATTTCTGGGATTTTATATGGGTGTGTGCGTACAAATACTTAGAAAATTCCTCCCATGTTCGTAATATGACTACTCGTTGCTAGTCACCAGCCCCAGGCCTATTGGAGGAAAGCTTTAGGAGCTATGATGTGGGCCCCATTAGGACGGTTGATGATAAAATTAAAATATATGAACAAAATAAAGATCAAAGATCATGATTTTGATTTATCCAATGAATTTGATGATGATGATGAGGTGGATGGAATCATCCACAACTCTAGTACCCAATAGCTAATGATAACATATTACATGGGTACATGATATAAGGGATCTCATCACCTAGACTGATTAGTTTTGGAGTTATGGAAACTAAACTCATATCACTAGTGCAGAAAACGTTTTTTACGTCACCATTTTTTACGTCGGCTATATAAAACCGATGTCATAATATGTAAAACGAGGTTTTTTACGTCGGTTATTTCTTAACCGACTTAAAAACCTGTGTTCGGTACACATTTAACATCGGTTATTTTTATAACCGACGTTATTAATCGCGCACCTTCGTTTTTTACGTCGGTTATTTTTATAACCGACGTAACAAACGCGGTTTTCGAAGGACTTTTTACGTCGGTTATTGAATAACCGACGTAACAAACGCGGTTTTTGAAGGTTTTTTTACGTCGGTTATACAATAACCGACGTAAAAAAAGAATCCGAAGATGTTTTTGACGTCGGTTATTCCATAACCGACGTAACAAAACGCGGATTTTGAGCCCTTTATAACGTCGGTTATAAAATAACCGACGTAAAAAAAATCGGAGGAAGGTTTTTACGTCGGTTATTGAAATAACCGATGTTATAAATGTTTTTAAAACAATTATCACGTCGGTTATTGAATAACCGACGTGAGAACTCATTTAAAAATTTACCCAGACCCGTGGATTGTCATTCGCGAGTTTACCTTCGACAGTCGCGACTCGTCTCTCTCGCGCGTAAACCCGAATCGGCTCGTCCATTTCGTTGGTTTAGATTCGTTTTGCGATCATCGTTTCTCATATTTAATCTCCTAGGATCAATCATCTAAACTCGCAGCACTCAGGTAATCCTCCCACTCGTTCGTTTTTTTTCGCGGATAGTATATATATATGTGTTGTGATTTTTTTGTTGAAACTAGCTAAGATTCTTCGATTGCGAACCCTTTTAACTCGTTTTGGCACCATAATCTTATTTATCATCCCTAGATCTATTTGTTCGACTTGCAATATTGAGTAATTTTATGATTTCACTAATTTTTCATCGTTTTCTATAAATCCCCGAGAGGGGTTGGGGCATGTCCATTTGGATGGGTTGCCCTTTTACAGTTGTTACTACTTTATTCACACACAACCATGGCATAGGTGCATGGATTTGGGGTCGGGGGGTGTCCAGGGGGGTTTACAAGGGGGTGGGTGGGTGTGGGGGGCTGTCCAAGGGTGTGGGTGGGTGTTGGGGGGTGTCCAGGGGGGGGTGTCCAAGGGGGTAGGGGGTGGGGGTGGTGTTTAGGAGGGGTGGGGGGCTGTCCAGAGGGTTGGGGGGTGTCCAGGGGGTGTCCAAGCAGGTCGGGGGTGGGGGGTTGTGTCCAGGAGGGGTGGGGGTGCTTTCTAGAGGGGTCAGGGGCTGTCCAGAGGGGTCGGGGGGTGTCCAGGGTGGTGTCCAAGGGGATGGGTGGGTGTGGGGGGTTGTCCAAGGGGGTGGCGGCCTGTCCAGAGGGGTCGGTGGGGTGTCCAGGGGGGTGTCCAAGGGGGTGGATGGGTGTGGGGGGCTGTCCAAGTGGGTGGCGGCCTCTCCAGAGGGTATTTGGGGTTGTCCGGGTGGGTGGGGGGCTGTCCAGAGGGTTGGGGGATGTCCAGGGGGGTGTCCAAGGGGGTAGGGGGTGGGGGGTGGTGTCCAGGAGGGGCGGGGGGCTGTCCAGAGGGGGTCGGGGGGTGTCCAGGGGGGTTTACAAGGGGGTGGGTGGGTGTGGGGGGGCTGTCCAAGGGTGTGGGTGGGTGTTGGGGGTGTCCAGGGGGGTGTCCAAGGGGGTAGGGGGTGGGTGGTGGTGTTTAGGAGGGGTGGGGGGCTGTCCAGAGGGTTGGGGGGTGTCCATGGGGGTGTCCAAGCAGGTCGGGGGTGGGGGGTTGTGTCCAGGAGGGGTGGGGGTGCTTTCTAGAGGGGTCGGGGGCTGTCCAGAGGGGTCGGGGGGTGTCCAGGGTGGTGTCCAATGGGATGGGTGGGTGTGGGGGGCTGTCCAAGGGGGGTGGCGGCCGTGTCCAGAGGGGTCGGTGGGGTGTCCAGGGGGGTGTCCAAGGGGGTGGATGGGTGTGGGGGGGCTGTCCAAGTGGGTGGCGGCCTCTCCAGAGGGTATTTGGGGTTGTCCGGGTGGGTGGGGGGCTGCCCAGAGGGTTGGGGGATGTCCATGGGGGTGTCCAAGGGGGTAGGGGGTGGGGGTGGTGTCCAGGAGGGGTGGGGGGCTGTCCAGAGGGGTCGGGGGCTGTCCAGAGGGTTGGGGGGTGTCCAGGGGGGTGTCCAAGCAGGTCGGGGGGTGGGGGGTTGTGTCCAGGAGGGGTGGGGGTGCTTTCTAGAGGGGTCGGGGGCTGTCCAGAGGGGTCGGGGGGTGTCCAGGGTGGTGTCCAAGGGGGGTGGGTGGGTGTGGGGGGCTGTCCAAGGGGGTGGCGGCCTGTCCAGAGGGGTCGGTGGGGTGTCCAGGGGGGTGTCCAAGGGGGTGGGGGTGTGGGGGGCTGTCCATGGGGGTGGATGGGTGTGGTGGGTTGTCCAAGTGGGTGGCGGCCTCTCCAGAGGGTATTTGGGGTTGTCCGGGTGGGTGGGGGGATGCCCAGAGGGTTGGGGGATGTCCAGGGGGTGTCCAAGGGGGTAGGGGGTGGGGGGTGGTGTCCAGGAGGGGTGGGGGGCTGTCCAGAGGGGTCGGGGGCTGTCCAGAGGGGTTTACAAGGGGGTGGGTGGGTGTGGGGGGCTGTCCAAGGGTGTGGGTGGGCGTTGGGGGTGTCCAGGGGGGTGTCCAAGGGGGTAGGGGGTGGGGGTGGTGTTTAGGAGGGGTGGGGGGCTGTCTAGAGGGTTGGGGGGTGTCCAGGGGGGTGTCCAAGCAGGTCGGGGGTGGGGGTTGTGTCTAGGAGGGGTGGGGGGCTGTCCAGAGGGGTCGGGGGGTGTCCAGGGGGGTTTACACATCGATTTGTTTTATATTTCAAAATTGATTACATTCAAATTATGATTTTTTTCATATAAACATATATTTGTCTTATCTAAAAAAAATATATATTTTTGCTATTTGTTATAGGTAATAATGAGTCGAAGTTGGATTATGGCACATCGAATGAGCAATGAATATGAGGAAGGTGTTGATGCCTTTTTGGAATTTGCTAAACGAAATGTTCCAAGTAGTGACATTTTTTTCTGTCCATGCCTAAAATGTCTGAATATGAAGAAGTTGAAAAGTAGAGAGATAAAAGATCATCTGATTTGTCATGGTTTCAATCCGAGTTACAACCCCTGGATTTGGCATGGCGAAACTGGACAGAATGTCACTGATGATAATGAATCGCAAGATGGTAACTCCGATGGAATTGAAGAAATGATTCGCTATATTGTAGCAGAACAAATTGAGATAGAACCAACAGTTTCACGTCTATATGGTGATGCCGAAAAACCATTATATCCTGGTTGTACAGATTTTACGGTTTTGTCGGCGGTGTTAAGATTGATTAACCTGAAGGCGAAACATGGATGGAGTGACAAAAGTTTTACAGAGCTGCTACAATTGATGAAAGACATTCTTTCAAAAGATAACGATCTTCCAGATTCACATTATAAGGCCAAAAAAATATTATGCCCGATGGGATTGGGATATAGGAAAATACATGCCTGTCCGAATGACTGCATTATATATAGGAAGGAATATGAATTTCTGAAAGAGTGTCCTAAATGTGGGACATCACGGTATAAGGTGAAAGAAAAATCACAAGCTGATGTAGAGATTACAAAGCTCCCTTCAAAGGTATTTTGGTATCTTCCTATAATTCCTCATTTCAAACGTTTATTTGCTAATTCACATGATGCAAAAAGGTTAAGATGGCATGCTGATGAGTGGGTATGTGATGGAAAAATACGTCATCCAGCTGATTGTCCACAATGGAAGAAAATTGATGCCCAGTACCCTACATTTGGAAATGAAATTAGAAATCTGAGACTAGGCTTGTGCATAGATGGAATGAATCCATACCGAACCCTCAGTAGCACACATAGTTCATGGCCTGTTTTATTGGTAATTTACAACCTCTCTCCTGAAGTTTGTATGAAGCGCAAATATGTCATGTTGAGTATCATGATCTCTGGTCCAAAGCAACCCGGCAATGATATTGATGTATACTTGTCACCGCTGATTGATGATTTGAAACTGTTATGGGCTGATGGTATTAGGGTGTATGATTATTATAAAATGGAATATTTTCAACTGCATGCAGTTCTTCTATTCACTATAAATGACTTCCCAGCATATGTAAATTTATCTGGATACAGTGTTAAAGGGTATAAAGCATTTCCAATTTGCGAACAACAGACGTCATATTGTCAATTGCATCATGGGAGGAAAACAGTGTACATGGGTCATCGAAAGTTTTTGCCTATGGATCACCCTTATAGAAGACTAAAAAAGGCATTCAATGGCTCACAAGAATTTGATACTGCTCCTCAACCTTTATCCCCAGAATTGTATTTTGAGAGGGTGAAAATCCTTGATGTGGCATTGGGAAAGACACAGAAATCTGGTAATGATAGACATATTTGGTAGAAAAGGTCAATATTTTTTGAGCTACCATATTGGAGGTATCATGAAGTCAAACATAATATTGATGTCATGCACGTGGAGAAGAATATCTGTGATTCTTTGATTGGAACATTGCTAGATATTAAATGAAAGACAAAAGATGGGTTGAATGCAAGGTTATACCTACTGTCATTGGGAATACGTTTGGAGTTCGCTCCCACTCCTAAAGGAAGACGTACATTTCTTCCCCCGGCTTGTCATACATTATCGAAGAGGGAGAAAAGTAGCTTCTGTCAATGTCTTCATGATATCAAAGTGCCTCAATGTTATTCTTCAAATGTAAAAAATTTTGTCTCATTGAAAGACTAGAAGTTGATAGGTATGAAATCACATGATTGTCACGTCATGATGCAACAAATTCTACCAGTTGCACTGCGTGGAATATTGCCAATCCGTGTCAGAAAGACTATAATGAGGTTGTGTTATTTTTTCAATTCAATTTGCAACAAGGCGATTGATGTGAATGCTTTGAACATTTTGGAAAAGGATGAAATTTTTATACTTTGTCATTTGGAAATGTATTTTCCTCCAACTTTTTTTGATATGATGGTTCATTTAATGATTCATCTGGTTCGAGAAATAAGTCTTTGTGGACCTGTATATCTTCGTTGGATGTATCCTTTTGAAAGGTATATGAAAATATTAAAGGGATATGTTAAAAATCCATATCGACCTGAAGCCTCCATTATTGAAAAGTATATTTCTGAGGAGGTAGCAGAGTTTTTACGAGCTACTTGGCTACGGCGCAACACATAGGTTTGCCTCCATCTCGCCATGAACGAGTTAATAATGAGGGAAAGGGGATTCGTGGCTTGAAAGTCAAATCACTGTCAGCTGAACATATGAAGAAGTTAGAATCATACATCTTGAATAACATAGCTGATGTTCAACCGTATATCACATTGCATATTAATGAGTTGAAACAATGTCATCCAAAGAAGAAAGAAATGTGGATTTTCAATGAGCACAACAAATTTTTTTTTCCATGGTTTAAAAAGACCTTGCTTGGTAGATCAGATGTATCAGAGACATTAAAATGGATAGTGGGTGGTCCATATTTAAATGTGATAACATGGTCCGCTTATGACATTAATGGCTATACATTTCATACGAAAGCTCAGGACAACAGAAGTGCAGTTCAGAATAGTGGTGTATTGGTGTTTGCAGAAGCAATGCATTTTTCGAGTGCTAAGGACAGAAACCCAATTTCGGCATCAAGTTCATATTATGGAGTGATTGAAGACATATGGGAGGCTGATTACTTTAAAATTATAGTTCCCGTTTTTAACTGTAAATGGTTTATCGGTAACAACAGTGTCAGAAACGATGAATTTGGAATGACACTTGTTAATCTGAATAGATTGGAAGACACAGCTGATTCTTTTATAATGGCAACACATGCCAAACAAATTTTCTATGTAGTAGATCAATCAGATATGCAGTGGGCTGTTGTTTTACAAGGGAAAAACCAATATGTTGGTGAGGATGAATTTGATGAAGATGCTGATTTATGTGAGATCCCTACATCCATGGAAAGATTAACAGAACATAATGATGAGTATGTTGAAGTCATGGTTTGTGCCATAAGGAACGATCAGGACGAAGGAATTTGGGAAAACAATCCAACTGTACATTCCTAAAATTACAGGTAACACAAGTTTATTTCTTGTTTACATTTAGTTTTTTCATATAATGTTAGATACTGTAAATTTTTTACTTATTAAAACATGTATCAATCCAAAACGATAAAACAATAAAAACCGTAAAGAGGAGAAGTCCTGGGCGCACCGGCTGGCCGGTGGTGGATCACCGGTTGGCCGGTGGTCCAGAACAAAGCTCTGTCTGGTCCACCGGCCGGCCGGTGCTGAGCCAGCGGCCGGCCGGTGGTCCAGACAGAGAGCCTTCCTCTGTCTGGACCACCGGTCGGCCGCTGGATCACCACCGGCCGGCCAGTGGACCAGATAGAGAGCCTTCCTCTCTGTTTGGATCACTAACGGCCGGCCGGTGTTGAGCCAGCGGCCGGCCGGTGGTTCAGACAGAGAGGAAGGCTCTCTGTCTGGTCCACCGGCCGGCCGCTGGATCACCACCGGCCGGCCGGTGGACCAGACAGAGAGCCTTCCTCTCTGTCTGGATCACCCGCAGCCGGCTGGTGATGAGCCAGCGGCCGGCCGGTGGTCCAGACAGAGGAAGGCTCTCTGTCTGGTCCACCGGCCGGCCGGTGGTGAGCCAGCGGCCGACCGGTGGCACCAGGCAGTGGGAAAGTCTACTGCCTGGGTCCTCCGGCTGGCGGGTGAGCTCACACCGGCTGACCGGTGGACTCAGTGAGTCCACTTTTCAGCTTTCTTGGGCCAACTCCTTGGCATCCTTTTGCCTGTGTTTACCATGTTTATCATTGTTTAACATGCTTACCATATTACCAATGTTTACTATTATGTAATTTAGTACACTTTTCTATTTGTGAACTAATGTTTGTTTTTTTGATTTGAAGGAAATGACAGATCAATCAGTTGATCAGCCACATGATTCTGGAGATGAGCATATTGGTCATACATCTGGGGAGGAACATTCACATGCTCCTATTACGACAAAGAGTTCAAAGGTCGGTAAGCGTGGGTGCACACGTTTACCAAAATTATCACTTGCCCGTACGAAGGAGGAGAGGATAGTCGTGGAGTTTGATGATGATGATCTTCCTAGAGGTCCAAATGCTAAAGATTTTAAGGGTTTTGTAGAAACTCCGGCTAAGAGCAAAGTAAGCATTCTCTATGATGATTGGAGAAGTGTGGATAAGGCGATAATTTCTCAGCTGTGGGAGACCATTTTGGTAAGATCTTTTGCTATTGTTTGACTTTTCTTTAAATGTTTCTAGTTTATATATTATTTTCAACCTCTTTTTTATCAGATGACATTTGATATTCCTGACACTGGAAGAGTCAGGAAGAAATTCTTATCGTTGGCTGCTAGGAGATGGAGGGATTTCAAATCAACCCTCTCATCTGATTTCATTTATGGTCATAGGAGTCGTGAGAATCCATGTCGTATATATCCTTTTATAGATGAAGACACATGGAGACAATTTTTTGAAAGTAGAAGAAAAGAATCATTTTTGGTAAGGGCAATGTAAACTTTTATAAGCTTTCTTATATAAATGATCTTATTATTGTTTTGTTAATGATTACTTATTCTTAATTTACAGCAAACAAGGAAAGCTCATCAAGAGATCCAATCTAAAAATGTATACCCTCATAGTTTATCTCGGGGAGGGTATGCATTATTGGAAGAACAAATGATGGCAGAAAAATTTCAACAACTAAGAGCTGAGTCTTCAAGCTCTGGAGAGGTGGCCCCTCCATCCCCTCCATCTAGACATGAGAAATGGAAAAGAGCTCGGAAGGGCAAAAAAGGACAATATCTTTCGGAAGAATCGAGACTCGTAGTTGAGAGGATTATAAGATATCTATTTTATTTATTTAAGTTTACTATTTTCGTCTTATATTTACAATCATTATAGAAATGTTCAATTAATTATTACAGGACTCTCTTGAGGAGAAGAGTTCACAGGGGACATTTACACCATTTGGGAGGGAAGATATTTTATCTGTGGCATTGGGAAAGCCCGAACATCCTGGCCGTGTAAGAGGATATCCGGCAGGTGTATCGGTAAGAAAAGTGTTGCCACGTTCCTCAACTTCTAACGTTGAGGGAGTTTATAAAAAAAATAGAATCCTTGGAGGCTGAAGTCCATAATATTAATGCGACAATGGAGGACAAGATTAGAGCATCGGTGCAGTTAATGTTTGCAGACTTGCAAAGACAATTTCAGGGTGCAGCTCCCACTCCACCTCTCCCAGTAGCTCCCACTCCCCCACCTCAGCCTGCGGACCCCATTTTTGATCCTCCTCCTCCGCCGCAGCTACCTACTTATTGTGAGTTGTATGTTGATGATCCTCAACATCATATAGTTTCATATGGGATGGTATATTGTATAGGAGATACAGTTCATCATCAACAGTTAGAGGTAGAGAATCAGAGGGTCACTGTACAGGATATTATAGATAGATCAGCTCGGATACCATTACCTACAGATGAGGTGACGACAGTTGGACATAGTATCGGCCATTTTTTACTTTGGCCATCCAGACTTCTTCGACTCATTACCATAGAGGTATGGATGTTATATCTTTTATTTTATCTTTTTATTAATGTTTTATCATTTGAAAACTAATATATTTTTCAATTTATTTTTACAGGAATACTTCAAAGGTAAAGAAATACTGTATAGACAACAACAAAGACAGATAGCTATGACATCAGATGCAGATACTAGCAGTCTTGACAAATTGTCAAGATATTCAAATTTGTTGGCGGATCATTATGACTTTACAATGGAAGCTCATGTCTGTGGACGTGAACTATGTGTGGGGATTATGAAAACTGATATCATGGAGTTTGTCACTGGAGATAAGTTGGGCATCAACGTGGTGAAAATTTTTATCATGTAAGTCTTAACACCTTTTCTTGCGTTATATTTATTAAAAATGAATACTTATGTCTGCTTTGTATTAGGTATTTGTATAAAATTTGTGAGAGGAATGAGCTGACAGATGTATATGGATTCGTGGACCCACAATTGATTTCCCCTGAAGCATGTGCATTGGATGAGGAACAAAGAATGCTTTATATTGCTGATAGATTTGAAAAGAATGTAATCACACAGTGTTGGATGATGCCTTTTTGTGAGAGGTATGAAACACATCCCTCTCAAAGAGTTAATTATCTTTTAACATAAAAAACCACTAACGTTAAATTTCCTTTTATCAGGGATCATTGGATGTTAGGGGTTTTTTGCCCTAGGGAGAAAACACTTTATTGGATATGCTCTCTCCATGATGATGTGCGAGAAAGTTTTAATAATATATTGGAAACGTAAGTTTCAATTTCACAATAGTTTTATATATTAAAATGAATTTTAAATTTACCCCATTTGTATTATTTTCTAACAGGGCATGGGTCCACTTTCGAAAAAGCGCAAAGAAAAGGAATTTCAAGATCAAATATGTACATGCGAAGGTAAATATCCATTTATAATTTGTACATTTTGATTTATTAAATAAAAATAATATATTGAATTTACATTCATTCAAACAGAAATGTCATGAGCAGCAAGGCATCATCGAATGCGGATATTACATGTTAAGATTTATGTATGAAATAATAACAACTGGGACAGTTCTGAGTTATGACCTGGTAAGATTTCCTCTTTCTCATAATATTTCAATTTGATTTATTCATTATACACGTTGACTACTATCTTTTTCCTTTGTAGCTTTTGGATGACCCTCAACCCTTTACTGCTGAAGATATCAAACACTTACAAGTGGAGTGGTCAAATTATTTTACAGGTTTGATTGACTTTTAGTTGTTTGTAATGTAAAATGTAATTTTGAATATTGTCAATGTAATTGTGTATTTCGTAGTCGTTTAGGTTGGATTTAGTTTTTTTTTGAAGTTGACAGTGTAAGTTTTGAATGTTATATAAGTGAATGTTTAATTTTTCTCTATTTCTTGTTTTGGTCTACTGTTGATGGTTTTTCTGGTCTGGATTTTGGTATGGGGGGAGAGGTTCCAAGGGGGTGGGTGGGTGGTTGGGGGGTGTCCAAGGGATATGGGAGGGGTGTCCAAGGTGTGTTTGGGGCTGTCCTAGGGGTCGGGGGGGTGTAAATGAGGGTGGGGGGTGTCCAAGGGGTGGGGGGTGTCCAAGGGATATGGGAGGGGTGTCCAAGGTGTGTTTGGGGCTGTCCAAGGAGTCGGTTGGGTGTAAATGAGGGTGGGGGGGGGGGGGGGCTGTCCAAGGGGTGGGGGGGGTGTCTAAGTGGTGGGGGGGGGGTGTCCAAGGGATATAGGAGGGGTGTCCAAGGGGTGTTAGGGGCTGTCCAAGGGGATGGGGGGGTTTCCAAGGGCTAGGGGGGTTTCCAAGGGGTCGGGGGGGTGTCCAGGGGGTGGGGGGCTGTCCAAGGGGTGGGGGGGTGTCCAAGGGGTGGGGGTGTCCAAGGGATATGGGAGGGGTGTCCAAGGGGTGTTTGGGGCTGTCCTAGTTTTCGGGGGGTGTAAATGAGGGTGGGGGGGGGCTGTCGAAGGGGTGGGGGGGTTTCCAAGGGGTGGGGGGTGTCCAAGGGATATGGGAGTGGTGTCCAAGGTGTCTGGGAGTTCTGTCCAAGGGGTCAGTTGGGTGTAAATGAGGGTGGGGGGTGTCCAAGGGGTGGGGGTGTCCAAGGGGTGGGGGGGTGTCCAAGGGATATGGGAGGGGTGTCCAATGGGTGTTTGAGGCTGTACTAGGGGTCGTGGGGGTGTAAATGAGGGTGGGGGGGGGGTTGTCCAAGGGGTGGGGGGGTCTCCAAGGGTTGTGGTGGGGCTCCAATGTGGTGGGGGAGGGCTGGCCAGGTTGTTAGGTGGGTATAGATGAGGGTGGGGTTGAGTTGGGGCTTGGGGGAGGGCTGGCATGGTTCTTTTTGTTTGGTTTCTGGTTGCTTTTTGGTGAGTGTAGTGCAATTATTTTTAAAAAAATTTCTTTCACGTCGGTTATTTTATAACCGACATGGTAAATAAATCGGTAGGGGTTTATCACGTCGGGTTTTTCTAGAACCGACGTGATAAACCGTTCCCGGGGCTTTTATCACGTCGGTTCTTAATATAACCGACGTGCTAAAAGGCCGGGGAATCGATTTACCATGTCGGTTATTGGATAACCGACGTGCTAAAACGTTTCCCATGCCTTTTTATCACGTCGGTTATTTAAGAAACCGACGTGATAATAGGCCAGGGGAAGGGTTTATCACGTCGGTTATGACATAACCGACGTGATAAACGATATCCCAGGCGTTTTATCACGTCGGTTTAGGGAATAACCGACGTGATAAAGCCCCCCCGCGCATATTTATCACGTCGGTTATTATATGAACCGACGTGATAACCACCATGATGTTAGGGATATTACGTCGGGTTTTAAATAACCGACGTAAAAAACGGTATTTATAACGTCGTCCGTATTAACGTCACCTAAAAACCGACGTAAATAATAAAAAATAACCGACGTAAAAAATGTTTTCTGCACTAGTGTATATTAGTTCAATATTATAAGGGAAATAGAAATATATAGATTGAATAACAATAATTTATCCTTCAATTTCATTCAAATAATTCTTCTTCACGTACAAGGTCATGGAAAACAAAATAACGGTTTAGATCAGATTCTTAGTAAGGGTTGTGTATAGTGAAAGCTATCTTGAGTAAATGAAGAATAATAAATATGAGATATTGAATAATAAAATCACATGTCATTCATTCAAAAAATTGAGAAAACAACACATCCATGGATAATATCAACATGGAAAAAACAAGTATAGGGGAAACTAAATTCATAATGATGTAAATTAATATTTATTGACATTAATGATCATACAATAAAGGATTCAAAAAAGAAATACTCAATAATTTTAGGACCTCTCAACCAATAAATATTATATAAATAGATAAACAATACATCAAAGAATCAATTATTATGACAAAATCATACAACATCAACTGATACACCTTTCCATCTTGGTTTGTCTCATGAGACCTATTGATGCATGGGGAGGATATCTATAACTCATTCCCAACAATCAGTTAAACATTTCCAATGAATTAATTATATATTTAATAAAATATATAATACATAATTTAGATGACTTATTAATAAATACATACCTCTTTTGAATCAAAATTTAGAATATCAATAATTCCCTCGAAAAAGAAATTAATATGATTCCTTCAATATACGCCATATCTATAAATGGTAAATATATATATATATATATAAGAGAAAATAATTTCAATTAAAATTATGTAGATTGATAAGAGTTGTGTTAATCATATAGTTAATTACTGTAAAATCATGAAATATTAAAGGAAAAAAGAAGAACATCAATTCATCAATGTATAACCCATGGGAATGAAATATGATTCAAAAATATTTCAACATTAAATAATCATAATCCATATAGAAAAATAAAATTTTTGGTATCATTTTGTATCATTCCATATTGAATCATCAGAAACATCAAAGGATATTGATATAAATGAAATGTTTCATTATGATAACATCCAAACATTTATATCGTAGAAGAGAAAATATCATTTACCTTAATATATTTAAAAAATAAATCATTAGAGACTATTGAGGGGAAAAATATTTTTAAATAAAAATAGTAATTTTTAAAGAATGATAAAATAAAATAAAATTCATAATTATATGAAAATTTATTCATTTTTAAAGATTAAAAACAATAATTTCTTTTATGATTTTGTAAATAAATCATAAAGTATTATTTTTGTAAAATAAAAATAATATTACTTTAATACAATTTATAAAAGATTCAAATATGGTTTCAAATTGGTGGAAAATAATCATTTGATCATATAAAATAACATTATTGAAGACATTTTACTAGAAATGGACATGGAAAAAATTTCCATCGAACAAAGATGAAAAAATAGCATGTTTTCTTAATAAAATTTCTTGATATTTATAAATACCAAAGTGGGTAAAATTGGATATGACAAAATAAATACTATAATTAAATATAATATATAAAATATTATTGTTTTTTATGGAGAATATATTATAATATTGTTCCAAAGAAATTAAAATATTAATATCCTCGATTAAAAATGAGATCTCGAAATAAATCGTTACTGATTTGCAATATTTTGAATCAAAACCCTTAAAAGGGAAAATTATAATTAAAAAATTAATTGAAATTAATAATTAATAATTCATGATATAAAAATTCAGAGGGGTATCATGAAAACAATTTCAATTAAATTAGAAGTATAGTGTATAACATGTCCCACTGATGTGTAATGGAGATAAAGTTACCCTTACATCAAGTCCAACATGTTTTGTGTGCAGTTTTATATTCTTGAATGATTAGTTTAATTTTCTTTTACATTGATAATAAAATGATAATAATTTTAACCATAGCATAAATGATTCACTTATTATATTTGTCCCCTTTTATTAATAAATCATTATTAACATCATTATCTAGGTTGTTAACAGTTCCTTTTTAATGTATGTTTTGGTTCACATGTTCTAGTACTTGAACCATTTTAATTAATTAATCTTCTAAAAAATATTATTAATTTCATAATTATAGTATTTTTTATTATATAAAATATTATTACCATTTATATAGGTTTTGTATAGAAAAATAAATACATCTATTTATGGATACGGTGGTTTTTATATATAGAGGAGGGAGTATTTCATTTTCCATTAGATGAAAATGTAGGAAAATAATGGTTCTAACATAAAAATAACAAAATTTAATTATTTATAAAATAATTATATTTTTACATAATCAATGTTATGAAATAATTTTTAGAGGTAGAATAATAACTAAAATGAATGAACTCGGTTAAGAGTTATACATCATCATAAAAAATACTCCTTTAGATTACATCTTAAAATTTCATTAGATGGTCTTAGCGGAATAACATAGTCTCTAAGATTTTTATAATGAATTTATGAAGGTATTTTTAAACTTATTCCCCATTCTAATAAGAACAATGTTTCTAAATAATCATACAGGGATGGGTGTCCCATTTTACAGGTGAGGTGGGTAGAAGTATAGTAAATACATGAAATATTAATATATAAAATGTTTCTAACTCATGTGAAATGGAACCTTAGTTCCATATGATAGAATATGATGATTATAAGGTAAAAATAAATTCATGAAATAAAATTAATATAATTTTATGTCGCATTTTAATCCATATATTCTGGTTTAACACATTTATTAAACATATATATCCTTAACTTTGGTAACATAGTTTTCAATAATAAATTAAACCAAAATATAAATCGTTAATAAAGAAAATTATTTAAATTTACACATAAATTTGAGTTATTATAGTATTTTTATTATTTTTTAATTTTTTTTAAAAATATTATTTAAATATAATTTTGTGTAATTTTCATGAATATTCACATATCTTAAATTTTTTGGAAAGAAGACAATAATTGAATTGAATCATAAAAAAAATTAACTATCAATAGTACATTGAAACTATTAATTAAATTTATGAAAATATATATGTCATCTAAAACATATTACCTTTAATGTTTTGAAACCCAATTACTTGATTTTTTACTATCTACATAAGAACTTCATCGGTGTTGTATAAGCATTCAAGGTAACAATTCAATCACTAATAATAATAAATAAAAATAATAATAAATAGAGTTTAATCATTATCATGTTTATCATATATATTTTTTATATACATTTTTATCTATATCTATATTTTTACAATATAATAAGTGAGAGAATGTTGCATTCTGTATTTAACCATAACTTAATATAATAAACATATTATAACTAATGTAAAGGGGAAGCAAAATATAATGGAATAAAATTTTATATAGTTAATTTAGAATTTTAATCATTTAATAAAATAAAATCAAGTGTTTTTTTTACTTTGAGACCCGTATCCTTTAATTTTATCCATAATTAACATGTTTTTCCTATTATCGTTATGATAATTTTTTTCTATGACTACTATTCATTAAGAAAAAAAATTAAATGAAATATTTATAATATTTTAATTTCCTGATATAAATTTATAAATCCATTTTCAAGATAAAATTTATATATTTGGTAAAAATTAATTTTAATATAAATATGAAAAACACACTAAAAATAGTTTTTAGAAAATTACCAATTTTAAACATAAATATAAATTTACACCAAAATGGAGTATAGCATTGGATAAAATGATCATAATTTCATTGTGTTTTAAAAAATTAGACATATTTGAATTCAAATCAAAAATAAATTAAATTGAATTTTTTTATTTAAAATAATAAAAATGATAGGTTTTTCCATAATCGGTATTTTCACTATTCACAAAAAATTAATATTTTGGGAAAAATACCAAAACATAACCCTAAGATAATTTTGATATTCAGATTTATATAATAATATTAATTTTTTAAATTAATGTTTATAAATGTATTATAAATTCGTTCTATTTAACAGTACATGAAACAAATAAGAACAACATTTATATGAAAAGTATTTTTTAGCATATAATGAATTTATTCTTATTATTTTTCTAGTGAAAACAATTAGATAATTGTTAAACTTATTGATTAATTATTTTTTGTAAATATTATCTAACAAATATTTCGTAGTGTGGTTATATCTATTATTACAAGCCAATCCATGCCTAGGTTATAACATTCAAATTTAAATAATATTATTTCATGGAACATTTATGCTCAGGGATGAATGTGGTGTATGATATTGAACATAGGGTTGTTTTAAAAGAAAATATGAATGAGTATTTTAGAGTATTACATTTTCCCATACATACAATAAAATCATTCTATCATTTTTAATTTTTATTTTCTTAATTGAAAATATCATAACATAGTAATAAATTAGATATATATTTTGAAGTATACTTTAATTTCATGGTCATAACAAATAAATATTATGTATATACATCTATAATAATCATAAATGAAAATGATTTTATGAAAATTTACCATTTTCTATGTGTGTAACAATCGAGAAAATACTTGATATATTAATCATCTGTTTTATTGAGTTTGATAGACTCTTTTACTACTAGGTTATTAAATATTATAAAATTCAATCACATGATTCAACACATTATATACTCATGATTTCATCCTTATAAGTAAATTATCATTATTATGATAAATTATTAAGGCCAAAATCAATTAAAAATGTTTAATCGACCATAGGATCCACTAGATAAAAAAAATACATTGTCCCTTCGAAAATTGAAATGGTCATCATTTTCTAAAATAATAACCAAATATTAACTTAAAACCCCTAAAATATTCATGAATAAATTAGAACCCAAAAATGAGACATTTTGGATCACAAGTTCTTTATTTTATCCCCAAATAACCTTTATCACATATATAGTCACATACTCATTTATGTATATTCCATTATAAGATATTCCAAAATATATTTTTTGTCAGATAACATGAATTACCATGATATAAATTTTTATAAAAATTATGTAAAATTTATCAATGATAATTTTAACATATCATATAATAATATTAGATTCCATAAATACTTTCTCCTAGAAATTTAATCATTCCATAAAAATAAATTTTCATGGTGATAATTATCATTCGACATATGTTTCCATAATTTAAATTTTCAAAATTTTTCATTAAAAAATGATTTTTAGAAAAACACTTGTATGTTTCCTTTATCACCCATAACAAGCTATAAATGAAAAATATTATTACATCTCAATCATATATTACTGATATAACCAATAATTACATTGAATAAAAATCTGTTATAGATACATTCATCAATGAGGGATATCTGTTTGTTTCCTTTTCTCTTAGAAAGATCAATCAAAATTCCATCCATTAAAAAAATATTTCTATGAATTGAATCTTCTTAAAATCCACACTCATATTAATTAGATTTATCATATGAAACTATTTCTTTTAAAACATTCATTAATTATCATCATGTAAATATTGTGATCATTTTAATCCATAATTCATTTCAAAATATCAATAATAATTACCAAAAAATATATAATGGTATTCATTAATGCCGAGAGAATGGTTTTCATAATGCACCATATCCTTATAGTTAATGTCTTTGATATTAGTATATTATTTTCAACATTTATAATTACTAGAATTATGTCATTCTATCTACACATTTATCTATCATATATTCCCATTAATTATTTTCATAAGTACTTATTCCCACATTCAGGGAAGATAGGATGTCAAATATTTTACCTTCTGTAGTCTTTATCACAAAAAATCCATAAAACTCTATTTTTCTAATATTTCATGAATTAAGAATTCTAACTAGGTTTTTAATATTAATAATAAATCATGATATATGGTTATGAATAATTATAAGATTATCTATTGCAGATTATCTCATATTTTGATTCTCAATAAGAGGTATGGATATTAATAATGACCAAAGTAAGATTCCTAAATATTTTAATGGTTGGATTAGTTTCAAAATCTTATATACTAGTATGCTCTGTAGGGTAATCCCTATATTAACTATGGGAATTTATTTCCTTCCTTAATCTATGTTCTATCCAAAAATAATGATTCACACATAGATATACCAAATGTATCATTAGTTTTGAGTCATGGAAGAAAAAATCCTTAAATGTTCTCTAATAATCAAAGGGGTTATAATCATGCTCATGTAAGTTAAGTTAAAAAATATATCCAGTCCCCAAGGTTCATAATAAAAAATATATAATACCAACTGAGATGTCCCTAACTCTAGTACCCAATATAAAGTGTTTTCTTATTACATGGGTACATGATATCAGGGATCACATGATCAAGATTGGTAAGTTTATTCAAAATATAATTTAAATACATACATAATTTTTATATTAAATTGGAAAAAATAAGACATAGTATGAAAAACATTCATGAATTCTTGAATTTAAATTAATGATTCCCTATTTATATCGTATAAATAAGGAAACATAATATTGTGCGATCTCAGCTACTTAATAAGGATTACATACAATGGAATCTACCAAGAGTAAATAATGAATAATAAAATTGGAATAGTGAATAATCAAACCACATTCCATTTAATAAAAAACATGAGTAAAAAGTTCATCCGTGGATAATATCAGCATAGTAATCACTTGGATAATAGAAACATAATTCATTATAATGGAAATGAATATTTCAATAAATTCAAAATCTCATAGTCTTGGACTTGACCATTATATCATGAATCACACCATCAATGACTCATCCAAGACATATTTCATATTTTTAAGGAATCACAACCAAGACATCCCAAAAAATTTGTAATCATTACACAAAGTGCACAACTATTATAATATAACATTACAGACTTGACCTATACACCAAGGTAACTTATTTTGTCTAATGGAACCTATCAATGTATTTAGGGTTTATGTTGAATAGGGAACCAGCCATCACTTACATATACCTAATGCATTTATCCTATATTAAATCAATAATATAATACCTAATAAATATTATTTATCAATCAATAAATATCTATATTGAATAAATAATATAAAAAAATAAAAATTCTCCTATAAAAGAAATAAAAAATCTTCCTTTAACAAATTCAAACATTAAAAATGTTATGTAGTTAAGAAAACACCTTTTTAGTGGATATGATACTATAAAAATACATTAATCTAAAAATTTACATATGGTGGAGAAAACATTTTTCCATTAAAATTATATAGACTGATAAGGATTGTGATCATGATAATAAAAATAACCGAATATATTATATCAGAAATTGATGAAAAAATAACATTAAATCATCATAGCATAAGGATTGAAAATGAAACAGGTTTCATAAATATGTCTATATTACATAATCACGTGTGTTTAGAATATGTACATTGACATTGAAAATACATAATATTCCCATTTGATCATAGTAAACATAAAATTATATTTATAATGATGAATGCATTTTTAAATAATATCCATATATTTCTTAGAAAGATCTGAAAATAAAATTTTGATTGGTATCTTAAAAAAATTATAATATTGAATACCTTTTCCTTATAATATAAAATTTTATCTTATGAAGGATACTTAAATGTAAATTCAATTGTTATAGAGGGAATATCCATTAATTTAATAAATATAAAAAATAAAATTGTTTTCACATATTTACTATAATGTTTAAAACTACCTTGCTCAAAAAGAGTCAAGAATATTCCTCTCAAAATATTGAAATAAAAGTAAAATATGGTTCAAAAGTACATTAAATAATAATTTTAACATATATAATAACATTACACTACTGGAAAAATAACATATAAAAACGGTTTGGAACCGTTGGTATAGGCCTCCAAACCATTGGTATAGCCTATACCAACAGTTTGGAGAACCGTTGCTAAGTAAGCCGTTGGGATAGGTCTATACCAACAGTTTTGCGAAAACCATTGGTATAGACCTATAAAAATGGTTTTGGAAACCGTTGTTATAAGTAATATGAAAATCTATACCAACGGTTATGGAACCGTTGGTATATGTATTTCAAAAAAAACATTCGCTTGGATTTTATCCCAGGACCCCTAGTTTATCATTGAACGACTTACCCACTAACCTAACATGACTTTTGTGAACATAATTACAAATATATATATATGTATTGTCATTATTATTTTAAATTTTGATTTATATAATGTTCTCAGTAAGAAGATATGATAAAAATTCTCAAGACCTATACCAACGGTTGTCAAAACTGTTGGTATAGACCAATACCAACGGTTTTGACAACCGTTGGTATAGTTCTTGATTCTGGAATTCATTCTGGGTCAAAGGTTGATTTCTAGGGGACCTTTTTAAACGGTTTTGGCAAACCGGTGGCATAGGTATACCCTTTCCCAGTGGTTTGGACAAACCTTTGGGGAAGGTGTCTACAAAGGGGACTTTTCCCAATGGTTTTCCAAAACCATTGGGAAAGGGAATACCTATCCCAACGGATTGGCCAAACCGTTGGGAAAGGTGGCCACAAAGAGGGATTTCCCAACGGTTTGGCCAAACCGTTGAGAAAAAGGACCAATACCAACGGTTTTTACAAACCGTTGGTATAGAAGCGTTGGGAAAAGTCATATTTCTAGTAGTGTTAATGGAATAATTATAAATAATATGAAAACGGAATAAAATGTTTATCGATCAAATAACAAATAAGGTCAAAATTTAATAAATTGTTTTCTCGTTTTAAATACAATAGAGTGGAAAACAAGATTATAACATGTAATACTAATAAATAATCATATTAAATAAAAATAGACATGTTTTATGGAGATTATATCATTAAATTATTTAAAAAAATTGTAACATGAACACTATCATTTAAAAATGATGTAAAATAAATCATCACTACATTGGTAAATTTTGAATTAAACTCCTTTAAATAATCAAACTCAATAAAAAAATATAATAACATTAATAAATATTAATTAATGATATAAAATGTCATATTATTAGTATACATGCCCTGTAAAAATAATTTGCTTCAAAATATAAAATTTCTCTCATTATAGTGGAAATGAGACGAATTTATCCTAACCTCATGTCAATATTTCTTATCATGCACAATTTAACTAATATAATATAAATTTTTATATATTATAAATATATAAAATTACAACATTCATATATATAATACCATATATTATCCACTTATAACATTATATCAATTATATATTTTCAATTCTTTATTATCATCATCATCATGCTTGTAAACTTTTCGGTATTTCATGTATGATTTGGTTCAATGGATCCAATACATACACCCTAGTCTTGATTTTATCATATCTAGAATATTAATAATTTCATAATTGTGATATTTATTCATTATGAAATTATTTATAACCATCCATATAATGGGGTGATGAAAAAAAAATACATCACTTCATGGAGATGAAAATATGCACGAGGACATCATTTAACATTGGATGGAAAAGGAGTAAAAAAGGGTTTTTACATAATAATAATATAGATTCAATATTTTGAATAAATATATTTTATTATATAATCTTATTTAGTTCAGAATTTAAGGAGTTTTATGAAGAAAGAAAATGAAAGAACTCTGTTAAGAGGGATTCCCATCTTTAAAATTCCTCTTTTGGTTTATACCTTAATCCTTCTTATGATGGTATTATTGGAAGAACAGAAACTATAAGAAGTTGATATGGAATAAATAAATTTAATTTGGAATTTATTTTATGAGATCACTAGCTTATTTTTTTGAAAAATATTGGAGATGTTTTTCCCTTTAATATGCGAGGTTTGTGAAAAACTTTTAAACTCTTGAAATATTAATAAATATTGTGAATTTATGACTCATATATAATTGATCAAAAGTAAAATATATGAAAATATAATGATTTTAAAGTCTAAATGAATTCAAAAAATAAAATTTTGAAATATTATGTGTCATATTAACTATTATATTTTTAATTAACACCATTGTTAACCTGGTTAAACGATAACCACAATAACTGATTTTTCTATTTTTAAGAGACATGAATATAATTAACAAACTACAAGTTTCAAAGACATGAATAATTACTTACATTTTGGTCATTTTATCATCAATATTAGTAATATATGATTTTATTTACATTTTAATTTTTTATGAAAATTTAGACATTAAATATCACTTAAATTCATTCTCATGAATATCAAATAATCAAGAATTTTAATGCATAAAGATAATAATGTAATTAAAATATAAATACCCTCTACAAAAAAAATACATTATAATTATCTATTAAATTATTTGTATATCATAATTCATCCAAATATTATTTTCAATATTTATTTCCTAGAATTATAATAACATAATATTTATATAATTATGTAAAATGTATTGAAAACATCTTTAGAATAATGCCTTTTTTAACTAGAAACTTTTTTTACAACTAAATAAATTAAAATAATTTTTCACATTGACTTAATGGGGTAATTTTTAATCATATAATACTTATGTGACATCCAATTAAATTTAAAATTGATTGAATTTTTTTAATTAATTGAATATAAATGGATTCGTTCGCTAAAATATGAGATTTTCACTGTTCACTTATAAAATAATTCTTTTCCAAAAATTCCAAAGTTACACGATATGATATTATTGACATGTTTATTTAATAAATATTATACAGTTTACAAAATAAAATTTATAAAACTTATCTAAAAACAAACTTAATTGTCCATGTAAAAAATACATAAGACACACATTTAGAAGAAAATTATTTTTAAATCATAAAATGAATTTATTTTAATTTTTTCCCCAGAAAAAAAAATTACATGAATGTAAACATTTTTTGTTACTTATTATTAATAAGGTACAATTATCATACAAATATTTCATAATGTTTTTATTCCTATTAATATATATCATTTAAATATCTATGTTATCACATTAATATTAAAATAATTTTATTTCGTGGTTAGTTTAAGCCTAGGGTTTTGTGTGATGTATGATATCAAACATAATAATATTTTTAAAAAAAATAGAATATAAAATACGAGGTTATATCAAGGGTTATGAGGAATAAAAGAGAACAATGACCATCATCTTTATAAACATAATAATAGAAAACCTTAAATACAATGAAAAACATCCCTCATAAACAATGCATGTGGTGATGAATAAAATACTTTTTAGACAATTGTCCAAGAAATAAGTCTATGGAGTATAAATATGATGATCATGAATAAATACCTCAAGTAAAAAATTGGGGAGGAAAATAAATGGTGGTTAAGAGGTATGGTAAGACTGAGAGGAAAATTCACTAGAGAAAAGGGATGGTCCTGATGAATAAAGAAGAAGAAGAAGAGTCATCCACTAGATTATTTTAATTTGTATAATAAAATAATAAATGTGGAGTAATTTTTTTCTCATTTGAGGAATGTGAAGAAATATAATTTAATGAGAACATAACATGAATAAACATATACTAAACACTTGTTGACTGTTATTCTTGATGTGTATCCTAAGAGAAACAAACAACATAAAAAGTTAAATAAAACCCTAAAAAATAGGTTTTGAATTTTATGAATGGTTAAAAAAACATCCCCTACAATGGAAATAAACTCTTCAGTAAATCATTCTTCTTAAAATAATAGTTTCTTAGAAATATAGATTGTTAAATGAATATCAGAAAAAAGTTATAATCAATTGTAGTTAAAAAGGGAAATGTTTGGGTTTCTTATGTTATATAAGACCCTTATAATTATGAGGAGTGAATATAATATGGTAGTGAAAATAAATTCAAATTCATCAGAGTGTAATGATATTTTTTTCAAGATCCCAATTAAAAAATACATCCATAAAATTTATGAATTTTTAATTTACGTCATCTAATAGTGAAGATTCTAAAAGAAAATTTGGGAAATAATATAATAAGAATATTTTTAAAAAGAAAACATCGATGTAATTTAATGTTAAAGGATTATTATGTAAAATATTTCCAAAAAAATAGTATATGTAAGGGTATAAGAGTACCAAAACAACAAGTTATATATTTTTGGAAGACACAATGGTTTAAAGGAGAAGTTGTTTTTAAAGGATATAATTGATGATATGGTGTAATTGAGAATGAAATTTTATATTACTCTATAATATGTATCTCACAGGGAGTCTTATAAGATGGAAATTAAAGGTTATCTATCCATATAATAGTTGAAGTATGTGTGAGGAGAAGAAACTTTTATGAAAAAAGTTGTCAAAAATACCTATCCAAAAATGATTTTATTTCATAGATGTTATTTGTGGGATTTGTGATCCGAATGGTAGCTAATATATGGATTTTTAGATATACTTATATGATAAATATGTTGAGATAATGTGGGATGGAATCATTAGGGAGGTAACAAAATATAAAAGTCAATTATTTTGTAAGTGATTATAAATATTAAAAGAGGTGAAAGACAAGGATTCATGATACAAATTAATCATCACATATGAATAGACACACATAAATCCAAAATAACATAAAATAAAATTATAATGGTTTTATTAACATTATGAATATATTCTCTTGGTAGATAATTGATCAACTGCAATTGAAGCCAAGAAACAGATGTCAAAATGTTTTTGTGTTTATATGGGATTAAACATAATTTTCTGAGTGTGAGTCTATTTTTTTTACTAATGTCAAAGAGATTATATTTAAAAAAAATTCATGATAAATAGGGAAAATGTAGGAAAACTATCATAATAGCTGAATATATTAGTTTTATCCTTTATAAAATTAGAGACTCAATTAATTCTTCCTATTTCAGATCAAAAGTTGAAGACATGTCAAGATATAGAAGTTAGATAAATATTTTTAAAATAATTTTATGAAATATTTTAAGTGAGATGTGGAATGAAACATCCATTATAGAATTATATAAAGATAAGACATATTTTAAACCTTCATAATGGGAAATATAACTCAAATATGTCACTATGTGTGGAAATGTAATCCACATAACCATTAGAGTTGATACATATCTATGTATATGGTAATATGTGAAAAACATTCACTCAAGGTGGTATTTATATTATCACATTAACTAATAATTATAATATAATGACTAATGTGATTTTAATAAAAGATAAATCTGATATGGTTGATAAATTTTATGTTTTTAAGAGAATATTCGATAATGAATTGATAATTATCTTTGTGAATATCAAATCTGATATTTGTAGAATGCTTAAAAGTAAATGAGTTGAGTCCTACCATGAAAATAAAGAATGAAAAAATGTTATCATATCCGTTACATACAATAAAAAAGGGATAGTAAAAAATTAAAGTGCATCATCTTAGAAAGTGCATAGAGAACCATGCTAGAATATTATAACATCTCAATGTTTTGATGGATAGAATCATTTTACATAGTAGTTTATATCAAAAATATGTTCCTACTAAGACCAAATTAAAAGATGAAAACATATGATATGTGGTAATGGAATAAATTAATTATGTAATAATTTGGTGTTCTTTGTAGTTATTTATTAATGAATATCAATAATACGAATATGGGAATGATTAATGGCAAGGTTGGAGAAAGTTTCATTCTTGCATATTTAACCATTCTAAATGTATACTGGTCCTAGGAATAGAGGATTTAAAAATAAGTATATTATTATATTTTAAAAACATCCCAAAAAATGATAAAATCATTTTTTTAGATACAACATATTTTATAATTCTTTGGTAAATTTCTAGGAGGGTCCAAGAGTAAACATTGAAGAACAAGCTATAATTGATGCTATGTTGTTGATATTGAATCTAAATAGACCAATGATGAATCATATGGAACTAAAGTGGAAAATAATAAATATCAGAATAAAAACAATGATTTAGAAAATAAAATATAATAGTAATCTAGAATAATATAGTTTAATATAGGGGGATATTGTGACTAGAACACTAAACTAGTCATATCTCTTAGACTTTTCCTCATTAAATTTTTGAGACTTCCATGAACAAATAATGGGTAGATTGTTTGAATAATGAAATATGACAAATTAAAAATAAAAATTGGGATATTACACCATGAATAATATTAAAAAATATTATTTGGACCATCTGGTATTGAGAAATAAGACGAGTGATAAGATATATGTCCAATGGAACAAGGAAATGCTTCTGTTCTAGTGTTACACATAGGTTGACTGAATTTATTTGAAATAATAATTTACTCCTATTTAAAGAAAGTAGTTCATGAAAATATTCTCACTTATAGAATCTCAATTTATGTGAAAAGTTTACGAATATGATTTCCAATATATGTTCTTGAATAGAGAATCAGAAGAATAAGTCTATATTGAGATAACTAATTTATTTTTTGTTAAAAATAATGAGATAATGGTGTGTTAACTAATAAGGTATTTCTATTCTATAAAACAAGTCCATATATCTAGTTTCTCAACATTATATGAATTCCTAGCAATTATGTGGTTTACATAGGTAAATATTTAGAACAACCATTATATAGAGTAAATAGTTTAAGGTAATGTAACAATAATTTAATATTTTTAATGATATTATTTAATCTAGATAGATTAATAGATTTTTTGTGATAAATTTTCCAGAAAATTATGAAATGATTTTACATATCCATGTTGAGATATTTAGGATACTTCATCCATATAAAATGATATATGGTGAAAATTTTATATTTGAACACCAAAATAAGTATTAATGAGAATTGGTAAAGAAGTTTATAATAGAGGGCTCACTATAAGTGTCCATACATAAACAAGTTGGTCTAATTATAAGAAATTATATTGGAGGAGAAATTATAAATAAAAAATATTTTAGTGCATTGATTATAAGATTAATCAGTCTCACAACATCTAGGCCTGGAATTGCATATTCATTGAGTTTATCTGAATATTTAAAAGTTTTCCAAAAGAATCAAATATGATGTCTACTAATATAATACCCAAATACATATTTTTACCTTTAAACATTGGGATAATTTAAAACAATATGATGGTGTAAATATATCTAAATTTACTATTTATGATAAGAACTGTGATTATAATGAAATGAAGTGTACATATACTATACTATTCCTTATGAGATGAATATTTTTTAGATATCACAATAATGAAACAAACTAAATTTCCTCAAAAATAAAATATATTGAATATATAGATACGATATGATCTTGAGCATAGATTATATACATGAAAAATTGCCCAAATATTTGAGAGTTAAGATTGATAAACCACTCAACGTTTCATAAAACAATCATTGTGTTATTAGCATCTCTAAAATTATTATGAAACAATATAGATCAAGGTTATTTGATATGTTGTTTCACCTCATCCAAGAAATGGTTTCAAATGGATATTTAATTCTTCAATTTATTTGAAAAATATATCAACATGATTTTATGTTCACCACGGTAATTCCAAGGGGATTATTTGAGTATTTGTGACTTAACATAAATGTCCAATAATTACGTCTCACATTAAGTACTTTGAGAAAATATCCCATAATGTATTGTTTTTTTTTTGAAATTATTATTAGAGGCATAACTCTATAAATGTTCTATTTATATTAAAGGATAATATTATAGGAAAAAGTAGGAAGTGTAAATTGGATGAGTTCTTTCATTTTCGGAGAGGAAATCTTAATCACATAGAAATAGATGATTTTCACATAGAAAAAAAAATCTCTCATGTACACTAATTTTATCCACTATTATAGTGCCAAGATAATTCCATGAAAATGAAATGTTTTTTATGTTTACTCATGTTAAAAGTTAGTTATT
Organism: Viscum album; assembly: GCA_963277665.1. Lineage (NCBI taxonomy): Eukaryota > Viridiplantae > Streptophyta > Magnoliopsida > Santalales > Viscaceae > Viscum > Viscum album. The sequence goes on from OY728137.1 coordinate 1,516,567,202, forward strand.
TAGTTTTTGATTTTTCAAAGTAATCCAATGGGGGTGATTGATTATCCCAATGGATTTTCTAAAAACGAATTTATTTATTTTCAATAATGAGTAATATTCCTGCAAATATATGAATTTTTTTGAGTTATCATGGATATGTATTGAAAATTATTAATGAGGATAATTATTAAAATAGAAATATTTGAATATCATGTGTCTTGAAATTTTCCAAAGTTCAATGATTTATATAATTTTTTTGAAATCCAACTAATAATAAGATACATATGATGAACTAATTAAGAACTTCATAAAATGGAAAAGGAAAACAATATTCATGAAATGGCTATATGAAATCCTGAAAAATGTAAAATATACTTAATATGTATGATACACATATGACCAATGGAAGAAAAATAAAAAAGGTAGCAGATACATATGATTCATTGCTAATATTTAACATGTACCTAGGGAGATAGAGGAAAATGGTAATCTCCAAAATGAATTACCCTGTATATATAATAAGTGAATCATAATTCTTGTGGTTCAATTTGACACGTAATAAAGGAATATATATGATTCAACATAGTTAAAAGTGGATAAATAAAATGAACTTCCATAGAAATTGAAAACGTAGAAACTTATATCACCTTTCAAATGAAATAAATGATATTTCTTTGAGGAATTATTTAATATTTGGAAACTGGATAGATCATACATTGTATGTAATTATTTTTTTTTCATAAATTGTTGAAATATTATAATCAAGTATTGTCATGTAATATGTAACAATCTAATAGATTCAAATATTCTAGAAGAATTTACAAACATAAGATAGAAAATTAAGGATCTATTATTTAATGATTTAAACATTAAAACATCATAATGTGTATTATGTTCAGAAAGTGAGTCAGGAATCAAATCTATGGTTTTTTTAATAAATGAAATTTTTTCCATGACATAGGGTTGTACACAATGAGACTCTATGCATGATACGATGCAACATAGAATTTAAGGAGTTTGAATTTTAATAAAATTCTTACAGTTTATAATAAGGAAGTATATTGGTTCTCTTGGAAATTTAAATGGAATATTTTTATAGAGATTAAATGAAAATTAAAGAGGATAATTTTTGTTGACAAGTTGAATGATTTAATATCATGATGTCTCAAATCAAGTAGGATTTCTATATTCAAATATAGAAATTATTATTTACATATTACAATGAATTTAAAATAATGAATTGATAATAGATATAAGATCATGTGGTGATTATTCAAAAGCCAATATTTTACAAGACTATACAAATACAATTTTGAAGCTAGGGGAAATAATCAAGTTTTTTCCACTATGTTTTTTGGGGTCAATGAATGTAGATTCCATTTTTGATCATCTCGAGGAATATAGTTGAGAAAAAATAAGGACAAATAATTAATATAAAATCTAATGAATTATTCAACACTTATGAAATTATAACATGGAAAGTAAATTTAAAAAACAATTCTCGAGATACATCTATAGAAACCAAAGATCTTTCCTGAGAAAGAATGTAAAGATGGCCTGATATTTATTGAAGGTATTATTGCTATGAAAGAGTTTAAGTACTCATTGATGAATTTTGGTCCTAGTATAACAATTACCTAACTATTTTTATTTCTTATACATTAAATGATTTATAATTCAAATATCATGTACTAGCATAAACATACCTAAAATATTCAAGGATGAACACTTCTCCTAATATTTAATCAATTGAACATTATCAATGATAATAATGGTGTCCAAACTCATCCCCAACTTTGTAAGTTATTGGATTCCTCTTAAAATCCCATGTAAAAATACTTACGTGACTTCATTTTTTAAATTATAATGAAAATAATAAAAGTGAGTTTCTATAATTAGTGGATCTATACCATTAATATTCGTAGAGTATTATTTTTACAAAAAATTATAAATTTTTACCACAAATTTACCCCCTCCTTTTCTCAATAGTACATTATCTTAGTAGGGAATTTCATAATTAATGATTGTCCAAACTAATTATCATTACACTATTTGATAATATTGATGAATATTTATTTGTTTATTTGTTATCTATTAATGATAAAATAAATGGTTTATTGTTTTTGGTCAATATCTCTCTTCTAATTTCACCTATAATATTTCCATGAAACCTTTTATTAGGATGATCTAAATATGATTTTTTACCCAAGGGGGTTTTTAGGTGATTAGTAAATTCATTGATATATTCATGGGGCTAAAATTTAAAAATCGATTGTTATAGATATGAGGAAAAGTTTATGTTATAGTGACCCAATACATGTTAAAAAAAGTTTTCTCCAATCTATTCTAGAGTGTCGGAGATCTAAGGTCTTGATCTAGTTCGTGTTTATGATCATGATGGTTATAGATCCAGGTTGTTCACTTCTTTCTTTTTCATTCATATTGATATGCTGTTTAGAGATATATGTCCAGTGTATGAGTTTATATTTTTTTCATCCAATTGAGTTTGCGATAAGGTATTGTGAATATAGAGGTTTAGTATTCAACATGTAAATCTATGTTCCCACTGTTTTTCCTAATCATGGGATAATGGTGGGGATTTTTGTGATCTAAATTATTCTAAATATTATTGGTCTGATAGAATGTTTGATATAATTTGTGATGTATGAATGGATTTAATTATTTAGTCTATTATTAATCAAGTGTTTTCGATTAATTTTGAAACAATATTTATATTCATTAGGAATTATATAATGCATTATTTTGATTGGGGTTCTGGAATTTTTGGATAACTAAAGTAATCTACACTAGTATTTGTCTTCAATTAATGTTATAATTGTATTAGATTGTGACATGGTTATGATGGAATGAATCTATGTTAAAATTATGTTTAATTAGAAGTTAGACATAATGTATGATATTATCTCACCTGTGCTAAATAAAAATGATTGATGCTTAACATGAATGCTAGAACATGTACCTGATTTCATAAAGGAAGGTTAAATCAAAATGACATTATCTTATTTTAAATGTTTTTTTGGAGACATACGTATTCTTTATCCCACCAATGGGATTGTTCATTTAATTTTCTATAAATATGTAAAAAATATTTATGAATTATAATCTAATGATAGTGTTGTGAATTTTTGAAATTGTGTTGGTTTGTTCTTGTTATATCATTTTTTCTTCTTTCTTCTACTTTGATGTAATGCATATCTTTTATATATGAGGCGAATATGATTATTTTTTATAATTACATGGATCATTGATCTATCTACATTCAAGCGTAGTATATAGTAGTCCTTTATTTTCTATATTTCTATTATTTCTTTTCATTCATTCATTTTAATAAATCTATAATATTTTAATTGATATTAATGTGTGATCCCCATAAAAAATATTTCTACTATTCTATTCTTATTTTTTGTTCTATGTACCTTAATCATCATGGATTAATATGTGATGATATATAATTATGATAATGTTCTGTGGAAATTCAATTTTAAGAAAATAGATTAAGGGATATGATCTTATATGATCTGATTTTTGTGTAGTATGTTCATTATCAGATCTAGGAGGAATGCAGTGAATAGTAATGATCTCTACATTGAATAGAATGATATGAAATGATAATAATATTTATTATATAAAATTTCTCTGATTTATAAATTATCTTATAGAAATAATAATTCACATCAATTGAATTCAATGTTGTTCAATTTAATTATTTTTTTATCATTATTAATTTATACTTAGATGAATTTTATATGCATAAGCATTCCATTATAAAACTATAAATCTCGTGTAACACCCTGATCTGAGTATGATCAATTGGATACTATGTTAGATTCTACATAAGTCTTTAGGAATGAAACCATATATGATAAAAGGTACTAACTTATCGTGAGAATATATAACCAATTTCAGGTTACTATACTCTCAATATCATAGCATATAATTACTTAAAAATAAAATAAAAATCTACTGGTATTATCTTAAGTAAACAGAATGAAAATTAAATTAAATCCATCAATAAAAAATAATTATTAACATGATATACCAAAAATGTACCCATACCAATATGAGTAACACACCAAAAACATTACCCATTGGGCCGATGAAGTAAAAAAAGTAATCAAAAATAAAATATATGGTGTGTAATAATTATAAGAACCTAAGACCATCATGATTCCAATCATCCAACAACATAAATCATCATTATCATGATTTCATATACAACCCATGACTTTAATTCCAACATATAGGTTTAAACATTCACAAAATTTCATGTTCAGGGTTTGATCATCAATTACTGTAGTAAATGGCCAATGATTCCCCATATAAATTCTATCATATATATTGTTCACATGTACAAAATATAATTAGGAATTAACAAACAACATGAAATTAACATGTTAGGTCATCATGTGCTAACTGAAACACAATGACAGTTGAACCCACCAAATTTAGCTAAAGCAATTGTATCTCCCCTAGAACCCCTGAATACAGTATTGTAAATGACAAGGACTTCTAGGCACATAAATACTCTAATCCTGGACAGTAAATACAAGACTAAAGCTAGTGTATTAGTGTATTAACTACTCTAAGCATGAGAACTATGAAATACCGTCCATAGTTTTAGACACTTTGTAAAATAATTTCTAACACTCTGATCAACGATGTTGAATTCTAGATGAAATCCCTGATTCCTTTCTAGTTTGACTGTGGGTGATAAATTTTATATGTAATCTTATACCCTTTGTTTTTATAACAATGGTTTATAAATTCTAAATGGAATCAATGATTTTCTATGGTTTAATGATAGGAATAAATGAAATTTGGCATCCCTCCCTCAGTTTCAGTCAGACTATGGTCATTAAATCCAACATATATGTTCTTAAATAAGTCCAATTTCTAATTTTCATTTCCATGACATAGACCATAAAATCAGCAGGTTTTACTTAAACTAGAATATAATCCTCCTTGTCCTGAAATTCTAGATATAGACACGAATCTACTGAAAATGAGTATGGTTCTGACTAGACTCAAATTAAGTTTAAAATACTTAAAATTATACTAAATATAATAATTTATGTAGTATTATCAATTATTAAATATATGAAAATAATATGGTGACATGAATTACACAGTTATAATATAAAATAATAAACTTAGCATCTTCAGGTATAATTGAATTTAAATATGTAAAATTAAAATAAATATATAACATTAAATAATATTATTAACTATCAATAATTTATAAGTTTTTTTGTATAACGATTCAAGAAAAAAAATTCCAATCCTAAACCAGATTTGGAATTTCTAAACATGTTTTGTTCTAGGTCTAGATTTATGGATAGAAATATCTTCCAAAACCCAATTATGTGGTTTCATAACTATAATAGATCAGAGTCAATATGAGTATAATTTATAGACTTACAATTTTCGTTTCGTATACTTTCTTTTGGTCAGACTATGGGTGTTAAATTCTTGATGGAATCATAGACTTTATGATGATCCCAAAATTGCTGTAAAATTATAGGGGGTTTCTCAAACACTCTACTATCATGAAGAATGGAATGAAATAGGTTTCACATAATTTAATCATGTAATAAAGTTTTACCAACATAAAAATAACTAGGCATTGATGAACAACCCCCCAAACCCTACGCCTCCAAGCCAATATCTAAATTTTTTGTTGTCCATAGATATGATCAATCAGTATAGTATTGATGATAAACAACCATGAATGTGATAAAACAACACAATTTATCCCAACATGAAAACCACCCATACCTAGAACATAATTAAAAAATATATAAAACCACATTAATCTCAAACCATCTCACAAAAAACAGAAATACTCTCTCCCTCAACAATCACCATAAACAATTCTAAATCCATTAGGTTATAATTGATCCAACAACCTAGATCCACCAATATTATTATGATTGGTCATCCGCCAAAACAAGTCCCAAAAAACGATCATGAAATCATTTTAAATAGACATTATATTGATTCCACATTATTATCAAGCTTTGTATTGCTGCTTTAGTTTTGTCTGCACGTACATTCACTACATTCATGCCAAGATTTACCTACTTAGGTGGATATAAACCATCCAAAACATGAAAAACCACAATCATAAAGGAATATATTTTACCCACATAGATCGAAAAACATATTGAATGTTTATAAATAACAATTCACAACATAATCAAACACATCTCTCAAATGTAAGACTATACTGATGGAAAACAACATTAACATTTATTTTTTTAGAACCAATAGGCACACTAATTATGAGTGGACATATCCTTAACCCTTTATAATTAATCCAATTATCCATATATATATATTAAAATATATGTTAATCTGGGATCAGAACACCACCTCTAATCAATAAATCCACATTGAGGGAAATCTCATGCATTATATGTTAGACTCACAATCCACTCAGAATAACTTTGTAAGTTGGAAAATAACTACAACATTTTCCATGGACACACCCACATGGGAATCCTAATCCCCTGTGACCGAGTATGATCCAAAAAATAAAAAACCACTAGGGGTTCATTACAGATAACTACACATAACACCCCTTGTTGATGTATACATTAGGTGCCTCTCAATCCCTTGGATGACATGTTGACTACCCAAAACACACCAAAAAAGATTTCTCCTATTTTGATGGCCCCAAAAGGATCTCATAAGAACATACCCATTTAATAAAAACATTATCAAATACATACACACATGTGGTTAAATATTAAAGGAACTATGTACCTCATATTAGTGTTATCCACTTAATCCATTATATCCACACTCAACTAGGACTGAACTGATAAAAATAAATCTTTCAAGCCTTTATATCATACCAAAATGTATAGTCAACTAATTATAAACATTTATAAATAATTTACCAAATTATTCTAAAATGAAATAATCTTAAAAAAACACATTATGTGATGTGAGCCATGTTAAAGGCACTATGTCAATTTCATGGGAGGAGGAGTTAGATTTGCAAGTCCCAATGATGTGAGAGAGATTAAAGAGGCTCAATTATACAATGGGAACCCATATGGATTTCTTAAAGGACCAATAGATCATGCCTTTCATGGATGGAGAAAATGGGCCTATTATCTCACTTATTCAAGACCAAAGATTATGTTTAATGATTTTACCACATGGTTTCACGAAGTTGGAAGCCTTGCCCACATGGAGGATTCTAGAAATTTCATCTCTACACACCAAAATCAAATCTGTTGGGCTATGCACTCAATGTAAAATCTAGTGGGATATAGTTGGAATTTTTTGTGCCACCATTCCAAAAGTATTTTGTAGACATTACCTTTTAAAATTTAAGGTAACAAGTATTATAGCCTTTATGACTTTAGGGTATTAGACCCTTGACTATTGTCCCAACACTTGGATATAAATAGAAACCCCTAAGGAACTTGTATGGAATTAAATATTTTATTTAGAGATTCTGATTTTTTCATCATTTTTTGAGGATTTTCCCTCTTTAACCCCTTTCTCTTGTGAATTATTTCCTTTTAAATATTCAAGTTAGATTGGTAATCCCTAATCATAATGACCCAAATTCCATGACTCAATCCAAGTGTGTTATTGAGTTGATTGGATATCACATAACACACTTTAGTTTGTAGTCTAAGTTGTAGGTCACTCTCCTTATAGTGTTGATTGACTACATGTATCCTCTATCAATACCCATCATCCACCACTTTTCCCTGAACCACATCCTTTATCAACCGCCCTACGCCGTGAAGATCAGGACACCCTGTGTGTCTCCCATCTGTCAGTATTAGAGCTCTGATTGACACGGTTGGTATCTATCCCATCATTTACATTACTTTCACCCCTTAACCTCCTTATCCTTACATATTATTCACACGTTCCACAAAAAATCCATTTTCTTCAAAGCCTCCCAAATTTTACTAGATTGTCTATGATAGATTATTATAAATTGAGCCAAAATTTTGATTCATCATCTCTGTGCATTTGATTTTGTTTATGTGATTTTTATTCAAAAAAATCAAATTATCTCAACTCATAATTTTGTGCTTTTAAAAGTTAAGAAAATTCTGTATTTAAGAGATTCTAAAAAAATTACTCTCTGTTCAATCATATTGTTCTTAAAACTCTAATAACAACGCTTTTTGGTGATATTTGACACACAAAAAAAGAAAAAAGTGGAAATAATTACATGTTTTTGTTTTACATCATTTTTTTACATCACATTCTCCATCATTTTATTGAATCCACTATTATATTTGGCTCATATTGTTATTAATTTTTCTTACCTTACACTATTGTGGAAAACCCAAATACCACCTTTCTACCCCTATTTCCACCAACCCATTATCCATTTTCTACCCTCATTTTTTCCATTTTCCATTACCACTCAAATGGGTTGTGTTAAATCATTTCCCAACAAAATCATGGATTGGGAAGGATCGGTGGAATGTGATCATCACAAATAAGGTAATATAATTCATAAGAGCTTTGAATTTGGATTGAGTGTTGAAAGTGGAGAGACAAAGAATAAACATTATTCAATTTGTATCCTTGTGTGTGCTTGAGAGTACATATTGTCTATGTGAGTGTCTATCCTTTTGTGTGTGAGAGTGTATGAATATTGTGTGTGTGAGTTTGAGTGTGTACATCATGTGTGTGTGTATCCATGTGTGTGTGAGTGTGTATATATTGTCTGTGTGTCTATACATCTCATGTTTGTTTGTGTGAGTATAATTGAGTGTGTTTGTGTGTCTTCATCTGTGTTTTTGTTTGGGTAATATATAATTTCGAAAGATCATGTGAAAATATTTCTCATGATAGCGATGAAGGAAGTCGGTGTAGATCTCCCACACTAGAAGCTACACAAATTGAAATGTTAGATTTAGTGATCCACTTCAAGAAGCTTATTGAATGGAAGTTGGAAGTGCAACATGAGAGTATTGATGAATTTGGGAATAAACCAATCCCAGGTATGTTCCATGATATCCCACAACATGCTTCATCGCCACGTCATCCCCACATCATGGTGGTAAACTTTGATGATGATCGTGATGATGTCCCACAAAGGAGGAGGTTATACCAACAACCTATTGGAGGAAAAAGGAGACACCATGATGTTGACCAACTTGGCAGGATGAAGGTGAATATCCCATATTTTCATGGAAAGAGAGACCCAGAAGCATACTTGGAGTACGAGATGCAGATTGAGAAAGTATTTTCATGCCATGTATATTCTTAGGGGAAAAGATCAAACATTCAACTCTTTAATTTTATGATTATACTTTAGTTTGGTGGGATAAAACACAAAAGGAGAGGGCTATATATGATGGAATCCCCATCAAGACATGAGATTACATGATGTTTTCCATTCAGAAATGGTTTTTACAACCACACTTCCATATAGATCTCCCCAACAAGATCCAAATCCAAATGCAAGGAAGTAAGAGTTTTGAATATTACTCTAAGGAGATGAAATTTTCCATGATTCGAGTGAACATTGAAGAAGATCTGTAGAAAACTATGGTGTGCCTCTTACATGTGGTCAATAGGGAGATTTATGTGAAAGTAGAGATGTGCCACCATGAAGCGATACAGGATATGATCCGCAAATCAAAAGGTGGAGAAACATGAAGAAACCCACTACCAATTTCACACCTTGAAGAAAATCCAAATAAAGAGATTGGAGAACCATAAATGGAAAAATAGGAGGTTAATCACAAAAGTGACAAGGTAATTCTTCCACCTAAGAAACCTAATTTTGAGGATAATCAAACCATGAATTGGGATATTCACTGTTACAAATTTAAAGGAATGGGTCACATTGCAAGTCAGTTCCTAAACCAGCACACCATGACCATCAACAAGTATAGAGAATAGGAAACCGATGGAGATATCATGAAAGAGGTGGATGGAGAATCTCAAAAAATTAATAATAGATAATTTGCAAAAGATGTTGAGATTCTTGTCACTATGAGTGTTTTATGTGAACTAATGATTTTTGGAGAAAAGGAGCTGCGAGAGAAACATTTTCATACACAATGAAAGATCAATGGAATGTTATTTTGTGTTAATTTTTAAGGGGGGTGTTGTAGCAATGTGGTGAGCACCGAGTTGGTGGAGATGTTGGGACTGGTAACTTTGAGGCATCAAAATCAATACCGGCTTCACTGGTTCAATGATTTCATCGAGTTGAAGGTCCCTAAGCATGTGAAGGTATTTTCCACCAATGATAAGAACATAGATGAGTTTTTGTGCAATGTTGTTCCTATGATGACTTACCATTTGTTGTTGGGATGACCATAGAAGTATGATCAGCAAGTTACTCCTGATTATTTCTTGAATCATGACTCTTTTTTTCAAAGGAGAACCTATAATCCTAAACCCCATATCCCGCATAAAAATTTTGGAAGATCACATTTTGAGGGAAAAGATAAAAAGAGTGATGAGGAAAAAAAGAGAGAAAATGAAAAAGGAGAGAATGAGGGGAAATATAGAATGGGTGAAAAAAATAAATAGAGGGAAAAGAAAAATGAAGTGGAAAAAAATATTTTAGAGTAGAGAAAATAGTGATGTTCAAAAAAAGACTGAGGTTATGGAATCTTTGATTTATTAGAAAAATTTCATAGTACTTATGTACAAAGAGGAGATGATGAACACTAATGAATTAAGAACTTCTTTACCACGTGTTGATGAGTCATTGTTGCATGAATTTGAATATGTGCCTCTCGAAGAAGTGCCACCTGGTATTCTAACCATCATAGGTATTGAGAATCAAATTGAACTTATACCCAAAGCATCACTACCGAACTATCCATCATATCGCACCAAATCAGAAGAGGAAAAATAAATTCAATGAAAAGTTCAAGATCTATTGGATGTGGGATAAGTTAGAGAAAGCCTTAGTCCTTGTGTCGTACCGGTGCTTCTAATACTAAATAAAAATAGAACATGGAGAATGTGTATTGACTACATATCCATCAATATCATCATAGTCACATATCTTCATCCTATCCATAGGATAGATGGCATTCTACAGGAGTTAAATGGATCTATTATTTTCTCAAAAATTGATTTAAGAAGTGGATAGCATCATATTTGGTTGAAAGAAGTAGATTAGTGGAAAACTACATTTATGAAAAAACATGGACACTATGAATGGTTAGTCATGCCCTTTGGCCTCACCAGTTCACCTAACACATTTATGAGGATAGAGAATCATCTCGTGCGTGCATATATTGTAAAATTTATGGTAGTTTACTTTTATGACATTTTGGGGTATATTAGGACTTTACATGAACATGTAGATCACATAGATAAATTCCTAGAGGTTGAGGATGGAAAAGTTGTTTAGAAACATAAATAAATGTTATGTTCGTATCGATAATATTGATTTACTAAGATTTTTTCTGAGTAGTAACAGAGTTGAAGTTGACACTAATAAGTTCCAATAAGTACAAAAATATAAAAATCTAACCTCTGTTGGATAGGTAAGATGTTTTTATGGATTTGATAGTTTTTATAGGAAATTTGTGAATAACATCAACACATTAAGAGCTCCTTTTAATGAATTGAAAAGAAATAATGTTCCATTAAAATGGAGGACAACTAAAGAGAAGGATTTCAATTCTCTCTAGGATCAACTCACCCATGCCCGGCTATATGCACTCCCCAACTACGGTAAGACCCTTTAGATTCAATGTGATTCAAGTGGAATTGGTATTGGTGGAGTACTCATGTAGGAAGGTAGGACTATTGCGTATTTTAGTGAGATGTTAAATGGACCATATTGGAACTATAGTACATATGATAAATACTTATATGCATTGTTTAGAGTAATAGTGACATGGTAGTACTATATTTGGCCCAATGAATTTGTGATCCATTCTGATCATGTGGATCTTAAATATCTTAGGAGCCAACATAAACTAAAAAGGAGACATGATAGAAGTTTGGGATTCATTAAATCATTTCCATACGTCATCATTCATAAAAAGGGTAATGAAAATATTTTAGTCGATGCACTTTCACATATATATTCACTTTTGACATTGTTGGATTCAAATACATATTAATTTTGATTACATTAAGGATTTAAATGCTACTAATTTTGATTTAAGATAACCTAATGAACATTTTGTACCTAGAGATAGTTGGGAAAAGTTATATTTACATGATGGATTCTTATTCCAGATTGATGTGATTTATATTCCGAATTTCACTGTCCATTTAATTTTTCTAAAGGAATCAAATTCAGGGGGGTTAATGGGGCATGTTGGTGTTGAAAAAACTAGAAGTGTTCTTAGAGAGCATTTTTATTGGCCTAGGATATTTAGATATGTTGGGAAATTTGTGGGAAAGTGAGTTGTCTTCAATAAAGAAATATCAAAGCCTATACCACCTAGAATATATCTTCCACTCCCAATCTCCATTACCACTTTGGAGGAAAAATCAATAGAAATTATTGTGGGGTTACCATGGACCAAGAGGGGGATATATTGCTTTTTTTTGTGTTCGACTAGTTTTCCAAAATGGAACATTTTATTCCTTGTCACAAAACAGATGATTCCACTAACATTGCAACACTTTTCTATTAGGAAGTATTCAAACTCCAAGGAATTACAAGGATAATTGTGTAGGATCGATACACAAAATTCCTCAGTTACTTTTGGATGAAATTTTAGAGAAAATTAGGAATGAAGATACTATTTTCCACTGCCTGTCATCTGTAAACTGATGGAAAAATAGAGGTGGTGAATTGAACACTATCATCCCACCTGTGGACAATTTTCATGAAGAACTTCAAGAATGGGAGGAGTGTCTATCACATTTTGAATTAGCATATAACAGGTAGAAGCATTCCATAACGCATTTTTATCCATTTTAAATTGTTTACCGCCTTAACCCCCTTTCCCCTATTGATCTAGTTACTTTTCCTTTACAGGATGCAGCTAATATGGATGCGAAAGGGTGTGTAGAATTCTCATGAAAATTCATGAAAAGTAAAGGATAAATATCGAGTGGATGACCCAAAAATATATTGATCGTGCAAACAATGGTGCAAGAAAATATTCTTTGAACCCAGTGAATTAGTATGGGTTCATATTCGGAAGGAATGATTTCCTGACAAGAGGAAATCAAAACTCATACCTCGAGGAGATGGACCATTATGAGTGCTCTAAAAGATAAACAAAAATTCTTACAAGATATCTTTTCCATGTGAGTAGGGTGTAAGTGCCACATTAAATGTTTCAAATAGTTTTTTAATTATTGGTTGTAGAAAATGAAAAGTCGAGGACAACTCATTTCATGAGGGGGAAGATGATGTGAGCCATGTTAGGGGAACTAGGTTGATTTCATGGGAAGAGGAGTTGGATTTTTATTTCCCAATGAATCGAACGATATTAAAGAAGATCAATGCTAAAATTGGTGCCCATCTAGATTCATTAATGGACTAATGGATCTTTCCATGAATGGATGGAGAAAATGGATCTATTATCTCACTTATTCAAGACCAGACAAGATGTTTAATGATTGGCCCATATGGTTGCATGAATTTGGAATCCTTTCCCATATAGAGGATTCTAGAATTTGAATATTTGGACACCAAAGTCAAACCCGTTGGGCTATTCACTGTATATCAAATCTAGTGGGCTATAGATGGAATGTTGTGTCACACTTTTCCAAAATTCTTCGGTGGAATTTATCTTTTTGATTTATTGGATCAGAGTTGTTTAACCTTTATGACATTAGATTATTAGAATCATGACTATTATACCACCCCTTAGCTATAAATATCCCCCACATGGCACATCTATGACATTGATGATTTAATTTATTTCTTATGTATTGTTTCTCTCCATTGTGTGAGGATTGTCCCGATTTATCCCCTTGCTCTTGTGCATTCTTGTCTGGTCAATCTATATGTTTGATAGGTGATCCATAATCATAGAGCCCCCAATTACATGCCTCAACCAAAGTGAGTTGTTGTGTTGATTGCCTATCGCATCCCACCCTTGAGTGTGTTGTCTAAGTAGTAAGTCGTTGTCCTTATTGCATTGAATGACAACTTGCATCAGCTATCCATACCCATCATTTTCCACTTTTCCCCAAAATGAATCCTTCAACCGCCACCATACACCATGATGATCAGGCCACCCCATGAATCTCACATCATCAAGTGAACACCATCATCTGAATCCTCCTATGACTGGTGGTAGAAAACTCATAGATTATCATGGAAAATTCCTTTAGTAAAATACCTAATTTCATATTTAATTCTACCCCTAAATTTATCCTAATTAAATCTAAATATTTAAATAATTTAATCCTTTCACATACAAAAAATTAAAAGACTAGATATAAGTATCATTCATCCTCCATGAGAATTTATTTCCTACATACCATGAATCTCCAAGACTAGGAGATGATTCCACCATAATCTTATAAAATCAACAATAATTAAATAGAGAGATCAATAAAAAACTAGAGGATGAAGATGAAGTTGATGTAAAGTGGATGATATGAAAGGTTTATCTTGTTCTAATGTGTATAAATGACTCTAAAATGACTTATATCAATGTGGAGACAAAGGGGGTCCATGTCATTGAATCAATGTTAGAGGATTAACAAAAATTCATTATCCTGAGTGGTTCTCATCTTAAAGTGATCTGGGTCAATATAGAATATAAATGTATTCCCTTACTCAGAAACACAGCATAAAAGTATATTATTTCAGGCCCCAGGGTTCATTGTGTGATTCATCATTTAATTAATAAATTATGGAATGAACATACAATGTTACACACATATCTATAAAAAAAAATAAGAAATCATTTATTACCCTTATCACATGACCCAATAATTCATGAAACCCCACTTTTGTGATATAACCCCTCCCCAATCATCAACATTTTAACATTATATATAATATTTTTGAATAATACCTCACCATGGTTGTGTAACACAATTACTAACATCATGACTCCTCTTATTATGATATGTTGTGCCACCAACACTAAAAATTATAATTTCCTCCAAATTCAACATCCCATAAAAATACAGGTTCATATAAATTCTCCACTATATATATTTTTCCCATGAATCATCCCTAATGACTCACTATTGTTGATTTATCCATAAAAAATGATTCCACAACACATTCATACTTACAAAAAAAATATTTTCATACAACTCGTGTTCTCAATCAAGGAAAACTAGATTTATTTTTAAAAAATATAATGGTACGATATTAAATACATTTCAATCACTTAAAAATGATGTATATGAATCCAAAACCATGTAGTTACAACCAATAACCTGAAAAATGTGATAGAAATATCACTACTCATCGACTACCTCATAAAGAACAATAATCCATAGTGATATTAACTTTTAATTTATAATCAATGAATAAATTTGAATGGAATCATAAAAACACATGAAATCCACCTATCATATTCAACCAAACATACTCATCATTTGTTACTAAATGATCTAATAGTACCAATCACTATTGAAGAATCACAACATCTGATATATCACCAAAACCAAAAATTATTCATTATAACTTTACCGTAGAGAATCCATGAATTAATCGGCCAACTAGTAACACTTAAAAATTGAAGTGCCCAGATCAGTGTGAATCACTGAGAGGGGGAGGGGGTGAATCAGTGATCCCTTAAAACTTTTTACTAATTGATTCCTTATCAATTAAACCTCTATGGCTGGTTAAAGCCTCGATCCACTCTTCTTGTATCTCTCAACCTTTCCCGGATAATGCAGTAATGAAAAGGCACAGGACACAAGGATTTACAAGGTTCGGCACCAAAGGCCTACATCCTTGCCATGCTCTCCAAGCATGGATTCTCCCATTATAATCTGTTAGTATTACAATGGTCGATACAGAGTCCCACTGTATCTCTCCTGAGTCCCACAGGAGGGTCTTTATACTGCTTCACACAGTGTTACCAGAGTCCCACTGGCCTGCTCCAGAATCCCACTGAAGACTTCTTCTCCCTGAGTCCCACAGGGTCTTCTCCTGGCTCCTCGAGTCACACGAGTAGCTCTTCTTCACTTTAAGCTTCTTCAAGTATCCTCAGCAGTCTGGGATAAAGACTGCTGGCCTTGCACTGTACCTCTGATCACTTGTGATGATCAGGTCTTCTCGTCTTGCTCAGTATTTATCTCCTTCTTCTAAGGATGAACTGGCCTTCTCTCCAATTACTGAATACTCAGACAAATGATGTCTTTAACTTCAGTCTGGTCCAGTCTCAGTTCAGATCAACTTCATGCACTAAGTGCATGGCCTTCTCAAATCTCTTCAAGATCTTCAAGTCTTGGACTCCTCATATGCACACCACTGATTTAGCATTGTTCACGTGTGCATGTGCATGCATGCATGCATGCACTCTCCTTCTCTTTCTTCTAGGTGCAATAATCCCACAAAGGGTGTAGTCACTTTAAGCACACACCTTCTTCTTGAACATCACACACTTTATTCTCTTTTGATTACACACATAAATGTGTGTTATACACTAGTGTGGATGACTTCTCTTCTTCTTAGTGTGTACACACTTTGTTTTGCACACACACTAAGGTTCGGCCTTGTTGTCTTTTTGCACACACTTGTTTCACTTTGCACACACTTGAAACTTGGCCAATTCTAGGTTCGGCCTTCTTCATATACTTAGACACACACACACAACTTAGGTGTGGTCTTCTTGTTTTGCACATACACTACCCGTAGGTGTGTCTTTGGCCTTCACTCCACTTCTTGCACACACAAGGCACTATGCCTCGGGTCTTCTTGCTTTGCACACCTACTGCCCGTAGGGTGTTCTTCCTTTACTTTGCACACAAGCACAAGGCTCAGCCTTCTTCTTCTATTCCACCTGAATGCCAAAGGACGCGCGCAAGGGTCTGCTTGAGCTGCGACCAACTTCTTCTCCAACAGCTGCACAAGGTATGAGCCGCGGCCTCTCTTCCTCAACACTGCCGCGCAAGCCTCAACAAAGGACAAGGCGCACAGGTCTCAACAAACCTCGAGGGCGCGCAAGGTGCTTGCGGCCTCGGGTACTTCCTGTCGCGCAAAAGAAAGACGCGCAGGGAACTCCTTCTTCTTCTTTCGCGCAAGGAGTGCGCAAAAGGAACTCATGAAGCCAAGGGTGGCTTCGGGCTGCTTCGTCACGCAAGTGGGTTGCGCGGAGCTCCAAACTTCGTGAGGCACAGAGGCTCTCACGGGACTCTCTTCAAATTTTCAAGAAAACTTCAGCGTATCAGCAGCGTCTTCTCGAGGGCTAGGCCTCATTTATATAGGCAGAGGAGAGGCGGTCCTATCCGCGTGGAATAACTTCAAACACCCGAGATCTTCGGATCTTTAAAAATTTTTCAAATCTTTATTTTCTTTCCTCTGTTTCAACGCGGGTTCTTTTTCTTTTCCTTTGGTTTCCTCCACGTGCATGCGACTTAGAACGCATGCACGGCCTTCGTTTAGGCTTATTCATGCACAGGATGCTCTCCACGTGGCCTCAGCAACTCCGTTTGCCTCGGCTGAAGTCGAAATCCTCCAAACATTGCATGCATGGTCATTTTTAGGCATGGTTGTGTTCGGTATGCTCAGACGATTCCAATGGACTCTTTGGTTTGATCGGAGGTGTCCGGATACTCAAATTCTGTCGTCGGGAGGCACTGGTTCAGCGGCGGCTTCGCGGGAAGGCTCTGCATGGCCGAAGGTGGGAGACGATGCCGGGGCCGTCGGATTAGATCTTCAACGGCCGCGATCAGATCATCGTCGCGGAGATGAATCGTGCGGCGTGGATCGGGCGCGCGATGAGACGGACGACCATGATTCGCTCCGGGTGAAAAATGCGCGTCCCACATCGAAACCTTCCGCGGATTTTCCGCGGTTTATTACCCTGCCGCTGCCGCCATATGCTCAGTTGAACTTCCTCCCTCACGGTGCCGCCCCGCACCATGTTCTCCCTGCGGGCGCGCTCTGCGCCCACTCTGCTCCTCGCGGGCGCGCTTCTCGCGCCCACTATGCTCCCTGCTGGCGCGCCACTGGCGCCCACTATGCACAATGCGCTCCTTCGGGCGTGCCCCTGGCGCCCATGCGGTGTCTTGCGCTGCGCCCTGCCGCCCTGGCTCACCCCACGGGTTCCCCCGGGCGTGGTGCCCTAGTGCCCATGCCTTGGGGTTGAACCCCCAAGGTGCCTTGGCTGGCCATATTTTTTGGAAAAGGAAGGATAACCATTTTGTTAAAAAACAAAGTTCTCCAAATGTATAAATTCCAACCCATGTTCTTCCAAGCCAAATGCCACTTCAAGCCATTCTTCCTCTTCCTATTCTTCCTTCTTCATTTCTTCTCTACTCTTCTTCTTAAGAATTCCATAATTTCTCCTCTCATATGATCTCTACTTAGGATACGGAATTCCCAAGGTCTCTTCATCTTCAACCGAACTCCTGAATCACTTAAATTCTTCAATGTCTTTGTTGATCTAATCAGAGATCAATTGGATCTTCTTCTGATTCACATGCACTAAGAGTTAGTACATGGACTTCATTAAACCACTTCATCCACTTAGAAGTAGTGAATGGATATTCTTCTTTCATCTCCTCATGCATTGTCAATACAATGCATGGCCTTCTAGAGCTTGTTGTGACATTGTATCCAGTTGATACAAGTTCTTGGAACTTAAAGATCTGTTCAACAATCGTCTGATTTCCATGGAGAATGTTTCAACCATCATCTCCTATGTCACTTAGTGAATCTGCTAAGTGACATGCATCTTAGTACTATGGCCATTCTCCTTTACTACAAACACTATCAAAACCTTTGGCATTCACATCTTGACTCCTTGACATCCATCCATTCCAAGGCAACTTCATGCTTCATTGACAACAAATGCAACACAATGCACTTCAATCTCCCCCTTTGTATTTGTTGTCAATACACTCCTTCAGCACATATGATTGGGTCAATATGTGTGCCAATATTTTCTCCCCCTTATTGGCAATCAAATGCAAAGGTGTGGTGTGGTGCTCTTCCAAAAATATCTTCCTCCCTTCGAATAACATGTTCTTGAAAAGCACTAAGAGAGGGATGATGTCACATGTCATCTTTAGCAAAGAACCTTTAGTAAATCATCTCTAAGTCTACTTGGGCTAACCTGGTGTAGAAAACAAGAGTGATGTAACCAAGGAATTCAAAGATGTCCATAATTCTCTACACATGTGAGATCATGCTTAGGGGTTTGAAATTTTTCAGATATAACAATGAATTTTCTAAATCCTGCACAACTTCATAAAACTCATTAGAAAGTTCAGGTGCAAAGATAAAGCTCCCCCTTTCATCCATTTGTCTTCAATCCATACTCCCCCTTAATTGACAAGATAAACTCAATTAAGAAACAAGGGATGAAAGTATGATTGAA
This sequence comes from Viscum album, assembly GCA_963277665.1. Classification (NCBI taxonomy): domain Eukaryota; kingdom Viridiplantae; phylum Streptophyta; class Magnoliopsida; order Santalales; family Viscaceae; genus Viscum; species Viscum album. The sequence goes on from OY728137.1 coordinate 1,516,586,650, forward strand.
ATACCTTCACTTTTCTCAAGATGGTATTAATCTCAGAATCCCATCTTCTTCAGATTGGCTCCCCCTCAAGGGGTGCACTCCATTCTTTCCAAACCATCCTCCAGTTGAGAATGATCATCATCTTCAATTCACTGCAATGTCAGCACATGTAAATACAAATAGTATAAGGGAATAAGATGGAACCTCCTTGGTTCATCAATGTGAACAACAAGGTTGAGAAGATTCTCTCAACCGAGATGTCCCATTTTCACCATTCTTCACACTTGCACATTTGATCTTCAATGATGTTTGTGCTGGTGTGGATCTCAACACATCTTCATGTGAAATCTTCTTCTTCCCTTTTGCCTTAGAAATTTCCAGAACTTCATCTTCAGCTCTCTAGAGATCTTTGGCAAGTTGCAACTGATTTGGCCATATGACTAAAGAGTCATTTGGAAGTGTGACCTCAGTTCTGGAAGTTTCACATGGTTCCTTTGATGCTGTCAAGCTACCTCTCTTAGGCAACTTGTTTTCAATCGATCCCTTCTGCTTCTTTTGGATTGATTGTCTTTTTGAGTTCAGTCTGCCTCTATTGAATTTCATGGCTTCCTTACAAAGATCCATGATGTGTCCTTTCTTTCCACAGTAGAAGCATGTCTTGGTGGTCCTTCTGGATGCATCACCCTTCTTGGATTTAGACTCCAAGGATTTCTCTTCATTCTTCAAACTCTTTTTGGGAGCATCTTCCACTTTCTTATGATTGCTTCCCAATGATTCTTTCTGAGCCAGGTTCTGTGATCTTTTCTTCTTTCCAGATTTGGATACAGTTGGAGATTGACATGTATCATTTTTTTGACCACTTTTTCAACCATCCCAGATGTTGTCAAGTAATCCAAATCTATTTGCAGTAAACAGATGTCTCTGGACCTGTGGATGTTGCTTATTTCCTTCTGGCTTGCTCCCCCTTGGCATGAGCTTCCTTTGTGCTTTGACATTTAGCGGATTGTACCAACAATCCTTTGCACAGTGCCCATACTTATTACAACACCAACATTGACCCACAAATCTTGACTTCTTCAGTCCTTTTGATTTTAGGGTACTTGTCTTGAATTGTTGTGCTGCTTCAGGAGAGCTTTCTTTCTTCATTGTCTTCATCCATACTTGTTTAGAATTATTCTTCCATCCTGCACTTTTTGTGGAAACACAATTAGAAACATGAGTACAAGATGGGATGGATGGTACCTTCTATTTAGAAGTTGTTTCCCTTTTATTAGAGGATGTCTTTATTTTAGAATCATCCTTCTCAAAGCTCACTTGAGTAGAAACATTTCTTCTTTCAGCTGACTGGGAGGATTCAGCTTTGGGTGATTGCAAATTTTTCAATATCACCTCCAGTTCAAAATACTTCATGTTAAGGGAGTTCTTCTCATCCTCAACAGCTCTTAGCTTTCCTTCCCAACTTTCTTTCAGCTGATTCATCTGGTCTTCATGCACCTGCTTCATTTCAAGCAATGAGTTGTCAAGATCCTTTACCCTTTTGACTTTGTCTTCTAGTTGAGCATCTCTGACAACCATTGACACTTTGTGCCTCTTTTCCAGTGCATGGACGACATCTTTGACTATTGTCATAAAGAATTATTTCTCAGAAAGGCTTCTTTGCAATTCTTCAGCAGTGTTTTCATATCTTTCATTTCAAAGAGAAACTGTTTCATCTTTAGCCTTTACCAGCTTTCTGAGAGTGTTGGTTATGCCAACCCTTTTTGCCAGCTGATCTTCCATAGCATTGGCTTCTTCTTCTAACTGTGATTTTTCTTCATGAAGATCATGGATGCCTGTAGCTATACACTTTGCCACTTCCATGGGAACTGTCTTCTGAAGATATTTGAGTGCACTCTGAAGATCATTCATTGTTCCAACTTCATCACAGCTAGGACAGGCTTTCTTCAACTTCTTGGCTTGTTTCTTCTTTCTATTTTTCTGAGTCTTGGCAGATATCTCCATTTGAGGCTGGTCGCTTGTTTCCTCAAATCTGCACTTCATAAAGACTCCCTTGGATCTTTTAGAGGTAACCTCCCTCTGATACCAATTGAAGTGCCCAGATCAGTGTGAATCACTGAGAGGGGGAGGGGGTGAATCAGTGATCCCTTAAAACTTTTTACTAATTGATTCCTTATCAATTAAACCTCTATGGCTGGTTAAAGCCTCGATCCACTCTTCTTGTATCTCTCAACCTTTCCCGGATAATGCAGTAATGAAAAGGCACAGGACACAAGGATTTACATGGTTCGGCACCAAAGGCCTACATCCTTGCCATGCTCTCCAAGCATGGATTCTCCCATTATAATCTGTTAGTATTACAATGGTCGATACAGAGTCCCACTGTATCTCTCCTGAGTCCCACAGGAGGGTCTTTATACTGCTTCACACAGTGTTACCAGAGTCCCACTAGCCTGCTCCAGAATCCCACTGAAGACTTCTTCTCCCTGAGTCCCACAGGGTCTTCTCCTGGCTCCTCGAGTCACACGAGTAGCTCTTCTTCACTTGAAGCTTCTTCAAGTATCCTCAGCAGTCTGAGATAAAGACTGCTGGCCTTGCACTGTACCTCTGATCACTTGTGATGATCAGGTCTTCTCGTCTTGCTCAGGATTTATCTCCTTCTTCTAAGGATGACCTGGCCTTCTCTCCAATTACTGAATACTCAGACAAATGATGTCTTTAACTTCAGTCTGGTCCAGTCTCAGTTCAGATCAACTTCATGCACTAAGTGCATGGCCTTCTCAAATCTCTTCAAGATCTTCAAGTCTTGGACTCCTCAGATGCACACCACCGATTTAGCACTGTTCACGTGTGCACGTGCATGCATGAATGCATGCACTCTCCTTCTCTTTCTTCTAGGTGCAATAATCCCACAAAGGGTGTAGTCACTTTAAGCACACACCTTCTTCTTGAACATCACACACTTTATTCTCTTTTGATTACACACATAAATGTGTGTTATACACTAGTGTGGATGTCTTCTCTTCTTCTTAGTGTGTACACACTTTGTTTTGCACACACACTAAGGTTCGGCCTTGTTGTCTTTTTGCACACACTTGTTTCACTTTGCACACACTTGAAACTTGGCCAATTCTAGGTTCGGCCTTCTTCATATACTTAGACACACACACACAACTTAGGTGTGGTCTTCTTGTTTTGCACATACACTACCCGTAGGTGTGTCTTTGGCCTTCACTCCACTTCTTGCACACACAAGGCACTATGCCTCGGGTCTTCTTGCTTTGCACACCTACTGCCCGTAGGGTGTTCTTACTTTACTTTGCACACAAGCACAAGGCTCGGCCTTCTTCTTCTATTCCACCTGAATGCCAAAGGAGGCGCGCAAGGGTCTTCTTGAGCCGCGGCCAACTTCTTCTCCAACAGCTGCACAAGGTATGAGCCGCGGCCTCTCTTCCTCAACACTGCCGTGCAAGCCTCAACAAAGGACAAGGCGCGCAGGTCTCAACAAACCTCGAGGGCGCGCAAGGTGCTTGCGGCCTCGGGTACTTCCTGTCGCGCAAAAGAAAGACGCGCAGGGAACTCCTTCTTCTTCTTTCGCGCAAGGAGTGCGCAAAAGGAACTCACGAAGCCAAGGGTGGCTTCGGGATGCTTCGTTGCGCAAGTGGGTTGCGCGGAGCTCCAAACTTCGTGAGGCACAGAGGCTCTCACGGGACTCTCTTCAAATTTTCAAGAAAACTTCAGCGTATCAGCAGCGTCTTCTCGAGGGCTAGGCCTCATTTATATAGGCAGAGGAGAGGCGGTCCTATCCGCGTGAAATAACTTCAAACACCCGAGATCTTCGGATCTTTAAAAATTTTCCAAATCTTTATTTTCTTTCCTCTGTTTCAACGCGGGTTCTTTTTCTTTTCCTTCGGTTTCCTCCACGTGCATGCGACTTAGAACGCATGCACGGCCTTCGTTTAGGCTTATGCATGCACAACATGCTCTCCACGTGGCCTCAGCAACTCCGTTTGCCTCGGGTGAAGTCGAAATCCTCCAAACATTGCATGCATGGTCATTTTTAGGCATGGTTGTGTTCGGTATGCTCAGACGATTCCAATGGACACTTCGGTTTGATCGGAGGTGGCCGGATACTCAAATTCTGTCGTCGGGAGGCACTGGTTCAGCGGCGGCTTCGCGGGAAGGCTCTGCATGGCCGAAGGTGGGAGACGATGTCGGGGCCGTCGGATTAGATCTTCAATGGCCGCGATCAGATCATCACCGCGGAGATGAATCGTGCGGCGTGGATCGGGCGCGCGATGAGACGGACGGCCAGGATTCGCTCCGGGTGAAAAATGCGCGTCCCACATCGAAACCTTCCGCGGATTTTCCGCGGTTTATTACCCTGCCGCTGCCGCCATATGCTCAGTTGAACTTCCTCCCTCACGGTGCCGCCCCGCACCGTGTTCTCCCTGCGGGCGCGCTCTGCGCCCACTCTGCTCCTCGCGGGCGCGCTTCTCGCGCCCACTATGCTCCCTGCGGGCGCGCCACTGGCGCCCACTATGCACACTGCGCTCCTCCGGGCGTGCCCCTGGCGCCCATGCGGTGTCTTGCGGTGCACCCTGCCGCCCTGGCTCGCCCCACGGGTTCCCCCGGGCGTGGTGCCCTAGTGCCCATGCCTTGGGGTTGAACCCCCAAGGTGCCTTGGCTGGCCATATGTTTTGGCAAAGGAAGGATAACCATTTTGTTAAAAAACAAAGTTCTCCAAATGTATAAATGCCAACCCATGTTCTTCCAAGCCAAATGCCACTTCAATCCATTCTTCCTCTTCCTATTCTACCTTCTTCATTTCTTCTCTACTCTTCTTCTTAAGAATTCCATAATTTCTCCTCTCATATGATCTCTACTTAGGATACGGAATTCCCAAGGTCTCTTCATCTTCAACCGAACTCCTGAATCACTTAAATTCTTCAATGTCTTTGTTGATCTAATCAGAGATCAATTGGATCTTCTTCTGATTCACATGCACTAAGAGTTAGTACATGGACTTCATTAAACCACTTCATCCACTTAGAAGTAGTGAATGGATATTCTTCTTTCATCTCCTCATGCATTGTCAATACAATGCATGGCCTTCTAGAGCATGTTGTGACATTGTATCCAGTTGATACAAGTTCATGGAACATAAAGATCAGTTCAACAATCGTCTGATTTCCATTGAGAATGTTTCAACCATCAGCTCCTATGTCACTTAGTGAATCTCCTAAGTGACATGCATCTTAGTACTATGGCCATTCTCCTTTACTACCAACACCATCACAACCTTTGACATTCACATCTTGACTCCTTGACATCCATCCATTCCAAGACAACTTCATGCCTCATTGACAACAAATGCAACACAATGCACTTCAAAAATAAACAAACCCCAATATCAACCAGATCCCATTTTATTTAAGTGTTACAGAAAACATATCATTCATATTCCCCCCACCATAGGATTATACATACCATTTTCATAAAAATACCGTCTAACATAAATAAATATATTCTATATGGTTTCCCTACATCATCGTTATTCATTAAAACCCATACAACTCAACCCATGTGCTCTTATTTAAGGAAATTATTGAAAAGATAATCCTTAAGACTGTTAGATGATCTAGATAATCTAGGGTTATCACCATTATCCATTAAAAATCATGAGTCCTATAAAATATTTCCAACTTAACCCATAAGACCTAAATTATATCATATCAATATTCCCTTATTATCATCATAGGATTCCAATTCAATGTATATTTTTCTCTTTTTACCACTCTAAAGAGACTACTTCAATTTTCTAGTAATATAAAATCATACTCAAGATTAGTGAATCCCATTATCAATTTTAAACTAGTGCCAATTTACAATATATATATATTACACAACACTATAATGTCAGGGTTTGATTTCCCAAGAATACCAAACTAATAAAAACCATTATATTACCCATCATGATCTAACTAAAAATATATCCAAAGATTTATAATATTCTCATCCTAGTGTAGTTTACTTAGTTAACTACACAATAAAGGTGTTCCTTTTCCCCACATGATATTATAGGAGAAATATTCTATTGAACACCACTTTCCAATCCCATGATACTCACCTAATTTTCATAAACCAATGACCCATCCATCTCATATAGTGGAAAACAACCACAAAAAACTCATAACCCTCATACCGAAATAGATAAAATCCATTAGAATATGATATTTTCCTCACTAAAACCTCATATCATCTTAATTATCAACAGCACTATGCTTTAGAAGGATTTCAAAAAAAAATAGATCCATAAAAATGGGCATTTCCCATACCTATCTATAGAGACCCATACTTTAAATACATTGTTTATACATAAAAATTTAAGTACACTTATTACAACATATAACAAAACCATGGAAGGACCGAATAGGTATAGTGTCTTTAGAAACTGGGAAACATAAACAACTGGTTCATAAAGCATCTACATTGTCTCCCATTTATTTCATCATATCTAGAGTCCCTTTTCGCATATCCTACTTAATAACCTTATTCCTGGCCTAGGGAAAGAAAACATACAAAAGGGCGAGCTCAAATGCCCAGTAAGGGTATACAAAAGAAATATCAATAACATCATATTCATAAGAACATAACATTTTGGAAATCTTAACCTGCAAAAGAGATCATAATTTCATAACATGGGATAAATAATAGTAGTGAAATGAAATCCCAATAATCATAACTTAAAACATGAAACTTTTTGGCATACACAGATAATCATAGAGAATCATTTCTTAGTAGTCAAGACTCATTTCCAAGACTATCTTAGTGGACAAAGTCCATTTCTGAACAGAGTTCACTCCTCTTTTCAGTCTTGTTTCACTGAACCGGTTTAACCTGTCGTTCTAGCCATGTCTATCTCATGAGATATAGAATCATTACCCAATGAATTTTAGGGAGATATAGGTCCCACCCATCTCATAATGATACCATTATTAAGTGTGCCACAAAATCATTAAATAACCCATGTAATAAAAATGGGATTCTTAAACATCATGACATCATAAAACAATTCATATAAGATAAAGGAATTCATAAAAATAATTCCATCAAAACATAATCAAATCAATGTAATAATAGGGATAGAAACATAACCCTATATTATCTTATATAGAAAATAATTTTTATAAAAAACTTGAACTCCATTCTTGAGGAAAATATCCTTTCTACTTCAAAAACATTTTTCCTTTCTTAACATGTCATACAATTTTAAACTAAAAAAATTGATTAAAAACAAACATGAAAACTCATAAAGGAAGCTTCATGGAAATAATGTTTTAAAAATCCATTCATGCCGCATAAGTTAAAAAAACATTCTTCTCGTACTTTTTTCGGAAAAGTCAAAAAGTACCTCGTACGAAAAACGACAAAAGATTCCCTTCATATCTTTTACTAAAAACTCACCTAAGGGTAAAATTGGATTTAAAAAATTGTAGGTGTATGGAAATAATATTACATATTGAGGAAACATGGATGTGGATGATAAAATACAACCCAGTAAATATCAAAGTATAAACAATCTCGGAAAAAAATGAGATTGTGATATTTTCCATTACCTTAGGTCTGATTTGCTTCGTAAGTGTCCGAATCTCTTGTATAATGATTTAAATAATGTCATTTACTTATTACATAATAGTAATCATTGTTATGATATCATATATGGTCATATTCTTAGCTTCTTATTAGTAATATTTCATTGCTACTTGTTATTCGGATGTTTATTACTTTTTGTTCTTACGCGTGTTTTGTCGAATAAATTCTTATTCTTCTCATTAGGTTATAGATACCTCATTTAGATAATGTTATAAGTGTACTATATATAATATTTATTCATTCAATTCATTTATATAATCATTATGCAATTATGATCATGTAGAACGAGTCGCATCACATCGTGGAGACGGTATTCCGTACGTACGCACGAGCGATGATATCATTCCACTGATCGTGGAATTGTATTGGAGTGTATGTATACTATTTGAAAATCAATACCACTTTACAAAAATCATATATAGTTATTTATTTTAAACATTATAACCATCCAAGTAAGGTGGTGGTGGAAAATAGATTACACCACGGCGTGGAGACGGTATTCCGTACATACGCACGCGCGGTGATTTCATTTTCCGTAGGATGGATAGATGGTGAAATAGGGTTGTTTCATAATTATAATAAAATATAATTATATGATTGATACTGAAGTTATTACTTCATAATGAAACAACTAAAGAAGATGAAGTGGATGTAGAAATAAAGTTGAAAGAATCGGTAACGGACATTACCTCTTCTTTGAAGCGCCTCTTTGAGACCTCATCTTAGGGAACTAAAATTGGTCATTGATGAAGACCATGACCTCTAGGATGTTTATAAGGAAGTTTAGAAGATAATTTTGAAGGGTTTTTCCGACCTTTAATGCTCAACGTAGTGCGAGGAAGAGAGGGATGAGGTGCCCTTTTATAAGGGAGGAGATGGGCACCTTTGGAAAAACTAAAAATATTATTTTATTATAAAGTCATATTCAGTTTTTAATAGCTCCAAATTGATTTATTTCAAAGATAAGGTGGGGATGGGTCGAAATTGTCTCATCCAATACAATTTAGAAATGTTTAGGTATCAATTTTTACCTTATCATTTAGATTTAACTTTAACTTAGATAATTTAACTTTTACCGTGTCTTCTTGTTTTCTTACACTAAAAGGTTAATAAACTTACTATAACAAGCCGAAAAATCCACATGTTGTTTATTATTAATAAATATAACCTTATCTAAGTCATTTGGCCGAACTGTAGATTTTTTGGAATAAAATGACAATTAATAATATAATATTTGTTTTAAAATAATTTTATGTCAATTTTGACACTATTTGGTAATTGATTTTTGTGAAAATCATAACAGAAAGATTAGTTTGAACAAAGTTAATAACATGTAATATTAACATATAAAATTATTGCAATTCATAAAAAGTCTCAAATTACATTTTTTTGGGTATTTATAACATCAATTATGTTTATATTTCATTAATAAGATAATTACGGCATCATCATTGTGTCATAAATAAATTAAATTATTTAATTTTTAAAAATTATAAATAAAATACTATTTTGTAGGAAATTTTTTTAGATTTCTAATGAATATTTATAGTCGAATTTATCTTATGTAAAACCCTATATTAAAAATTCTTTAGTTATTAAACTTTGATTTTAACTATTTTAACCCTTCTTTAAATAAATTAATAATAAATGTCCTAATCTAATCCATGTGGGCCTAAATGGTCATATCTTATTCCTAAGGTTGTTTTTGGTCTAATTACACTTATACAATAGAATTAGGACATGTGTTAGTGTAATAATAATATCATTTTACCCTTAATTACCCTATTTACTTTTAATCATGGTAAAAAAAGTAAAACGTTAATATTCACCAAAAACTATTTTCATCTCATTGAACCACATTTTAGTCCTTCATATTAACCGTATCTCTCAGATTTTCGAAATTCCACTCACAGATGTGGTAAAATTATGTTTTATGAAAAATTCAGTTTTTTTAACTACCACTTAGTGGTTTCACTATTCACCAAAAAATGAAAGTTTTCAGAAAAATACCAAAAATTAGGCCTAAGATATTTTTGATATTATGAATTAAAAAATGATGTCTATTTTACAAAATTCAAAACACATCAGTTGAATTAATTAATTTAAAAATTAATTCTCGTTGTCAAAACAAATAGCGTGTTTTTAAGAGATAATAACTATCAAAAGATTGACAGTTGTTTATGTTTGGTTTAAATGTGAAATTACATCCAATGACCAAAATTGTATTAAATGATAAAAATATATTCTAAATATAATTTAAAACCACTCAAATTAATAATTTATCACTATTAATTATTTCGATTTAAAAAGTTGTTTTTAATTAAAATTTAGTAATTTTCACTATTCATCAGAATATGAAAGTTATCGGAAAAGTACAAAAATTTCACCCTAAGATAATTTAGATATTCCGAATCCAAAAATGAATTCCATTTTGAAAAATAAAATTTACAAAATTTCAATAAGTGGTTATTACTATTCATAACGGCTAGTTTTAATAATATTTTAATAGCATATCGTAGTTTAGTGAAACTCGGTATTGCGTACGACACAAGCTATTGAGGAAGGTCGCAGTTGCGTGTAAAGCAAGCCAAGCTACTGTTTTGTGTAGTGAAAGATTACTTTGATGATTTATATAACATAAAAATAAAATATTTCTCATAAAAGTCTCAGGTGTTACACTAATCTATACATTCAAAGCCAAAAAGCTAAACCCAATCACTAAAAAATACCCATTCTAAAAAATGAATCAAATCCATTATGAATCACAGAGAGTGATCTTATTTCAAACATAACCAAAGAAATTCCCAAATAGTTACAAACAATAAATTCCACACAAATACTGTTTAATTAAAATATATATAGAATTTAATCATTCACATATCAACCTAGGTTTTATACTTTGAATCATCATGCAGAACATGAAAACCCCTTTTACATAGATCTATGGAAAATAAGGATCAACCAACCAATATAACTAACACCCTTATAGAACACACCATAAATCAAACCTATATCATAATCTAGACTCACATAATCTAGTGTTTCATCTAAAAATCACATGAGAACCCCACATTCTAAAACAACATTCTATAGGGTTCCCATTAACCAAATATTTTCATATCAAAATGAGAGACAACCTAGGGACCCTCAACTTATAATAATTATACCTAGGGAATCCACTACTATATCTAACATCTAAGGGTCTATCATGTACATGTATCATGAATGAAATAATAATATATCAACCCTGTAACATATGAAATCAACCAAAACACCTTCGAATAATTAATTCCCCACCAATAGCTGGATTGAGTGAATATTGAATGGCATATTATTAAAATTTTAATTATTAAAAATTCATCTCCAAAACCATTCCAATATATTTATTTTCTAAAACTATCATTCTAATACGATTTATATTTAAAAAAATCAATCATAATTATTCATCCACATTTTTGGTACACATATGTTCCTAGTATGATTTTTAAACTAATGCTTTATTTCCACCTTGTGCCAAGAATAAAACCAAAAATAATAAATAAAACCAAAACAATCATAATTATATAAAAAAATAATAGAAAAAATAATGGAAAAAATCTCATTCCCATAGTTAAATATGATTTTTCTGTATAGTTTTTTATAATGCACAAGGTTGGTGCATGCCACAATATTCAACAATTCTTACTTATATCTAAAAAAATAAAAAATAATAATACAACCAAAATAATGCTTTAATAGAATTTTTTATCACCCTAGACAAGGATAATACAAAAAACTACTACTTTTGAGTTCATATAGATCTCATTCTTATCTCCCTATACCCCATATGTTGTAGACTAGTGGTGAGAGTATATATACAATGTGAAGAGATTATACTCTTGGTACCATAAAAAATATTAACTGATATAAAAATATTAATGTCATGTGAAATTAATTAAGAACACATAATTGTATGTAAAGGATAACCATTAATAATAAATAAATATTAACATGTTAAAATAAAAAAAATTACAACATGCATACATACTCAAAAAGGATCACCCATAGGGTCTCACAAATATAAAACTAAACTAAAAAAATAAAGGTGGACACATATTGAAAAGAACCAATTTACCTCCTTGTTCCCTTATCCCAAAACCATCATGATTCTCCATCTTAATGTCTTATAATAACCATCAACTGAAATTCAAATATAATGGTCTACATGCACACCATGGTTCCTTTATAGGGTGTGAGAAAACCCCTTAATAGGGAACCACCAAAAGTGTCCATTACATACAACATTATATGTATTTTATGTATGTAAAAAAAATAAGTCAACCAATAACATAAATTATGAAATCAAATATATCAGGTCATCTTGTGAAATCTACGGAAAAATGACACCATACCCCACCTACATTGGCCAATACTCGTGTATCATCCATGGAATTCATCAATAGGGTAGTGTGAACCAAATAAAATAATATGAATGTGATCAAAAGAACTATTGGTGAAACTAAAAATATTCATTATTGAATCTCAGTCTCTTGGATGGTAGGACCATGGGTTCTTTGAAATACAATATTCCATTCTATAATATCCACTTCTCTGACTATAGGAATTAAATTCAAAATGGTATGCATAACTCTTTTCTATTCATCCTATGGGTGTTAAATTCCATACGGAATAATAAACTCTCTCTTGGTTTGTCTATGTGTTAGAAATAGGAAACACATTAGGGTTGGTTGTATCATTTCTAATTCAATGTACATGAATGATTATAAGTATAATAATGCACGTCAAACCACATTGATCTATAACACTCTCTCTTTAGTTTTTCAATACATCAACAATATGTATAAACATAAGCAATATAAAAACAATCCTATAAGGTATAACCCCACACCCCAATTCCATGATAATAACACATTTATGCCTAATATTCTATTAGAGTGTATCAAAGAGAAACTATTTAACATCCCATATTTACAATGATTATTTTCATACATTTTCATTCTCAAATCATACATAAAATTTTTAAACATATTTATTAATTATTTAGTTATATCAACCATATAAATATATATATCTCAACCAATCACTTTTTTTATTGAATATATGTTTTATTTGAAAATGTTAACTCAATTTTCATTAAATATTATTAATAATTATTATCTAGTAATGTTTTTTTATTAAATCTAATGGATTATATTCATGATCCTTTTGAAATGAATGGTTTTAATTGATAACATCATAAAACATGTTGAAATTTTTATTTTCAAATTGTTGTTTAAATTGTAAATTGGTAATTGAAATCTAATTATTAACCTTTAATTGTACATTTTTTGTAGTTATATAAATTTAATTACTATATTAGGTCTGAAGGGGTTACAAAATAATGAAACCCACATGCACCCATTGAGATAACATCGATCAATTTTAATAATGAATGAAGTGTTGTAGTGAGGGTGGGTAATGTAGTAGTAATATACATAGATGGGCCATTTGGGACATGAAAATGGACTTTTAGGAAATTGGACCTTCAAAAAATATTATTTAAATTGGTTAGCATGGAAAACCATATGAAATAATATAAATTTGAAACACATTAAATCCTTTAAATTCAATATGGATCAACAAACTCTCATAATGTTTGTCTATGTGTAACAAAATGGTAATGCATTAGGTAATGGTTCAAAATTTATATGTCCATGTACAATAATAATTATGCAGTATAGTACTGCACCTCAAACCCCATGCCTCTATAATACTATCTCAATAGTTTTTCAATCTATTAACAATATTTGTCTACACATTAATTATAAAAAAATTCCTAGATCGTATAACCCTGCACCGTAGTTCCCATATAACAACACATTTAGAGATAGTATTCTATTAGAGGGTATTTAAGAGAACCTCTATAACATCCCATATTTCGAACGAATACTTTTATACATTTTAATTCATAAATAATGTATATAAATTATAAATGTATTTCTTAATTTTTGATGGTGATATTGACCATCTATATATATATATATATATCTCATCCAAGAACTTTTTTTATTAAATTATATTTTTATTTAAAAATATTAAATGAAATTTCATTAAATTTTATGAATAATAATTATTTATTAATGTTTTCTTATAAAATATATATCATTATATTCGAGATAATTTTGAAATAGATGGTTTTATTTGATAACATCATTACACTTATTGATATGTTTATTTTCATGTTATTCATTAAATATAAAATCAGTCATTGAAATATATATATTTACCATTTATTATACGTTTTTAGTAGTTATATAACTTTAATAAATATATTAGGTCTTAAGGGATAATAAAACAATGAAACCCACATGCACCCATTAAGCTATAATAGATCAATATTAATATAGAATAAACAGTTGTGGCACAGGTTATTGTAGTAGTATTATTCCTAAAAATGCCATTTGGGGTAAAATTTAGGGATTTGAAACCACCAGAGCTTCAAAAAATATAATTTTAATGGGTTATCAGGCCGAAACTTATGAAATAATATGAATGTGAACCATATGAAATCCTATGAATGTGGTCAGTATAACTATTGGGGAAACTCAAAATATTCATGATGGAAACTCGGACTCTTGGATGGCCTGACCATGGGTTCTAAGAAATACAATATGGAATTATATAATATCAACTACTATATCTATAGGAATTAAATTCAAATTGGTGTCCTAGACTCTTATATTGAATTCCAATGGATTTAAAATTCCTTATGGAATAACAAAATCTCATTCATTTTGTCTACGTGTAAAAAGTAAGAAACACCTTAGGGAAGGGTGTAACATTTCAAAGTCCATGTACATGAATATTTATGAAGTATTGTATTTCATCTCAAACCCTAGGCCTCTATAACACTATCTCATTAGTTTTTGAATCCATCAACAAGATGTATCATCATAGGTAGGATTAAAAAATCAGAGATTGTATAACCACACACCCCAGCTCCCATATGATAACACATTTATGCCCAATATTCTATTAGATGGTATCGAAGTGAACCTCAATATCATTCAAAATTTTCATAGAATATTTTTATACATTTTCATACATAAATCATAAATATAAATTTTAAACTTATTTATTAATTTTTTAGTGATATTAACCATATCTAAATATATCTCCATCACCGAAAAAAATTCTTTCAAAAATAAGTATATAAATAAATAATTTTCAATAGTTTTAATGATAATAATTAAATTAATTTTTAAAATAAAAATGTATAAAATGTATTACGTTATTAAAAACGATATTAACAATATAAAAAGTTTTGGTTTTCTAAAATAGATTTTGAGAATTTGTAAATTATATATTTTTTTTATAATGTAATAAAAATTGATTTTATAAAAAATATCTCTCATAAGGGAAATATAACATTCAAAATTAGAATTTTGACCCCAAAAAATTAAATAATAGCTGTGATAATACAATCATATATAACAATGAATAAAAAAATAAATTTTAGTTTGGATATATTTTAAAAATGATTCTAAAAATATTACTCAAGATAACCACTGATAAAATGAAGAGTGCCATAAGTGAACAAATACTTATTCATTATTAATTAATTTGAATGATTATGAGATAGATGTTTTGTGAAAATATTAGCTTGTTGACATTATGTCTTGATAAAATATAATAAGTTATCTCTTTTATGAATGTGATATCATTTTAAATGGTTTGGAGGTGCTTTATTTTGGGATGATAGTGCGATATAAGATTTTTATATATATTTATGGATTTGGCATTGTGAATCATAATAGGGATATGATCAATAATATTACGAATGTCAAAGAAAGTGTGCTACATCCATAGAATTTGGGTGAAACATCTCATAGGAACTATTTATTCTTCTATGGTTATAGAAAAATAAATTGAGTTATACTTATTACTACTCCTTGAGAAGATGGATTTTTCAAGTAAATTGAATGTTTGTATAATAAATTCATAATCATGTTTGAATCCTACAAAATCAACATAATAAAGTAAAATCAAAATTGGTCGTTTTAGAATAAATCAATATGATATTTTGAAATCATTTTAAATATCAAAATTGTATTTTAAAAGGCATAAAATTAGATTATATGGGATTCGATTAAAATTTTGTTGAATGAAAAACCCTAAAAATGAAATTGTGTTAGGTGATAGTAAGCTAATGTAAATATCCAATCATAATTCTAAAAATATTCCTTTATACAATTTTTAAAGCATTATCCAAATTTAACATATATCTTACACGCATGGGATATTTAATTTCCATAAAATGATCCATTTTGAATCATTTTAATGTTTGATATGTGTGTATTCCTTTGTTTAAAAAGAATCCATCATTTTTTATGAAATTAGAAAACTAATAAATAATTCACATTTTCTCATAATGAAATCTCTAATTTCCCTTTCATTTAATTTTGAAAAATCCTAAACTAATACATTCATTGGTAGGGATGAAAATGGGATCATAAATATAAAAATTAGTGAGTAAAAAATAATGTCTGATGTGTTTTTAATTTTTATTTGAATCAGATTTTCCCATTTGAATACCATTTGAAATAATATATTTTTAAATACATTTATACCTTTCCCTAGGGGCTTATTTTAACATATATATAAAATTAATTAGAACAAAAAATATAGAAAGTGTAATTTTAAAAATCTAGTTGTTTATTTCATAAAATAATTTTAAGAAATAGAATTATTTATAATATTGGTTTTATCATTCATATGAATGTGTTTTTGTTTACATGAGTGGAAAATACTAAAATGATTCGATTGGATTCTAACTAAGAAACTCATGTAAAAGATTCACTATACTCAATTACTTATTAGAATTTATAACCTTTAGAAACTAAATAAGATTTATTTCTAATGATATTTCCTTACTCATTTAAATTGTTCCTAAAACACATTTTGATCCTATTGAAGAATGATCACAAAGTCATTCCATGAGTTTCTATGCATCATTTCAAGTGAATTGATTTATTTACTCTTTTATAGAAAACCCAAATTTTTTCATTAAGTCCATCATTATGGTTTTTGGGTTCACGTTGAGGGACTAAAACTAAGTGTTCGAATAAATTTAATATGTATATGTGAGTACGATTGCCATATTTAAAATATAAATTTTCATTTTAAAGGTAACATCCATTATATTTTTTATAACTTTTATGAACATAATTTGATTGAGATTTTTTTTCCTTGAAATTGTTTTTTTAATTTTAATTTGAAACTATATTTTTGAATAAAATTGGAAAGATGTTTTAGAAACCATTAATTAAATACAATATGGGTGGATTATTCACCCATTATAGTCCTTTTACTAAGTACATTATAATATTTTCTTTTGTTATGTTCATAAGAAAGTTACTTACATCTAAGTTATTATCAAATTATCTAGTATTGTATATTTTGTTTAATCATGGACATCTTCACCTAAAAACATTGAAAAAGTTAACTTTGGGGCTTTCATTAATCCATTGTTCATAAGATATTTACATCATAAAATACCAAACGAAAATATGATAAATGATATAACATAAAATTTTCATTACCCTCACCTAATAATATTTTCAATGGGAGAAAATTAATTTAAAATATATTATGTTATTTCTTCTATTTTTTCTTTTCCACCTCTCTAATATCATGATTTGGTGACGGGTTTTAGGAGAAAAAATATTTATTATATAATCTGGAAGACCATAAATCAAAAAAATAATAATTATTTAATTAATACACAATCCTCACATAAAATTTAAATAATATTTAACAATTTTTCATTTTCAACCCATTTTTAAATCCTAATTAAGGATTTGTAATATATACTTTTTTGATTACTTAAATATGCCGATTTGAATCATGTATTTTCATCAATTGTTAAAAATGTGTAAGATTTTCTACGAAGACATTTGATATGGGATGGTCTAAAAATCAAGATGTATTAATTTAATATATTTTATAGAATAAATTACTTTTTTATATGTAATAGAGGATTTGTTTTCCCACAACGGCATGCTTCACAAACTATTCCCTCCATTAAATGAAAATTTGAAATATCTCATAGTAATTGATAATGGTTGATATTGAAAATATATTTGGTGATTAAATGATTGCAGCATATATATTAAGGCTACCATGGATTCATTGGATATACATATATTTAAATTATTTAAATAATCAATTTGAAAATTATAAGTGTTAAATAAATGTTTTCCTTTTGAATCAATAAAAGTGAGAAAAATGAAATATATTTTAAAACCATTACCATAGAATAGACTAAAGATTAGTGAATTTGGCCTCTATACTTTTATAAAAAAATCAATTTTTATAGGGTGAAAGTTAAAAACAATGATTGTACCATCACTGATCAATAGTCCCCTAGAGTTATCAATGGACGTGACATGATCTCTACCATTATTATTAATTTGATTCAATTTAGATATGTCAATATAGAGGTCAATCAAGAAAAAAAATTCCAGTTTCCTTAATTAATCATTTGTTTTTCTCAAAATTGTATTTTCCTAAAAAATAAATGATAAATTTATTTTGTACACATAAAATATGGTCAAATAATGTTATACAATAGTGATTTCTGATTCCATATTTTTGTACAATGTTTTCCTATGAAAAAATAAGAATATTGATAAATTTTATTTTGTCTCACATAATGAGTTTTTTTTATTCACATTTATAAATTAAATTTATGAATATATTCTAATAATGAAAAAATTTATCTTATGAGAATAATTTTACAATAGTTGTAGTCAATTTATTTTTTGAGTTTCTTCCATTATTGGTGTAACCAAATATAACGAGATACATTATACATTTTTTACAGATGAAAATTTTATTCAAATTTACATAACCTTGAGTGAATTTAAATGATTTGAGGTCTTTAATGGTGGAATTGAGTTATAGATATCCGATTCACTTGTGATTTATAAGATGAATTAAAACATTTTCATCAAGATAAGATCCTTTTTTGAGATTATATTATTGAACCATTGAAATATCATTGTTTTCATGATCTTCAAATAAAGATGATAGTTTATGAAAAAAAATCTTTTCGTTGAGAGTATTTTTGGCCTTTATGATTTATGTGATTGAGGGAATACTAAGAAGAAGGGAGAGCATAATAATTATTAGAGGAAGAAAAGGGGGAGTATATAGGAAGATGGGTATAAATGATGATGTCTTTACCAACATGTTCAATAAGAAACATGGGTGTTTGGTGACTTAAATATTATAATGATGTTGGATCCATGGATTCAGCTCTATTAATCCTTGTTAAGACATTAAAAGATTTTTTAACATTTTTCATTTCATTGAGAATATTAATTTTTATTTGGAACATAGTCTTCAAGTATCCTTTCATTTTTTATTTTTTAGAACATCACTTATTATTCAACCTTTTATCATTACTCATTTTAATCACTATTGAATGTTATTCTTTCAGAATAATTTTTTTATATCCTTAGTCATAATATCATTTTATAGAACCGAAAATATTTATTTTTCATCATTTTTATATTTGAATGATATGATTTTCATGAATCATTTTCCCCTGCTGGACACATTTTCTTATATTCTTTTCATCAAGTATGCCATAATGGAGCTGATGAGATCCACGATTGTAATCTTTTTTAGTTAAATTTATTCTTGAATTTATTTGAATTTAGGATCCTAGGATATAGGTAAAAACCATAATATATTAATTATTAGTGTTTCTATTGATAATTCCTATCTGAGGGAAATTTGGTCACTGTATAAGTTAGTAAATCTTGTAAAAATGATTTTAATAGTTTGATTACAATCCAATTTTATATAATCAAAATCATGATGATACATATACAATCTTTATTCCTTTATTTTTACATTCATGTGTGACTTCGAATAGTTTAAAATATTAATAAACATAATTTCAATAAGAAACATGATTGAATTCATTTCCATCTAGACCACAATTCAAGGTATTCAAAGAATTATTATTCAGTTAGAAATTTGTATCATCTTCATGTGTCTTTAATTTGATATTCACATGTAAGAATAAACAAATGAATTATCATTTTAAAAATTGGATAACAAATAAATCTAAATAAATTTGGTATTTTATTTTTCCAATAAGTTTACTTAGTTTAATAAAAAATAGAATAATTCATATTGAAATAAGGTTTTTATAAAAAAAATCTCCAAGAAAATGAATAGGATACAAAAAATAAATCAAAAATAATTTTTTTATTATTTTTTTTATAAAATAATAATGTGCCCATTTGATAAAAATCATTTTTATGTTATGTTTAGTGTGGGAAAATTTCCATAATAGGGATGTAATATTGAAGAAAATAATAATACAGAATGTGATTATGAAATAGTTGATACATTTTATTAGAGGTTTTAAAGATAGTATCATATTAATTAATGTGTAGAATTATTTGAACCAAATATATCAATGTTTTTGAATTAATGAATATTTATGAAATGTGGAATTTTAAATAAGGGACAGACACCCTTGATAATGAGTTCTGCTAAAGCATGATTTGATACCCTAAATCATCACCATTTTACATGAGTGGTCTATATTATAAATCTATTGGTCTTGTAGGTGATCAAAAAACTCATCCCACGTAATTGTGTTCTGTAAGAACCCTGTTGGTCGATAACGATAGTCAAAGAACTCAACCAATAATTTTTAGAGTGTGAAAAATTTGAGTATGGAGGTTGATAATAGAGAGGTATTTGTTATTAAAACCCATTATAGGCCACCCAAATGATCCCTTTGAATGGATATATTAAAATGTGGTATTTAAGATATTTTAGGAAACTAAGGTTCCATGAGATATATAAAACATTATTTTATGTGTTTAAGTGGGTTTATAACTATATTAATTATTCATCGATTCAGTATTGAGAGTGATTATGGAAAAATGAGTAATATTTCCAATGGGATAAGGACTCCTTTTTATAATCTAATATGACAGAGAATGTTCGGGAATTCGTGAAGATTCATTAAGCTGTAGAGTAAAATAAATATGTTTTTTTTTAAATAATTAATACAACATCATAATAGTTTACCTTCCACCACTAGATACTTAGTATCCACTATCAAGTTTCTTATGGTATTCTTAGTACTATTTTATTAGGAAAAACCACCACCATCTAACTACTAGTAGCGAGTGGCTAAAACTTCATTGGGTGATACAGTAGATAGCTAGTAAATTTATGTATATATTTTACAACTAAAATCGTGGTATTGGCTATCTGGTTCTATCGGTAGTTCTCATTCATAAAGAGGATCATTTTGAACTTCCTTCTATCAACATATTTGGTTCTGTAAAAATGATTACTATGACAACCCATATATTTGTTAAAATTTATTTCTTGGTTTATCAAATAATAATAATAATAGAATCCTAAGAGATCATAATTTATAGTTCCTTTATAAAAGTAGGTACAAAGCACAAAATATAAAAAAGGTATACAATAACATTATTTGAAATTTATTCCCAGACGTTTATAATTACATTAGTCCTCTAAAGGTGAACCAGATAACAAGGGTTAATACATTTGGAATGGGTTGGATATGAATCCTATTAATGTATTACAACAAGAATAACTTGATGAATGTAATAAATTTGATTCTAAATAGAATATCATGTTTACCAATCATTGTGATACTCATAAATATGGACATCGGTGTATGATATAATATGGTAACATCAATGTATCATTGGAATGTGGAAACAACATAAGGCAAGAAATCATAAACATAATTCATGGGTAAAAAATAAGACAACATAACATAGGTTCATTATTATATCCTATCATAAATAATACATGGTATCATGTGAGATAAAAATTACCCAAATCATTGGAGGTCTATATAAATACATATTGACCCCTCAAATTCTGATTTTTTACTTTTATTTGTGTTCCACATAGATCATGTAATATTAAAACATTTTTAATAACCTATAACAATAGGATTAATGATTTTGGGTTATATAAATGGTATTCCCAAATCAATGAATCATACATTAATTTAAATGAATATTAATGGGAGGAAATTGGGATGGGTATTCACAGCACAAATGTTTGGCATAGAAAATCATAAGGTAATTTCAACAGCACAATCAGTGTACATAGAAAATCATAGAAGGGTTCAAAGAGAGTGAATGTTGGTACCATATTTCATGTAAATCATAAGGAATGTAAAGTGATTTTTAAAATATTTTTATTTATATGTGAACAATTAGAAATTGAAAGGCATATTACAATCAAACTGAAAGAGTAATGAATAAGAGAGAATCCCTAACCTTGAGAGGGCACTCCACAATGTTAGGGAACAACATCATTAGATATTTATAACACATTAGGAGGGATTTAGAGAGGGATATCGAGAGTATGTTCATGATGAATGGGGTTTTAGTGAATTACAGTGGTAGGTCGGGTGGGTAATTATAGAAAAAGAGAGGGGGACTCTTTATTTTTGTTTACAATGATAGGTTTTGGAATCCATATAAAAAATTATTAAAACAACAAAGAACATTTAGTTTTTTCAGATGGTTTCTTCAAAAGAGTAGTGGTTTTCAATATTTAATGAATCTATAAACTAAACTTAGTAATATAATAACATTGGGGATGTGGACGAAAGTCATGTTAATTACAAATTGATTTTAAAAACATAAAATAAAATATAGGTGTTGGAGGACACATTATTGGTTTGTAAAATTAATAAAATTATTCCAAAAACAAATTAATTTAAATTAGTATTTAATATATTTAATGAATGTAACTTAATATATTTATTAAACAACTCTTTGGATTTTATGATGTCAAAAAACATATGATATATTTATACCATATTTAATTTAAAAAAATGGAAAGGGTAATAAAATTTTAAAATATTATTTATTAGATAACATTGATTTGGAGATTTCAAAATTGTTATTTAATTAACAAAATAATATTTCTTAATATGGGAATTTATGATTTTCAATAAAAATATATTTTTACTCAAAATGTCAATTTTTATAACACTAACGGCTTGTTGACCTATATAAAAATTAAATTTTAATTCCTTAAATAATATTAAAATTTACACTGAAATAAATATTATTTAATATTAATAAAAATTCATTAAAAACAATTATTTCTAATATTCATGAATTATAAAATATAGTGGTTTAATGGGAACTATATATTTCATGAAGATACTATTTTGGACTCTTCATATCCAAATATAATTTTTATTAAACTCTTAATTCATTTAATAAGTAATAATAAAATATAACAGTTATTATATTTAAAAGGAAACTATAAAATTCATACATCATGATTCAAGATAAAAAACCATTATAACACTAGTATACTACATAAGTGTAAGGTTTTTTATGGTGCTACATTATCGCGGTGGTTTGGAGCACAAGGTTTGGGTTGTCATATTGATAATATTTAAATATTCTCAATAAGTGTTTGTCTCAATATTTAGTTATTGAATATTGTTTTAATCCTGACCGAAGGAAAAGCTTAGTGTTGTCATATCCCTAAAATGATTTCATAAATAGGCCTTATCAGGTATGATCCTATTGGTGTAGGTCTTAGTTTCTTCCATCTATGTCAATTTTAATTTATCATAATCTTTAATATAGTAATCATAATAGTCAATATAAAATAACTATATTATAATTTTTTTTTCTTAATGGTATTATAAATGTTAATGGGTATATTTTATAATGGTCTAAAATAACTAATGTAGTGAATTAATATTATATAAATACATTACATAATAAAGACGTTATTTATTCAAAATTGAATTTAATTTAAAAAATATAGGAAATTATAATTCTAAGGTATTGAAGGATGATTTTAGATGTAAACAAGCCTCAATGAATTATAAAAATTCTCCTTCAAATAAAGGTTATGATGAATAATTTTATATAAATTATAAGACATAATATATAAAATCCATAAATGAAAAAACACTCAAATAATATAATTATAATAATATGAGATTTTTTGTAAAAATTAAAACACCATTAGAGAGAGAGAGGAGTTATACTACATTATTCATAGTCATTATCATGAACCATCATGGGTTATCCAGACCTGACAGTCATGTCCACCTATGGAAAATCCTGAAGGGAGTTCCAGATCATCATGACCTAAAAACTATTTTTTGGACATAATGGAAACACTATTTGGAATAATTTCACAAAATAAATAATGAATAACATGTAGAAAAATCTAGACCATAAATTTTCCATGGTGTGTCCATAAATTTTACTTCCATCAAAACAAAGTAAATAGTTTTAAAATGTTATTAAAACTAAATTAGTCCTAAATGAGAATATTTGGAGAACATAAAATTAAAAAATAATGATAAAAAAAATAAAAAATATGGTATCAAGGTAGAAAAAAAGACAAATTAGTCGACACATACTTGTTACGACTAGAGTAAATGAAGGAAAAACTACCATGTTGATGATATAATCAAGAACCTATGGTCACTCTCCAATACCATCGCCATAATGGGCTCTAAGGGTGTCCCAAGGGAAGTGGTCCATAAAAAAGATATTCTCATAAACCTAAAACTATTAAATGACAACTCAATGTATATACATGGAATGATATAATTAGGGTGTGATCTTACAAAAAGTAGGATTTGACCCAGATTATATGAATTTTCGTTATAAAAAAATTATTTAAATGTCATATTGAATCCAAATACAACAAAATAGGTTTCTAAAAACATTTGTGAAAAGAAATCATTATAAATTCTTAAACCCTTTTTAAACCCCAATCAATGATCATGAGAAAAAAATTCTATTTACATTGAAATACCCCATTAGAAATGTTACCTTACAAATACTTTTCCCAACCACTTAGAAACAATTATAAGATCCCAAACTATTGAAAAAAAACATTAATTATATAAAAAATAGAACCCCATAGAAATATAAATTTGTATCTAAGTACGTCCAACTCAAAATTAAAAGGACCAATAATGATCTTGGTGACCACTCAAGGGTATAATTAGTGATATCATATTTTTAGTTTTTCTACATTAAAAAATTATCAATACCAGT
Organism: Viscum album; assembly: GCA_963277665.1. NCBI lineage: Eukaryota > Viridiplantae > Streptophyta > Magnoliopsida > Santalales > Viscaceae > Viscum > Viscum album. The sequence goes on from OY728137.1 coordinate 1,516,611,393, forward strand.
TGGAGATATTTTAATCCACCAAAACAAAACACTGAATCACACACCTAACAAAAAATTAATTTAAAAGCCTCAGTACTCAATATGTACACCTAGTCTATATCATGATCTTTAGAAAATTTGAGACCACACATACACTAGGAATAAATTCATTATGCTTTACATAAATTATGTTATATGAATCACATTCATAAAAATATAGTACATTGAGAGTTTATGTCAATATTGAAAATATAATATAATAAAACATTTTTTCAATATTTAAACGAAACTTCAAATATAGGCATCAAAATGTCGCCATTATGCTGCTTGAATTATTCATAATTTCCATCCTAAAAATTATACTTATTTATATTCAATTTATTTCACAAATATGACTATGATATTATTTAAAAAATTATTTATTTGAAGCTATCTTTTAGATAACTCCATCATTTGGTACATATCCTTCTGATACATCTCTATCTAGTACCTTGTGTCTCATATTCTAGTTATAGTACTATATGTTAAGTTCCCTATATATTATACCTTTTGGATGGTACTATTTTTCTTACAGAATCAATATGATACAACTATGTATGATAACTCTATGTATGGTGCTTGTATGTCTGTTACTTCCCATGCAGATATCCTCTATCAGGTATCACAACATCTAGTTCTTGGTCAAAAATATATCTCAAGATTATTGTTTGTAACCTAACTACATCAATGAATAGATAATTCAACACACACCATATCAATATATATAGACATCCCATATCTAAAAAAACTAAGAAGTTGTAATTTTGATTATAAATGTCTGATTCAAACTCATGATAGAGTCATTCTTATGTTGAATGAATTGAATCCTCCAAAAAATAGTCTAGTGAATCATAAAAAGAAGATATTAATATCATGACATCAATAATATTAAAATATTTACAAAATAATTTCTAGAATCCTAATGTTTCCTTTTAGATTATTTATAAATTGAATGTTCATATAGTTATCTACACCTTGAATGTATTATCAATCCAACATCTGATACTTATTTGAGGGAACTCCTCCATCATATTATTCTATATTTGGTAAAAAAAATCCAATGAACTTATCCTACCATTAATGCTTATTTTATTAAAATATCATAGGAAATACTCCATTTTTTACTGCATCATCAATAACAAATTCCTAAAAAAAACTTGGTTTGATGATTTCATTTAGGATACCTATGTCTGATGTAGCTTTGTTCGGAATCCTATATAAAATATTGTGGAAAACAACATTTGATCATTTATAATTATCTTTTCAATCACTCATCAATCAATTTTTAATTTTGTATGACCCTCTATTTGATAATTAGGAATCCCAAGTCTGATTAATTATAAACCTCTCTCTAATAACATCATTCTAAAACCTATGTTAAATTACTTCATTTTGGAAACTCATTCTAATGTCTTCATAAATATTATTGATTTAGTGGATTATTCATGTTCATCGGGTAGACATCATATTTTTCCCTATCTGGAACAACATTATCCAAAAAACTTCTTCCACTAAATAGTGTCTGGTAAATTCATTAAATAATCAACCTTAATTGTGATAGATTCTTTTAAACATGAATTTTGGTACTTTTAAGAATAGAATAAAATTTACCAATTATCCTTTATTGAAGCACACAACCTTATGTACATGTGCACTCTATCCGAAAAAATATTTATATACAACTTCAAACCAACCACCATTGTCTAATAGACTCCACGTAATATCCTCACTTTACTGGAATCCTAGTCCATTGTTTGGAAAACTCTATTTGGTAAAATTATATATAAGGATATTTTTTTAATGTGATTTATGTTCCAGAAACAAAACAAAACACTCTAATAAAACATTCCTTCTTTTTACTAGAATCTTTCATAGTTTAAAAAAATTCAAAACGTATAGGTCTTAACATTATATCTCAATGAGTTTTGTTTTCAACCAATAAATATAAATCACGAAAGCTCTAAAATTTAATCAATGGATCAATATAAAATATTTCTAATCCATTTTTATTATGATCACTGTAGGAAACAATAATCATTGAAAAACATTAATTTTTTTCAAAAAAAATTTATAAATCATTAATAAATTATTTTATAAATAAGAAATTCCAAATAAATAAAAAAAAACAACAGCCTATAAAGAAAATATTTTTTCATTCACTTGAAATGAATAATATAATAGTAATCAAATGACGAAAATAAAAATTACCCATTTTAAGAAACCTCACTACATAAATTCTCTCCCTTGAATGGTAAAACACATATCAATTGATGTTGTCATATTTAACCATCATTTACAATAATATCAAAATACAATAAAAGGGATGTTATAGAGATCACATATATTAGCATCTATGAATGTGTAGTTGAATACCCAAAATCAAATATAGATTCTGAAATATGTTCGTAGAAAATATTTTAGTGATGATATCACATAATTTCTCATCTATAGGTATAGAATTAGTATTTGGTTAATTTCATCCCATATCATCCTTAATAACCTGATATTTAATATTAATGTTTTTATATCATGAATGATACATTAGAATCCTGGTGGTTTTGACATTACTCGGATTTGTACAACCTATGAAGAAGAATCGAAAAAAATCAATCAAAATAATCTTCTAGACATGTCTTTATCTATAGTAATTTTGTTATATAATGAGTGGAAGAAACACACTCATCCTATGTGGTGCTGAGAGTCCCTAAACAATTTTTCATTATATTGAAACTCCGAAATAATTTTCCCAAAAAGAAAAATCTACTAGACGACTATCTTCTATCATTGAAAAAATTGTCCCACTCTGCATCTATATATCCAAATATATACAAATTCCCCTTGATATTATACTTGATCCCATATTATATTGACAATGTAAGGTATCACATAATTTCTTATCTTTCTAAAAAAAATTATCATTTTTCATTCTCTTTGAAATTTAGATCATCGGGTTAAAATATATACACAGTCTAACAAAAATGATATTTAATATAGTAAGATTCAAATCGATATCCAAAATTCTTTACGATCAATATTCCTTCCACCAATAACTATGAAAAAAAATCCAATTGAGATTGGTCTAGAAAAATTCATTGAATCATTCTTGGACATCACTTTATTTAATTCTTTATAAATATTTTTATTAAAAATAAAATGTGATCCATCATTTGTTAAATTTTCACTCTATAAATTTAATTCATTAATACCATTTTAGAAATTTCAAACAAAAAGATTTTTTATTTAAAAAAACATTCATTGTCTTCTTAATTATTACCTATAAATATGATATCATCATCATAATCCATGACAATGGGGGAAACCATTTTATTTTTTTATGTAGATGTTATTTCCAAATATTCTTTTTTGACAAATATACTTCTATAAAATAGTTTCAATCTTACAATACCAATCTCTAAATTTCATCCAACGCAGAAACTTTTTTCTTCAATATGACAAAATATTCTTCACCATGACCATGTAATAAGCCACATATCTTCTAAATATATAATTATTCTTCCAAATCTCTATTGAGATAATAAAAAGTAATGTCCTTTTATAATATAATATATCATTGTTATATATGAATATCAAGAAATATTATATTGGTTTGTAGACTTAAAACTCAGAAATGTTTCACATCCAAATCAATGGATTCGTTTTGTGAGTGTTCCTATCAAAATAGTCTTTCAATGATCATTATCACATCCCAATTTTTATTCAATTTATTCTAGAATATAAACTTTTTTGAATTATAGTTTTTATATTATTTTGGTATAAGTTCACAAGTATAATTTTTTTCAATCTGAATAATATCTTCATTAAAATAATCAACGCACTCCAAGATTGTTAAATATTATACAACATATCTTGGTAGAACCTATGAATACAAATTGGTTTTTGAGATTGTGCTTGATATTATTTTGGATTAACCCTATTTTCAATTATTTCCAATAAAATTTTGGTCATATTATTCATTCCTTATCTTGGGTTAAGAGGAAACTTATTTTCCCTCATCACTCCTATGAGATAGTTTTTCACGATGTTTAACAAAAACGTGAACACCTTCACTTCCTTTGATATCTTTAGTTGACTACAAATCCCTTCTACCAGACTGTTCCAGCTCATTCACATCTATTTATTCAATAATAATTTCATTTTCCTTATTATAAATACAATATAATATATGATTATGAGTAAAGATAAATGACATATGATAAACACCCATTCTGTCAAACATCATAAGCATTTCACTATTAGATATTACTATACATGTTATGAAAAACACCATTTTGTATTTAACACATAGGGTTGATTTTTTATAATTCTCATATGAAGTAATATGATATATTAGAATATTTTAAAATTGATTTTGAATGGGAACTACTTATAAATTATACATTACCTAAAAGAAATGAGAAGTATCGTGTTCATTCAAAAATAATATTTCCATCTAAAAAAAATCAATTATTTCCATTAGAAACACAATTCGACTTTTATGTGTATGATGAAAAATGTACATAAAAGATTCCATTATGTTTAATATAACCTTTTAAAAACTCATTTTTCTATTCAATATCTTTGTGAGTTTAAATATGCCACATCGGACATCTGGATTATTTTCCAACACATCTCTTGAATCTCCTAATCAATTTTAGAGCCAATGTGATTTGTTTTAAAACATACATATAATATGATTTGATTGATAAATTATGTTAAAAATATATTTTTCTCTATTTTTTCAATTCATTCCCACTGCCCCACATTTTTCAGAATGAATAATATCAAATGGATGAGATATTTGTATAATACCCCTATTAGGTATTGAATTTAAAATCATTTCTTTCTATAATTTTGAATTACTCCAACATATTATTCATTTCATATCATTATTATCCAAAATACATTATCTCTCTTTCATGTTGTTCATATTCCAATCAACCATATTTCCAAGACTATCACTATATAAATGATTCATTTTTATCATTATTATAATGCATGAAACCTTTTCAACTCCATACCAAAACTTATATACCTTACTTCCTTCTCCTCTAATCAAAAAATTACTATCAGCATGATTTTTTTTTAAAAAAATTATTATATTCTAAAAATCATTTTCCTTATTTAAAATGCTGCAAAAAATTAAATATATTTTCATTCGGTCCATAAATAAATAATTAACACATGGATTTTAATTTTTCTATTCCTATAAATGTAGACCCAATGATTTTTATTCTCAATGACCCTTCATTTAAAAAAGTAACTATATTTTATATTTTTTTTATTTTAATTTTTTTAATAATATCCAATATTCATTACTATGTAGTGAATTCACACTATCCAATATCCATGAACATTCCACTTTTATTGATTTGAGATATTTTTTCAAAACCATTGCTTTTTATATTAATTTTCTTCATTCACATGTGTCTTATGACACTTTACATATAACCTCAGTTGTGCTTGAAACATTAAAACACTTCCTTTAGAATTATGGGTAGACTAATCTAATCTTTTAAAAATATATTATAGTGGTTAAAATCAAATTTTAGTTTTGAAACTGTAGTTTTAGGTCATATTTATTGTGTGGGTTGACAGCCCTTGAACATTATCCTCGAATAACTTCTGGATTCATTATTTTATTAATGATTGACCATATACATTTTCATTATATTCATAAATCTTCTATAGAGACTGGAATATCCATAGAAGGAATATTTTCACCTCTAACCTGTATGATGTCAATAACTATGTACATATTTTCATCATGTATATAAAAATAAACAATTTATTTTGTAATTGTTTTTTGGTAGAATCTAGATATCTACTTCTTCAGTTTAGACATCTAGTCAACCTTAAAAAAATCACATGATGTATCATTATTTTCATTGGACATTGATTCATCATATTTTTAGATTTTTTATCGTCACATGTTTTAGTAACATATATGGTCCTATATTTACATATTTTTATGAATATTTTGCTCATTTTTTAACCTTTTTGGATGATCTTTGTTCATCCTTTTAATTTTTACTATTATAAGAACTTTGACCAACATTTGAAATAAGTTTTATTTTGTATTCCTTATTCTATATAATCAAGTTTCAATAAAAAAAATATAAAAAAATGTTCCACCATTAACTTTCTATTCATTAATCATAAAATTTAGTATTTTCTTATCATCATGTAACTTCTTCCTCTCAAAAATATCATTTAACAACCATGGTTTTTCTTCATATATCGATTTCATATTATATGGTGATATATATTATTTGTTTAACTTAATATTCTATTTCTAAATTTTAGTATTCATTGATAGAAATTATTTCAACTATATTTTAAGAAAATTTAAATTTTATTTTCATATTCGTCATCTATGGTGTTTATTATTTCGTCAATAGAATAATTATTATAATTTAAAATTTAAAAAGACAATATTTCAACACCAAAATATATGGAAAATTTAGTATCTAATTAACTATCATTCTCTTTATAAGTCATGTAAAATAAATATGTTTTTATATCTTGAGAAACACATATCCTTTCCTTTTGAGAAGGAATTTTATTTTCATGTATTCTTATTCGGAGGTCAGCATCACATTCTTTCTTCTTCATCATTATCTTAATATATTTTTTAGTCATTAATTGATTCCTATGGAATTTAAAATGGAATCATTGAAAAATTACTTTAATTGTAGCTTTATTATACCCTTTTTTATGCATCATTTCACATTTCATAAAAATATACATTAATTATTCAAATTGTTTAAATACATCATCGTCAGTTTCAGACTAATTTTCTTATTCATTGACAACATTCATAGAATTTAATCTAGAAGATGCTTTGAAATTGATTTAAATATCATACATTTACTTGTTCTTGAACTATTTTTATACTCTAATTTATTATGAAATTACAATACAATGAATATCATCTAAATATATTGTTTCAAGATCACTATATTCTAAAGATAATATATTCGAATAAAATTTATCAAAAAATAATTCTATGAATCCTTTCCACAATAGTTTAATCTTATTATTTCACCTCAAAACATTTTATAGTTAAAATAATTCTATTATTCATTATAAATAACTCTCTACAAAATTCATCATCCCATATTTCATAATCTTCATTATTTAGTCTCATGATATATAACTCAATATTCTTATATTTCATATTTCTTTTATAAATTTTTTAATCTTTTCCCTGATGTCTATATTTGTTCTAAATCCTTTAACCCTCCTAAAATTACGTTCAAAGAAAGACTGGATGGGTTTTCAACTCTCACACATCCACTATTATCCATATTTTGTATACTATTAGTTGTCATTGTAGTATCCTATATAGGTGGAGTGAAACCATTTTAGTATCATAAATAACTTCATATCCATTTAAAAACAGATAGGGTAGAATTTTATCATTCTGGATATTATAGTTATTCCCGTATATGAAAAAAAGATCCATGTACTATTAACTGAGTTTTTAAATTCCACAAAAAAATTTTTTTGGTTCAAAAATAAAATAACAATGATTCAATGAAATAATCACCCTTTGATAAAAATTGAATGGGAACATTTTAGATATATGTGATAACAAGGTGGGGGAGTGAATCAATGATGATCAATTTTTAGATTTTTTACATTAAATCAAATATAACCTCATGTTAGAGAGAATTTAATATTATAAAAACTAAACACACAAGAGAGTACAAGGATCACTACTCTATAAGAGTATCTTGTCCTTTTAATGATTTTAAACAATCATGATACCACACATCTAGTGAATAAAAATACTTCAATGTATAATAAAATCATGGTATTTCCATCACTTTGTTAACAACATATTCCTTTGACAGTGCACGTTCATCATGAAAAAATAATGGATAAAATAATTTTTGAACAATGAATAAAAATTGAAAAACGGGATTCAAAATGTCATCATGATGTTTCATGAATTCATTAAATTTTACTACATTCATGTTATTATTCATCCATTTCGATTTCATACACATCACTAAAAAATAACATATGTTTGAACTTCATTGTTTGATCTTGACCATCCAATAATTTACCAGTTTGATACCTATATATCTTTTACTTATTTATCCATTACCATGTTTCTAGTACCATCTTTATGATACCCCTTATTTAGAACACATTTTTGTACCCTCTATCTAGTACCTTATACCCTATACCCCTTTTCTAGTTCCCTTTCTGTAATTCCACTATGGTTATTGACTCTTTTTCTAGTACCAATTTACCTAACACATATGAGTTTGATAACCTATTTATGGTATATCTCATTTTGATACCCAATGTATAGTATCTCTATATATTGTTTTTTTATTAAAATATCTCAAATGAACCATAGTCAGTGCCACACCTCTTCAATAACTAGGTAAATATATCATTTCACCTTCTCCCCTTCGAATAGAGGTAGTTTATCCAATAAATAAGGTATATAAATGGACATAAATTTTGATCATCCCACACTAAATATAAATTCCTACTTGATAATTTCATTAGTTGTCCACCTTCAATGCTAAAAATAGGTTACACAATCTTCTTAGGAATTTACTCATATCATACTATTAACAATTTATTATCCAATAAAAACACATATTTTGATTACATTTTAGGGGTATTAAATGTTCATTTTTGATCTTATGGGCCTGAGTTAGTGGATTTTAATTTTGAACATCCATTCTCATCATTTGTGCACTTCATGCCTAATATTCCCCAATTTAGGCCCAATGTTTCATCTTATTTTAAGGAATGTAATTATATATTTTTTAATTTTAGATTTTTTTAAATGTATCTTCACTTAAATTTATTCATTTTTCATTCAGGGATCAACGGATGATTCATAAATGATGATGGAGATATTTGGCGATGAAAGGAAAAAATTCTCGAGAAGGATGATTGGATATCATCCCACTGATGGGAATGTAGGTCCCACAATATATGCCCAATGAAGCCCAAAATTCATGGGAGGATAGAAGACATATAGAGGAACAAATAATTTTTCTGGATCCAGTGCTAATGCGTCCTCAATGGTGGTGATTAAGGGGGCCCAATTTGAAGATTCAATTCTGGGCCAGATTCTGCAGACCAGAAAAACAGCCCTCTATTTCAATCATATCTCCCGAACCGCAAATTATTTAGGTCTGAAAGTTTACAGTCTATTATAGAACATCCGTGGATTCATTTATTAATTTTATGGCCCACTCCAATTCGGTCTTCTAGATGGTGCCTTCGGTGCATCTGTTCGGTGTAGAAAGATGGCCCCCACTTCGAGGCAAGAGTTGTAAAGTCTCTTATGCATTGAATGTCCACTCGCCTTTCTCCAAAAAAAATAATTAAATGCACATGGTATGATGGGATCTCGTCCAAAGAATTCCAAAATTACTATTTAAGGTAGTAGTGATGGAGTATTTGAGCATCTTGGAGCTTTTTTTTGATTGTAATGTTATTATGCCAAATTGTCTTTGTAGCAGTTTTCCTTCCCATGTAAGTTATTCGAATCACCTTAGTTTTTAATAAAAGTTATTCTTATTCTCTTTTTCTGTTCTTCCTCTTATTACCATGATACTTTTTCCTCAAGGTATGAATTTATTCACACCAAACCTTGTGATTTTGTTCACACAACGGTGGAGTGATCGTTATTTTTGTTGTTTTTACTTCTTCAATTCCACCCTCGTAAGTCTACTTTCCACTTCCATTGAGAACTTGTCATCAATGGAGGGCTAGCTCATTTATGGGTTAATCCAAGGGAGTATCAAGGGGCCAGATTGAATGTTATTTCTCACTCCCTAAATGTTATTAATTTCTTTTAATTGACTTTCTTTCATTCAATGTATTTTATTCTTCCTCTTCCTTATTGAATTTATCCATCCCACTTTCATGTGCTAATTACATCCATTAACATGGAATGCTAATGAAAATGATACTAGAAATATATAGGTGATTATCATGTGTTTTGAAGGTGTTTTATTAGAATGTGATGAGGTTAGTTTGAATTCATTGCATGAATCCTTCTCGAGTTAATGAAATTAAAATCGTAAAAAAAGGAATTCATTCAATCCACCCCGAGAAATAACCTAGGATCAACTCATTTTCTCATAATTTGAATTCACATAGATCTTTTAGTGCTCTTTCAAAACCATCTAAAATCAACCCATTTTTTCCACTTCATAGCCAAAAATCCTTCCAAAATCATAGTGTCTCTCAGTTTCTTCTTCGGTCCCTATGGATTCAACCCCTACCTGTACTACAATGACCGCATACCTGTAGGGTAAATTTGGGCGCAACCAAATTTTTGCGCCGTTTCCGGGGACCCAAGTAAGTTATATTAGACACTATAATTCTTTTCTCACCCCACATTCTCTATTCTCACCCCCATCTCTCTTATCTTTACCCCTTTCTGTTTGTGCGTGTTCTGAAAATCTAGGACCCAACATTTTTTCTTGTCCAATGGAGTATCTTCCAAATTACCATGTCACAAACTCATGATGGAATGAAATGGATTATTAATATTGGGAAGAACCTATTTTAGAAATTTTCCTTGATCAACCCTTGATTAACTACCACACACCTGTGGACATGTACAATCATTGGGATTATGAATATTCAAAGGATAAATTTCCAGCCCTCTCAAGGATTGTTGATGAGATAAATCTTGGGGAAGTCCATGATGTTCAACATCATAAAAATTATATTCCTCAAAAACTGATTGAAAAATTGTGTAATCAAATGGAGATAATGAATTCTGAGTTATCATCATTGAGATTAGAAATACAATGCATTAATACTTGTGAGGAACTCATCCCTACACCAACTGTACCTTCTAAAACCTTATATGGAGTGTCTAGTTTCCCAAAAACCACTCATGAATTTATTAAAGAACCAACCTTTGGATTTGGGGTAGGATAATTGAATCACAAAGTTTATGGAGGGTCTTTAAATGAGTTGGAAATTGATTTTTTGGATTCAAATGAGAAGAATTTGACATCGTGGATTGAGTCACCTATGTATAACTCTATTGATGATTTTTCAAAAACATCATTCATCAGAACATTGAGTGAAATTAAAAACCTTGAGTCCATAGCCATTCCTAGCATTGATCTTTCAAATTTGGAGGTTGAATCTTCTATTCAAAAGGAATCAATTTTGTTGAGAAATTTGAAAAATGAAACTGAGTTGGATTCAAAATCTCAACCTGTGTCTGATTGTCTTATCCATACCGATCCCAAAATCATTGTCCTTTCTTCCCCTCTCATGTATCCCTTTATAGGTTATAATCATGACCTTTCAATTGGAATTCATTCTTCTCTTGAAACAAATAATTTTGGAATGATCATTTATGTATTTGTAAAGACTATAGTGGAAACTGGATCAACCATTTCTTACATTCCTTGGATTTTCCCATTAATTTCAGAAAATAGGATTGTTCATGAATCATATTCCAAATGTTATTACCAACCACAAGGGATACGCATTCATAATCATGTTGAAGTAGAGAAAGATGAGGTCATAAAAAAATTTAAAGTTGTAATTGGCTATGTTGGGGGGTTCATGTTGAGCTAAAGACGTTAAATTAAGCGCTGCATGGGAGGCAACCTATGGTTATCATGATTCCAATAATTTTGATTTTTAATCATATTTATATTTCAAATAGGATTACTGGATCATGTTGATGTAATTTTATTCTACCTTAGATTGTTGACCTATTCTTCTCTTATGAGTATGGATGGCTATGAAAGGGGAGAACCGTATTCATCCGTGTCATGCGGTGTGATCCATGAGTAATACCTTACCCAGAAATTTAATAGAAGACAATGAATCATCAGTTTATTTTATTTTATTTTATATTTTTTTAGGTATTTTTTTTAAAAAAATAGATTTTTGACATGTTCTTCTTTTATGAGTAAGGATGGGTATGGAAGGGGATCACTATATTCATATGTGTCATGCGGTGTATCCTTGAGTAATACCTTAACCATAAATTTAAGAGAAAACAATGTATCATCGGTTTATGTTATTTGTACCTTTTTTTAGGTTAGAAAAAAATAAAAAAAATATATATATTAAAAAAAATTTAAAGGCATGTCGTAGTTCATTGGGAAAAACTGGTCAAAACCGTCCAAGACATTGGAAGACAAACCAGAACTGAAGGGAGACATGGGAATGCATTTTTAACATCAACCACCAGGTGACTTCATTCCATAATTTTCATTTTCAATGTCTTCATTGAACTTCTATCCTGCCCCTTCTATGTTTCAATTCTTTAAACACTGGGGACAGTGTTATTCCACGTTGGGGGGGGGGAGATGAAAATGTGTGGAAGGAAAAATTTCATTAACATTGAACATGATAACACACATTCCAAACTCTGAAGTTGGATATCAAATAATTTTTCATTCCTTGATTCTGATTTTAATGAAAGTTTATATTCATGTGCATAGATATTGGAAAGTGCGGTTGTCTGATGTGATTTTTCACTGTTATATTTTCATCCATTTAATAAAAAAACACAATGCACGTCCTCTAGATTGTGGGGTTTTAGTTTGAGTTCTTGGGGACCCATAATAAATAGCATAGGATTGGCTATCAATTTAATTTTAACATGATTATTCAAAAAAAATAAATTGCACGTAGATCAATGAATTGACCTAATGTGTGGATTTCGGCACAAGGGGATCGTGACTCCACAGTTTTCTGTCCCTGAGTTTGGAATTTTTTATCTATTTGTGGTAGTTTTAATTTGTTTTTGATTGAGTTAACTCGAGATGATGCCCGTGTATGTGAGCTTCACTTGGTTCCCTAAGGTCTTTGAGCCTGGGAGTCATCGGAAAAGTCTTGCTACATGGGTTGACTCAATTGAGTTCAATTTCAATTACCATGGAAAAATTGAAAAAAACAAATGAGTACTCATCTTATTATTAAAATTTTATTTCTCCTATCGCTTCCATCTTTTCTCCCTCGAATGAAAATGAACCCCCATGTCTATTGTGACGCACAACACTTCATCATGCTTAATTGAATTTGGATGAAATATGGCGATGAATTTAAAAAATGGAATGGCCTTGTGCTTGAGATATGCATATGGACAAATCTTCTTTTAAATGATTTTTTATGGGTTTCATAATTGTTTGGTATGTGATCTTTGGGTGAGAAATGTGTATTAAAATGTTTTTGGAAAAGTTCTTTTGAATTTCGTTTTTGTGAGATATATTTTACTCGGGACTAGAAAAACTCAAGTTGGGGTGTGATTATCCAATAAAAACACATATTTTGATTACATTTTAAGGTTATTAAATGTTCATTTTTGATCTTATGGTCCTGAGTTAGTTATTTTAATTTTGAACATCCATTCTCATCATTTGTGCACTTCATACCTAATATGCACCAATTTAGGCCCAATGTTTCATCTTATTTTAAGGAATGTAATTATCTATATTTTAATTTGATATTTTTTGAAATGGATATTCACTTAAATTTAAACATTTTTTTCATTCAGGGATCAATGGATGATTCATAAATGATGATGGAGATATTTGGCGATGAAAGGAAACAATTCTGGAGAATGCAGATTGGATATCATCCCACTGATGGGAATGTGGGTCCCACAATACAGGCCCAATGAAGCCCAACATTCATGTTAGGATATAAGACATGTATAAGAACAAATAATTCTTCTGGATCCAGTGCTAATTCGTCCTCAATGGTGGTTATTAAGGTGGCCCAATTTTAAGATTCAATTCTGGGCCAGATTCTATAGCTCAGAAAAATAGCACACTATTTCAATCATATATCCCGAACCACAAATTATTTTAGGCTGACATTTTACAGTCTATTATGGGACATCCGGGGGACCATTTTAGTCTTCTATGTCCCACTCCAATTCGGCCTTCTAGATGGTTCTTTCAGCACATCTTTTCAGTGTAGAAAGCTGGCTCCCACTTCGAGGCAAGAGTTGAAAAGTCTCTTATGCATTAAATGTCCACCAACCATTCTCCAACAAAATTAATAAAATGCACATGGGATGATGGGCGATCGGCCAATGGATTCTAAATTGTATATTTAAGGCCTTAGGGACGGAGTATTTGAGCATCTTGGATCTTTGTTTTGATTGTAATGTTATTATGCCAAATTGTCTTTGTAGGATTTTCCTTCCCATGTAATTTATTCGAATCACCTTAGTTTTTAATAAATGTTCTTCTTCTACTCTTTTTCTGTTCTTCCTCTTATCACCTTGATACTGTTGTCTCAAGGTGTGAATTTATTTACACCAAACCTTGTGATTTGTTTCACACAACAGAGGAGTGATCGTTATTTTTGTTGTTTTTACTTCTTTAATTCCACCCTTGTAAGTCTACTTTCCACTTCCGTTGAGAACTTTCCATCAATGGAGGGCTATCTCTTTTATGGGTTGATCCATGGGAGTAGCAAGGGGATGGATTTAATGTTATCTCTAACTCCCTAAATGTTATTAATTTCTTTTAATTGAGTTTCTTTCATTCAATGATTTTTATTATTCCTCTTCCTTATTGAATTTATTCACCCCACTTTCATGTTCTAATTACATCCTTTACCTTGGAGTGCTCATGAAAATGATCCTAAAAGTGTATAGATGATTATCATGTGTTTTTAAGGTGTTTAATCAGTAATTTATGAGGTTAGTTTGAATTCATTGCACGAATCCTTCACGAGTTAATGAAATTAAAACCGTAAAAAAGGAATGCATTCAATCCACCCCGAGCAATAACCTAGGATCAACTCATTTTCTCATAATTTGAATTCACATATATCTTTTAGTGCTCTTTCAAAACCATCTAAATTCAACCCAAGCTAGCCACTTCATAGCCAAAAATCATTCCAAAATTATAGTGTCTCTCGGTTTCTTCTTCGGTCCCTGTGGATTCGACCCCTACCTGTACTACAATGACAACATACCAATAGGGTAAATTTGGGTGCAACCAACAATCATTAAAGATTCATGAAATATAATATAGAATCATGATCATTCATTCATTACTATTGAGACATTTAATATCTATCTAATAATAATCAAATTTTATGATATTTTTTAAAAAAAATAATGATTCTAAAATGTACTAATTTTACCTCTTTGTAAGAACTCCTCCATTCGGTAATGCTTCATATAGTTCAACATCAAAGGAATTTCTCCATCAAGAAATTCACTATCAATTAAGACTTCTTATGGGAAACTCTTTTTGATGATTTTAAAAGGGGATATCAGATAAATGAATATTCATTAATAAATCTATCACTGATTACTGATAACATCTATATGATAATTCAAAAAAAATCCAATCATTCGTGAACCTTTATTTGATCATTTAGAACCCTATTTATAGTCATTCTATAACATCAATCTTATTATTTAGAATCTTCTATCTGATGCATTCATTTGGATACCCTTATCTGATGGCAGCAATTGAAAAACTCTATCCAATAACATCATAAACATTCAACACCCTGTGGAATCTCAAAGTCCATCTAGTCAAATCAATATTTCATTATTTATAATAAAACATCATTACATAATCTATTTATAGTTGAATCAGTATGGTTATTTCAATAAAAATCATTTCTAACCATGTGAAATTTTTGTAATCATGATGTTCGTACTTTTAGGTATAGAAAATCATTACAATATTTTCCTTGTCTGAAGAATTGTGTCCAATGTTATTTGGAACACTATCATACATCCATTTTTCTACATATTTTTTCTGATCACCTCAGTCCGATAAACTCTTTCGAATCACCTCATTCTGATTGAATCTAATTCCTCTTTTTGGAATTCCCTTTTTAGAAAATTTATAAATAAGAATCAACTTTTTCAGTTAAATCTTTTATCTAAAAAAAATACAACACTATATATAACTTTATTTTTTTAAATATTTTTTCACAATTCAAGAACAACTCAAATGTACTTCCTCTAAAAAAGTAAATATAACATAAATCCCAGAATGATTGTATAATACTATAAAAAATAATTTTTTATCAAAATTTATTAAAAAAATGAGAAATAACACATATCATGATAAAAAAGAAATAAAAATATAATTTGAAAATAATGAGAGTATAATTGTAAGATGAAATGAGTAAAATAAATATCATCATGGATGGAACATGATTTCTTAGTGATAGGATCCTATATATGCATAGGAAAAACATATGTTGGTCAATCATTGAATTTTGTCGTTAAAACACTATTATCATGATCTATCCTCACCTCACCGATGGAACTCTATATAGTTTGGGACAATAATTTACTTTGGGATACTATTAAAAGCCTCATCATGACTCTTATAATAATCATCTTTTAAAATCTATATTATCCATCATGGATCCAAAAGATTCTAGAGAGTCTAGGTATGGTTAAATTTATCACATAATAATAACATATTAATGACAAGTCAGATGAATAAGAAACCTTTTTACATAACCAATCTCATTATTATACACCATTATTAAAGACCCACCATTTTAGATTCCCAAAATCTCCAATGTTAATTACATTAAACACTCAAAATCAATAATCTTAAAAAAAGTTTCTTATTGATTAAGCTATGGGCGTGTCTCATTTTGTGGAAAACCATTCATACAATGTTCCAAATGGGCCTTAAGAATTAATATAATAACATTAAATAGAAATACGTTCATTGAAAACCATTTTAGAATAAAAATTCAAATTGAAATCAACATTTTTTAATAATGGAGGAAAACTCAATTTAACAAAAATCTAATCCAATATACCACATATAAAAGTAATCACAAGATCAATATTAAACTAAAAAACACTATAACAATATATCAAATATAGGAAACATTTTAAAATATGGAATAAATGCATCATGGTCTAATCATAATGATGTGACAATCAAATAACCCTTTTAATATCCCAAAACATCCACTAATAAATTGTTTGAATCCATTAAGAAACCTATAAAATCATAATCCATTTTTAATAAACTGAATTTTATTTTTAATAAACACTTAGTGTGAATCATTTTTTTGTATAAATATAATTTCAAGATTTAATAAGAACTTCTTTTATAATCCAGAAACATATGCTCATAACCATAATGGAAAACATAGAAATTTTCCAGGGGTTTCAAAACAAAAAAGATATAGTTAAGGGAAGGATATTTCCAATATCATGCACAACATCATCTATTTAGAATATGAAATAACATGGAAACCCTTACCTCATTTGAGATTAGATGAAAAAAAATCCAAGAATACAAAGGAGAAGGGCCCAATGGGTTATTTGAACACCCAAGACCCCAAGATTCAAAATGTTTTCATCAATGCCTATATAAAGGGTTTTTTCCAACAGTTCCTGGTTGGGGAATTAATAAAAATAAAAATTTATAGTGAAGTATAAGTGAAATGATGATAAATAGAGGTCTAACCCATTTAAAATAAAAAATAAATCAAGGAAGATATAGGTTAGTATATTGAATAAGGAATGTAAGAACACATGTATCTCTCATAATTTTGGTCAAATGAATGAGGGGGGGGGGGGGAGAATGAAAAAAGAGTTTAATTAATCATTGGTAATGTTAAAAATAAAAATTCCAAAATATTTTGACACACCACTAGAGGTGAATCGGTGGTAAATGATTTTATAATCTATTTTTGAAATCATATTCTCTAAATTTTTAATTTTAATCAAATATTTTTAAATCAATAACTCCATGGGTATAAAATATAAAATAAAATTGGCATAAAACATTGGAATTTTTTACACTGGTTTTCTCTAATGAGGAAACATACTCTATATCATGTTTAGGTTCTTATGATACATACATTATTTCAAAATATAAAATTTTAGTGATTATAATTTCTAATTATTATATAATATTGTTAAAAAAATATCATCCACTTCCCAACGTTAAAATATCACTAATATAATTATTTAATAATTGTGTTACTTAAATGGATGCCACTAGTCCATTGGAAATTATTCTTCTCAAGAGTGTGATCAAGATCTCATGTGTCTTATCTAGTGTCACAGTATTTGTGAATATAATTTTCTTCAAAATATAGTAAAGTATTCAATTTTTATAATATCATCAATTGAATCATATGAACATTGGAATTCTGAATCATGATTATAGAATGAATGATTTTGTTCATGAGAGTGTTCACACATCCATTGATCTTCATCTTATTCACAAGCATGCCTCCAGTTCATCTACAATGGAGATTTATTTCCATGATACCCTTGATGAATGTAGTAACAAAATTTGTTGATATTATTGTTGAAGATCCCAAATAGATCATATAGGGACAATAGGGGGTTTGAATCTGTGCACCCAACTCATACTGAGTTTTAAATTCTTTTTTGATATCCACTATTACCCTCGATCATATTCCCTAGTTAAGAGTAATGGATCGGTTGTGTGATCTAAATAATTATATAAAATGCATATAATAAAATAAATTTCATAATATAATAACTTCTAAACGAATTGGTACTAATAGAAACACATTTCATTTATCAACTTGTCGTTGTTTCCTAGACTTTCTTATCTCTATAAATTTAAATTATTACAAATTAATAGAATTGATGCACAATATTTAGGTAGGAACACAACCATTTTACTAAGTGTATGGGATTAATTAATATTTTTAAGACAATTTTACTGTGGTATTTTTTATATTGGAACCAAAAATTAATCGTGATATATTCTTTATTCACAAGAGAGTGTGTTTTTTCTTCTTTATGTACATCCTCCAGAACCTCAACAATCTTTGTCTTCAAATGTCTCTTCAAATCATGGGTTATTTTGAAAAAATTCAGGAATAAATAACCAAATTTATCTCCTCCTTTTGATACAAATAATTTATCGAGAACTCCAAAATATTATTCAATGGACTACAATTAATTCTTATCACCTATATGATAATATTTATACTATACAATATAGTGAATGGGGATCCAAATTATTACATGATTTAAATTCTCCACCAAAATCCTTATATAAATGTTATTAGGGGAACACATTTATTTCGATATTAAAATATAAATACTTGAATGATGTGGGTATTGTATCCCTCTTCTAAACAATCTAATGAACTTCAGTATTAATTCATTTTGGAACACCTATTTTCAATCCATTTAAAATACCTATGGTTACTTCCTTTTTACAAGTATGTATATAAATTAAAAAAATTATTTTGGTATTATATTCTTCTTCTCATGTTGCTAACTGATAATCCATGGCTCACCCTACATGAATTAATTCATGTATGAGAACCACGAAATGGATTGGGGTATATGTATCTTCACATTAGTGAGTGATTAGTAGCAGCTATATCATTTCAAACACACACAAATCAAAATTCCCAAATACATGGGATCTCATTTTCTCCACATAGTATATTCATCAAAAATACATCAAAGACATGGTTTTAACTATTTATTCTTAGTCAGTATCTACAATAAAAGAATATTGTGTTCTCCTCTTAAAAATCCAAGCATACTTGGACCAAGCTACTTATTCACAAAAATTATTCCCTATTTGAATAGTCATGGAATAACTCTAAAAACATCAATTAGAACGAAATAATATCACATGCACCAGTTTCATGGATGCATAATGTTCTCAAAATTCTCTGTGATTCCACTTAGTTTTTATTGTTCAGATTTGATGCATGTGTAACTACACGAATTTCCACTCATCATGGATGTGCCTTTTGTATTAATCACTAACTTACATTCCCAAAAGGATTAATCTTATCAGTAAATAATCGTTTCTCAGGATACTTATGTTCATTTCAAAGAGATCATGAGTATCCAAAGAAATATGTTCTTAGATCCAACCATCGTAAAAAGATGTTGAATATTCTGGGATTATGTGGTTAAATATCAAAATTAATTAGACCATGATCATCATGACTCGAACATAGAGGAAGAGTGGAAGAGAAGAAACCCTAAATTGAAGTAGGATAAAGATAATTTATCAAGATGATTGAACAACCCAAATTAGATGAATCATGCATATATTATTATTTATATTTTATTAATAATTGGTGAATAGTTTTCCATTAATATGAAGAAAAAATACTCTCTTCTGGCAGTTAAAGAATCCTTTATATATCAAAGTGTCCTATTACCCTCCCTAAAATGACGATGAGGAATGCTCTCATCCTTCCCTATCATTCTCCCACCCATTTTTTAGGGTTAAGTTCCCATAGAGGGTGTGTAAATGGAACAAAAATTCCTTAAATAATGTTCTCATATAGTTCCTATGCGTGGTCCCTCCCACAGACACCACTACCTCTATGTGTTCTTCAATTGGTAGGATCTAACATTAGGTAGACCCTTGGGCCCCCAAGGATTAATTGAGGTATGACATTGGTGGATTCATTTGGTGGTTGTAATTTTTATTAAATATCATTAAAATATATAAAATCTCTATAATAAAAAAAATAAAACTCCAACCAGTCTCAACTAATATTCCCAGCCCAACTTAAAACTAGTTCATGTAATTACATTTGTTTCTTCTTCACATCCCCATGAAATAAAGCACCTTTTAGGGTTATCATAATTTTTTTTTCATGAATTATATATATATATATTTCAAGTCCTTCATAACTCCCATTCTCCACTACATGAAAATAATCATTTTCATGACCTTATTCTAAATTCACTTTTATAAAATAATATTTATATTTCAGGGACACCTTTAATAACTTCTAAAATCAGTAATTCCAATGATGGTGGTCATAAAAACATGAACCACCTCCAATTATTTAATTATTCAAACTAATTATGATTTATAATCATCAACATAAGATATTCTTCAAATTCTATAAACTATGTGAATACTCCTAGTGTAGTTGGAACATGTCATCAATCTTATGATTAGTCTATAAATCATCAAATTTGATCAGTGGATATTTTATCTAGTAGAAAATACAATTATATAAATTGGGTCCCTAAAAATTCCTTAAGAATTATCAATATCTTTCAACGATTTTATGTATTCATAAGGGATTTCATCAACGAACACATATTGAATAATATATCATCAAATGGAAGACAAATGTAACCTTGTATCAATAATATCCCCTTCTCAATTTCATGTTCACATTAATACATGTCATAAGTAAATATGTGATTTAGTATATCTCCCCAAGATTTAAAATTAAATGAAAAGGATAATTACATTGTTTTTCATTTGAACTTAAAGGAAATTATAAATTACTTCTCATTTTCTGAAATAAAGATGACACTACGTGGTTCTCTTAATAAATAGTCTTTAGATGGTCTAATATATGATTATGTTAGATAACCCGGTGGAGAAAAAAAATATAGAACCAATGTTTAATATGATTTCTATTAATATCTATGAATCTAATTTCATGTTTAGAACATGCCAATGTCTCAATGTGGGGGTGCATAAATAGTATTATCATGAAATATAGTCCCATACTGACTTTAGAAAACACATCATATATTTCATGTGAAATGATATTTACTACCATTTTCTATGAAATTACTCATCAACTAACCCCCCCCCCCCCTTGATGTATATATTTTATATCATTTATAAATCAGAATGAAGTATAATTAGGTTACATCAATCTTCATCTTCAGTATAAATGACATGAACATCCAGATATTCATAGAACATGTGTAGATAGAATCTCATTTTTGATCCCCCCTCAAGGGGTAAAATTAATTAATTAATATAGGAGGATAGAATTTTCATATGCCATTCATGTTTTTCAAATATATAATCCACCATTTTTCAACAATTCATGTTTTTATCAGACCATAAATAGAAAGTAAAACATGACTTACTATACATTGTTCCCTCATTTCTCATATTGAAAATAAAAACAACCTTTAATTCCATGAAATGTAAACACACAAATACTACACAATAAATAAGGGAATAATCTGTAACAATTATGATGTTAATAATAGAAATAGGGTTGGTAATTTGGTCTCAACAAAGATACACTATTTCATATCGCTTGATAGTGTCTAGTACTCTTTTTGGTCATGTCTCCTTTATATTTCACATTCTAATATTTATTCAAATAGATAGACTATTTTACTGTGTTTGCATTAACATTGTGTGGATTATTTTTTTTCACATATTTTAGTAATGTAATGGGTTATATTGATTCTTGATTTCTTTATTCAATATATTCTTTTGAAAAGGTTGAAGATTCCTAGAATTTATTTAATTATATTTAGTTTGATTTCACCTTCCAGTCAATTTTTTTGAATCACTAGAGTTGTCATTTTTTGAAATCCTCTCATTAAATTTGATTCCTTATTTATGTGGATTTTTCTATTTTCCGTTTTCATTTTTATTAGCTAGTTCATCATCATCTTGTCTTTGTATTTATCTTTATGTTTGTAATTGAAGAGGAAAAATGATTAAGTATCCCTTCATAAAATATTTTGTCTTGTATATTTCACATAGATTATTTCTTGTTTAAATTTTTCCTTTCTTAGGATAAATATCATCAAAGTATTCATCAAGAATGAGTTACTTCAATCTTATATTCTTATTTATTTTCTTGATTGATTCTATTCATTATTTCAGATTTCACTCATTCATTTACATTACTAGTTTGTAGTGGTCTATGGTATACCTTGTAATAACATTTTAGAAGCATATATCATTTATTTATCTGACATTATTGGAGTCCAAATTGTTATTATTATTGGTTTTAATTTTCACTAAATATTTCTTTTCTGACTTCTTTTGATTTTTCCCCAAGTTATAATTTTAATTTTTTGTGTTTTTTATATTACATTTATTATATTGTTTTATTATAATTGGTGTTATACCTAAATGGTGCATACCAAAAATCTTTTCATTGTATCCACACATATTTCAGTAATCACATGAGCGTTCAACACACCCAAAAACATTTATTTGTTTGGAATATTTATTTTCATCAAAACATTTTATTTTTGTTGTATGAGATCACTCTTTATTTATTCACCTATTATCCCCGTGATTTTTGGGTTTATGTATTCTTCAAACCGTTTCATTTTTTTGATCATTTAGCAACTTGATTCCCAAATTCTTAACTGCACCAAAAATAACTATTAAATCTCCATATTTTTTCTTGTATCATTAGCATAAATAGTATTAGTGTTTTGGTGTACCTGAATTTCTCATTTACATATTAGATCATCATTTTGAGAGTTAATTTTCATGATAATTATAGTATTCCCTCGTTTAGAATTATTGTATTTATCGTCATTTTTATCAACCCACATATTCAAACTTTTTGAATGAACCTATACTATAAGAATATGCTACATTATTAAAAATTGAATTAACTCGGTTATGGTTTACCTTCTTATTTAATCATGTATCAGGTTTACCATGAGATGAACTTGAGCACTTATTTCCACTAAAATCAGTCTCTTTAGAGACATGAGTCTTATAAAAATATTTTAATAACAACATTAATTATTGGAAGTTTCCTATTTTCATATGAGTGTGTGGTAGAATTATCTTTTTAGAATCATGGAATGTTCCATCATCTGTTTCTTCCAGATTCATCGAATTCACATCTAGTTTAATAGATTTCATCTTTAGTGGATAAAAAATATTTTTCAACTAATTTCATTTTACCTTACCATTCACTGTACATTTTATTAATCCACTATTCATTTTTTAATTCCATTAATCATAATGTCTTAGATTAATTTTATTCATCTAGATTGAGATTCCAATTAGGCTTATATGAAACTGATTGTATCGTTATGTGATCCCTATAGTACTGGGATCATCATAATGTACTCATCATTAAAAATGGACTTTCCATCTAATAAAATTTCTGTATCATTGACCATACATATTTTTACCTCAAGTATAGAATCATGGACATTCATTAATACCGTAAACAATGATTCCAATGCGTTGATTAATTCACCAAAAACAAGTTTACTTAAAATTCACTCATAAATAAGTCATTGTAATTATTCTTCATGTAATGAAATATTCTCAGACTAATGAGTCACATATTTTTTCCTTTTTTTAATGAGTTATGTTACTGTATTTCACCATTTAATTTTTTTTAATATGCATTTTCTTATATTTTATTTTTATCTTCTTGCTATTATCTATTATCAGAAAACTCTTTACAGAAACAATATATATATATATATATATATGAAATCACATATTTTGGTAATTTTTTAATTTATATTTCAAATTGAGAGTATAATTCTACAAAACTATATTGATTCAAAATCCTCATACAATCCACTAATTGAGGTAGTTTCTTTAAAAGTATATTTTTTTGATTTGATAAAGAATAACGAACTATACGCATATTTTTAATAAGATTATTCACCAAATAATTGATTAACACTTTGTCCTATTTGTCAGATTCATAGAAGATAACTACATTTATTTTTCTTCCTTAGGAGTGGAGACTATGTTTTCTATTTGAGGTTATTTAATAACAACACCAAAAATTCACATCATATAAGCCTTAAAAAATAAACTACTGATACAAACTATGATCCAATCAGAGGTAGACCTACCCTTCGTTATGACTTATGGAGCCTTGATGTATTATGATGGGAAACTAATAAGGGGATGAATTTGTATACCAAATATGTAACGAGTTATACTTTCTTTTCAACCGGCCCATCATTCCCTCAAACCTCTTCCTCAGTTAAGAGGAAATGATTAGTTTTTATCTCTCATCAATTACATAAAACATATATAACAAATCAAATAGATGGGAATCAAGATTTTTTATATGGTTATTTACTAAGACCTATGATTTTGCATGATCTTCCTATGGCTGATTTACAAATTTTCTTATCTCTATAAATTGTAATGAATTTAATTCATAGAATATGATAAATAGTTTATACATGAAATTAATAGACTTCCTTACTATATGGATTTATTTATATGAGTACCAATAGTCTTCAATGGAGTTGTTTGTAAAAGAAACATCAATTCATTATGTGATATTCTTTATCCAAAAGAAATGTTATTTCAATTTCATCATGTACATACTCAATAACATCAGAAATGATAGTCTTTAGAATTATCACCAGCTACTCCGGTTAATGTGATCACCTTCTTGACGAATTACTATTATTTGACTGGTCTCTTTGATATGACATCTGTATTGTGATATACAAAATATATTTCAACAATCTATCACCAATTCTTATCACTTACATGCACATGGTTATACTAAGGAATGTGGTTCATGGGGAAATAAATTAGTAAATAATTTAAATTCTTCATTTAAATACATATATAAAAGTGTTTGGAATAAAACATCTATTCTTATTTATTATAATATAAATTCTTGAATAATTTTGTCATTTCATCTCTCATCTAAATAACCCTATGCCTAGGTGTATAAATTCTGTGTGGAATAAATATTCTCAAACCATTTAAAATACATGTGTGTTTCTCCTTTTTGCATGAAGTGTATGTAAAATACATAAAGTGTTTGGATTTTATATTATTATTCCCCCATGTATAATTGATAATCCATGGATCATAATTCATAGATTAATTCATTCATGTGAACCACTGAAAGGATCAGGTAATTTATATCTTCTCGAAACTGAGTGATCACCTGCTGATACATCATTTCAAACAGACACAACTTCAAATTCTTGAATACTACGGATCTCCTTTTATTCACATGGTTTATTCTTCAAAAATACCTAAAAGACATGTTTTTTCCTAAATACGATTCTAAAATATAATTTATAATCAATAATTTAGTATACTCCAATCAATTCATGATAAATCATACCAATATTTTTATTCACAAATATTATTCCATGTTTGAATACCTATGGCATGAACCATATAAAATTACTCGGCATAAAAGAATATAGAATGATCCAGTTTCAAATAAATGTCATGTTCGTGGATTCTATGGTGACACCACCTCTTTCTAAATAATTGTACAATAGTTCCAGTGTAAATTCATACAGATCTACTCAGCATTGATGTACCACTTGTATTTATCACTCATTAACATCTTCCAAATACTTCGTTTCTTCAGGATATATTCATTGATCATGATCCTTATATTAATGCATAAATGAGAATGCATATCAAACATAATGTGTGCTTGGATCTCCACTAGAACAATGAATATTGAATCAACAATTATTATTAGATTACATCTAGAACTCGCTGATTCCATGATCACCCTGTCTCAATCATGGTGAAAGATTTATTCATCAAACACCCTTGGATGTGGCATGAATATGATCACTTGGGACACGTGAATGTCTTAGATAAACTACATCATGTTACTATAGTTATATCCATCATTTAAAGGTGGGTTTAATAGTTTGTTACATCCTAGAATCCCACATTTATTCTTCTAGTGGTTGAGGTATGATTTATATATCAAAAAATTTTGTAACCTCACCAAATACAAGTACTGGGTCTACTGAAATCCATTACTACCACGTTGTCGCCCCTATGAAACAGTACATTTCCAATAGTAGGCTCACACATAACCTATATGAACATATGTGTGTATGCTCCTATTCACCTTATACAAGTGCCCAACTAAAGATACTAATGCCTCCATGGGTGATGCGTTTGATAGGATCTCCTACAAGGTAGAACCTCAGGTCGCCAAAGAGTAGTTGAGGTTGAGCCTTGTTTTAGTTTGTCGGTGGAATTAATCTTTACTAAATAACCATATAATAATAAAAATTTATCTATGTAAAATATAGAAATAAAACCATTCTAAAATAATATTCAATTCCAAAATCAAAACTCCTTCATATAATAACATTTTTTTTAATTCTCACCGCATCCTCATTAAATAAAACACCTCTAATAGTGATATTAAATTCGTATTTATGCATAATAAAAATTATTTATAAGTACTTTATTACTTCTCATCATCGCATCATGAATATAATATCTTACATTTCCTTCAATTTAATTATCCATCATTCTATAATGTTCATATTTCATGTACACCTTTTTGAAGACCTACAATTTACAATTAAATGGATGGTCAATCATCAAAGTATGAACAATCTATAGTTATTAATTTCATCAAAATAATGATGATTGATAATGAAAATCAATAGATATTTTCCAAATGGTACAAATTTTGTAGTCTCCTTGTAAAATTGGGGCATTCCTTGAAGTTATTATAATTCCAACAATCATCATATTTATAGCATGGAGAATTGGTGATTTATGAAATCCAATGACATTAGGTGAGTCTCTAACCATTCTCAACGAGTCATCACTCTCTTTTAGTGGTTATCACTAATCACATAGGACTTCATAAAAGAAATAATATTAGATTCATTGAAAACAAATTAAAAAAATTCAATCTGGACAAAAGAAACCTGGGATCACCACTCATGTAGTTCCCTCATTGATATAGTTGTTATGTAGTATCACATAATGTCAGATTCTGAATACTTAATCCTTGATCATTTCCCCTTATTAATTTTTTTTATTCATTGGTTTATGTGAATAATATTTTCACTATTTGAAATATGGGAATCCCCCATGTTTTTTTCTAAAATGATCTTCTATAATTTAAATACTTCAACAAAAACCCATCGATTTAATTCTTATTAAGTCACAATCTATATATTTATTCCAATCTCCATGATAGTCATTATATTTCCTTCTTCAAACAATCTATTAAATATGAGATATTTTCAACATCTTATATACTTTCATACATGTTTCCACACATAGTTGACTATAGAATGGAACTGTTTTTCACTATTAAATTCCATTAAATCACATAAAAAACATTAGATGAATTCGTTATTATCATCTTAAGACACAATATACTTCCATCCATTTTAGGTCTAAATGTTTTTAGAAAATTTATTTTATCGTGTAATTTAAACTCAAAATACTTATTCTAAATTTCTCCTCAAATTATTTAATGTAATTGATCCTTTAAAACAACATGTAAATTCCTTTACTTAATCAAATTTCAAAGTACATTCTCCTTATAAAGAGATATGATTGTTATGATGTTAATTCCTTCCTAATGAAGCCATATGGACTTGGAAATATTCATTCCATAATGATAACTTATACTTATAATGTTTTTGTGTTTTAATTAAGACGTTATGAATCATCAATATTATTTTTCGAAATAATATATATGAAATTCGATCTCATCGTTATTAAATTAAGTCTTATCAATAGGAAGAATATGTTTATGCTTAAAAATTATAGAATTAATCCTTATAAATATAAAACCCATCACTATGACATTGGAATTATATGTAGAAACTCAGTAATTATCAATATGAAGTAAAAAAATTCATTACAAAGTTGTACTTTAGAATGATTACTTTTTAATTTTAAAACTCTAGAATAAATTAACAATATCATAAACCCCTAAAATAGAAATTACAATAATCTCAAATAATCTAAAATAATAAAAATACACTAAAATATATTCTTTATATCTTACTTAAATCATAAATATTAGTTTCCAAAAATACAGCCTTATTAAATAATTGCATTTATTTATTCAATAAACCCAACAACATTTCATGTCAGCCTCAACAACTAAATAAATTGATTAAAGAAACCTAAAAAAAATTTCTTCAATACAATTATCCTGAAACTAAAACTCTAGAAAATGTTGTATTGTTTATATAATTCCCCCTCTTAGTGACAATAATCATTGGCCTATTTGATTTTTATTCATTACCTCACAATCTATAGACTCGTCTACTCTATTATCACCTGTATATATATATATATATAATATAAAAATTGTATATAAAATAGAAATGGTACATACTTGTGCCTCTTCTCCCACTTTTAAAAAACATCTAAAATATTTTTTGAGTTCTTCTTAATGAAACTGATATTTGAGGGATGGTATAAATATCAATGATCATCCTCAAAGTCTCAAATATGTCCTTGGAAATATTTTAAGTGAAGATATTAGAAGGATAATCTCTAATCGGAATGGATTATGAATTTTTATCTCTATAGGATAATAAATATTTTATTAACTAAAACTAAACACTAATAATCATAGATAGAGGGTGTTGTAAAATATATTTTATTAACACATCAAATTATGAGTGGTTTCTTACATTTCACCCTCATGTATTCAAGTTATTCTTCAATCAAAACCATCCAGGATGATGTACATTTAGTATCCAAAAAATTACTTTTTCATCATTAATGTCCTGCAGTTCTAGTTCATGTTGTCTTTGTTAACACAACATCCTACTAAATGAAATATTCCACCAAAGTTGGACAACTTTTCATAAAAATCCCATACCCCATCATCATTTGTTAGAATAAATTGATTTATCTGCTCAAAAAAATTTCTCGTCATCCCACAGTTCAATGTTCCTTTGATGTACCTGAAAAATAATTTGATTTGAATAAAATGTGACCCTTTATAATCACATTAAACAATTCAAAAAACATCAATGTATACATATTTTGATTTATATATAAATTTAGTTTGAATAAACTACCAATTATCCTTCAAAAAAATCTTCAATTTTATCTCTATATTTTATTACCCTTTTGGAAAATTATACCAACTTATATGGGTTTAGATACTATTTTAGATCCTTCCATTTAAATGATTTTAAAACCCTCTATTGCTTGCAATTTTTGAAAAAAATTATTTTTTTCATTTAAATACTTCAAATACTAGAAAAAGTTTCATTTTTACAATCCTAGAAATTACAAATTGAGTCAGTTTTTAAAGAAAAATATTTTCAAGATCCTTATTAGTCACATGATAAATTTATATAGTGAACATATAATATAACAATGAGATAAAATTCCTCTATCCCATTCACATATAGATCATTTACCATTTTGAGAACATGATTTTACATAGTCATCCATCGTATATAGAATGCATGATATTGGTCCCTATTTTATCTAATATAGATCCCTTTTCAACTTATAAACACTTATTCATTAAATATTTGGAACAAATACATTTGGTTTTACAATGTACACTTACTCGTCCATTTATTCATTCAAGAACGAAGATTTCATATTCACTATAAATAATTTATCATTATATGGAGATGTATCTTCTAGGAATATTCTAATGGATTGCAGTATTTCAAAATGTGAAAATGTTTCTTCAAAATAAACTTAATAATCCCTTGAATAAAACTTTATTTTATGTCAAGCCTTATTCATTCATGATCCCCCATTACCATTTAACTAATTTATAATTTCATACATTAACACAATTAAATTTTTATCATTGGGTGTAGAAATGATATCCCAAGTGGTATTAATCGCAATTTCATCTAGTTCATCATTCATGGGAGACACCCATTATTTTTTTTAGTATTCTCAACAAAAAAAACTGATTCTTAATTTCAATGATATGAGAAGTTTAGTTACCAAACCTTAAACTACTCCTATTCTATACAAGGTAACTTTGGTCCCCCATACAATTTTCTACTTAAATATTCATATTTATATTATGAAACTTATATTTCTAAACTATATAAATATATTCGTCATCAGTGTTCTATTTTGAGTCAATATCAAAACCTTGTATATCATTTTTATCTTTTTCTTCACCAACATTCACAAAATTATACAAGATTCTTCCTTGGATTCCTCAAAAAATGATTGATCTGGAAAATTAACATTATAATTATTTTCAATGAACTTCACATCCTAATAGTAAAAAACAATAAGATTTATATTTTTCCAGCAACTCTGAATTTTCTATTATAACATTATCCCAAAAATAGACCTTTCAGGTCCTTCTCACCAAATTTCCTATGATTTGAGATCCGAATTTCATCAAGATATTAATACCGAAGAATATGAAATAATTTATATATGTTTTCCTATTAAACCATATATCTTATGAATTTTTTTTAAATAATTTCATAGTAGGAACCAGATATAAATACCCAAAACTATGAATACGAACTCTCTATAAAAGAATATATAAAAGTTGAATTCAACAAGATTATATCTTCCCATTTTAATAATCCATCAATTAATTATTTATGGGAAACCATTCTAGTGAGGGGTATAATGATAATTATATTTGTTTTCAATCCCATGTTTAATAGTATAGTTTCCAAAATAAATTCTCATAAAATTCTATATATTTTCTATTCTCAACGTTTTGATAAAAACCCCATTCTCTATCCCAGTTTCTTTTTTAAAAATCTTATATATCCACTAATTGTTACTTTTTTCCATAATGAATACATTTGTCCTTATTGTAAATTTATCAATAAATGAAATTATTTACAAGACAACTATAAGGGATTAGTTCATCATAGACCTATGTAAATAAGAGTGGATTAGTTAAACATGCATTTTCAGTTAGATTTATACTATTTTATATTTTCTATAAATAATTTTATACTTACAATAAGAAACAAAAACAAAATCATTATCACTAATTAATTAGGGTATACCTCTCACATAACATTCTCAGGAAATTTTTGTTATGAATTTCTTACCAACATGGCCAAGCATATTATTTCAAAAAATAGTTTCCCTTAAGGATGTAGGAACCCAGTTTTTGCTGCAAAAGACTTTGGAATCTTCTTGATGTTATTCCAGAGCAGTGCCTTCAGACGGCATGCGATTCTGTGCCCTAGAGTGGGCAGAATTAAA
Organism: Viscum album; assembly: GCA_963277665.1. NCBI lineage: Eukaryota > Viridiplantae > Streptophyta > Magnoliopsida > Santalales > Viscaceae > Viscum > Viscum album. The sequence continues at coordinate 1,516,643,072 of OY728137.1, forward strand.
TTTTCAGTGCGTTCACACTAGAAACGCCAATCAAATGCGATAACTCCTAAACGGTGATCCGGATCAGAGATCCAAGTGTACGGATGGGTCAGGAATGGGGTGTTTACCCTAGGAAAGACATAAAACTTGTCGTCGCGGGATGTTTGGACCCCTCGCTCGCCTTCAGAACGTTAAACGGATAAATTAATTTATTTATTTATTCGTTTAATGGTGAAATGCTAGTATCTCTTAAAAGGTGGCCCAGATTAGAAAAACGAGGACACCTTTGAGTTCAAAGCATACCATTTACCCTAGGAGGGGTATAAGCTTCGCAGGCGCGAGCCGTCTGTGAGAAATAGCCCCAGGGGCATTTTCGTAATTTGGTGACCTCAGGCACTAAGTTTAATAACTTATGAACGAGGCCTTGGATTAAAATTTAGAGAGTACCATTGTTCTTGGGAGGTGGTGTTTACCCTAGGGGAGGCTTAACCATGACCCTGCTGAGGGTTCGGGTACGGGGCCCACGGGAGGTAGTTTAAGTGTTTTGTTTTTAAACCCTCCCCCCCTCTTGGTGGTTCTCCCTTGCTCGGGAACCCTCCCCTCTCCTCCATCTCCAGCATGGAAGCTCGGTCAAGTCGAAGGCATGGTGGCGGATCCTCTGTGAAGCTCCAGGAAATGCCCAAGAGGTAGTCAGTGTTCGTTTGAGTTTTAAATCCCAAACGCCCCTTTCAACCCCAATTTTATCATCGATTTATTGATTTCTATTCGAGAAAATTACATGGTCCTGTAGTAAACATTTTATTATTTCCATCGATTCTTTTGGAATCAAAATCCGAGTTGCGAGGAGGCCGCAGTGGTCCGGAAAAAATTGCAGGAATTTCTGGTGTTTTGGAGGTTTTCAGGCGGTTTCCGGCAGCTCCAGGCGGCGGCGGCTCGGGCTTCAGGCGGCGCGGTGGACCCGGGTGGACGGCGGCTGGCTTCAGGGTGGTCGGCCGGTTCCTCAGTAGGAGGCAGCGGGCTGGCTGCGCTTCGGCGGCGTACGCGGGCGATGAGGGGAGCCGGGCTTGCCGGCTTCGCCGGTCAGCGGCACGCGCGATGACCCGGGGTCGTCGCGACCCCGACCAGCCGGCAGAGACCCGCGTCCCGCGGGTCTCGTGGATCAAAAGTGGACCGGCCGAGCCGGTTCGAGTTGATGCGGTGCGGCCCGCATGGTGAACCATGAGCCACGGTCGACTGGGCGGTCCGGGCAACCCAGCTGCGGACCGCCGACTTGGAGGGGGTGGGCCGCCCCAGGGCCCCCCATCTTCGTCCGATGATGTTAAAAACACCATAACTCACAATCTGAGTGTCGGATTTGCGTGCCGTCAGTGGAGACACGCTCCTTGAAACAATTCGGACATTTTGAGAAGGTTTCAGGAAGTTTTATTTCCCGAAATGAGGGGCTCGGTGCGCGACACAATGTTAAGTGGTTTGACGTATTCTTTGGGGGATCTTGTTTTGGATGGCGCGGACGCGTCCGACGTCCGATTTAAGCGCCGTCAGTGGCGTTGGAACCCTAGAGTCAAGTAAAGGGTTTCCAGGGTGGTTCCGGGAAGTAATGCCGCAGTTGAGGCATAGGCCCCATAGCCCGTCTTTTGAGCTGCGTGCAGCGTTTCACGTCTTTTTCATCTGACATCTGTTCGGGGCGTGCGAGCAGTCGTTTTTGGATGTTTTTCTAAAGGGATTGCAACAGTTCAATCCGCCAGCTGTAATTTGACACGAGGGTGCGGGGCCCATGAGGGACGTTTCGACGTCGACGGTGATTTCCTCTATTTATCACCGGGCAACCGTTTTGGACAAGTGAATAGTCCATCTTGTGTGCTTTTTTGAGAAGATCGCAAGGGTGCGATCCGTTCATTGAGTTTCAGGACTGAGATGCGGGTCCCATGTGGCACCGCTTGTGTGCGGTGCGCCGTAATGCATCTTTTTCTCCAGATATTCATTTCCATCAACTTAGTAGTGCTTTTGACGTGTTTTCCCGAGGGGATCACAATGGTGCGATGCACTCCACTGTTTTCAGGGCCGAGGCTCGGGATCACGGGACGTCTTTCGGGCGTGAGGCGGTGTTGGTGCCTTTTTCGTCAGATATCCGTTGGAGACGAGTAAGTAGTCGAACTCGCGTGTTTTTCCTAGAGTATTACAACGGTGCGATCTGTTTGGTTGTGTGGAGCCTTTTACGCAATCTTATTAAATGTGGAAATGTGAAGTTGCCCAGGGTGCGGTTCTTCTACTGTGTTCGTAGTGGACCCTTGGCGTGTGATCGCGTGCACTACCTTGTGAGTGAAGTAATGCTTGCATATATGTGGTTGGTCATGCCCTAGTAATGGAGGCGGAAAGTTGGAGATGTTACGTCATGCCTTCACATTGATGTTGTGTTCCATGTGCATGATAGCCCTTGGGATGAAATTGATGTATACTTTGGGAGTATACGGGAGCGCTTGGAAGTATGTGTGGTTTGAACCTGAGACGTTTGTGCACTTGGTTGGGGATAACTTGGGGCCACACATTGTGTGGGCCCCAGGTGCGTGTCGTGTTCTGCTTTGCGTACTTCTGACCTCTCGCGATGTAGAGGGTCCCTCGGTTCTCGTTTGTTGACCAGCAGGGTTGAGTTTTTCCCCCCGGCTCTGTGCTCGATGGTTTAGATCTGCAGGATTGAGTGGTTTCCCCTATATTGTTCTGGAGTCGGGTGGTTGCACGATACCCACTCCGTATTCGGCTGGCCAGTGTTGCACCATCTAGTAGAGATGTCCAGATCAGTTCTGGGGTTACCCTCCAGTTGGGCTAAGCAATGTGTTACCCATCGACTTCTTCGGGTTTACCCTCCATTAGGGACTGGGCAGTGGGTTGCTCACTGAATTCTAGGGTTTACCCTCTATCAGATACTGGGAAGTGGGTCACCCGATGCAATCAGGGCTTACCCTCCAGCAGAGACTAGGCAGTGGGTCTCCTGAAGACCTCTTAGGGTCTACCCTCCAGCAGGGCTGGGCAGTGGGTTTCCCGTCATCTTGTTCCAGGTCTACCCTCCAGCAGGGCTGGGCAGTGGGTCTCCTGTCGACTTATTCCAGGTCTACCTCCAACGGGGCTAGGTAGTGGGTCGCCTGATAATGTATTAAGGTCTACCCTCCAGCGAGGCTGGGCAGTGGGTCTCCTGAAAATGTATTATGGTCTACCCTCTAGTGGGGCTGGGAAGTGGGTCGCCTGATAAGGTATTAAGGTCTACCCTCCAGCAGGGCTGGGTAGTGGGTCGCCGGATAATGTTTTAAGGTCTACCCTCCAGCGGGGCTGGGCAGTGGGTCGCTTGATGATGTATTAGGGTTTACCCTCCAGCAGGGCTGGGCAGTGGGTCACCCGATATCTGGTTATGAATTACCCTCTAGTAGGGCTGGGTAGTGGGACACCTATTGGCATTCCAGGCTCAGTTCTTTCTACTAGGCTAGTCTGTGGCTTTCCTCCGTGATTACCTGAGCGGGACCCTTGGTTATACAGGTCAGTGTTGGAATGGAATTGACCTTGAGGAGACCTCTCGACTGCGGGGTAGTGACGTGTTGTGGTTTGACGTTCCCCCATAACTCTCAAGTATGTGGGGCACTTTCCCCACCGAGACGCGATCTAAAACTGTGCGGGCAAGTCAGTGCCGACCAAAGTGGACTGTGTCGAGGTGCAGTGATTGAGCCCCTTAGCTTGTGGTTCGGGGTAGACCTGCGGGATGCTGGGCATCGATGGTGTTACTTCTAGAACTGTTGGAAACTCATTTTCTTGGGATGAGCTACGGGACGGAGATCCCCTTACGACGTTTTTCGGGCTTCTTGATGGAGCATAAGGATATGTATATACCTTGTTTCCAGTACCCACTTCTTGGGTTTGGTTACTCTCCTTCCAGGGGAGGCGAATACGTGCAGGGTATGACACGTGCTTTCCGTGTCTAGCTTCTTGGGAATGGACGAGTCTACACTCCTGCTATAGTTAGCGAAGTCTCGACGGGAAGTTCATCTTCTCACCGTTTCCAGCTCCTTGTGTCTGGACGGGTTTACCTTCTATCCTCTTGTTGGGTTGAGCTGGACTCTTTACGGTACCCTTACTGCACTTTCAGTTGTACTCCTCTACTATTCCCTGTTCACTCTACTTATCACCCATTGGTACCTCCTTTGTTGCTCCCTCAAGCCTTCGGGGTATCCTACTGAGTATTTTTATACTCACCCCTCCTTGGGCTTTGCCAACACTTGGTGTGCCCTTGCAGACGACAAACAGGTTGGTCGTGACGTCAGAGGAGCTTAGGAGCTTGGGATATTGGACCACGTGCGGTGGTCGAAGTCGGGTTCCATGTGGGGGACCCTTCCAGATGTTTTTTTTGTTTACCTGTTGCCAGGTTGTGGAACCTTTTCTGGTTGGGTGCGTGTTTTTCCCCTATTCTTTTTTAGTTTACCTTCAGCACTTGCTTGTACTGTTTAGAGGTCGGTGCACTTTTGTGGGATTTATTTATAGCAGTTTCTCCTTTTCCTTAATCGTCTTTTCCTTTACTCTGCAATTTTGCATTGAGTGTGTTGCGTGTGTGTGTGTGTACAGGTACTTAGGAAAAGGCCTTCCAAAGTTGTTGTGCCTTCGGCGCTGGTCACCATCCCCTGGCCTATGGAGGCGGGCTTGGGGTAGTTGCGGCTCGAGCCCGGGTAGGGTCGGGTTGTGACAAAGTGGTATTAGAGCTGGTTTGTTCCTTGGGACGTTGTTCAGAGGTCCCTAAAAGAGTAATGGGTTTGGATTTAGGGCAATAGTGTTAATGTGTCTCAAGAGCGGCTCTCAGGCCAGGGAGTCCAGTGATGGTGCGGCGGCCGAGGTATCCATTCACAAGGACCCTGATAACCCGCTTGTCGACTCTGCATGCTAAGACACTTGTGGAAGGGAAAATTGGTTTGTGAATCACATAGGATTGAGTCTATGAATTTCCTTCTTGAGTTACCTCACAATCGTTGTTATTGATATATACATTATGCTCATCTGACTGCAGCACTCCTTGATAATATTCAGGGTGTCTCCATGAAGACAGCTAGCTAAGATACCATCTTGGGTGCGTGACGACGACCATGTGAGCTACGAGGCCTTAGTCCAGGACCCATCATGGGAGCCCTTTTCTCCCAATGGTCCGGTAGAAGCACCCACACCTATTGAGCAACAGATAGCTTGAGCTGAGCAGGCTGAGTTTGAGCGCGGGTTGAGTGCGCTCCGTGAGTTCCAGTGGTAGAGATCGACGAGGTTTAGTGGTGAGCCATACCCTCAGGCAGCAGAGGTTTTGCTAGAGATAGTGGTTAGCCTTTTCAGGCTTGTGAAAACGCCGAAAAATCAAAGAGTGGCTTTGGTAGCCATCCTTTTTCGTGGATCAGCATGGCATTGGTGGGGTCTGGTGACTCAGTTTCTAGACGGGTCGCCGCTTTCATGGGGAGACTTTCAGTTGTTGTTCCGTGAGGAGTTTTTCCTCTCCTTCTTGCGCTCCATTCGGATTCTGTAGGTCTTGCAGCTTCAGCAGCGTGGGATGATGGAGGCTGAGTACGCGACTAGTTTTGCAGACCGTGCATGCTTTTACCCGGACTTTGTCCATGACGAAAACATCCGAGCGCAGAAGTTTGAGCATGGTCTCTGCCGAGAGATTCGTGCTGTCATAGTACCCTTGGGCATTTCCACATATGTCGGGTTGCTAGAGAAGGCTCTGGTGACAGAGAGCTTCCTGTCATGTTATAGAGTTGGTGGTGGCAGCAGGCACGTCAGAGCTGAGACATCTGCCATAGTTAGCAGGCGCCGGAGGACAGGACCTCGATGCAGGTGGCCTTCCCACTGTCGGTTTTAGAGACGTGGTCGTACACCACTGTGGCAAAAAGGCGCAGTGCCTCAGCCGAGGATGCCCTTCCGTGAGTGGATCCTGGGCCGTGGTCGTACACTAAAATGGCACCGGAGGGCACTAGGGCAGCCCAGAGAGCATCAGTGTTATGCTTTTGACGGGCGAGATCACTTGGCATGAGACTTCCCAACCCGAGTTGGGGAGAGATTCAGGAAAGTAGCAGGCGCACCACCACGGCAGTGGCAGCACCGTGATCAGAGTAGTACCCAGAGAGGTGGTTCTAGCAGAGGAGTGGGGGGAGATGGTAGTGGGGGCGGCATTACGTGGTCTTTCCATCACCTCTAGTCGGTTCACGTCAAGCTCCAGGAGATGACAGTTGGGACCACGGACAGCTGCGAGCCTTGTATGTCTACGATCCTACAGAGCATGATGTGATAAGAGGTACGCTCTATAGCTCTTCTACTTCATGTAGTAGAACTGATAGACTCTGTTTGTGGAATGCTTTCCTCCCTGCTCCTTGCTTGAGATGTTACCAGGGTGGCATGAGCATCGGTGTAACCCTGTGTTGGTATGATAAATGGTGTGAGACCTTTTTTTTCTAGTCGATGGTGTTGGCTCCTTCGCTCCCCGAGCATGTAAGAGAGTCCTGGTCGTGGGACATCGACTGTGGAAGCTTTCATGAACAGATATCCTTTGGTGTTTCACCATATGGATATTCTGAAGGAGGGAATCACCGGGCCTTGTTCCAGCTTCGGGCGGTGATTCCAGTCGTGGCGTGCGATGTAAGGGTTCAGTCAGGGATGTGAGCTTCCCCCGAGGTCCTTCGGACTGTTTGAGACCGTGTAGAGGGATGGCGAGGTTCCCTACCGCCTTTCCCTAACCCCAAAGTCTGGAGTGGGTGCACGACATCGGCAAGGGCCGACCTCGCGTGAACGGATGAATTCTTTGGTATGTGTGCGGTGACGCCGAGCTGTACGAGGGTTCTTCTGGGTATGGGAGAGCCAGGTGTGGGCTTAGTACCCTGAGATGTTCCCTGGTTTTGCATTTCGCAGACGAAAATATTGAAGGAGGGAATGATGTAAGAACCCAGTTTTTGCTGCAAAATACTTTGAAATATTCTTGATGTTATTCCAGAATAGCGCCTTCAGACGGCGTGCGATTCCATGCCCCGGAGTGGCCGAAATTAAATTTTCAGTGCGTTCAAACTGGAAACGCCAAACCAATGAGATAACTCCTAAATGGTGATCCATATCAGAGATCCGAGTATATGGATGGGTCCGGAATTGGTTGTTTACCCTAGGAACGACATAAAATCTTTCAGCACGGGATGTTTGGATCCCTCGCTCGCCTTCGGGACGTTAAAGGGATAAATTAATTAATTAATTTATTCATTTAATGGTGAAACACTAGTATCTCTTAAAAGGTGGCTCAGATTGGATAACTGAGGGCACCGTTGAGTTCAGAGCATACTGTTTACCATAGGAGGGGTATAAGTTTCGCGGGCGTGGGCTGTCCGTGAAAAACAGCCCCAAGGGCATTTTCGTAATTTGGCGGCCTCAGGTGCTATGTTTAATAACATTTGAACATGGCCTCAGATTAAAATTCCGAGATCGCCTTTGTGCTCGAGAGGTGGTGTTTATCCTAGGGGAGGCTTAACCTCGACCCTGCTGAGGGTTCGGGTACGGGGCCCACGGGCGGGAGTTTAAGTGTTTTGTTTTTAAACACTTCTCCCCCCTCTTGGTGGTTCTCCCTGGCGCAGCAACCCTCCCCTATCCTCCATCTCTGGTCAGGAAGCTCTGGCATGGAGACGGCATGGCGGCGGATCCTCTGTGAAGCTCCGGGCAGTGCCCAAGTGGTAGGCGGTGTTCGTTTGAGTTTTAAATCCTGAACCCCACGTTGAACCCCAATTTTAGCGTCGATTTGTTGATTTCTCTTTGAGAAAATTCCATGGTCGCGTAGTAAACATTATATTTTTTCCATCGCTTCTTTCGGAATCAAAATCCGAGTTGCGAGGAGGCCGCAGCGGTCCGGCGAAGATTGCAGGAGTTTCGGGAGTTTTGGAGGTTTTCCGGCGGTTTCAGGCAGCTCCAGGCGGCGGCGGCTTGGGCTTCAGGCGACGCGGCGGACCCCAGTGGACGGCGGCTGGCTTCAGGGTGGTCTGCCGATTCCTCAGCTGGCGGCGGCGGGCTGGCCGTGCTTCAGCGGCGTACGCGGGTGACGAGGGGAGTCGGGCTGGCCGGCTTCGCCGGTCAGCGGCACACGCGAAGACCCGGGGTTGTCGCGACCCCGACTAGCCGGCAGAGACCTGCATCCCGCGGGTCTCATGGATCAAACAGGGACCGACTGAGTTGGTCCGAGTTGATGCGGTGCAGCCCGCGCAGTGAACCGCGGGCCACGGTGGACCGGGCGGTCCGGGCAACCCAGCCGCGGACCGCCGGCTTGGAGGGGGTGGGTCGGCCCAGTCCCCCCTGTCTTCGTCCGATGATGTTAAAAACATCATAACTCGCAATCCGAGTATCGGATTCATGTGCCGTCTACGAAGACATTCTCAATGTAACGAGGCAGAACTTGTGAGATGGTTTAGGAATTTTTAATTCCCGAAACGAGGGGCTCGGGGGCCGACACGATGTTAAGTGGTTTGACATTTTCTTCGGGGGATCTTGTTTTGGACGGCGCAGATGTGTCTGACGTCCGATTTAAGCACCGTCAGTGTCGTTGGAACCCTGGCGTCGAGGCGGAGGTTTCCAGAGTGGTTCCAGGAGTTAAATCTGGAGTTGATGTGTGGACCCCACAGCCCGTCTTTTGAGCTGCGTGCAGCTTTTCACGACTTTTTCATCAGACTTCCGTTCGGGGCATGCGAGCAGTCGTTTTTGGATGTTTTTCCAATGGGATTGCAACAGTGCAATCTGCCTGCACTAATTTGGCACGAGGGTGCGGGGCCAATGAGGGCCGTTTGGGTGTCGATGGTGATTTCCCATATTTATCACCGGGCAACCGTTTTGGACAAGTGAATAGTCCATCTTGTGTGCTTTTTTGAGAGGATCGCAACGGTGCGATCTGTTCATTGAGTTTCGGGACTGGGATACGGGTCCCATGTGGCACCGCTCGTGTGCGGTGCACCGGAATGCATCTTTTTCTTCGGATATCTATTTCCCTCATGTGAGTAGTGATTTTGAAGTGTTTTTCTGAGGGGATCACAGTGGTGCGATGCGCCCGACTATTTTCGGGGCCGAGGCTCGGGATCAGGGGACACCGTTTGGGCGTGAGGTGTTGTTGGTACCTTTTTCGTCAGATATCCATTGGAGATGAGTAAGTAGTCGATCTTGTGTGTTTTTCTGCAAGGATTACAACTGTGTGATCCGTTTGGTTTTCTGGAGCCTTTTATGAGATCTTATTAAATGTGGAAATGTGAAGGTGTCCCGAGGGCGGTTCTTCTACTCTGTTCGTAGCGGACCCTTGGCGTGTGAGTGTGTGCACTCTCGTGTGAATGAAGTAATGCTTGAATATATGTGATTTGTCGTGCCCCAGTCATTGAGGTGGCAAGTTGGAGATGTTACGTCACGCCTTCGCGTTGACGTTGGGTGTCGTGTGCACGATACCCCTTGGGCTGAAAGTGAGGTATACTATAGGAGTGTACGGGAGCGCTTGGTGGTACGTGTGGTTTGTACCTCAGACGTTTGTGATCTTGGTTGGGGTTAACTTGGGGCCACACGTTGTGTGGGCCCCAGGTGTGTGTCGTGTTCTACTTTGCGTACTTCATACCTCTCGCGACGTAGAGGGTCCCTCGGTTCTCTTTTTTTGACCATCGAGGTTGAGTTTTTCCACGTGTCTGTCCTCTAATGTTTAGATCAGCAGGGTTGAGTGGTGTCCCCTGGTTTGTTCTGGAGTCAGGTGGTTGCAAGATACCCACTCCATGTTCGGTTGGCCAATGTTGCACCATCCATTAGGGATGGACAGATCAGTTCTGCGTTTACCCTCCAGCGGGGCTGGGCAGTGGGTTACTCATCGACTTCTTCAGGTTTACCCATCAGTAGGGACTTGGTAGTGGGTTTCTCAATGACTTCTAGGGTTTAACCTCCAGCAGAGACTGGGCAGTGGGTCACCCGACGCACTTAGGGTCTACCCTCCAGCAAAGACTGGGCGGTGGGTCACCCGAAGACCTCTTAGGGTCTACCCTTTAGTAGGACTTGGCAGTGGGTCGCCCATCGTCTAGTTCCAGGTCTACCCTCCAGTGGGGATGAGCAGTGGGTCACCTATTGACTTATTCTAGGTCTACCCTCCAGCGGGGCTAGGAAGTGGGTCGATTGATAATGTATTAAGGTCTACACTCCAGTGGGGTTGGGCAGTGGGTCGCCAGATATGTATTAAGGTCTACCCTCTAACGGGGCTGGGAAGTGGGTCGCCTGATAATGTTTTAAGGTCTACCCTCCAGCGGGCCTAGGCAGTGGGTCGCCTGATAATGTATAACGTTCTACACTTCAGCGGGGCTCGGCAGTGGTTCACCTGATGATGTATTAGGGTTTACCCTCCAGTAGGGCTGGGCAGTGGGTCACCCGATATCTGTTTATGAATTATCCTCCAGCAGGGCTGGGCAGTGGGACACCTGTTGGCATTCCAGGCTTAGTACTTTCTACTAGGCCAGTCTGTGGCTTTCCTCCATGATTACCGGAGCGTGACCCTTGGTTATACGGGTTAGTGTTGGAACAACATTGACTTTGAGGAGACCTCTCGACTGCGGGGCAGTGACGAGTTGTGGTTTGACGTTCCCCCAGAACTCTCAAGTATGAGGGGCACTTTCCCCACCAAGACATGTTCTTGTGACGTGATCTAAAATCGTGTTGGCGAGTCAGTTCCGCCCAAAGTGGACAGTGTCGAGGTGCGGGGATTGTGCTCCTTGGCTTGCGGTTCAGGGCAGACGTGCAGGATGTTGGGCATCGATGGTGTTACTTTTGGGACTGTTGGAGACTGATTTTCTTGGGATGAGTTACGGGATAGAGATCCCCTTACGACGTTGTTTGAGATTCTTAATTGAGCATAAGGATATGTATATACCTTGTTTTCGGTACCCAATTCTTGGGTTTGGTTACTCTCCTTCCAGGGGAGGCGAAGACGCGCGGGGTATGCCATGTGCTTTCCATGTCTAGCTTCTTGTGGTTGGACGAGTCTACTCTCCTACTGTAGGTAAAGAAGACTCGACGGGAAGTTCATCTTCTCACCGTTTCCAGATCCTTGTGTCTGGAAGAGTTTACCTTATATCCTCTTGTTGGGTTGAGATGGACTCTTTACGGTACTCCTTACTGCACTTTCAGTTGTACTCCTCAACTATTCCATGTTCGCTCTACTGCTCACCCATCGGTACCTCCTTTGTTGCTCCCTCGAGCCTTCGGGGTATCCTACTGAGTATTTTTATACTCACCCCTTCTTGGGATATTCCCACACTTGGTGTGCCCTTGAAAATGATAGATAGGTTGGTTGTGACGTCATAGGAGCTTATGATCTTGGGAACTTGGACCGTGTGGGGTGGTCGGAGTCGGGTTCCAGGTGGGGGACCCTTCCAGCTGTTTCTTTTTGTTTACCTATTGCTGGGTTGTGGCACCTTTTCTAGTTGGGTGCATGTTTTTCCCCTTTTCTTTTTCAGTTTACCTTCAGCACTTTCTTGTACTGTTTAGAGTTCGGTGCACTTTTGTGGGATTTATTTATAGCAGTTGCTCCTTTTCTTTACTCATCTTTTCTTTTACTCTGCACTGTTGCATTGAGTGTGCTGCGTATGTGTGTACATGTACTTAGGAGAAGGCCTCCCCGAGTTGTTGTGCCTTCGGTGCTGGTCTCCAGCCACTAGCCAATAAAGGCGGGCTTGGGGTAGTTGCAGCTCGATCCTGAGTAGGTTCGGGTCATGACAAAGGAAGTATGAGTTTCTACTAATGCTAGAAATAGTACAAATAAAGGTTTTATGGAGGGAAATTATTTTTCACATCAAAAATTATTTGGACAATGGTCTGCGATTCCCCTTCCAAGGTGGTATATGGAATGATTCATATATTAGTTCACACCATGAAAGGATCCTTAACTATTTTTTCATTAAAAAGGGGGATCATACACCATTTATTTTGGTTCAATGGATGTAATTCATGGGAGAGGTGATTAATGTTTTAGATATCTTATTTCCCCCTAATTTTATGGAGTTCATGGTGTTGAATTCAGCTATGTTTCCACTCTCATGTATTTAATTTAATATTTTCCATTTTTCGCATTTATTTTTATCAATTATGGCTTGTGGATCTGTGTTTATTCCACCAATGACTAGTGAAATTTATAGAAATAAAAGTTTTTTTATTATCATATGTCTATGGGGACCCAATATTTTATCTATACATAATCGAAAATAAATTTGTTAAAGGCACATCACAATGTTTTTTAGTATTTTTTTGTATTTTAGTTAAAATGGCTATTAGATGTGAAATATTAATTGGTGATTTATTCTATAATAGGTTCCTGTTTTTATGTGAATTGACAGCACCCCATTTCATGTGGTTTCAGAATTAAGAATATGGAGAGAGTGTTTTTAAGTATTTATTATTATTTTAATTAAATGAAAATTTTAATTTCAAATGATTATAATTAATTTTGAGTGAAACATTATGTTAGATAGGTACATGCTTGTGGGGATGACGTTGATCATAGTTCGGTGCTCGGTTAACTCCATTTTTCAAGTTGGTTCCTCCTAAGATAAAATTTCATATTTATATTTATACCAGGGTGTACCTGCCTTTATAATTTAACATGTTAATTAATAGGTAATAGGGAATAAATGTTCCCTTGGTAAATGGTGTTAGGGAGTGTATAGCCTCCTATTATATTCATGCATTATCCTTAGAACATTGATGAATTAGGATCACTTGAATTGTAGAATCCTAGGATTATATATGTATATTTTTTTCATTTGATATAAACATGAATTATTCCACATCTGGTTTTACTCAGAGCCTTGAGTCTAAAAAAACTATGATATAGTATTCTATAATTAACCAACCATTAAAATTATAGTATGAATAAGAATAACCACATTATTATTAAAATATATAATTTTTTAATATTATTTAAATATATTGATTAAATCATAATAACTATCTTCTCAATTATCAGTAAATTCAATTTATTCTTCAAAACATATTTTCCTAAAAAATGGTTCTTATTAAATATTATGGGAAACATAATATAATTTATTTATTAAAATTTTTGAAAATTTATTTCATTAATATTATATCATTTTTTAAATAATTATATCAGTATTAACATGTGTCGAAATTTTTTTCCTAAAATTAATATGTTTTCAATGAATTGTAAAAAATTAACAATTCACAAAAAACAATATCATCCATTAAAGTACATAGAAATTATCATTTTATTTTAAATTGATCTATAAATTTTATTAGTAAATTTATATGAAATATTACCTAATAAAAATGTTTTGAATCAATGTTATTCTAAATTGTGGTATAAAAAACATTTTTATACTTAAAATGTCATCTTATTTAAAAACCATTTTTCGAGGTGATTTTTGGTTTTCTATTAAAAATGATTTCTGAAAATTACAAAAATTTAATTTTATAAAATGGATTTCATATTTTCAATCTTCATTTACCATTTTTAAGGCTTCCACTTTATTCTTTGGTTAAAATGGAGAGTAACAACACTAAAAAATTGTTACGATGGTAAATGTTTATACATGTTGGATTTAGTGGTCAAACTAAGATGTAAGTGTATTATTAATAATTGAACAGGTAAAACTAATATTGGATTGAAATATTTAGTCCATTTATTATCTTTAATTTCAATACATTACCATATTGAATATGATTTTCTAAATTTGGCATTAATATATATTAATCTTTTCATAAATTATGATTGTGTCCTCTCAGCATTTATAAATGGAAACCCCCTCTAATCTCCTCTCTATGCATTAAGATACTCATATATTAGAAAATAAATAAAAAATAATTTACTAAAATGAATCACTATTTCGAATAGGTTCTTTATTGATCATAATACCATCCAATCATTACTTGAGATGCAGGACACTAGAGGTTTCTAAATAAAGAGGAATAACTCTTAAAGGAGTTCATTAAATTTTATTTATGCATAAACCATCTATAAACATGAGTTTTATATATTAAAATTAGTAATATAGTGTCACAAATATTCCTAGATGTTATTATTATAATTTAACAACCATTTTCACCTCTTTTATTTCAAATGGGAAATGGAAGTATCACTCATGAAAACGTACAGACTAATGCCTGGACAAAGCGATATGAATCATTTTTCATGAAATAATCACATAGATGTTTATTATGGTGGATTTTATAAATAAATATTATATATATTATTTAATAATTATTTTTTAATGTTAAATTAATATCTATTTCCATTTCCATATTTTTGTGAGATAATGAAGATATAATTCATGCATACTTATGGAGTTCCATCTCCACAAAAAATGTCATTTGTTTTTCTATATCGACCTTAATGGATAATTTTAAAAATGTCTGTAATAAATATATATGATATTTATATCATGATTAAAAAATTAATATTATTTCACTATGATAAATTTACAAGATATGGAACATTCAAACTGAAACTTTCACGAAAATTAAAACAGTTAACACATAGGAAATAATATTTTAATAAACAATTACTAATATATGGTTTTTCAAATGTTATAATCAGATCAAATATGATTTTAAATTTATGAATATGGTACTAGAATAAATTTTATTTAAATATAAATTTAATATATGTTAGATTTCAGTTCTTATAAATAATTTCAATCTTGATGTAAAGGTTCTTCATTAATTTTTTTTTTGCTGAGACATGTTTGTGGATATACAAATACATACCGTTATGAAGTGTATATAACTCTACTTTGACACGTTATATTATTTATAATAATTATTTTTTTTTATTTACATTTATAATTAAAATTATTTCATCCAAGTCATTTTATCCAAATGTTACATAAGTATTATGGATTTTATGTTACATTTAAATTTTTACTGGGATTGTTTATGATTAAATTTACCAAGATGAAATTTTTCAATATTTCATTCTAGAAAAATTATTTTATCTTCATATTTTTATGTGAAATTTTTAAATGTTTCAATTTAATTTCCTCTTTTTATGTTCACAAGAGAAAAAGATAATATTTTTATGGAAAATTAACTCTTTTTAAAATTCATGAAGGGGTATCTTTCTAACATTTAAATATTTTTATTTAATCATGTTCAAAATTGTCTTCCGTATTATTTTAAGAATGATCAAATTTATTTTCAACCATTTCATAATTTCAATAAAAATATTTAATGGGAATATTCTTTTCTTATTCAAAATTGGGTAATTTTTACATTTTACCAAAATTAAGTAAGGGGTCATTAGTTTAATGTTTACCACATAAATTAATTTTCTATATTTCAATAATTCAATTTTATATAAATCTTACAGTACATGTTTAAAAATTTATTTTTAAATATAATATATTCCTTAATATTTTATAATATTTTATATTTTTTGTATGTTATTAGAAAATAAAAAATATTTTTCCCTTAAGAAATGATCCAAGGATCATTAAAAAGAATTTATCATCTATGATAATGTATTTTAATGATACTTTGGCTTTAAAATGTTTATGATTCTATTATATCATCCTTATTATTTTAATGGATGATTTATGGATATGATGAGGAAATATTGATGAAATAGTTTATCATTTCAATGGGTTTTGTTATAATGGAATGATAAATGTTTTCATGATCTTGGGGTATATATATGATTGAATTTTAATAATTCAATGTATTATTACTCTATAGAACTATAATGTACTAGGTATTTTTGGATAACTCAAGATTTTACTATGTATCCTATACCTTGATTTCATTCAAAAAAAAATTAGTGTCTATAAGTTTTAATGTCCATAATTTAATATTTGGACTTTATTTCATGTCTATAATGGTATATGTTGACATTGTATTACATTTATGTGATTATGAGAAGGGCTAGAATTTCTGTTCTAGATATAAAAAGTGAACTTTTAACATTTCTACATCTCCACAATGTTATAATTTTATGTTTATTCCACATTGCAATGTTTATGATTTGATGTCATGAAAAATTATTGATTATATATGATTTTTCAATGTTATTCGTTTTCTATATTTTTAGGTCAAATAATTAATACATAAAAAATGACTAAAGTTATTTAATTCACTTGGTATGATTATCTGTTGATAATAACATTTTCTCACACACTTATGGTCATTATATTCTTTTATATGATAATTGACTAATACCTCTGATTATTACCATTACAAAGAATCTGAGGACACCATTTCTTATGTTTTCATTACCTAGGTATTTATGGAAGGTTCTATTTATGATATTTATAGAAGGGTAACATTACGAATAATTTTATAGGTGTTTTTAAATATCCATTATTAAATAATATATTTTTTCTTATTATTATCTTATGAGAATAAAACATTATGTGTATGGGATGTGTATAATGGATTTATGTGTTGAATATTATTCTAAAATGGGGTTATATATATATATATATATATATTATATTTAGATCACCAATTTTTTTATTATTGATAGGTTTAGTTAATTATTGAAATGATGGTTATGGAACATTGTTGAAAAACCAAGGGATATGTCTATGTATCAGATAATAACCTAAACCATTTTTAATGTAGTGATTGTTTGGATTTACTAGAAATTAAATAACATTATGGTTACTAGAAATTGGATGAGACTATGGTAAAAATTCACCTAGGGGTAAATACAATGATAGGGGCATACTGAGTATTAACATGATTATCACTAGTGCACGATGTGTGGCCTCAATGCTAATCAAATAATCAGACACTCCTCGGGGAATTATTGTGTTTAAATTTATCTTTATAAAACTTAGTGAAGTATTTTAATATATGATGATCATGAATTACATTGTTTAAACAAATAGTGTGATATATTGATAATAAGGTGTCCTAATTGATGAAATCTTGAGAATTATTTTAATAAATAAATGCTTTTTCACTCTTTTTTTTATAACTTGATGCCCACACTATATTTTTAGTTTGAGTATTTAAAATGAACAAGAAAGAATCATGTGTATAAAAAATGTGTGGGGAAATTCATTGACCAGACTCGTGAACAAAAAATTTCTTGGTAGCTAGGATGAAATATCATATGACTATGATAATTCAAATATCTAAATATATGATTACTTACACAATTAATTCTGAAATTCTAAATACATCAAAAAAGGGAGAAGGATTACATTGAATATTTTATAAAAAAATTTCCACCCTCCCTATTTTGGTCTCTTTATCTACTTGTATTTTAGTAATGGGTCAATGAGATGAAAAATATATTTTCTATAGTTCAGTGCTCATACCATGAAAATTTTCCCTAGCGGTCTATTACATTGAAAGAGATGCTGATCAATATGGGTATCTTAGCAAGAATATAAGGTAAGAAGAAAAAATAAACTGCATAAAATAGTTTTAGTTTCAGTTTATATTATTCAATATGTAATAATCCCAAACTCTTCATAAGTAGTATGGATTTTAGGTTACATTTAAATTTTTATTGGGATTGTTTATGATTAAATTTACCAAGATGAAATTTTTCAATATTTCATTCTAGAAAAATTATTTTATCTTCATATTTTTATGTGAAATTATTAAATGTTTCAATTTCATTTCCTCTTTTTATGTTCACAAGAGAAAAAGATAATATTTTTATGGAAAATTAACTCTTTTTAACATTCATGAAGGGGTCTCATTCTAACATTTAAATATTTTCATTTAATCATGTTCAAAATTGTCTTCCGTATTATTTTAAGAATGATCAAATTTATTTTCAACCATTTCATAATTTCAATAAAAATATTTAATGGGAATCCTCTTTTCTTATTCAAAATTGGGTAATTTTTACATTTCACCAAAATTAAGTAAGGGGTCATTAGTTTAATGTTTACCACATAAATTAATTTTCTATATTTCATTAATTGAATTTTATATAAATCTTACAGTACATGTTTAAACCTTTATTTTTAAATATAATATGTTCCTTAATATTTTATAATATTTTATATTTTTTTTATGTTATAAGAAAATAATAAATATTTTTCCCTTAAGAAATGATCCAGAGATCATTAAAAAGAATTTATCATCTATGATAATGTATTTTAATGATACTTTGGCTTCAAAATGTTTATGATTCTATTATATCATCTTTATTATTTTAATGGATGATTTATGGATATGATGAGGAAATATTGATGAAATAGTTTATCATTTCAATGGGTTTTTTTATAATTGAATGATAAATGTTTTCATGATCTTGGGGTATACATATGATTGAATTTTAATAATTCAATGTATTATTACTCTATAGAACTATAATGTACTAGGTAATTCTGGATAACTCAAGATTTTACTATGTATCCTATACCTTGATTTCATTCACAAAAAATTAGGTGTCTATAAGTTTTAATGTCCATAAATTAATATTTGGACTTTATTTCATGTCTATAATGGTATATGTTGACATTGTATAACATTCATGTGATTATGAGACGGGCTAGAATTTTTGTTCTAGATATAAGAAGTGAACTTTTAACATTTCTACATCTCCACAATGTTATAAGTTTATGTTTATTCCACATTCCAATGTTTATGATTTGCTGTCATGAAAAATTATTGATTATATATGATTTTTCAATGTTATTCATTTTATATATTTTTATGTCAAATAATTAATACATTAAAAATGACTAAAGTTATTTAATTCACTTGGTATGATTATCTGTTGATAATAACATTTTCTCATACACTTATGGTCATTATATTCTTTTATATGATAATTGACTAATACCTCTAATTATTACCATTACAAAGAATCTGAGGAAACCATTTCTTATGTTTTCATTACCTATGTATTTATGGAAGGTTCTATTTATGATATTTATAGAAGGGTAACATTACGAATAATTTTATAGGTGTTTTTGAATATCCATTATTAAATAAAATATTTTTTTCTTATTATTATCTTATGAGAATAAAACTTTATGTGTATGGGATGTGTATAATGGATTTATGTGTTGAATATTATTCTAAAATGGGGATATATATATATATTATATTTAGATCACCAATTTTTTTATTATTGATAGGTTTAGTTAATTATTGAAATTATGGTTATGGAACATTGTTGAAAAACCAAGGGATATGTCTATGTATCAGATAATAACCTAAACCATTTGTAATGTAGTGATTGTTTGGATTTACTAGAAAATAAATAACATTATGGTTACTAGAAATTGGATGAGACTATGGTAAAAATTCACCTAGGGGTAAATACAATGATAGGGGCATACTGAGTATTAACATGATTATCACTAGTGCATGATGTGTGGCCTCAATGCTAATCAAATAATCAGACACTCCTCGGGGAATTATTGTGTTTAAATTTATCTTTATAAAACTTAGTGAAGTATTTTAATATATGATGATCATGAATTACCTTGTTTAAACAAACAGTGTAATATATTGATAATAAGGTGTCTTAAGTTATGAAATCTTGAGAATTATTTTAATAAATAAATGCCTTTTCACTCTTTTTTTTATAACTTGATGCCCACACTATATTTTTAGTTTGAGTATTTAAAATGAACAAGAAGGAATCATGTGTATAAAAAATGTGTGGGGAAATTCATTGACCATACTCGTGAAAAAAAAATTTCTTGGTAGCTAGGATGAAATATCATATGACTATGATAATTCAAATATCTAAATATATGATTACTTACACAATTAATTTTGAAATTCTAAATACATCAAAAAGGGACAAGGATTCCATTGAATATTTTATAAAAAAATGTCCACCCTCCCTCTTTTGGTCTCTTTATCTACTTGTATTTTAGTAATGGGTCAATGCGATGAAAAATATATTTTCTATACTTCAGTGCTCATACCATGAAAATTTTCCCTAGCGGTCTATTACATTGAAGGAGATGCTGATCAATATGGGTATCTTAGCAAGAATATAAGGTAAGAAGAAAAAATAAACTGCATAAAATAGTTTTAGTTTCAGTTTATATTATTCAATATGTAATAATCCCAAACTCTTCATATTAAAATTGAGAGTGGTTTTCTAGATTTGAAGTTGTAGAATGATGAATCAATTGAAACCTATGAAGATAAAGATACAAGACCTTTAAAGTATTCTTTATATTTTATAAATGACCAAGAAATAAAGATTTATCAATTCCATAATAGTTTGAATCCTTGAAAAAATTAATTTTCCACCCCAAACATTGGAATATATGAAGAAATAATTTAATTTTCACACTAAGGGAAAATGGAAGCTGAAAACCATCATGGTTCTATCTATAAGAAAAATAATATAGAGTGTAGTGGAAGCTCAATTTTTCTTTCATGTAAATGGAAGAATAATTTGAAACCTCCTTTATACCAAATATTTTAGTAAAATAACTCAGGTAATTGCATATAATGAATGAAAATATTTTCCTGTTGTGGGATACCTGACCATCATGAAAAATAATTCAGAAGTGATGTTAAAGGATAATCAAATAAATGAAGGGATAGAAAGATCATACAAATACTCCACCACACTTCAATTATTTAGATGCATGTAGTTTTCATATCAAATGAAACTATTAATTAATCAATGGTATAATGAGTGAAATATGCAACTATAACATTTAATATTATAGGAAAATGGGAAATCTCAGAATATCAAAACTGCTAAACTAGGTAACGTGAATGACATGGTGAAAGGTACACTTATCATTCACCCACAAAAAATAATGTTTTGTTTGATTATAGCTATATCAAATATTTTATTTTAAATTTATTTTCTATTTTTATCACATTACCACATCATGGAGTGGATGATTAGTTTATATTGAATACTCCTAATCATATAATTATAACATCTCATGACAGTATTTCAACTCCAATAGAATACTGTTGGAATGCTCTTCTAATAAATCATATTATTTCCCCTATAGTTGAATTTGATTATATTTTTTCCATATATTTTCTATATATATATACCATATCAATTTTTGAGGATATCAATTCATGTTTGATATTTCATATTAAAAAATGATTGTCTTTTGGTGTGGGGATGATTATGAAAATCTAATTGAATTTACATCTCTTACGCATGTCATTAAACATGTTCATGGGGGTTATTTATATCATATTTTCTTGGAGGAACTAAACATTTAAGATATTCTTATTTTACAAATTATTTTTGAGGTATTATTGGAAGAGTTTCCTTTTAATCTTCTAAATCATGAAGGTGAGTATTTAATTGAATTGATAACTAAGACTACTCATTTTGCAAATAATATATATATAATAGTCCCACTTGAGTGGTAATAATTAGAAAATAAACTCTTTTAGAATATTGGTAAGGGATTCATATTACCAAATAAGTTCCCATGGGGCGAACAAGGTATTTTATTTAGTAGAAATATGGTTCAATGCATCTTTTCATTGATTATCATAATCATTAAAAGATCACTATCAATGATAAGTTTCAATTATCCTATGTTGAACACTTATTTGATTAGTAGAATGAATCTTAATACCATTTCATTATTGACCATCATTGGGGATATCATTAATTGATGGAAAATAAAGAGGATATACCCAATAAAAACGTATATATGAGGTATAGTCAATTTGAATGTATTCTCATTCAATTTAGACTTTTCAAATACCCCAAAAATCAGAAGGGGTTTAATGAATTAATTCATTATATATTACCTTGATAAATTTATAGTATTATTAATAAATGATATTATTATATATTATAAGATCAATAATGATCATAAAGAGCAATTTAAGATTATGTTAAACAGCATACGTAAAGATAAAT
Organism: Viscum album; assembly: GCA_963277665.1. Classification (NCBI taxonomy): domain Eukaryota; kingdom Viridiplantae; phylum Streptophyta; class Magnoliopsida; order Santalales; family Viscaceae; genus Viscum; species Viscum album. The sequence goes on from OY728137.1 coordinate 1,516,664,889, forward strand.
TTTATTAGAAAATCAGAATGTTTGAATTCTAGTTGTAAAAAGTTTCATTCATGTTTCATATAATGTATATCAGTGGAAGAATTAGCGAATGATGTCATTGAATAATGTCCAAAAACAACAATATAATGAAAGATACAATGTGTTTTAGGTTGATAGGATATTAATGGAATTTTTTGACATATTTCTCATGGATATAAAATCTAATAACCATGTTGTCTATGAAGGGAGCCATGTTCCTTTGGATAAATGAAAATGATAAAAATTTCATATAGCTGAATACATGGTTGTTTAGTGAAACTATACTTATTCTACCCAATATCAAGGAAGTGTTTGTGATCTATAGTTATGTATAAGTTATGGGACTAGAATTCTTCCTTAGGTAGGATGATATGGTGATGTCTTATGAATTGTAATAATTGAAAATCTAGTACTAAAATTATAGTAATAATGATTTTTATTTGGCATTAGTAAATTTTTCACCAAAAATAAGGTGGAATTACCATTATGAAAAAATATTTGACCAACATATTGATCAAAAAATCATGAATTGTTTATTCAAAGAGAAATAGTTAAATATGTTCCAAATGATATGGTTCATTTTTATTAAGGATTATGGATGCTCAATCAATTACCACCCTATGAAGTTGAACATGGTGGATGATTCACCAAGTAAGGAAAACCCAACCAGTTATTTACTTCGATGATTATAATATATTTAATGAGTAAGTATTTTTAGAATATTGATCTTGAAATAAGATGAAATGGGACATATAATATATTTCTTTGATTAATTTTCAACCATCCATCCATGTGAGGATTAAAGAGGTGAAAATGGGGCATGTAGAACAGTAGAAGAAGGTAAAAATTCTTCTATGTTCAAAAATGATTGTGATTAAATTATATTTTCTAGCAACCAAGTATGTATCCAATCAATTAATGAATTGAAAATGGAGTTGTTGGATAATTCTCATAGTTCTCCAGTCTATATTCATTATGGAATTATAATTATGTATAAAATATGAATGATTATTTCTTGTGGGGTAACAATAATATAGATGTTGAAGAGTATTTATATAGGTTCTTTTTTTTATGGAATGTAAAGTGAAGATAAAAAATACAAGGGGATGTTAAAACCATTAAATATAAAATAATGTATCAATGGAAAAAAACTACACGTTTTTTCATCAGGATCCCAAAAACATATTATGTGTTTAATGAAATATTGATTTTCTACCACATTAAAAATTAATCCCACTTAATTGATATTAGATATGTATTAAATCATGATAAAAAATTTAGTACATATATATAAATTTTGTAAGTGGTTTGGTTGAATGGAGTACCACATTATGTGGTATATAATCAAGTTCCATGGATTAATTTAAAAATTATCACATAATTATTCAACAAGATCAATATATAGAGATGATTTTCGATAATATGTATCATCCTCACAATGACAGTCACTTTAGGAGGAACATTAATACTATTTAATACATGTTGAATTCTTTCTCTTTGTATTTTAAGGGTGTTTGGGATCAACACGTTCCTTTTGAATAATTTTTTCACAATAATGCCTTTCCATGTTTAGATGGATCCTTATAAAGACTTATATGAAAGTAATTTATGTAATCCATTGAAATTGGATGGCTTTGGATAAAATAATATATTAGGAACTCAGATATTATAGGAAATGGTGAAGAAATTTAGATCCATTTATCATCACGTTAAGGAAGCTAAGAGTCGACTGAAGAGTTATGCAGGTAGTTCTCATTGTGATCTAGAATTTAATGTTGGTCCGAAGGTTTTCCAATAAATTTATCCATGAAATAAGGTTTTCAGATTTAAAAAATGAAATTCAATATAGTGATATAGAATATCTTTATAGATTCTTTATTTAATTGGGGTGGTTTCTTATTGTTTGGTTCTTCTACCGAACCACTCTCAAATTTATAATGTGTTCCATGTATCTCTCTTGAGTAAGTATGTACCCAATACATAATTCTCACTAATATCATCGATATAAAATTAGAAAATTATCATTCTTTTGAAGAATTAATAGTAGAAATATTATATCATTGGGATAATTTTCTATGGGATAAGACTAATTTCCTAGTAAATTTTACCAGGAGGAGCCATAAATTTGAGGATGTTGATGGGAACCGGAGGATGTGATGAAATAGAGATATTCCAATTTACTTATATTATAAGGAAAAACTTTTTAGGGGGAAATTAATTTTAACTGGGGATTATTTTCACAAACCAAAATTATATATATTTTTTCTATTTTAAAAAATATCAATTATTGAATTTTTTGTTTTACAAGCATAACTGAAACTAATTGAACAATGATATAATATACTATTAACACATATCCATTAATATGTATATATGAATAATAATCATTACATCATGAAAATATGTAAACAAATTATATAATAGAAATTTATATATTTATTCATAGTAAATAAGTTCTCAATTTGTAGTTAGGTAATTTTAGGCGTAAAAATATCCTTTCATGAAAAAACATTCATTAAAATGGTTTTTGTAACATTTTTTCTATGTATACTAGAATTAATATCAGCCAATATAGAAATTTATTTTCATAAAAATAATATAAACTTCCAAAATATGTAATCAAAACTAACATAAGCTGAAATTTTGTTATTTTTATAAAAAGAATAATTTTTTTTGTGAAAAGGAAAAAATCTATTGATGATATAGAAAGCTGTATTTTATACTAAAGTATTAAAAAGTCCCATTTTGATTTGAATTGATATTAAAATTTGATTATAAATTTTTTATTTAAAATAATATATAAAATTTCAATGGAAATTATACATAGTTTTGGTAAAAAAAACTTATATACTTAATAGGGAGAATGGTGGGGGAGCTCCTCTTTATCAGCAACAATGTTACCCTTTCGATTTAGGGTTTCCCGTCATGGTTTTCCCACATTTCCTCAGATTTACTCATATCGATGGAGGTGAGGAGAAATGTTCTCCTCATATGGGTTCAAAGTCTGTCAAACCAGATCAGCGTCACCTTGATGAAGGCAATGTACATGGAAGTCGTGTAGATTCCACAACTATAAATCGGGAGTTGCATCGTCTTGAGGGAAGCAATGTACACAGAATCATTCTTCATGCAAGTTTAATCTAGGGTTTGAGGGGGCTAGACGTGGTGGGATATGCCGAAGGAGTCATATCTGGTAGATCTGCATTTCCTTCCTCTTTTACGGAGGTTGTGGGTGCTTTTAATGGAGGCAAGACCTCCAATGATCCTCAGTTTGCCGATGATGGCACTTGCGGGACTCTATCTTGGGAAGCTGGTCTAGTTGGGTCCGGATCTATTTTTGCGGCAACCAATATTATGTTTGGATTCATTGAGGTGATGGATGAGATACCTTAATCTCCAGTGGAGTGTGGTGATGCTCGGTGGGCTGCAATGGGGTTGGTCACGAATAATGGTTAGTATGTGTCTCAGCGTGCTATGATGGAGATGGCTAAGAATACTTTCTCATCTGAAGACAAATACTATAACAGAAGAAACTTTACAAATTTTAAGAATGCTATCCCAGATCTAATTGTGAAGAAGGGTGATACTGCTAGTGTTATTTCCAAAAAGAAGTTATTTTTGATAGATTCAAGACTTGGAAGTTCTCCATCATTGCTCGGATGATACTCCCTGCTAGGGAAAAACATTGTAATGTTGATGACATCATTCAAAAACTCACCTTAGTATGTAATTCATCTAATTGGAAATGCACACCCATAGGTAGATGTTTCTTCCACATTATTTTTCCATCAGAGGAACTGGAGCGCAGAGCTTGGGAGATTGGGAAAGTTTCATTAAAGCCAGGTCTGATCCACTTTTAAGAATGGGATTTCCAGTTTAACCCATTTGCTGTAAAAAGTACTCACGCTCAAGTCTAGATTAAAATTATTGGACTTAATTGGATTTTTTGGCCTCCCAAAATTCCTTTTGATATTGTATCTACTCTCTGTATTCCAATTAAAATGGATCAAGCCATGAATTTTTCAAGGTACGAACAATTTTCTAGGGTTTTGGTATAGGATTATTTAAGCATGTTCTTAACTAACCATATAGTGATGTCGGAATTGGATAATGACACACCTCTTAAGGTTTAATATGAAAATCATCCTCATTCTTGTGCGGACTCTCAAGAAATTGGGCATGTCAATGATAGATGTCGTAAAAATGTGGTTTGCTCCTTTTTCTCTATAGAAGGGCATCATGAGACATATTGTTGGAGGAAACTGAAAATTATGGCTATGGTAGAGCATGGTGGTGACAGTTCAACAATGGGGCATGGTTTTGAGTTCAATGATGGAATGAGAGAGAAGAAAGAACAGAATAATGGTGGCAATAACTCCTCAATTGATAGGAACATGGAGAATATTGATGATGGTCCTGCATGAATGACTGAGGTCCTAATTCCAAAGCAAAGAGAGGAGATTAATGATGTGTTGGGTAATTTTAAACCTTGCGAGGATATGGGTCATTGCACGCCGATTGTCAAACATGATACCGAGGAGCATCCCAACCCGGGTAATAATGAAAATATCTCAAAGATCCAAGAGTAAATCAATAAACTAAGAGAAACATAGGGTATTCATGGAAAATTGGATGATAGTGATGATGATTCCCCAAAAAAACATTCATATATTCAGGCATTGTTAAAACGGAAAAACGTTATTGTGGATGATGATGGAATTAAACCCATCCATCCAAGGAAATCAAGAAGAAGGAAAGACTATTCATACCTTAATCCAACCATGGTTACCCGGTCTCATGGACACATTGACTCTGAATTAGAATAGTATGACAGTTATGACTCTACATGTCATCTTGATTATGAATTTGGATGCATCTTTTTTTTGTCTTTTCATGAGGGAATAAATGATTGTATAACCTTGTATATCTTTCTTTCTTTTCATTTTCATTGTTTTTTTAATAAAAAGTGATTTTTTCATTGGCTTGTTTAAAAAAACAGTTATATACTTAACAATGCATTTTTCTGAAAAACTATTATACGATGCATTTTTTGGGTTTATTTTAAAACTAATTTCTAAAACGTAATAAATTATTATGCAATAAAATGCATTCCATACTATTAATTTTATTTTCCAAATTCATTAATGATAAAATTTTCAATTTTCATGCATAATGAATAGTTAAACCAATAAAACTTTATTACAATGGTTTAGGTTAAAATGTTCTTACAAGTGTTACACCCATATATAAGGGTATGATTGAAAATTAAAAAAATTTGAATCATATTTTTGGATATAATTTGATACTATATTATCATAACTAAAATACATCGATATTTTTAATCATTTTTTTGAGTAATACATTATTATATTTTTTAACCTTTTATAAAATTCCAAGTGTGTCACCGCCCCTACATATCAATGGACACCCTCAATCCACTTTTCTCCAAATTCAAGACCCTCATAAATTAAAAATATTACTAAAATGACACAACATCCTATTAGTTCTATTATGATCATAAGACAACCCCTTCGAGGCTTAAGGTGTGATCCAATGGAGGACTCTAAATGAAAAAGTATAATTGTTAACCAAGCTATTTAAATATTATTTCTTCACCCAAGTTCTATAAACCCATTGTATATATCATTAAATTATGAATCAAGTGTCATAAATAAACTCATATGTTATTATGATAATGTAAAAACCTTTTTTTATCTAAAATCCATCAAAAGGGAAATGGAATTATCCCTCGTGCATATGTGTGGACTACCACCTCGACAAAGTGATATAGTTTATTTTCTATCACTGCATCACTTGGATGTTCATAATGGAAAAAATTATATATATATATATATATATGATATTTAATTTTTAATATTCATAATTTAATTATAAAATATTATTTATATTTATTCCCTTATTTTATTTATAAATTGAAATCATTTTTCATGCGTATATATAAGTCGTTGTCTCTATAAACATTACAATTAGTTTTTAAACAAAAAAAAGTAATGGATGATTAGAAATATTTATTTAATTAATATATTAGTTATTTATACCATGTTTAATATTATTTATATGATTTAATCATGATCAAATTACATGGAACAAAACATCCAAATCTAATCATTCATGGAAAAACATGTAATTAACTCTTCTAAATGATAATTTAAATAAATATTTATTAATAAATGGGTCTTGAAATTTATTATTTTTAATAATAAATTTATTATTATGGTTATATTATATAATTATAAAAATTTAATTTAAATTATGTGATTTTAGAGTGGTTATGAATAAATTCAAACTTCAGGTATCATTTATTCTTATAATTTTTTTACTGTGATATATATGAGATTATACACCGTTTTATATTTATGACGAGAATATAATTATTTATCAAAATTATATATCACATATCATTTAAAAGTAGAATTTACAATTATAAATAAAATAATTTAACCCAACTGGTTTTGATAAAAAAATAATCTACCAAAGCAATAAGGGTTTTATATTACAGTCTTATTTTTCGAGGGAATGTTTATGCTTAAATTTTGAATTATCAAATTTTCTCTTCTTTCCCTCCCAAAAACTATTATCTTTGTTTTATATTTTTAATTATTAGAGATTAAAACATTTACTTTCATTTTTATATTTAAAAATTATCAAGATACAAAAATATTTTTCTTATAAAAAATTGAAATTGAATTACTATTTGATTTAAAATATATTCCTTCACAGTATATATTTTCTTCAAAAATATTGAAAATATTGGATATTATCTTCTGATTTTTAATGTAATATTTAGATATTTTTTAATTTATAAATATATTTTATTGGAAAATACATATCATTTTCAAAATGATATACATTTGACAATTTTTACAAAATGGGAAAGGAGGATCTTTTAACATTTACTCCATGAAAAACAATTAAATCCATCATGAATTATCTTATCTTTGATGCTTTAATTGTTCCAATTAAATAGATATGTTTTACTTAATATATCTACAATTTATTATGTTTAAAATTAGTGATATTAAAATGAAAAGGGTATTTTCTAGAAGAAATGTTTCAATTTTATTTAAATGTAACTTCTAATATTTGATAACAATATTTAACATTACATATTCTTCACCAACGATATTATTATATGATACAATCATGTTTTTAATTTTGATGGTTTATGTTTATGATGATGAAATATTGATGGAACCCATTTTATTTTACATTAGTTATGTTATGATGAAATGATAATTATTCTCATGATCTTTCAGCATGTATAAGAATGGATTATGATAATAAGACAAGTGGTCCCATTATATACCTCTAATGTTTTAGGTGAATATGGATAACTTGTAGGTTAACAATGTTATATGTGAACTTATATTTCATGTTTAAAATATTATGTGTGAAGCAGGTTTCATTTCTATAAGTTAGTGTGTGTTCCTTGATAAATGAAAATAATATCACACTTAAACCTGGTATTATATTGATATATTTATGACAGGACCAAACATGAACATATTTAATTTATTGGGTATTATTTTATATTGATAATTATATTCTTTTGTGACCTTATGGTCAAGATAATATTATATATGAAAATTGATTCATATCTACCATGATTACCCGTAAAATGAATTCAAGCTCACCCATTATTATGTTTTCCTTCCCTAGGATTAGAATTACAGTTGTAAGTATGATATTCCTATAAAGGTAATAATACGAAGAAAATTGCGAGAGATGATGAAGGACAATTATAAAATAAAATGTGTTTGATTCTTTTATATTGTAAAACTAATCCTTAAAGGTTTTTGGGTGTTTATAATTGTATTATGTATTGGATATTGAACTAAAATTGTGCAATATTTTTGTATGTTATGTTTGTGTCGCGTCATTGTTTATCAGAGCATAGTCTAGATATTTGTGGAGATTAGGATTAGAGAATTTGTTTTAAGACTCTAGGGATAATTCTGTGTATCAGATAACATACAGATAGATTGTTAATGTAGGGATTGTGTGATTTTTCTAGAAAACATATCATTTTCTTGACACTATATAGTGGATTTCATTGTGGAAAAGTTGAACCTAGGGATATAAACTCTGATTGTGGCATATTGTACATATACTCGATCAAAATTGATGCAAAATTAGTGGTCCTATGATTAATAACCAATGAAGAAAATCTTGAGGTATATACTTAGGGATCACATATACATTAGCAAACATTATAAAATATATGATTAGATAATGACCAATAATTACCAAGGTTAATCAGAAGATGTGATATATTCATAATAAGGTTTCATAATTTAAGGAATCTCATGAATTATTTTCATGAATATATTTAGCTTAAATATAATTTTTAAAGCATGATTCTTGCATTTTTTTATTAAATATATTGAACAAGTATTATTTTTTTGAATAAAAAATGTTACAATAAATGAAATGACCAACATTACAGGAAAAAAATTAATTTGGAGATGGGATGAAAAAGTTCATATATCTCATCACTCAATTATCTCGTGATGTGAGTGGTAATACAGATCTTGTTGAACATTGAAATGAACCCTGGAGGGATAAACACTCTTTTGGAACTGTTATTATATAAATTCCAACCTCATTTATTCAGTTTTTTTAAAAAAATTCAATTAAATGGATCAATGTTAGGGAAAATATATTCCTTGTTTTATGATATTTAGACCATGACAACATTTTCTTCACATTCTATAACTTTTAATGTGAATTTTAAAAATTTGGGGATCTTACCGAGAGTAAGAAGAAAGAATATGAACGAAAATCCATAGAATGGGTGGATTTGGGAATTTTATTATTTAAAAATTTCTTTCCTAAAACACTTTATACTAAAATTAGGGACCTTTTATAAATTTATTATAATGACGGTGAATCCATTAGTACATATGGAGAAACATTTAAAAGAATTTATGTGTATTCTTATGAATATATCATTGAAACATAAATCATTATTGAATGATTATTTGGTGGTTTTAATAAATGTATTTTAATATAATTATCCATTATAGAAATTGGTTGTAATGAAGAAATTTTTTGATGTGTACTAATAGTGGAAATATAAGCTGAAAACCCTAATTTTTCAAGAGATAATAAAAGGGATATGGATATTGTTGAATGAACTAGTTCTGTTTCAGATAGAGGGAAGAATAATTTTCTACCTGCTATATAAAAATGTGGAAAAGTGATGTAATGAAATTTCTTGAAATGAACATGATGATTTTTCAAGTCTGGGAGTTATATACATCATGATAAACATATCAAAGTGATATGAATGGGAATATCAATGAAATGAATTTAGGGAATCGTAAACTAAATAAATAAACCACTCATAGTTTATTTAAATTCATGGGCTTTAGGTATTATTTAAATTAATTCTGTAACCCATGGTCTATAGATGACATTAAGCCTCAGAAAAAGTCAAAAGACAGAGGGAAATATCATGCAATCACAACAACAAAAATGGTTTATGATAATGCCATGGTGAAAGGTACACTTATCATCCACTCTATAATTTCAAATTTATTACGTTATTCTTCTTATTGAAACTCTATTATATCATTTTAAATTATAAGGGTATCACATTACCACCTCAATTTTTAGACAATGAGTTAAAAGTGAAAACTATTAGTGGTACAATTATCATATATTAGTGGTATTTCATCTCTCTAATATAATTGTTTGTGAATTTTATTCATATAAATATTATTATTCTACCTCTTGTTGAATTTGATGTCATTTTTCATCTGGATTGGATCTACTTATATAGAACCAATATCAATTTCTAAGGGAGGGAATTCATGTAAGCTATTCAGAATCATCCTATTATCATATTTCTACGTAAGGATGAATATGAACATCCAATTGATGATACATACAATAAATGATATATACATCCTATTATAGAGGAATATTTATATGAAATAGCTATTGAAAAAACAAAATTTGATTTTATTCATATTATATATAATTTTTTCGATGTATTTCTAGAATATTTTCATTGTCTTCAAAAAAAAATTTTAAGTTTAGTTTTCAATAGAATTAATTCATAGAGCTACACCTAATTTAATGACTACATATTGAATCACCCTAATTGAGTTGTATTAATTGATGAAAAAACTCATAGAGAATATATTTAAGGGATTCATGTAAACATGTTCATCACCCTAGGGTGAACCTGTTCTATTAGTTAAGAAAAAAAATGGGTAAATGAGTAATTCCATTGATTTTAGGGAACCTAAAAAGATCACTATCTAGATAGATTATTTGATACCCCTTGTAGATGACTTGATTGATGAACTTTATAGAGATAAAAACATTTCAATGATTCACCTTCATTATCAATATCTCCATTTGGTGGTCAAGAAGAAGTATATAACCCAAAAAAACTCTTTTATGAGGTAAGGTCTTTATGAATTAATAATGAATATATTTGGAATTAAAAAGGATCCCACTATCATAATAGAATTAATTAATAGATTCTTTTTTTATTAGTTCAATAATTTTATGGTAGTCGTTATAGATGATATTAATATATATTAAAATATCAAAGAAGTTCATGGAGATCATTTTATGATTTTTTAGAATACCATGATGAATAAAATGGTGTATTTAAAATTTAGGATGTCTGTACTCTAGTTGCAAATAGTTCCATTATTGTTTCATATAATCTCTAGTAAAGGTATATCAGCAGATCTTTAAAAGTTGGACGTTATTATGAAATGGTCGAGACTAACCAAATTAGCTATGTTTTTTAGATTTTTTTGTTAATAAGATACTATCATTAATTAATTAATTAATTATCATTTCTATCCAATTAAATAACCACTTTTACTCAAAATGGATCCATGTTACTTTATAAGGATAAAACTTTTACAATAATATTAGAGAAAAAATAATATTATTCAGCACACCAATTATTAAAATACCTTGTCGAAAAGAAGGGTTTGTGAACAATAATGATTCATTAAAAATGGAATATTATTTATCCACATGTAAATTTATATGGTGAGATATTATTCATAAACCCAATTGAAAATTAGTTAGAAAAATTACTCCACTATAGATTTGGACTTAGTAGCTGTAATTTTTACATTACAAATATAGTTTCAAGATCATTATAATTAGTCCTATGGTATTTATAATAATCATAAAATATATAATTATATACATATATATAGTTAATTAAATATTAACCAATGAAGATGGTTGATTTCCTAAAAAATAATGATTGGTAAATATATTACTACCATGGGAAGGTGAACAATTTAGTTGTCTCTCTGAATCAAGAAGACCATTCTAGTTTATCTATGATAATGATATAAAGTGATATAATTATTATGTATTTATAGAATATGGATAATTAAATAATTTTTATATGTGAATTTTCATAACTTTCTAAGATGAATATTCTACCATTAATCAATATATAGATTAAATAGGCACATAAAGAGGTTGTGTAATGGAAGAATGAGGAGAGAAATTTTCTTATGATTACCAATGATTGTTATGTAATGATAAACATCAAAAACTGAAAATGTGTCCCCTTAATTATATTTTTAATGATGGATCTATACGGTGAATCACAAAGTTCAACACTATCTATTCCTCCTAGACATATAATAATTTATATGGATATAAAAGAGTATATATAGTGGGATATCATGAAGAGATATATTATATAGTATGTATCTGTATGTTTGTAATATCATATTGATAATAATTAGAGGTATATGTATAGTTGTATATTATAACATTTACCCATAATAGAATTGAAATGGAAGAAATCAGCACATATTTTATCATCACAATTCTAAAAACATCTAAAGGACATAATACTATATGGGTTGTAGTTATTCACCTTATGAAGATAGAACAAAAAATTTCTATAAGATAATATTTCTCACTTGATCAACATGAAATGATATATGATTAATATTTGTTAATATTTTATAGAGTGCCACATTATATTATATAACATTGAGATCCATGGTCAGCTCAAAGTTATGGGGATGTCTTCATAAAGCTCAAGATATAGAGTTAACATTTAGTATAATATAAGATCCTCAAAAATATAGTCAATTTGAGGGGCCTATAGAAACCATTGGATATATGTTGAGATCATTCTCTATGGATTTAAATATAGGTTGGGATAAACATCATCCATTGGTGGACTATTCATAGGAAATAGAATTCAATCGAGTATTAAAATGCCTCCTCATGATGTCCTCAATGGAAGGAGGTTCAAGAATCAAATTTATGAGGATAAGTTTAGAGAAATAAAATAATTAAGACCAATGATAATTGAGTAAATGTAAGATATGGTTGGATTAATTTTGAAACACGACATGAAACCTTAGAGGTGAAAATTGATTTATGCTGAAAACCTTCTGAGAGATCAAGATTTATATGTTGGTGAGAAGGAATTCTTGTGAAATTATCAATTGAAGAGGGTTGCATGATTCAAAAAAATGGGAATATGAAACCTAGATATATCATCAAATTATATATTCCTGATCCAATTTGGAATGATTCTTATTGCGTATAACCATCAGCAAACATCACTTAAGTTAACAATATGTTTCAAGTATTTCTCTAGAGAAATTACAAACTTGATCTATTAAATGTACAAAAAACAGGGTTTATACCATTGGATCATCATGTTAAATATAAAAAATAACTTGTATATATATTTTATTGCATAGATGTAGTGTTGTGCAACAAGACTAATGTCCTGGTTAATGTTATCTGGAGCAATGAAAAATTCAATAATACCAAATGGGAAAAAAAGGATATAAATAAAATATAGATGTACTGAATTTTTATAATATTAGTGATGTCATTCTATTGGATATTATTATTTTAATAGGATTATATTGTAATAAAATATAATTTTATATATTTTTGTCCCTATAAAAAACACGAAGTATTCGATAGATTGTTTTACATGCAAACTATGTCTAAATTAACTGATATATAGTTTACCATTATAAGCTTGTCGTTAAATTTGTTTTAGGAATAAGAATAAAAACATTATAAAAATTAAGTAAAAAGGTTTTATATTAATTATATATATATATATATATCCATAATTAATAAGTACACATTTTTAAATAATGTTATTTTGTGTTTTAAATTTTGTTCATAAAAACATGTTTTATTTATATTATATGCATGGATATTATTGTTAATTTATAAAAATGTTTAAATTTTTTTAATAAAAGGGTACTATTTTTATAAATCATATCAAAATTATCTTAATGAAAAATTTTGTTGTTAAACTACAAAGATTAAATTTTAAATGAATAGTAAAAAAATATGATACTTTAGAAAGCTATATTTTCCATTCAAGTATTTTCAAATCCCAATTTTTTAAATTGATATTAAAATATTAGTAGTTAATTTTCATTATATATATTCAGATAAATTTCCATTAAATCCTCAAAATCTATTATATTTGAATAAAAATATTAAATTTAAAATTCATTTTTTGGAAAAAATGTATTTCGACCCCTTTTGTGGGATTTTTTTAAAATTAAATTCTTCAAATTAATGAAATTGAATTTTATCAAATTGAATAAATATTTGAATTAAAAATTTCCTAATTTTGTTAATGAGTCATAATTCATATTATATCATGACATGTAGTAAAAAATAGTAAAAACCTTCCATAACTACAGTTTAAAGAGATTCGTAGGATGTGTTAAAAAAATATAAGTGTAATATTTCTTGTTAAACTTTTATTAATGTGACATTAAAGAAAATTTTATACCCTATGTTATCATAACATCTAATACTAGTCCATTTTTAATCATTTTTCATGAATAATACATAGTTATAATTTAATATTTTAAGAAATTCCTAGTGTTCCCTCTCCTCTACTAATAAAAGGGCACCCCCTATCCTCTATAATACACAGTTAAGGAGACCATAAAATTATAAAATACCAAAAAGAATAATTCTATAACATCCCTACTCAAAATATACACATCCTTCTTTGATAGTTATATTATCATTTCAGGTATAATGGTGTAATGAATAGGAATTTTCTCAACAAAGATGTATAACTCTAAACTAATCTCATTAAATTTTTTTATTCTTCCACCTTATATAAAATTATTTAATCAATAATTAAATAATTAATATAGTATCATTAATATAATTATATGTTTTTATTATGGTTTAAAACCATTTTCACCTATTTTATTTTCAATGGGCTATGAGTGTTTTACTCATGCGTATATAAGGACTTCCTCCTCTACTAAGCAGAATGAAACTTTTTTATTCACCACCTCACAAGGATATTTATATTGATGTGTATGAAAAATATATTTGATATTTATTTTTCAGTAATTATTCTACAATTAAAAAATATTTTTATATTTATTTCATTATTTTCTTTATAATTTAAAAAACACCATTCTTGTATACGTTAAGATTATCATCACCATGAAGGTGTAAATAATTTTTCAATATCTATCATTTATGGATAATTATAAATATTTTTATAAATAATATATGTGTTATTTATATAATTATTAAAATTATTGATATTATTTATCCATGATAAATATACATGTTCTAGAAATTATGGATCAAAACATTCCTGGAACAATAAATATTTAACAGACAGAAATAATGATTTTAAAAATTATTTATGAATCAAATTAAATTTTAGGTAAGGGTTCTTAGTCTCAATTTTGTATCATTGACTCATGTTTTAGATTATGCACATATTTATATTTATGAGGAGTTTACTCGTTTTATTTGGTATGTTATATCATGGATAATTCTTAATTCATGGTATTTAATGTTACGATTAAAATCATTTCCTCGAATAGGCATTGATGAAATATTTACAAGGGTGGTAAGGGTTTTATGTTAAAATATCATTTTTACTGGGACTGTTTATGATTAAATTTTTTTGAAAAATGTGTGTGATCATTATATCCAAAATAATATTTATTTTTATAGTCAATATATTTAAAATTTTATAATTCTTCAATTCATTTTACTCTTTTATGTACTCAAGAGACAAAAAGTATGCTTTTACAAAAAACCAGCATTGTTTTACAATTTGGTTCTGAATATTTTTCTACTATTTATATATTTTTATTCAAAATAAATAAATTTCATTTCAATATTCTTATATGGTTACATACAATAATATTTACACACTATTTAATTTCTATAAAAATGTTTAAAAATTATCTTCCTTTCATTTTTTAAACATGCTATTTTTAATTTTTTTTAAAGAAATACAAAAAATATATGTTTTAAATGCAATAAATGAATGAAATTTCCTATATTAATTAATTATGTTTACATTGTATATTAATTTATATTTTTTTGTGGTTATTTTTTAGAAAATTTTTTTCTTTAGTAAATTTTATATTTTTTATATTCTAGAGAAGTGATTTCAAAAATAAAAGGTTATTTTCTTCAAGAAATGGTCCATAGATATTTAAAAGGAATTCCCCATTTTGGATAAAATAATTTAATGGTACTTATGATTCCTTTGGGATATTATTTTATAATACCATATTTATTCATTATCTAGATAGTTTATTGTTATGATGAAGAAATATTATCGAAACACAATTTTATTTCTATAGGTTATGTTAATATAAATGATCAATATATTAAATATCATGTGGAATATATATGAATGGATTATAATTATTTGATGGGTGAGTTTGCTCTAGATCTCCAATACATTGGTTAAACAGTTTTCACTCATGAGTTAATTATGTTATTCCTAAACTGAATTTTATGCTCACATAAGTTTTCATGGAAGTAGTTCCATGTCGATAATTTAATGTATGAACCTATTTTCATTTCAAGAAGGTTATATGTAGACCATGTTTTATATCTATAAGTAAATGTGGTTTCCTGATATCATCTTCTTATCATTACTAGTGAATGTATTATTATTTATACATGTTAACTTTGTTATAAGATTACATTACTCCAAAATTCTATGGATTATGATATTCTTTCATAGCTCGTGATGGTTTATTTATGATCACATAATTTTATGGTTTTTTTCCTTTATCATCAAAAATCCATATTTCATGACTCATGATAAAATATATATAATTGATTGGGTATGATCATCTATTACTAATTACATGTTCTAATACCCTTATTATAATTATATTCTTACATATGATCATTGATTTATATCTCTGAGGATTACCCTTACAGATCTATTTAGTTTACCATTTATTAATTATTCCTTCCCCAAGATTTGATGGATGGTTCTATGAATGATATGTATAGAAGGGTGATAATATTAAGGCCATTTTGGTAGATTTTAAAGATCATTATAAAATAAGAATCTTTTGTGTATATCCTTCGAATACACTAAACTATTGTGTTTATGAGGTTGTCCTAATTTTTTTATTAATAGAATATTCATATAAAATGGATTAATATTTATATATATTATATTTGGTTCACCTCATTGATACTGCATCCCTAGGGGATGAGGGTTTTGTTCTAGATGATAATGGACCTCTATGAGGTTCCAATATGTGAGTTGAGATGAACAATGGAAAATTGTGTGTTCCTATAGATAGTAGTTAAGTTTGAGAGTCTTGGAATAGGTTTATGATGGAAGAGACATGTGTATGTATCATGAGTGATGAAAAACTAACTTCTAAATATAGAGGTGAGTCTTGATTTATTTTTAGTGGGATATGATTCATTTGATACATGACCTATATGACATAAAGTGGTTCCATATATGTGATGGGATATGTGATCTAACTTAGAAGATGTGAGATTGGGCCCATGTATGGGTTTTGGGATTTTTTTTAGAAATGGAATCAGAATTACATGGGGTTTATAGTTTGATACATTGGGATGGTCCCTAGGTAGTGGGACACAGAGTGATAAGGGTTCATTGAATAGTTGGATCAATCCTTATGTTCAATGTCATAGGGGACTTTATCTTGAGATGTCACCATAGAGTGGTGATATTGAGATGTTATTATTAATATAAGATCAGAAATTGCATAGAAACCCATTGGATTACCTGATGGGCTGTTTAGATATGTCTTGATGTGGGGATATTCCTTGAGTAACTAATTCTCTACAATAAGATTGTGATCTTTGTGACATCATGCATGACATGCCTGTGTTTTGTATGTTTGATGGAGAAACGCATAGACAATAAGGATTTGTTAGTGTTATTCTAAATCCTTTGAACTATATGGGGTATATTCAATGTGATGTTCATACCAAAATAATGGTATTTTTTTAGTACCTTTCTAGATGTGGCTTGGGTTGGTGAGCATGTAATATCCCTAAAGTACATAGGGATGAGTCACTGTTATGAGGATTACCAATTATATTAGGTATTGGGTTGAGGGCCATTATATTCATGGATTTTATTGGTGTTCATAAATTGGATCATTCCTTAAGTAGGATAGGTTGAGGACCTCACTAGTGGTTGTATATCATTATGAATATAGGAAAAAATGGATAGTGTTATGAGTGATTTTCTATGGGGTTTTAAATGGATGTATGACCATGAATAATTTTTATGCATATTAGGTTTAGGATTGGGTATTCACCTACCCATATTATTCATGTATGGTCTTGGAATCAGTTATGGTGGTAGATAGAAATTAGTGGATTCTATCATGGTGTTCAATTAGGTATGGTTGGCAGAGATAATTTCTTTTTTAGTAGACAATTCACCAATGGGTCTTTTTACAACATCCAATGCGGTGTAACCGTGTTTACTTTGTGAATACTCATTGAAAATTATTTATTTCAAAATATCATTTTTACATGTATACACACTAGTGAAGACATGTATTAACTGTTCATTGTGAGGCACTAGTGAGTTATATTCTCATATTATGCATCAAAATCTCATTGTACATCAAGACCATAGGTTTTTATTATATTTTAGATTTGAGGAATTGTAGTGTATTGGGAAGGTGAAGGTTAAACATATTGGAGACATGGTTTTTGAGACATGAGGATGGAAGTGGTGCTGGTTTATGTGTATTGTATTTTTTCCTTATAATATGGGACCACCTTATAGGGTAATAATATTTATATTTTGTTTGATTGAATGATGTATATATTGAAATTTTTCATTATTCATACTCTAATTCTATTGTTTGATGCCTTGTTATTTTCTTCTATTTTTATGGCTATAATTCAGGGGAATAGTATTCCTATTAGATATATTAGGTTTTCACAACTACTCTGAATTCTATAGCATGTGGGGAGGTACACATCTGGTCATGCGTCTCACTGGATTAGGTGGGTTATGTGTTGTGGGATAATAATATTGTATCATATATTTTTTTTATCATTTTGGGGGATGTAAAATTGGCGGTATAGTAATGTGTTAGAGACTTTAGTGGATATAAAATAGTTTAATTCAGGGATCCTTTTCAAATACAAAGATAAGGTAAGTAGGGGAATGGGATTTTTCTCTTTGTTTTTTGATGTTAATGCTTTTTGATCACACGTTACATGACATGAATGGAGTTTTATATATTTTTTATTTATTATAGTGGATTAGCTCATTTCCTTTTTATAAGAGACTATGTTCATGATTCATAATAGGAATTTATGATTCAATTGGAAATCATGGTATTGTATGTGGCTATTTAATAATGATAGGTCTAATTGATTAATGTTTTAACAACAACTTGTCATCTATTTTCAAATATTACTCTTTCATGTAATTTTACATAGATGGACTAGGGGTATTACTTTTTGATCACAGTTAAATTGGATAATATAGTGAATGGTTCTCTAGTGATGGTAACATATTCCCCTCAAAAACGGATCTATATATACCCATCATGAGTTTTTATAGCATTGATTCCCTAGTAATGACTAGATGATGGAATGATTTTCCTAAGAGGTGAATAAAAGATGGGTACTTGTTTACCTAAGAATTATGGTCCCCTGGGATCATTGTGATGATGGTTTGATAATTTAAAGTGTTAATAATAACTTATATGGTTTTTTCACATTAATATTATTGGTAGAAATACACATAACTTAACCGTGTAGTATTTTTAAAAACATGATATATTATAGATAACAGAATGAGTGATCTACATGAGCGATTATATAGAGATAGGGATATTCTCTTGGTATTGAGGCTGGTTTTGAGGGTAGTACCAGATGGGTACGTAGCCCATTTTTATAAGGATGAACATTGATGTAGGGTGGTGTTAGATGTCATAAATTCTTGCACATTTTTTAATTCTTCATGTATATATAGTGATCATACTATTAGACATTGAGTGAAAAAATGGCTTTGTTTTTAGAGTGAGATTGGCATGAATTGGGGCATGGTTAGTGGGACACACTCATATTTTTTGTTTAAATGGAACATAACTCAAGGGATCATAATTTTTTTAGATCGGTTTTTAGGTGAAAATTAAACCATTGGGTTTGGGTGAGACCGAGTATGATTGTGAGTTAGAAACTAAGATATGGTTCTTGATGGGTCATATTTCCTCAGGGATGTGAGTGTGAATTATTAACGCTTTTTGGAAAACTATTGTAGTGATAAGGATGATATGCCTTGTGTGTCTTTCCTTCCTGGTTGTGTTGTGAATTATGAATGGGCCCATTTATGGGTATTTTGTAAAAATTATAGGTTTTGTATGAACGTTATTGTAGTTGTGGTCGTAGAGCTATTGTAATAACCTCATGGTCATAGTGGCCCGCTATTTTGGTGAAATGATAGATATCCCTCATTGGTGGATGGTGAAATTAGAATTAGAAAGGGTACCACGGTTTGGTCAATCCATGTGGATTACATGACAATGACTGTTAAGAATGTGTGGTATTATAAGCTAAAATGATATGACAGTCTATTAAGAGGAGTGATATATATTCTCTGTTAGAACCCATTGTGTTTTTCGATTGATGAGTGGTTTAATAGAATCTATATGGTGGGAAATTGACTATTGGATATTAGAGGGCATGATCCACAATGTAGTTGGGGCATTTAATGTATGTGATGTTTTCCTCATGATCTGATAATTTTTTGTGGTTGGTGTTTGATTTTTGAACATAATTATGAGTGGGTGGCCCCGTCCAATCATTTAATGAAGTAGTAGACTATGAATGGGTCATAGAAAATGTTATTTTTAGTTCAAAGGTTGATTATACCAGTAATCCTATAGTGGGGAACCTTATATTAGTCAAGTATTAATGACCACTAGTATCTAATATTCATGGATGTGATGAGACAGGTAGGAGGAAAGTTATAGGAACCCTAGTTTACTATTGTGAGGTACGATTTATGTTTCTTTGGTTCCCGAAAAATAGTGTATATGAAATTATTATGTGGTTGCGAGTTGAGTTGATGTGTTGAAATCAGGAATGTTGTAGTTTTTGTGTGATGTGAGGGTGCTTCATGGGGTGATCAATGTTTTTGACATTTTTCATGAGGTGAATAATGACACATTATATGATTTAGGGGATGAACCTATGATTTGAGAGATTATCTGGGTGGTGAACCTTTTTCATCATGTGATTGATGGGTGAACCATTTTTTCACATGATTCGGGGTGTCGATAAATTTATGAAACATATAAGGTTTCCCATTAGAATGAAAATGATTTAGAAGCATGTGATATCGGTTTTAATGTTTGGGGTACCTATGGGATTCTATATATGGGGTCATTATTGATAAAACTGACATGGAGACACATGTTATTTTGATAATGTTTCAGATTTTATTACCATGGTTTTTGGGAAAAATCATCCTGAGGAGGTCCTATTACCAGTCTTGTGTGATGATGGACATGGTCGGGGTGAAAATATGTCAAGAGCATCACGTGGGACCTGATTAGACACTCCAGGGAATGATGGATATGAATTTTTGTTAGGTGATTCATATGGAGGGGATCACGATGTATTAAAATTCACCTATATGAGAAGACGTTTATGATGAGGAGAACCACAATACTTGAGTTGAATCAGTTGAAAACAATATTTAATTTTTTCTAAAAGAGTATGATGATTTCCCTCTAATTTTTGGAATTGGTACAAAGCCTATGGGTTGATGTTGGGGGAATATTGAATTTACTATATAGAGTTGTGAAGGAGAAGTGTGTATTGAAGTTAAAGATGGTACAAAATGAGTTATATATGAATTGAAAACAGTAATAGGTCAAAATATGTGGTTTAAGGGTTTTAAAAAATTATTAAGGATGAGAGGCATTATGATGTAGAGTTTGTAACACCCCATGGATTTCCAGTTGCTATGTTGTGGAGTAAACTAATATTCTGTCTCTAGTGGATGCTTTTTTCCTAAACATGACTTAAACTATAGTTCAAAATGTTGTAAGAAATTGAAATTAAATGTTTAGTTGTGGATTGAGATTGTGTAGGTGTCAGGAGGTTTTGGGTCAGTTTTAGAGGAAGGATGAGAGGCTGTGGATAATATAAATGTCATGACCCGTCCTCAGGGCCCGTGCCGTGACTACCCCAAGTCCGTCTTCCATAGGCCAGGGGCTGGCGACTAGCACCAAAGGCGTAAATCCCTATAAACTAGGAAGGAATTGCCTTTATAAAACGTAAACACACACACAACCAGAGTACAAGAAGAAGAAAATACTAAGTAAAGCAGTATAAAAAGAGATGAAAGTACAAGGGGCCGAAATAAAAGCCCAACATAAAGGTACAGCTACAACTGAAAGAAAGTACAACTGAAAATACAAACAGCTGGTAGATGGAAGCAGCTCCTAGATCATCTTCCGGGTTCCTACCTGAAGAATACGTACAGATGTCCTCCTCAGCACTTCATGCCTAACGGTCCGATCTGTGTGCCGTCACGCTGAGTGTCCATATCCGGGTACTGTCCAGTCACCATGCACTCTGCCTCGATCAGTGTTGTTAGTCGTCTGCATCGAACACAACGAGGTGCGGGCATAACCCGTGTAGGGGTGAGTATAACAATTCTTTGTAGGGAACCCGGGACCCTCAAGGTCTCACAAAATCCAACAAGGATAAATCAAAAAGAAAGATCTCAACAGATAAACCTTAATTATTTATATTCCCATACATATACCTATGTTATCAAGTATCCCAACTCCATCATGAATAAAACAAAAAGGTAATATACTCAGCTCAAACCGGGATTTTCATTCATGATGTCGAAACCATGGCTATTGGAGAACTCCTCCTCTGTCCATTACTGTAGTCCTATCACGACTCTGAGCCACTACTCACTAACCTTAGACTGCTGAGGTATTCCTCCTGTCAAGTACCACGGGTCTGTCACCCCAACACAGTAGCACTCCCCATTGGGCTATTCAAGTTACTCTCAATCGAATCGGACAAGAAGCCATCATGTCTCAGCCAGCTACAAGGTCTCTATACTCCGTACACAAGTCTTGGGGAGGATCCGCTCCACGAGCTACTGGTTGATACTTCCAAGTGTCACATAATCTCACATGGAATTATCTCAATGTACCACTTCATTACAGGGGTCTCAACGCAACAGACGGCGCGTCAATCAGACACTCGGTCTGTGATTTGTTAGCATTTCTATTCCATGGGCCCATATGGATTTCATGTAAAATCCAACCCGTCCATACTCCAAATGCTTCCAAAAATCAAGTGTAATATTCCAAAAATACCTTCTCTTAAAAATAACTTCACTATAGTCGAATGAACATCAATCAGATGTTCAGTCCTTAAGTTATAAGCGTTTCCACTCCGTGGGCCCAGTTGGATTCGGGTTCGAACCAAACCGGCCATATACAAAATTTACCTAAACCTTGAGTGTAATATAACAAAATGACCATCCCGATCCATGGATTCCTACGCATCTTACAGTGCATTGATCGGAGGTCCGTAGCTCATGTTATATAAAATTAACCGAAATCTGTCCAAAAAAGGGGGGTCTGGGCCAGGTCCGACCCGGCCCAACCCACCATGGGATGTCCCGAACCGGGTCAACCTGACCTGGGTCCAGGTCTGGCCTGGTAGGGCGCGGCCTGGCCCGGCCCTGCCAGCACGGCGCGGCCCGCGTGGCCTGCCTCGGCCCGGCCGGGGGGGGGGGGGGGCGCTGGCTCGGCCAACGGCCAAGCGGGGAGGGCGAGACCTCCCCCACCTGGCACGGCTTTAAGCCACGCCGCTCCATCTCCGAAAAAGAAAATAATGTTCCGGTATTCTGCTTCCGCCACGACTCATCCGCTGTGGACAGATCTGGTGGCACTCCGCCGCCTTCCGCAGACCACCAGCCGCGCTCTGGTGGTCTATTTCTCCCACCGTCTGCGCCATCGTCTCTCCAGGGACCCGCTCTTCACTATGACGGCTTCAAATCGCCGTTTCAGTTTCATTAAGTCATAACCCATAAATCCGCGCATCATGAACATTACGACGAAGGGTCTGGACTTGTTCTTTAGTTCGTACCCACTGCGTTAGTGGTTCAAATAATAATTAATCATAAAAGAACACCCATGATCGAGGGTATCAATCAAAAATAAAAAATTATAGAAAACAAACCCTACCTCGAATTCGAGGTTCGTTCGCTGTAGTCGCGAAAGATGGACGCCATTTCCATTGACCTCGGGGTGAATCCGACGTGGAAGAATCGTTGGAGAAATCCCTCACGTTCTTCACAGGTGTATTCTTTCTCCCTTAACATGGAGGAAGAAGAAGAATAAGACATGTCATCATTCATTGGTGGAATCGGCGTTCTTCGTCGAAGAGGGCGTCGTTCTTCGTCGAATAACGATGAAACCCTCATCCAAATCTCCAAAGGATCTCCCCACTAAATACTTGCCAACCAAATATTTTAATAGCCGCCTCAATTTTTTAATGTATTGTCATGAAAATCAAAACCAATTAAAAAGGTTGGTGCCACTTAATTAATAAGTCTATTAATTAAATGGGGTGACAACTTCAATAGGTGGGAGGTGGATAGGTTCCTCCTTAATAAATGGGAAGTTGTCAAAATTAAAGATAGAGAGAGGGAGAGGAAGTGTTCTCACAATTAATGTGGGGTTGTCACAATAAAGGAAGAGGAGTTAATTAGGGCTTTAAAGAGGGTTATGGGAGATTAAAGGTGGGTGCTCGTGTGGGGCCCACCTCTCAAATATCCACACATGGGATGTTGGGTGGGTGTGGGACCCACCAATAACTTCCCATGGGAGGAAATAACTTCCATAGATATATAAAATTGTTCTAACAATTTTATTTAACTATATCCAATTTACCCAAAAATTAACTCTCAACCCACATAAAACGCAACTGCGTTAAAGGTCCCCTTAAGCAATTATCGGTGATATGAGGTCATCAGTGTCCTCAGATTTCAATTCTGAGCCCCAGTTAAAAAGATAGAAAAACCCGCACGTATGTATAGTGAATGTACCCAAACAAAACATCAGAAATTAATTCCGGGCACACCGGGCCTTGGAATCATGTGCTGTCAGAAGCTACAGACTCGAAAAATTCTAAGGAATCAGAAAAAAACATTTCCCTGAAAATTACAGGTCTTTACATTACTCCCACCATAGGGATTTATGTCCCCGTAAAGCTACAACACATACTAGGGAAACAAAAGGGGGTAATGAGCATGAAACTGAGTCTCCCGCTCCTATGTGCTCTCTTGGAGATTCCCGTATTACACACGAATTCACACCAGGGGAATCGACCATCCTCATAGGACCCGCTCATGTTGATTCTCAATCTCTACCAGAACCTCCATGAAAGTCACCCCATCATCGATATCCATCTCCCCAAGGTCGATGATTTGTGAAGGGTCATGAATGTATCTCCTCAGCTGAGATATGTGAATGACGACATGCATCCGGTGCAACTAAGGTGTTTGTGCCAAGCGGTAATCCAACTCGCCTACTCTGCTGAGGATCTAGAAAGGTCTGAAGAATCATGGAGATAACTTTCTGCCGTGACCAAATTTTTGTAGACCAAGTCAAGGTGAGACCTGTAGGAAAACATGGTTTCCATCCTTGATCTCCAGTGGCATCCATCTCTTATCAGCATAGGACTTATGTTTACTCTGTGCAGTCTTTATTCGCTCCTAGATGATCTACACCTTCTTCGGTGGCCTCAAGATGGGAACAGTTGTCAACCTATGCCTTAGCTCCTGAAAAGCTCTACTATTATCTCTCTGACTATACGAAGGGTTTCCCCTTCTTCATCAATGTTAAAAGCGGTGCACCAACTCTGGAGAAGTCTGGCTCAAATCTATGTCTGGTCGACTCATGAGTGATCGACTGCACCCACTTATGCATGATTCCATCCTATTCTTCATGGGATTTCCTTTTTTCCAACCAAGGAAAAACCCCATCCAAACGTTGTAGATAAACCAGAAACGTTTTTCCAAATACAGTCAATCTGTGTATGAACGGTGGTTGCCCAGTCCATACCCAAACTAACGTCGTACAGCCTCGACGTTGCCACCAAGATGATCCAACCAAAACTCTCGCGTCAAGGGTCAGATCACACTGTCAATGTAAGTTTGATTCTCGAGTCTCCACCCAAAGGTATCTCCATACATGAGGGTCAATTCAACAGCTTAACCGAAAACTCTAGGTTTGGGACAAGATTCGTGGAAAGAAGGAATGATTTGTATCAATGTCAGTTGTTACAGCAGCTAGTAGTAGACACAGACCGTACCATGAATCATTCTTAGATCCCTTTGGTCACACTCCTTAATCGCTTGCATCTACTCTTTTCCCTTGCCCTCTTGCTCCCTAATCCAGGAAGAGACTACAAATATGGGTGGTTGTAACATGTCGATATGTCCCCCACCTCATGCTACTCTCCTAGCTCTGCATCCACGTATGTTGCTATGTAGAATCATCTGTCCTTAACACTTCCTCTACTTGAAACATATTACATGCCCAAGTCTCTGAGACTAGTGTCAGTTCCATTCTTTCCCACAGCCAAAATTTTCTAGTTGTATCCATTCATCTAAAAAACATTCAACCACAAAGGTTCTCTCTATCACCCTAGAATAAGTAGGTATGCATAGAGGAAATGTGTTGGCCTAGATGTCCTTTAAAAATACCTTTCTCTAAGGTCCGAGCTCTAAAGCACTGATCATATCGTAGTAATCAAGTACCAAGAACTATCGGTATGCCTCAATGAATACTCAGCTATCGAATGTCATCCTGCCGAAGTTTTATAAGCTCTAGAAAACTCTCATCCACCACCTCAAGCTAGTCCTCAGCTGCCTGTGAGTTGGGCTCACCTCGGAACCTAATGGGTATCTGATGATGAAACACGTATAAGGAACTATGCCTACATGTGTCATCTACTGGTACATCCAGTTGTAACTGCTGACAAACAGGTAGTGTTATAGGTGGCATACTACCAGAAGAAACTATCTCAAGCATCAGTCCATGTACCAAAGCCTCGTCACTATACAGACCAACCTCATGGTCACTCACTGGGAAACACTAGAATCTAAGATCACCATCTTCTCTACTAGTGTCTAATCTTGGTGTAGAACTCTAGAAAATCACCTCCAGTCACTCCACTACTGCCTGGAAATCTACCTCTCCTCGTTACCTCAGAGACCTCTACTGCCGGAACTCGTGCAACGTGCTCTGTCGGTGTGCACCGTCCGCTAGTACGGCTTGTGTCATCTACTTCCCAATGGGTGGTGGTGCTTCTGGTACACCACCCTAAAGTTCCAACATAGAAAATGGCTCTGCACCGGAGCCTCATCACTGGGTGGGCCATCATTGGGTACTCTCTCGGAACTCCAACTGACTGTCAGCGTGGAGGAATCCTGAACCGATGCAACACGGTCAAAAGACTATACCTGGTGAGCTGACCTGGTTTGAGCTTACTTAAAGAAAACTTTTGTAAACACACATGAAATCAGTGTTTTCATGCACTAATTCGGAAATAAGTATTCAGGGTCCTGTTGTATGGATACATCGATCGCCGCACAAAAAATGGACTCCCTGAACTGAAAACCACACTCGGTACCCTTAACACTATAGCTTCACAAAAAGGAAATATCAGACTGCTAAGTTCTGAGGTAGAACCGAATCCTCTAATACCAATTTTTCACGACCCATCCTCGAGGCCCGTGTCATCACTACCCTAAACCTGCCTTCCATAGGCCAGGGGCTGGCGACTAGCACCAAAGGCGTAACTCTCTATAAACAGGGTATACATTGCCTTTATAAAACATAAACACACACAAAATGTAGTACAAGAAGAAGAAAACACTATGTAAATAAGTATAAAAAGTTATGAAAGTACAAGGTCCATAATACAAGCCCAACAGAAATGTATTACTACAACTAAATGAAAGTACAACTGAAAAAAAACAGCTGGAAGATGGAAGCATCTCCTGGATTGTCCTTTGGGTTCCAACCTGAAGTATAGGTACAGATTCCATCCTCATAACTCTACGTCTATCGGTCCACTCCGTGTCCTGTCAGCCGAGTGTCCATCTCTGGGTATCGTACAGTCCTCATACACTCTTCCTCGGTCAGCGATGTCCGTCGTCTGCATCCAACACAACGAGGTGCGGGCATAGACCGTGTAGGGGTGAGTGTAACGATACTCATTAGGGACACCAAGACCCTCATGGTCTCACAAAATTCAACATGGATAAACCACAAAGAAAGATCTCAATAGATAACAATTACTTACGTATATTCCCATACATATACCGAAGTTATCAAGTAACACATCTCAATCATGAGGAAAACACAAAGGTCATTGATTCAGTTCAAACTAGGATTTTCATTCACGATGTCGAAACGACGGCTACTAGAGAACTCCTCCTCTGTCGAGTACAGTAGTCCTGTCGCGACTCCAAGGTGCTACTCACTAACCTTAGACTACTGAGGTACTCCTCCTGTCGAGTACCACAGGTCTGTCGCCCCAACACAGTAGCACTTCCCGCCATGGTTCTGCTGCCCCAACACAGTAGCGCACCCCCTAATAGCCTACAGAGGTACTCCTCCTGTCGAGTACCGTGGGTCTGCTGCCCCAACAAAGTAGCGCTCCTCCGCAATAGTTCTATCGTCCCAACACAGTAGCGCTCCTCACTGGGCTAATCAAGTCACTCAAAATCAAATCGGACAAGCAGTCATCAGGTCTCGGCCAGCTACAATGTCTCTGTACTCCATATGCTCCTCTTCGGGAGGATGCTCTCCACGAGCTACTAGTCAATACTTCTAAGAGTCACGTAATCTCACGAGGAAGTATCACAAAGGACCGCTTCGTTATAGGGTTCTCAACGCAACAGACGGCGGGTCAATTAGACGCCCGGTCTGTGAGTTAATAGCATTTCCGTTCCAGGGGCCCGGTTGGATTTTGTGTTCAATACAACCTAGCCATAATCCAAATGCATCCAAACCTCAAGTGGATTATTCAAAAAGAATTGTCTCTTCAGAATAAATTCATCATAGTCAACGACACGTCAATCAGACGTCCATTCCTTATTTTATAAGCGTTCCCGCTCCATAGGCCCAGTTGGTTTCAGGTTCGAACTAACCCGGCCATACCTAAACATTCCCTAAACCTTGAGTTTAATATACTTAAAGGACCGTCTCGATCCATGGATTCCAACACAATTGACGGTGCGTCGATCGGAGTTTCGTAGATCATGTTATAGGCCATTAACCGAAAACAGTCCGAAAAAGGGGGCTCTGGGCCCGGTCCGACCCGGCCCAACCCACCCTGGGTCGGCCAGAACTGGGTCGACCCGACCCATGTCCGAGTCTGGCTTGGTAGGAAATGGGCCGGCCCGCTTGGCCCAACCCAGCCCAGCCGGGGGTGCGCTGGCTCGACCAGCAGCTGAGCGGGGCAGGCGTGACCTCCCCCTGCTGGCACGACATTAAGTCATGCCCCTCCATCTCCAGAACGGAAAAGCAGTTTCAGTCTTCTTTCGCCGCCATGGCTTAGACACGACAGACTGCTCCGGCAGCACAACGCCACCGGCGGATGCTGGCACTGCCGTACCAGCGTGGCGTGCCAGCGTGGTGTGCCGCCGCTACCTTTCACAGACCACCGGTCGCGTTCCGGTGGTCCGTTTCACCCACTGTCTACACCAGTAACTCTCCTGGGACCTGCTCTTCATTGGGACGACATCAATAGCCATTGCAGTCCCATTTCGTCATCTCCCGTCAATCCTCGCATCATGAACATTACAACGAAGGTTCTGTACTTGTTCTTTAGTCTTTACCCACCGTGTTAGTGGTTCAAATAATAATTAATCATAAAAGAACACCCATGCCCGAGGGTATAAATAAAACATATGAAATTATACAAAACAACCCCTACCTTGAATTCAAGGTTCTTTCGCCATAGTCGCGGAAGACGGACATCGTTTCCGTTGACGTTGGGGTGCGTTCAAAGTGGAAGGGTCGTTGGAGAAATCCCTCATGTTCTTCGCGAGCATAGTCTTTCTCCCTTGACGTGGAGGAAGAAGATGAATAAGACACGTCGTCATTCTTCGGTGGCATTGAAATTCTTCATTGAAGAGGGTATCGTTCTTCGTCGAAGAACGGTGAATCTCTCCTCCAAATCTCCAAAGGCTCTGCCCACCAAATTTTCCCAACCAAATATTATAATAACCTCCTCAATTTTTTAATATATTGTCATG
Organism: Viscum album; assembly: GCA_963277665.1. Classification (NCBI taxonomy): domain Eukaryota; kingdom Viridiplantae; phylum Streptophyta; class Magnoliopsida; order Santalales; family Viscaceae; genus Viscum; species Viscum album. The sequence continues at coordinate 1,516,694,545 of OY728137.1, forward strand.
AAAATAAAAACCAATTCAAAAGAGTGGTTCCACTTAATTAATAAGGCTATTAATTAAATGGGTTGACAACTTCAATATGTGGGAGGTAGAGTGGTTCTTCCTTAATAAATGGGGAGTTGTCAAAATTAAAGGGAGAGAGGGGGGAGGAAGTGTTCTCACTATTAATGGGGGGGGGGGGGGTTGTCACAATAATGGAAGAGGAGTTAATTGGGGGATTTGAAGAGAGTTATGGGAGATGAAAGGTAAGGGATAGTGTGAGCCCCACCTCTCGAATATCCACACATGGGAAGTTGGGTGGGGTTGGGCCCCACAAATAACATCCCATGGGAGAAAATAATGTCCATAGATATATAAAATTGTACTAACAATTATATTTAGCTAATTCCAATTTCCCCAAAAATTAACTCTCAACCCACATAAAACACAACTATGGTAAAGGTCACCTTAAGCAATTATTGGCGCTATTAGTTCATCGGTGTCCTCAAATTTCAAATCTGAGCACTGGTTCAAATGATATAAAAACCCGCACATATGTTTACTGAACGTACCCAAACAAAACATCAGAAATTGATTTCGGGCACACCGGGCCTCGGAATCAAGTGCCGTCAAAAGCTACAGACTCAAAAAATTCCAAAGAATCAAGAATAGAATTTTTCTTTTAAAATAATGGGTCTTTACAAAAAAAATTAAATAGAGGGTTCAGAGTTTGAACATATAGTTAATGTAGTGATAAAATTCGTAAAAATGATTGGGGGACCCTTTCCTTGAATTTTCGCAGAGATAAACACTAGTTCACACCATGAATGGATCATATCATATTTTTTAGATTTAAATGTGGTTCATATACCATTTAACTTCATCTAATAGTGTCTATACATGGGATTCCTAATGGCTAGATCCCCACTTTATTCTCTACATTGATCAGGGGTTGTTATTGGTTGTGATTTTCGGCATGTTTCCCAAATATTTTCACTTAACTTTTTATTTCACTTTTTCCCAAAATCATGACATGATTTTATGTTATTGATTAGTATTTATTCCACCATACCCTAGTGGAATTAGTTATAATCAAATTTGGAATTTCTGAAATTAAATAAAGGGAGATCAGAGGCATTATCTATATTTCATCACATATTTTTCTTAAATTTTACATCCTCATGTGTGTTTTTATACAGTTTTCAGGGTCTTCTGAAAAAATTTACCATTTGAATGATTATACTAATGGTGTTTTTATATGTATTATGTTCAGCTATGTGTCAGGAGTTGACAAAAACAAGTTTCTTGAGGATTCATTGAGTGAAATTCTCCCTATGGGTTTTTAAGAATTTATACATATTTATTCTACATTTAATAATTATTTATAAATGTTTATAATTAGTTGTGGCTGATGCATAGTGTGGCATAGGTCCCTGAGAGTGTGGATGAGGCTTGAGTAAGCCTGTTGAGGGGTTAACACCATGTTTTAGGTATGAGGCCCCTATAATGCAATTTGATATTTATTTAAATACTTGTGTGTGCATGATTTAATATATTCACGTGTATTGGAATGGGGTTTAGGGATTGAAGGTACTTGGGTAAATGATATAGGACAGTGTTCGGCCTCATATGCCTTTCATATGTTCTCTTTTGAAATTGGATGAATCTATATTTCCAGAGGATAATGCCTTCACAAGGTGAATAATTTTTTTGATATAAGGATATCCATAAGTTTTCTTTGGATGTATGTTTTTATATACAATATTTTTGGTGGGGTTACTATGGATTCACGGTAGGTGAGAGAATCTTAGGGCCGAATGATGATGGGGAAGACTGGTTTTTGTCTCACAAGTGATGAGGAACTCCCTCCTAATGATAGAGGATAGTCTTGATTTATTATTGGATCAAGTTTATTACATTAGGACATGGAGAATATAACAGATAGAGGTCCCCTCTGCGTGATCAGATAAGGTATCTCCCATAAAAGATTTGAGATTGGGCCTTGTTTTTGGTAATGGGAATTTTTTGAGACATGGAATTGGGATGCCAAGAAGTTTTGAACTTAATGGATTAGGATGGTCCCTATGTGGTGGTACCATGAGTGAAAAGGGTTTTGGAGAGGTTGGAAAAGAGCATAAGTTTAGGGTCATAGGGGCCTTCAGGTAGCGATTTCCCTACAGGGCGATGTATCTGGGCTCGTATAAATTATATGAGCATGTGGTTGGACTGGAAGACTGAGTGGATTCCCCAATGGGATAGTATACATACATCATGATTATAGGTTAGTTGAAGAGTGACTATATCTTAAGGAATATCCATAAAGATAGCATTTTGACCCTGTCTACATTGTATGTTCTTGATAAACCTCCCTGTAGAATGTGGGGATTGGACAATGTTCTTGGATATCCCTGATGTTTGAGAAGATGGGTCGATTTAGTGAATGATACCAAAAAAACATTCTTGTTCTGAGAACCTTTCCAAACATGTATTGGTTTAGATTTCTTGTGATCGCTATAGAGTTTTCCAGTATGGTTCAATATGATGATTGTGACCTGTTCCTTTGGGTATTGGAATAAACACCTTGTAAGGTCACAATTCGGTTTCTGAATATGAATTGTACCATTACATGAGTTTTCTTTGGTTGAGTGTAATACACATTCCTCTTAAACATGTGTATTTATTCATAATATATTGATATTATTTTCATAATATATTAATCAACATTATAATCATATAGGTCTTGTGCCTTTGGAAACATAGATACATTAATAGCTGGTTCAAAGGTGAGCTACATCATCTCTTACTAACTTCTTCATAACTATCACCCTTATATATAATAACATTACTTCTAACCAGGTTAATAGAAAAAAAATAATGGGTGATCTAATTTTGATAGTTAGGGTAAACCAAGGAGATACCATAATTACGTGGGAGTAAGTGTATTATAAGAAGATAATAATATCAAAACAATATCCCACATATAATTGATTTATTTTTTATTTTTATTAAGTTAGACATTAGTTGAAACCCCAACCATATCTCTGTAAGCATTATGAGAAAAAAAATAAGAGATAATTCTTAAATGATTTGTAATGGGCTTACATGATTGGGAAATTGAATGTTGTAAAGATATAAAAAGAACCTAAACAAAACAAAATGATAAAAGGATCGGTCCAACATCCATATTCCAACCATCTGCATTTGTGGATCCATAATCTATAGAGCATCAAAATTCAATGTCTTCTATCTTTAGGGGTAAATGACCACAACTAGATTCCACCTCCTCTAATTACACCTACTGATGATATATTTCCACCTCCTATGAATCCATCAACCATGATGAAAAAATGATTTATTTTTGAACTTCTTTACTTGAGGATGCATATTCAGGCCAAACCATCCATCCATAAACTATAAAAAATAATTGGAATAACTAGGGAAAAACAGAAGAATCTCATCCAAAATAACCATACTGATGGAATCCAATGAAGATCTATCAATTAAAATGGAAGCATAAATATCATCTCCTAAACAAAAAACACTCCAATAGTAGATATAAACTGGCCCCAAATGCATGATCCCATCAACAGAATGACTAAAAATGAAAAATGACCCAAAAAACAGGATTCAACAAAAGTAGACACCAATAAGACAAAATCCTTACAAGCTACATAGACCTATAGTAAACAAAACTGAACCCATACATGTCCTATATTTTCAAGAAGAAATAATGATAAAAACAACTACATGGAAAAAACAGAAAATCCCCCAGACAATAAAGTCAAATAATATCCAAGGAAATCAACTTTTTAGCACAAAAAGAATCATTTATATGGAATGTACCTAAATTTAAAATCAAGATTTTGTTATATTTTTCTACCATCCCAATAAATATTTATTTTCAAAATTTAAAGCTATGTATGAAAAATAATTTCACCAGCTTTATCTCTATGGTAAAAATTTGTATCTTGTCTATCTGAAAATGAATCTAATTATTCCTCCAAAACTGCCTCAACTTGATATTATTTTATCTTCTTCCAAATCTTCCTCATTTTCAATCCTAGAGTCTCTAAGTATATATTTAAAATTTTTATTTCAACATTAGAGTCTTACCTACCTTTTAGAGTCTTCTTGGGATTTAGGGTAATTAAGACGTCTTGGTCAACCATTTCTTTTTTACCTTTTCTCTCCCTTGACTTCATGTAATCCTCCTCAATTTTATAAACATTCTCACCATTATCATGTAATGCATCATTGGATTCAGAGAGAACATTATTATCCTCGTCTTGGGATTCATGTACAAAAAATGTGATATATAAAATGGGTGGGTCATGCAAGTCAATATTATCTTTCTCGTTATCAAGTGACTAATAATTCTTAACAACATCCACTCTAGAGGAGTTTACGAGAGAGAGATGATTTTTAGATGGTCCATCTATATTCTAAATAGGATCCCCATGACTATGAGTGGAAAAACCTCCATCACCTTATTCTCACCATTTTTAAACAAAAATGTATTGTAATTTTTAATGGGTTAGGACAAAAAACACCACTTTACAAATTTCTTTATGGAATTCCCTATTATGAGGAATTTTTTGTAATAAGATGGAAGGTTTTCAAAAACTACATCTTGTAAAAAACCAGAATCACCATTTTGAATCCAAATGGGGGAAGTTATAGGTTGTATTATATCAATTTCATCCCATATTTTAACCATTTACGGTCAATAAATATTTATAGTGGTAGAAACTAATTTGAGTGGTTGTCCAATTAACCTGGAAATAGAAAAGAGAGTGTTCGGATTACAAACCTGCAACATAAAACAAGGGAAACTGAGCCAAATAGAGGAAATAGGAGGCTCAAAATTAGTTCTGAAATCAGTTTACCATTTCAAAACCTTCATGAAACATACACCAAAGGACCAAAAACCTTTTTTACAATTATTATAGTAGTCATTATTAGATGTGAAACAAAAAACCACATGAGAGGAAATAAGTAGTCGCTCATGAATAGACACAAATCTGATAGATTCTATGGTATTTCTATGGAATAATAAGTAGGGTATTCTCTTGAAGTATTTTAACAAAAAGTACAAAACACATAACCTAAGAATGTAAATTTACCTCATCTTTCAAAAATGAGATCGTAGTGAGGCCTATGTGATGATATCTCTTCAGTTCAATGTGTGAATCATCCTTTGAGTCACTATGAGCTTTAAATCGCCAATACCTAGCCACGATGTCCATGAAAGATAGATGATCATCATAAGGGGTTTTTATCTATTCTCGTAAGTGCACATTCTCCGATGTACCCATTTTCACTCCTCAATCATAAGCATGAGTTATAAAAAAAATATCGATAGTTCGTAAGAATTAAATAATAATGGAATAATAGAACATGAATCCAAAGATTATAACATTGGCATAAGACCAAAATTTTTTACATCCACCTAGGCATAGGAAATCATTTCATTTGTAGTTGGGTATCATTGAAAAAATATCATAGTGGAATAGGATCCCTCTCCAAATGATCTTAGTTTCAAAGGTTCACTCCCTAAAAAATCATAGTGGACATAGTCACTTAGTAAACTCGGTTCACTCCTAATTACAATCCTATTTATCACATGATATATCTATTTTTACCTAATAAATATGAGGGAAATATATTTCCCACTCATACTTGGTTATAACATTTCATATTTCCATATTTATAACATAACCTCCGCCCTTGGTTATAATGCTACCACCAGAATTGGTTCTAACGTAACCAAAATCGAATAATAAAAATAATAAAGAGGTATTAGACAGTATCATACAACATTTAGCATATCAGATCCAATGAAAATAATTGGTTTAAATAATTATTTCATCATAACATAACCCATAGTAAGGGAATATGTTCCATAAATATAGCCCCATCATAAACATAAACCATCCAGATAATGGAGAAGGATCATATAATTAGATTATATCTCAATTAAAGCATATTTACAATCAAATGAAGTCATATCTGACAGAAAATTAATTTTTAAAGATCACATTGAACATTTATTTATTAAAATTACCCTTCAACTTTTAGAACCATATATTAAAAATTATAATATCACATATTGTTTGGAATTTTTTATATTTTAAAATAAATCTAAAAACATATAATAATGATTTAAAAACATTCAATTTTCTTGTATATGGAAAATATTTTTCTAGTAGAATATGATAAAATTAAAATTACATTTTTTTATGGTAAAAGATAGATTTTTTTATTTGAAAAATTGAAAGAAGATTCCTTTAAAATGATTCAACAAAAACTCAAACCTGTGAATAAAAACAATTATTTAAAAAATATTTTAGAATAGTATAAACATTCATTAAAAACTGTTTAGAAAATGCATACATAGATAAAGGATTTTTAATAGAAGAGATGTTAAATTTGAATTTTCATAAAAAAAATTATTCTAAACTATTGAATTCCTAAACATTGGAAAGTGAAATTAAAACATTTGTTTTCATGATTTAACAAGAGGAGATGTAAAATTAATGAGTTTCTTTATAGTTATTTCATAATATCTTATCATTGTAAGTATAATCATAAAAATTCCAAAAACAATATTTTAAAATAATGTCATTTTAAATTTTGTTCCATTTGAATCATAAGTCCCATGAAAAAAAACACTATATTGATATTTAAATTTAGTAATTATCATGATAATAATCACAAAATACATTCATGGTAATTATATAAACACCATAAAACAATTAAGTTGTGTATAAGGTATTTTTTCCCATGAATATAAATGTGAGAGAAAAATCTATTACCTTAAATCACAAACTCCATTATACATATTCGAACCTAAAATATAAAACAAATAGTTATATTATAAGTATATTAGATAACTATACTCATTTTGAAACCATAATTTATTTAAATATAACCCTTTACAAAACAATTATTAACAATTCCATGTCAATATCACATTTCGGATAATAACTGCTTTGTTTTTTCTTGTATGTTTTGATTTGATATTTTTGGGCCTTTTACACTGATCTAGGTTCAATAATATATATAATTTTATACATGATATAAATATCATATATATAGACATTAATTGTGTATTTATAGTAATTCATTAATGGTATATATCCAAAACAAATTACACAATTCATGGATATGGTAGGTCATATGTACGTATGGACAATAATTCCATTTTCACGAAATATAGAAGTACGAGAAGGTAAGTAATATATCAAATTTCATGAATTTTTATTATTTCATATATATCAAATATATTAATTAAATTTATCCTTATTACCGTCCAGTTAAATTTTAATTGAAGAAAAAAATCAAATTTTTTCGCGAGGTGGTACGTCACTGTTCACACAACTGTCATTTTCAGATTCCTCCAGATTGGAAAGTATGAAGGTTAATATGATATTGTAAATAAATTAGTATTATTTTAAGTAAAATATAATAAATATAATTTAAATCCATCAATAGATCCACCTATTAGGGGTGGTGATGGAAAGTGAATTACATTGATTCATGAGGCAGTTGTTCATCGTATACAAGATTGATAGTTTCATTTCCCACTTGATCGAATTGAAGGGGAATGTAATTGATTAAAATAAAAGAATAAAATTTTAGTTTATGTTAGATACATTTCCTACTATATAATCATGGTTAAAAAATATTTTAATGAATTAGAAGAATAAATCAAAATTAAATTCAATGTTTAGGACTATATCGCTTCTTTGACGACCCCCAATATTTTTACTATTTATGACATTTTAAGAGGATATAATAATATTAAAAAAAATATATGATCTAGGAAAGAAATTAAGTATTTTATTTATATTGGTTTTTTTACAAAAATAAATGTCTTTGGATTTTTGTAGGGGAGAGAAGATGGAGTGTAGTTTTATAAGAGGGAGAGAGGATACAGTTGAAATTTTTGCAAACAAAAAACTATGACCTAATTTTAAACATTCGAAAAAGCCACCAAAATGCTTCATTTTCGAAATTTAAATGAGTTACGGTCTAAAAATGGATAAAATATTATAATTATTCATGTTTTTAGGTTATTCTAACCCTTAACGTATTTGTATAACCCCCGGAAAACATGTTTTAACATTAATCTCAGTAATTATATTTTACCATTTTTGCTATTAATTTATTCCAAAAAATAAGCTGACCTTTTTATATAATATTAATAATACTTATTTTACATAGGTAATAAATTTTACTAAACTATATTTTTATAATTGTTAAAATTTAATTTTAAAAAAATCCATACACATGAGGAAAAAACTAATTTCCAAAGTGAATATTGTCATAACTATATGATATTTTAAAACAAAATCCCAATATGAATATGATTAATATAACCTAAATTGAATTACTAATTGTTTTTTTGAACTAATATAATTTTTTAATAATTTTTCAAAAATATATATGTTTCTAAATTTTCAATTTAAAGGGATTGTTTTTAATAAAAATATGTATTCTTCCTTATTCACTAAAAAATTAATCATTTCATAAAATTAAAAAAAATATCTCTAAGATATTTTTTAAATTTTATTCCAAAAAATAAGTTAATTTTTGTATTTAACTTTTAAAATAAATTTAAAATTTAATTTCATTATTTGATGAGAAAAGTAAAAAGTATTTCATTGAGTAAATAGTATTTTCAAATCCAATTAAGTCTTTAAAAAAATTAAATTTCATATATTTATGATTTTAATATATAAAACCATTTGAAAAAATATTTATAATATGGTTATTCTTAGTTATACCTACAATTTTAATAGCTAGGTTATAACAGTTGTGTTTAAATAATAGTATTAATATTATATCATAGTTCCTTAAAGAAATGTTTTTCAGGTAATGAAATTTATCTAAGAAATTAAATTTATTAAAAGGAAATAATTTTTTTAATCTCAGGGTGTTATAAAAAGAGTATAATTTTCCTATCAAAATTTCATCACATCATATGAAAAAATTTGGATACATCAGCCTCATTATGTCCCCAGTATCCTACATAGCTTACTCAAGATGGTGGTTCCACCAAATCACTTTTACCAAGTGATTGGTATTATATGATAGAAAATAACCTATTTGATCAAATATATACATTATTTTATCATAATAATAATAAATTCTTTTAGATAGATGACTACTTTAGTACATGTGATGGATCTTGTATTTACTTCCTTATATGTGATACAAGGAACTCATCGTAAACCATAGAAAGGTTCATTGGAAGCACTAAGTGATATGCTATGGTCTCGATATGATAATGAATTTCAAATAGGATAATATGCCTATATATTAATATTAAATTCAGTCCAAATCATATTACCAACTTCCAAGGATAAATTTTTTGAAACACCATATCACAAACATAAATTCTAGATCATGTCAACGATTGTCAGCATAACATGTCCTCCTACTTTTTTATACCCTTATGTGTTGTGGTGTTACTCTTACCTAATCATCCATTTCACAAGTAGATCATGACCTAGTAGAATTATTTCACCATATTCATCCAAAAATTTTGGTGTGCTTCAATTATTTCCATAGATATATTCATAAGTATACAACATAATTCTTGATTGAATGAATTTTTTTTATAAAAAATCCACTTGATTAAGGTGTTGATCCAAGAAAGAATTGAAATAAATAGAACAATATCTCAACATTTTCTGTAGGGTTTGAATCATTATCTCAGACTAACCAATTATCTATGAATGATAATGAGTTTTGAATCACAAGTCCCTGTCAAAATCATTCTAAATAATTCACTAGATGTTCAAGGTAAACCTTATATACCGTTTAAATACAATTGAATATGGTACTCCATAAAACCATTACAATTATATAGTTTATATTATTAATGTTGTTCTAGAGAGAAAAAATAATCTATAACAATGATGTTTGGTTCATTTTTTAGTAGATAAAATATAACAAATGTAGCATTATTCTTTTTATATTTTTTGTAGATTTCAATAAAAAATCCATGGTGATGTTTTCCCTTTTCCATTATGATAGGGCTAATAGTTGTAACACGACCTTATGATTTTATCTCTCAACCATAAATATTTGATAAACTTTGAACCAAGACACGAACTCTACAATATATCTCTCAATTCGATCCCACCATGAATACTCTCTTAAATCCCTATGAAACTTTGTACATCTAGGATGAGTATATGATAATGAACTATGATCCAACTCTAATTTGTATTACAATAAATCTAGTATGGATGGAAGTCAAACATAGTTCTTAATCCTTATCATTCATTAACGATCACGGTTAAAATCAAGAACATTTTCAACATATTTCTCCTATCCATATCATCGTTTTATATATCTTCCTTCTTCATATGTATGGATGGTTGAACTCTTATATGGGAAATATAATATTTATCCCATTATTTCAAAATTTCAGGATCTATTATATTAAAATTCATAAATATAATATCATTTGTGATCATCATCATAAATATAATACTATTATCCTTTTGAATTAATGTATTGACATCCCACATTTCATTCCCATGTTGGTAATGTATTGAATTGTTTTATTCATTAATCATCTCCAACCATGTTCTATGGTTCATACTCAACTCCTTCTATGTGATTATATACATTAATTTCTTTTATCACTATATGTATAAGAAATTTATTCTTAATTAAAATTACTCAATAATATTAATGATAAAAATATCACATCTCACTCAAAAAGATGATTTGGGCATTTTTATCATGATCCTTCAATTTCCATGAGGTATAACCTAATACCATGTCATTCTATAAGAAAATTAATCATAATCCCCTCATAAATGCATCAATAAAAATAAAAAACCTTTCTATACTACATGGTAATGTAATAATAGGTTTCTTATCTAATATTCTCTTTATTTCATTGAAATTTCCCAAAAATTCATCTATCCTGGGGAAAATGGCTCAAATAAAACTAAAATATGTCTAGGGATTAGAGTGTTTTGAGAAACTATCCAAATTTTTTGATAATATCCATCTAAAACAAGATAAATATAGATCTATATAATTTTGGTTGGTCTTCACCAATGCTAAATAGTCTTTATATTTAATTGATTCACTGGTATAACACCTCTAGAGATTATATGACTCAAAATTAAAACATTTTTAGCAAAACACGTGACTTTGTAAATTTTTTATATAGTTTGTCATTCCATAGGATCGACAGAATAATAATCAAGTTGTATTCAGGATCTTACATTATTTTTGAATATATTAGAATTTCATCTTTATAGGATACCATAATCTAATGAAGGTATTATAAAAACACACAATTCATTAATTTAATGTAAATTTTGGTGGCATTATTTAATGACCTCAACCCATGAAGCCCACAGTTGGTGCCTTAATTTATTAAATTGGAAAAGTTACATGTTTCAAATTCCAAAGGATCGCTCAGTTTAGCATGTCTGGAAAAGTAGATACAGACATGAATCGACGTCTACATTATGAAAATAATATAAAACATAAGAAAACTAATATCTCAGTATCCATGAAACTCATTCGATTAATTCATCTTCATATACTATTGAAAGGAAACACAATATGGGTGAGTTCAAATGCTCAACAATGGTTATGTAAAGCTCAATTGATAAGGAATAAATAATCATAATTTTCATTAAAAGGTATGTAATTTAACTCACATTAAAATTAAATATGTTTACTATTAAGGTGAGTTATGGAATAATCAATAATGAATGGTAAATAGATGAAAACAATGGCATTTAATGGATAAACTGAGAATAAAAAGAATCCATAGATAATTTCATACAAATAATCTGAATGATAATAACTATAAATTAATTATAAAAGATATAAATGTTTAATTATTGGATTCGTTGATTTATAGGTACATGATAACTTTATAGTTATGGCTTTCAAATGAAATTTTGAAACAGACTTGGTAAAAACCCATTAGATTGTCAAACTGATTTGTCTTGTGAAACTACTGATGTATCGAAGGTCTTTTTATAAATGGTACCCAACCCATGTAATAATATTAGAAATGCATCCACATATATTTAATAATATATTTAATTAATAATTTTTTTTCTTATCATCAATAATATGAATTGATTAAATGATAAATATTTATCATCAGTTCCACAGTTTATAAAATGAAATTTAATGTGAACATCATATATAAAAATGGACTACAGTTTAAAAAAGAATCATTTTAATAACACAATATTATGGATATCTATGATAAATTTATTGTTTAATTATAAATTATTACGTTATAGTAAACTATTTAAAAATAATGTAATCAATCACAAAAGAAAGTAATATTTCCCCACAACATTTACCACTTCATAATTATCAATTTCAATCCCATTGTTTGAAATAATTCAAATTGAAACATAAAATAAAAAGAATTAATAATAAATCGTGATATTAAATTTCAAATTTGTTGTTTATACACCAAATGAATGTGAATGGGTGACTAATAACGAATAAGTGTCAATGGAAAGTACATTGAGATGTAATCCCTTTAATTAACACTTCATTTTGATCGTATGTTTTTTAACCACATGTATAGTGGTTTTAAAAATATTATTAAATAATAATAAAACCATATTATTATTAAGAATTTAATATATGTTCCTTTTATCAAAACTTATCAAACATTTGTTAACAATCATTCATTATTTTCCTTGCGTAGGTTGTTAAATGGCTTTTTCTCTCATTCATTCATTTTCATTGACGATATAGCTCTTACAGCTATTATAACATTTTATAATATCCAGAATAATAATCATCTATAATTATAATAATTATAAATCAATTATAATTTTAAAACAAATCATGAAGCATTGTTATGATAAATGAAGTATGTTATGATCATAGAGACGATATGCCTTACGTGTGCATGAGTAAAATATTCATTTTTCCATGATTATTATGGAATAGAAGAAGGTAACGATTTTATATTAAATAATGTTCTTAATATAATATATAACATACTAAAATATCTTATATATCATATATGTTAATTGGTGATAAAAATAGAGTCATATCACATCATGAAAGTGGTAGTTCACACTTACAAGATTGATGTTATTATCTTTACCTGATTGAAAAGGAAAGATATAAATTGATATATATTTTCATATATACAGATATATATCTAATTAATATCATAATTATTTCATTTATATAATGTATAATCATTAAATATATCTTCACTATCTTCAATATGAAGCATCAGTGTAAAACAAATCACATCTATTTGTGATGTTGTAGTTCACCGTACAACAAAAATGCTATTGCTTCTCCAAAATAATGGATGGAAAATACATATATATATATATATTATACTGTGAATCCATAATTATTATTATTTTATAATTATAATATATATTTATATATACTTTATATCCATCAAAAAATCCATCCTTGAGTGGTGGAAATGGAAAACCTAATGACATTTGTTCAAAAGATTGTAGTCCGCCCTAAATGCAAACGATGAATTCATACCCTATTTTATTATTATGGAGATGTTTTTAGATAATTAAAATATTATAATAAATTACAATTTTAAAAATGATTCTTATGTTATTATATCATCATGTTTTAATAATAATTGAAGGATGTTGAGAAAAATGTAAAATAGAGACACTCGATTAAGGACATTACCACTTCATTGGGTATCTTCCTTAGGTTTTCTCTATGGACTTTTGTATTTATTCCCAATACATGTATTCCAGGATGATGGTAGGGTGGTTGAAATGTTATTTGGTCATGTATTTGAAGAAAAAAGTGGTTTTATGGGGTGAATGGGTAAGGGGAGTGAGTTCCCCTTTAGAGATGAGGCAGAGTCGAATTTATATAAATACTAAAATAAATTAACATTTGGGAGGTCAACATTACTTAAATTGGCTCCAAAACTGATAATTAAATTTTTATAGGGCTGATATGATCTATCCAAAACTCTACTAAATAATGAAACACACGTTTCATACATTTTCCTTTAACTTCAATGTTTTCTAATTTTTATCATTTATGATTTTCACTATGGTAACTAATTTTCTGAATAAGATAATATTTAAATTAAGACTAAATTAAAGTGGGTATTATTATAAAATAGAGACCTATCTATTTTTAAAATTAAATACAATTTATCAAATGAATTTTTAAATTTTTTGATAATTAGATTTAACACAACCTAATGTATTGTGATAAAACAACACATTAACCATAACCACAGTGAAATGGTTCTCAATAAATAGGGATCAATATATTAAATATTAAAGAACAATTGATCCATTAATGGTAGATAATTGATATTTAATAACATAAAAAAATAGCTTAAAGGAAGAAATGATTTTTATTAATTTGAAATCATTTAATATAATATAATTTATTATAAAATGACATTAATATCAATTTTGAAATTAGTCATTTAATTTGAATTTAAAAAAAATTTGAAGACAATTATGAAATTAAAATAAATTATACTAAATATAATTTAAAATTATTTTTTTCTACAAAATTATTTCAACAAAATACTTTAATCAATTTAATAAAGTTTTGTTATTTTTAGTAACGTTTATTTCTTTTCTTTATTAACTAGATAAATATTCTGTTCGAATATCATAAGAATTTTATGTAATTTACAAATCTATAATAATTAAAGATAAATTATAATTATTTAAAACTAATTTATATTTCAAAATTACATCAATATCTAAAAAAATGACATTTTTAACCGTATCCCAAATCTTTATAGAAATTAAATGGAAGAAAATCTATTTTTTTCTTTTTCATTGGATTATTTATGTTATATATCAAATTCATGTGAAATTGGGAAGAAATTTAGATTATTTAGATAATTATACATAAATTGTATAAATAAACTCATTCAATAATATTATGTTAATATTTTTAGGTCATTTTCACTCTTATATTTGTCGTTTAACCCCCTTTAAATCTATTTTTATATTAATTGTAGTAACTAATTTTTAATACATTAACTATTCAATATGATAAAAACTTATTTATAACTTATTATAAAATATAAATTATTTTAAATAAAAATATTTAGTCTATTTTTCAAATTCAATTCAGAGTAGTGGTAAAATTCAATTTAAAATTAATCTAGTAGAGGTGATGAGAAATATTGTTTTTAAAGTGAAAACGATCCAAAGGATAAAAAAACATTATATCTAAATTGAATATTTCAATGACTCTAATAAACTAAAATATGTTAACATATGTATAATTAGTCTATTTTTACTATAAAACTATTAGAAATATAATTTGACAATATAAATTAATTAAATGAAAATGTAGTTTTCAATTAATATTCATTTTTTTTCACATTTCATCAAATACAGATACTTCTCAGAAAAATCCAAAAAAAACCATAAGAGAATTTTTATATTACTTTTTCAAAAATAAATTTTATTTGGAAAAGTAAATTTTTCAAAATTTGTAAAAATTAATTTTAAATTATTTTTGCAAAGCGTTGCTAAATAAGGTTATGTTTAAACTGGGTCTAGTGTAAATGGCATGATTTTGAGAAAATAAAATTTATTCTAAGGGAAATTTTTTATAATTTATTAGTATGTTACATTCTATAAATATTAAATAAATTATGTTCTTAAAATTTAAATTTCATCTCAGAAATCGATTGATTGATATTTTGAAATTCCTTTATTGAAAAACCCAAATCATAAAATAGATAATAAAACATCCCCTTAATAGGTGGGAAAATGTTGTTTGAATTTAATTTTGAATTAGCACATTACAAGGATTCCATGTATGATAAATAGGTAGTAAATTAAGACATTTACATGGAATATAATAATAGTGTCCAGGAATTAATAGAGAGTGATAGAGATCATTGATCAATAAATTGGGTGATCTACAGAAAGATAATGACCAAAAAACCATAAACCAAATATTTGTTAAAGTTCATTGACATCATTATAAATTATAGTAATAGTATATCATTTTAATTTTAAGATAAATTTCATAATGTTCATGAAATTTCATGTGAATATACATATAATTCATTTTATTTCATTCCATATGAACAATATCATCTTTTGCTTCTTCCTTGATCAAATTATATTTCATCAGTAATTGAAAAAATAAAATTTTTAATACCTCTAGCACAAAATCATAATATCCTTAATAGAATTAATATTCAATCCCACTATCTAATTTTATTATTATGAAAAAATATATAATGGTTTTTTCAATATGAATACATATTCATATGGTGAAGTAATTCAATAATGACTAAATCCTCATCCAAATTTAAACTTAAATCATTACATAAATGGTTATCCTTATGAATATTAAAAAATATTATGATCCAAAAATAATGAAATAAGGTCACTAAATTTTCAAAAATATTTTATCATTAATAATTCCAAGTTAGTTTATAGTATCCAATTTAATTAATCCATATCGATCACATTTTTATCCAAGTATCATTTTCTCAACATTAGGAACATATTAAGGGTTGTAATTCTCATATCCATGAATTTTCCAAAAAAGTTCAAGATTATACTAAATCACTTTTCTTAGTACCATTCAACATATTCTCCTAAATTCAAAGTGAAATAATACTTAAGTACAATAATTTAATAATTAATTATTTTTATTAAGATAATATCAACAATAAAATTATTTTACAACATATTTCATAAATAAACCTTCATAAGAATATTAACCATTCCACTTCAGATGCATCAAAAGAATAGGATTTTTTATGATCTCTTATCTTCTTTGGAGAAATATTCCCTTGATGATTGGGGAACTCATTTAAGTATATTTTCATATCCTAACATTTGAATCATGGAACATTTCCAATATTTTTATTTCTCTTGCAATCATTTTCTTAGGTACCTTTATCCCCAAACTTTTAGAAAACTCCCAATCCATTCATGAATTTCATTAGGTGATTCATTTCACAACTACCACATGTGAGAAAATCTGTCATCCACATCTTCCATTTATCCATTATTTATCTCCCACCATCTAGTTCTCTTACTTACCATTCAAGACATAAGACACGGGGAATTATTTCATTATCTTGATATAATAAAAAAATATTTAATCATATAATGGAAATGAATAGGAGACTACTACATTCAGATAATTAGCTTAATACCTTCATAAAAAAGGACAATCATGCAATCCATGTTGGTTATAAAATATATAGCATAGCAAATAAAACTTTTAATGTTATCTTCATACAACAAAACACTTTATTAAACCTTTTTATTAAAACTAAGGGTCTTTGACTTCCTCCCATTTTTCTAATGAGGCAAATATTTTTTTTAAAATTCCTCCTTAAAATATTTCAATTACTTGAGTTCTATTTCTTCTTCTTCCCTATTATTCATGACCGTCAACAACCATTTACTACTATAAGAATTGAGATAATACACTGGAAGTGTATCCTTTTCCTTTTCACCATATCCCAACACTAAAAATATCTTCCCTAGAGACATAATTCATTGTTCAACTTCAATCAGATCAGTAGTCCCATGAAATGGAGAGGGACTTTTCTGAATAATTAAATACAATATATGGGAATCTAGATATGGAATATATTACTCCATCCGTACAAGGGTAGTTTTTTATAGCATAATTAAGGTTCCCAAATATATCCATAACATGATCAATTCTCACACTATTCATATCAGATTCCTCTATAGAGAAATCTATACATTTTCCATATCTATTGATTCCATTATTCCTTCCACATTTCATTTATAAACAATGGAATATACTTGATTAGCTCAAAATTTTTTGAATTTTAATTCATAATTTATGATTCTAAATATGGTGTAACACATAGCTTAAATTAAAATCTATAAATGGTTTAACTCATTATTGTAAACTCTGATTTCTTTTGGGATATAAATAAATTAAAATCCTCTATAATGGTTTGTAAATAAAATGGTAATTGTCCAAAGCATATCCCATTGGAGTGTCTACTCAAGTGAAATGTAAGGTCTATTTGTTGTGTACCATGTATTTCTAAATTAAAGCTTGAAATGAATTTTTCATTGCTTTTACCCCTAGGTAATTATGTTCCTGAATCATGTATACTTATAGTATCTAGATAGGGATGTATTATAAAAAATGACCACAAAATATATACCATACCAAAAAAGTATAATTTTTGTTTATAAATGTATTAAAATTGATCCTTTTGTTATGACCCATAATCTATATTATCCTAAATATTGTTCTTGAAGTTTATACTAATCTCCACACTAATATTACATTTATTATCGTAGGCCCAATGTCCCATTTTCAGTGACATACATTATCACATTGGTATAGATACACAATTAAAATCCCGTAGGATGTATAAATTTATTAGATTTTGAAAAATATATTGAAATATGATACCCATTTACATAAGGATAAAAGATATAAAAAAGTGGTAATGCTTAGCTTTTATGAAACTCATGCCAAGAATTCATCTTAAAAAAACAGGGAAATGAAATAAGATATGTGATATAAAATGATATATAAGGGTTAAGTATAGAAGAAGATATCATTAATTTATAAGAATAATCAAAATGGAAAAGTAGGTAACTAAACACACAATCTATTTAGATAACATGACTATCGTGGTTAGATAAGTAATAACAAATAAATAATGGTAATGAAATAAAATCACATACCATTTTATCAAAAATCATAGAATAAAATACGAACATAGATATTATCATAGATAAAATATCATGGAATATAATAAAAAATAAATTATCAATGACGTAAATTCATAATTATTGGACTCTATATTTTGTATTTAAATAATACATTTTCCTTCAAAACCTTTCACAATACATCTTAAAATATTTTGGGGAAAGACCCCTCATTTTGGCCAACACATTCATCTCATGAGACTGCGGATGCATTGTGGGGCATTGTATAAATGGAACCCAACCTATTAAATACCTGTCTAAATAATTCCTCATATGTAAAAAAATAAATTTATTTCATAAAAAATGTCCTTTTTATTATGTATCCTTATTGAATAAAGGATACAAACTTATCATTATTTCATTATATAATCAACTGAAATTCAAAGTGAATACTATATTTAAAAATAATTTATAGTTTAGGAAATAGTCATATTTATAACATAACAATATTTAAAACAGAAAAATATTTATGTCTAAGATAAATTTAAATTCCAATGAAATTTTTTTACCATAAAGTGATTGTTTAAAGGGAATTTTAAGAATCAAAAATTAAAGTGTGATTTCATAATTACATTTACCACTTGATAATTATAAATTCAAATCCACTTTTATGAAATAATTTACATGAGGACATAAAATAAAATTAACTATGAATGTATCATGATATTAAATGTAAAATTTTGCGTATATACAAAAACATAAATGTAAATTAGTGTATAAAAACAAATAAGTCTCAAAAGAATGTAAATTGAGATGAAATCACTTACATCTTGATTCATTTTGAATTTATGTTTATTAAAATATTCTATTGTTGTTATAAACAAGTTATAAACTTATAAAATAACGATTTTATTATTTATAATTTCAAATATGATAATTTTATAACATCTTAGTAATCATTTTTTTAAATATTTCATTATTTTCACTATTTTGCGTGTTAATTGCCTTGTTCTCTTAATCGTTATTTGTCATAAAAGGTATGGTTAATTCAAATATTATATAGTTAAATCATATAAATAATAATAATGATAAAATATTTATCATATTTATACATAAATTTTACTTTAAAAACCAATAAAGATTGTTGTTTGTGAAAAAATATCTTTTTTACAATCATTGATAGAGTTGATCGTACATATGGATGAGTAATGTTTTCGTTTTTCAAGGATAAATATTGAAAGTTGGTATGTAATATTTTTCAAATAAATAAGTTTAATAATATCAAAAATATAATATTATCTACCTATATATATATATCATCTATGTGTTGTGGGTATGAAAAGATTTGTGTCACTTTGTGAAGGAGGTAGTCTACATGTATATGAACGATGTTGCCATCCTTACGTGAGTGAAAAGGAAAGAAATAAAATGATAAATATTATATTACTAGAGTGATATATATGTCATAAATATCATAATTATTACATTAATATCTCATTTAATAAATAAATTTATTTCTATCACATTCCATGTGAAGTTTTCGTCAAAGAAGAATCAAATCACTTCATGCGACCATAGTCTATTGTACACGTGGGCAATGTTATTGTATTCCTTACATAATGGAAGGTTAAAATATATATATGGTATAGTGAATATATAAGTACATTTATTTTTAAATATAATATATATAAATATATATATTCTTTATATTTATTATCATAACCAAATATGAAATGTGTAAATGAAAAAACAAACAACATCAGTTCGCTAGGTGGTAGTTTTCCATAAAATAAAAGATAATTTCATACCCATTTGAGGGAAGTGGACTAGTTTGTTTGTCCTGAAATTATTATAAAAATTCAAGTATATATAATATACTTAAGATATTTTATCAAAACTATTTAATAAAAATTTTAGTTGGTTTAGAAAAAAGATAGTTTAAGACACTCGTCGATGAACAATACCTCTTCTTTAGGAGTCCTCCATAGGTTTTCACTATATATTTTTTTATACCCACTATAATCCATCTTGTATGTGGGGATGGTTTTTTTGGAATTTATTTTTCTAGTTCTAGACTGAACAAAAGTTGTTTTAATATGTGAATTGGTGAGTAGAGTGAGTTTCCTTTTATAGTTGACAAGAGATGAAATTCCTATATATAATCATAACCTTTCACTACTGGGAGGTCAATATTACATAATGTATCTCCAAAATTTATAATTAAATATTTTGGGAGATTATTTGTATGATGAAAAACTCCACCACAATAAGAAAAACATTTTAAAAAAACATTTTCCAAAACCTATAGGTTTCTTTATTTTACAATTTTGGTTTTTCATTACGTGTGTTGGAAAATAGTTTTAATAGAAGTTCATATAACATTCCAAAATCCTCTTTAACCATAACCGAAATTACAATTTTTTTTACTAATTAGAGATCAATATATTTATTATGAAATGAAAATTGGTCAATGAATGGTAAATTGATTATATTTAGTAACATTTTAAGATAACATTGAAGAATATATTATTTCTATTGATTTTAAATCATATATTATTATTTTTATATAATAACAATAATTTAAATTTTAACATTGTTAATTTCATTAGAATTTCATAAATATATCAATAAAATTATTTAATTATAATATATTATGATAAAACATTAATTATATGATAAATTCATATAAA
Source organism: Viscum album (assembly GCA_963277665.1). NCBI lineage: Eukaryota > Viridiplantae > Streptophyta > Magnoliopsida > Santalales > Viscaceae > Viscum > Viscum album. The sequence goes on from OY728137.1 coordinate 1,516,715,885, forward strand.
AATTTAATGTAACACATTAATTCATTGTTTTCACTTCAAATTTAAAAAATATGATTTTTTTTCATTTAATTGTTTACTAAACAGTTAAAAAGTTTACATTTTTTTAGTATTTTATGTAATTGTTTCATATCTAACAAGTAATAATAAATTATACAAATAATGAAAATAATCAATATTTTAAAATAATATCTATATATGTTCCTATGTTAGTGTTTTAGTGATAACAATCCTTTAAATAAATTTAATGGAAGAAAAGTGGCTCAATATTATATTCTTCAAAAATCAATTTATATGGGACATATTTAAAGAAAAGTTTAAATTAATTAACATATTTAATATATTGTGATGGATAATGTCAAAATAAACCAATTGAATTAAATTAAGATAATATTTCTAGTCATTTTCACTAGTATCATTCATGTTTACCTGCCGGTAAATCTATTTTTACCTTAACTATAGTAACTATAGTTTACAGCATTCACCATAAAATTTGGTTAAAACATCTGTTGAAATTATTATAAATTATAAATTATTCTGATTCTAAATATGGAATCCAATTTTCAAAATTCATTTCATATAAAATTGAAATTTTATTTTAAAACTAATCTCGACGATGTAAAGAGAATGGGGGATTTTATTGTGAAAATGTTCAACATTTTACAGTTTTTTAGATCTACATTGAAGAAGAAAATGATTACAATGTACTAAAATTTATTATTTTATGCGTAATTGAATTATTTTCTAATTAAATCTAATTAAAAAGTATATTTTATGATATAATTTATTTAAAATAAAATCTAGTTTGTAATTATAATTCTATATTTTAAACTATTAATCAGAAAATGTTTGTTATTAGAAAAATACAAAAAAAATAACCCTATGAATATTTTGGAATATTTATTTCATACAATTAATATTATATTAATAAATAAAATTTCAAAATTTTGTAAGAATTAATTTTTAAATTATTTGTGTAATGTGTGACAAAACTATGTTTTTCTTAATCCTGGTGTTGTGTGCATTGCAAACTATCAAGGAAATTAAACGTTTTATAGTAGTAATATATTATAATGTCTTAGGGGGTTTCACATTAATGAGGCCGAATATAATAAACATATATGAATTGTTTTCATACCTCGTAAGGTATATTATTTTCTGTTTATCATTATTTCTATTCCTCAATTCATGATGTCCAGAACGAAGGTTACTAATGTAAAATTATTCAACTCCATGAAACTATTCAATTAATTAATAAATATAGGTAAAAGGAAACATGTTCATGATTTTTATGTTTTTTAGTTCATTTTAATCAATAAATTTTATCATTAGTCAATATTTCCTCTTAAACATATAATAGGTGCACCCCAAGGTGACCCAGTAGGATGAATGAATACCTTTTTAATATTTTCTAGGAGTTTATTCTTCAATTACTATTACTAAATTAGGGATATTTTATATAGAAATTTTTAAATAGTTGTGGCATTAGGAATGTGTTCTATAAAAAAAATGAACTTTAGGATTCAGTGTAAGGCTATAAAACAATTCCATAAAAACATCTACAATCTTCGATAAAATAAAAATATTAGCGAGGTTAAGTTTCTCCCAAACCGTCTATGATAAATAACCCAAATAAATTGGAATCAAACGCCTTAGAGTGGATGTTATTTCCATTGGAATTTCAAATTTTTTCACACTAAAATATGATCTTAGGTTGTTTTTTAATATAAATCATGACTTCCCATCCTTGGAAATTTTGGAGGGTTTTATGTAGATAAATCCAATTCGTTCCGATGATGACATCAAATTCAACCATATGAAGTATAAATAGGTTTACAGGAAGAATATTCTGGAAAACTTCAATAGATGAAGAATCAGAGACATGAGATGTGATCATTATACCATTAGGTGTATTCATATCTATTTCAACTTCTAACCATTGAGGATAAAAGTTTACATTCCTTTATACTTTTAAGGAAACAAAAAAATCATATAACAATGATAAAATAATTAACATCAATATTTGAATATAACTCTTACCACTTCACCTTCTTTATTATATGTAAAATCCCTTGATAAAACCCAAATGGATAGTCTAACCATAGGAAATATTTGATCATAGTGATCAATCATGTAAAATAAACGATACAATATCAAAACTATGAAACCTTCTGATCAATCTATGAAAACGTATTTTTATCCAATGTTACTCATGGTCATTGTATATTCAAATCCAACATGATGGTTAAAAAATAGATTGTTAATTTCACAAACATATCCCTACGTGTATCAAAATAGGTGTGCATAAAGGCTCATAATCATGTACTAGGGGATATTGAGTCCAATCCAAATCCACCCTTTTAATAGTTTTTACCTCGAGGAAGAAATATGCATGACCAACATCCACTTATAGTATCCTCAAAAGGCTATAATTCAGGATATAATTTCTCTTACACCCCTCACTCTATCCTAAAAAAAATTAACTATATTTCTCTATAATTATACTTATCCTTTTGGTTATCACTAAATCGTTAACATCTGAGATACTAATTTATTAAATAAACAATTCTCTAATACCATCATTATTCATTACATACCATAGTGATACATGTGAGAATATTATAGGACTAGTTCCTTTAGTAACTTGGATACAGAAAAAAATTGTAAATAGGTGAACTATATAATACCCATCATGTTCGTCATACATATAACCATTAATAGAGATTTCAAACATATTTTATTTGTTCATAACCTTGGTAAAAGAATAATAAAAAAGGGTGAGTAAAATTCTTGAAAAGGGTAAAAAAATCGAGATGTCAACAGAACATGAGAACAAGAGTATTATAATAATATAATCATTTGAAAACAATACACTTCATATCATAAAATATTAAACATTATTGATGGAATAAATATATTTATTTTATAAGACATGAATAATAATGGAATCAATAAACATCATTCAAGAGATCACAACATTGTAATAAGATATAATGTTTTGGAATACACTTAAGAATTAAGAACAATTTCCATAATACCCAAGCCTCACTACCAAAACATTAATATTGGAATGGATTCATTTCAAAAATCCTTGTAGTAGTCAATTTTTACTCACATGACATTAATACTTCAAAAATTCTCTTAAAAAATTAGTTCCATTCCCCATTATAGTCATATTAATCCCATAATTTATCAATAATTACCGAATACATTAAATAGAGATATATGTGCCACCCATCATTGGATATAATGGAACCATAGTCCATGGTTACAAGGTAACAATCATCCTTGTTTATAACATCACCACCATACTTTCATGATCCATATGCACAATCACATAATGAAAAACGTACATACGTTTTTATCAATAAAATTTAACCATACCTCATTTGGAAAATAACAAGATCATTCCCTTCAATGATTTTTTTAATAACTAAAAAATGTAAAAAAAATCCTTAAATACCATTGGATTATAGTAAAAACTATCATTTTATAATTGGTAGAAAAAATAGTCATTGAAGAAAAAAATATTTTCAATAGAAAAAAAAAAACAAAGTCTATTCTTCTTAAAAACTTATATTCATCAAGTTACAACATAATGAGAGGAAAATTAAATGAAAAAATTTAGCTTTATGAAATAAGTAGAGGAGAATAAAAATTCATTAGTTTTGAGTGGTAGATCATGAGATCTCATAAATGGAAGAATAAATAGAAACAATCCTAATAAAAAAATTATTGTAACACAAAGACCATAACACTTTGGTACCATTTGAATCATTAGCCACTAGAAAGAGAATATATTATATGGATATGTGTATCTAATTATTTTTATGATAATAATTAAAAAAATAATTTATGGTTAGTATATAAATTATAAAAATTAGACAAGTTGTGTATATGGAGTGTGTTAAATAGAAATAAATGTGAGACAAAAATCTGTTGCATTTAGTCTCGAATTCCTTAGCACATGACAGAACCTCCTAAACAATAAATATATTTTTATTATAAATATATTATATAAAAAAACCCATATTTATAATACCATATATTATTTAACTACAACCTTTTATTACCCATTTATTAAATATTCAATGTTAAAATCACTTTTCAGATAGTAATTGTACTGTTTTTCATGTATGATTAGATTTAGTGTTTTCAGTCATTCATCATTGATCAATGTTCCATAATATCTTGAATTATAACACTGGTATAATTATAAAATATATTTATTAATTTTTAATATTTATCCATTAATTTCATAGATATAAAATAAAAGATAATATTCATGGAGATTGTACGTCAGACGTTCACATTAACATTGTTTCCATTTTCTCGATGGACTGAACAAATGGGGGATAAATAATACATAAAATTTAAAAATTCATTATGATTTATTAAATATGAAATGTATTTGTTATTTTATAATAATTAAATTCCGTTTAATGAGATTATGAAAATCGATTCACATCGCTTTATGGGGCAGTAGTCCATAGTACACATGAGTGATGTCATCCCACTCCAAATGAATGGATCGTTAGAAGGTAAATATTATATATTAAATTAAAAATTATTATTATTATAAGTATAATATATATTAAATAAATCATTATATCCACCCCTGAGAAGAATTTATGTAAAAAAACTACATCGGTTCGTGAGGTAGTAGTCCTCTGTACATCTGATTGACAGTTTCATTTCCCACTTTATGGAAGAGTAGATAGATATAGGTCATTACATTAACACAATATCATATTATGATATTGTATAAATTAATTTTATTACATCATCATAGCTAAATAATATTTATGGGGTTTAGAAGAAATAAAATTAAAACGTATAATTATGGACTATGCTGCTTCTTCAGAGAACCTCTTTGGGTTTACACATAAAACCTTTATAAGAGTTTTAAATAGTAAAACTAGTGCCTTTAGGATGTTTCTAGGGGATTAATTAATATATTTGGGATGTATTTTCTAAAAAAAATGTATATGGAACTATAAATAGGAGATAAGATGAGGTTTCCTTTTATAATTGGGAGAGAAAACACATAGAATATGTTTACAAACAAAAAGGTGTTCTCAAATTTTTAATCATTTAAAAGTCATAGAAATAGTTCATTACCAAACCTAAGATGATATAATACAATAATAAATTCATAAAATATAAATTTGACAATTATTTAGTTCATTTTAACCATTATAGTTTAATTTAACACCCCTGTAAATCTAATATTACCTCAACCTCGATAATTAATTTTTACCATTTGTACTATTCAGTTTGACTGAAAATTATGTTGAAAAAATTATTTAATATCGATAATTCTGATTCAAAATTTGGAATCCATGTTAATAAATTTATTTAAAATATCTGGAAAATTTTAATTTCAAATTTAGCTAATGATTCAATGAAAAATTAATTTCAATAGTAAAACGCATCTTAAGTATATGATATTTTAATTTCAAAATTCAATGTGAATTAAATTTTAATAAACATTATTTTTTAAAAAAATATTGAATTAATTTTAATTTTAATACATTTTTAAATAATATTAAAATTTTATATTTTCATAAAAAAAGACAGTTAATAAAAATAAGAATTTTTCACTATTCACTGAAAAATTAATCCTCTCAGAAAATTATAAAATAATCACCATAAGATATTTATCACAGTCTTATTCCAAATAATAATTTTATTCATTAAACTAAATTTTATAAATGATTCAACAAAATACTTTTATTTTATTTTAAATAAATAAATAAAATATATATAAAATATAGCATTTCTTTGTAACGATTTTATAAGTGTGTAAAATACTATTTTATTATTTTTTAAGATAAAAAAAGAATTTTTTTATAATCACTATTTTATAATCATATAATTGTTTTTAAAAAAATTTATTTATTTAATTATTTATATGTATTATTTATTTATTTAAAAACATTACAACAACAAATTTAAAAAATAATATTCATACAAGAAATTCTAAAGGCTAGGTTATAAAAATCATATTTAAAGAGTAATTCAAATAGAATATCCTGCTTCGTTAAAATATATTTTTTTCATGTACAACACGTTGTCTAAGAAATTAAATTTATTTGGAAAAATATCATTAAATCTTGAGGTTCTACATTGAGTAGTTCCCTAGGGGATGGGTTATGGTGTTACCTGATGAGACCGATGGACCCTATCATAAATGATATGGGAGTGGGTTAAGTTATGGACGTATGATAGAGCCCATTATCTATTGGTATTGGGTCTAGGTTATGGTGTCACCCTACCTAGAGTATTTGGTTATGGGTGGGATATCAGTTATAATAAACTTGGACAGAAGGATATTATGGCATGGAACCGATGAGTGTATGTTTAGGAACCATGGTTTGATGATTAGAACATAGTGTCATACCAAAAATCTATACCACATTGAGTTCCATGTCATCTTATTTAGTGCATGAAAACTCAACAAGGAAGTTAATTTCAATATTGTGTTTCCTCATTCGTAAACAGATATATGACAGTGTATATTTTGAGATTTTCATGAGGCCCTTCAGGTTTATATGCTCACACCATGTGTGAGAATCCTGGTTCCTGTGTTGAACTTATGCCAACATCTTAGGTTAGAGCACATGACATGTGGTTGATCCAGTTGGTGCAGCTTGACCATATTAGAGACAGGGGGTGTGAGACTCATGGATAATAATAGGACTAGTGTGCATGTATTGTATATTGGTATCGTTTATATTTTTGATCATCCCATTTGGTGAATGGTTATATGTTTTTATGGTAGCATCATTTATATTTTTGATGTGTTTATAGAGTATGCATTTTATAATTTTTTCAATAATACTTGGTCATTTTATTCAATTTATTATGACATTGATTGTAGATAATAGATTCCCCACATTATGTTTTAGAACATCCCTACTATTCATCATCCCATGGAATATATGGAGTTGTGCCTAAGGTTATGAAGATCTATATATTGGTTAGGTTCCATGTTTTGGAATCACTACATTATACCTAATGTTTATATCCAGTACAATAGTGTTCCGAATATATCCTTTTAAAAGAGTCCCTCCTTGATTTTCTTTACTCTGGTAGATATTTTCATCTAATTAATATGTTGAATCTTTAGTCTTCATTTGATTTGGTTTTTGGGAGTCTTTCCATATCATGTTACTTTCAACATTATTGGATATAGAAAATATACTTTTATAACTTTTCCCAACCTTGGATTACAAAAATTGACTTTTAGAACATTCATTATTGTATGTAATATTTTTATCATTCTTGTGAGAAGCAGGAGTAGTTTTTACCTTAGACTATGTGAAACACTTCTAAGTTATTAATTATGACTCCATCATTTTTTCAAAATTGTTATCATGGTTACTCATTATATTTCCTTGGGTTTTAGAATCCTTATAGAACATTGACTATTTCATGTATATCACTTCATCGTTAAAAGTAATTATATTTTTAGAGTCCTCCAAAATGTTATCATTATTAGTAAATTTTATTTTAATAAGCTAGTTTTCATTGCGAAAATAATTTACATTGTTCTGAAATTCCCTAATACGTCACTTCAACTTCATTATATTTTTATTCATATATTTTATTTCCATATTATATATATTGTTCTTCTTTAGTAAAAATAAAAAACAAAACTTTTCATTTAGCTTGTGTTTAGTATACATTTTTTCTTCTTCTTCCCAACTACATCAGCTTTCTTCATATCAATTAATGTTTATAGTGAACCATAGTTTTCACCAAAAAATATCAATTATTATTATAGGGATATTCATTTCATATTATAAACACACACCTGAGGACTAGAATGATTTATAGTCTATGGTGACTAGATAGCCAATATTCTTATTTCCTCAAATATCATCTTCATATACCATAAATATCATCCCATATATTTATCTTATGCTATATAAACTACCTAAATGCTTGCTTCATAACCCAAGGAAAGTAAAATAGTAAATGGTGAGCTTGGATTCTTTATAAGGGTAAAAGGGGGGTCTATTAATGATTCATTAAACATAACCTGAGAATAAGAGTTTGAGAATATGATCTTAAAATTTTAAAACCATGAGCTATATATCATAGATCATAACATTGAGTCATTATATAAATCTTGGTATTTCATGTTATATGAATCAAACAATAATCAATGAACATGGTCCACGAGAGTATAACCCTAGCATATGAAATACATATTTGGCAAACACATAAGCATAGAAAATAATTTCCTCAATAGTCAAGGATCACAACCAATACTATCATAAGCGATTGTTTTCACTCCACATTAAATCATATATTTAGTCAAAGGTCACTCACAACACTATTATAGTGGAAAATTTCCCTTACAAAACTATATTAACTCCTCATTCCAGTACTTATTATCTGATGATTTTTTCATTTTTATGTTTTTCATTAGAGGAATATATAATCTTGAGACCACCCATGACATTCTTGAAATCTTTCATATGTGTTCCACAAGATTGGGAAGCATTAATAAGTTTTTAACAGATAGATATTTAATGTATTTTATAAAATATTCATCATTTTACTGTATAATACCCCGTAGAAAATAAATGGGGCTCATAGAGGTTTCACCGAACATAATTAACCCCCGAAAAATTGGGTTTCATAGAATCATCCATAAATCGTCATCATCATATTCGATCCAAAAAACTGAACATGGATAGTATCATTGAATCAGATCCCCTGAAATTTATAAGAAACATAAAAGTATAATATTATATATGTAAAATTCTTCTAAAATATCACGTGATCATTTCTTACAGAAATACCCCTCTCCTATTGATTTCACTTATTTAAAATAAAAAAATAAAATTAATATGGAAAATATTTTTTGTGGGATTGAACAATATAAATTTTTATATAAATCTTCAATAATTTAGTGCTTTTTATGGATAGTATCTTATTTCATATCATTTATTATAAAAATATGTTACTTTATTTTCTACAGAAAAAAGAAAGAATTACCTCTTTATGAAAACAATTAAAATAGTCCTATTAATCCATTTTCTAAAAAGTACTTCATGAGTAAAAAGTAATGTAAAAAATAATATGATAATATTAATAATATTCATGAATTATTTTATAAATATGTTTATAGAATAGAAAAAACTTGTCTTTGGTGTGAAATAATGACAATTTTAACTAAAAATAGAATTTCAATCTCATTTGTTCTTGAAGTATGTAAAATGAAAGGAAAATACGAAATATCCAAGACTATCTAGAGGAGAATAAAATAAAGGGGATTCTTGATAGATATTTTATATAATCACATCATCAAATACTTAATCTTAAACAATCTCAAAAATAATGTGATTTTAATTTAAATCCCTTACAACGTTGAAAACGTTTGAATCATAATACCATTTGTAGAATAAATTCACATGAAACATTAAATATTTGGAAAAAAGATGAATAAATATATAATATATAATATAGGAAATATATAATCCTCATTAATGTAATATATTTTTATAACATATGTAATTTCCCAAGATGTCAATTTGAGATTATAGACCCTTACCGATTTGGTAATATCTGAACAAAGAATACTCACGAAGAAGATAAACATAGATTTATTTTTAAATCCATATTATTTCCAATATATTAAAAATAAATGTAATTTTTGGTTATTATTTCCCCCCAAATAATAAACTTTTTATCATCTTATATGTCTCACAGAAATAAAAATGTTATGAGAAATACATTGTCTCAAGATCAAAATGGTTATAATGTTATTTAAACTATGGTATAATAAATTTTATGTTTTTATCATTTTATTATATAATCATGTAAATAATTAAATTATATTTCATACTCTACATATAACATTTGGTATAAATTTATTAATAATAACTTGTTAAATTCATCATTTCTGTGTTTTAATACATTAATTTCTTATTTGATTTTATTTCGATTATTCCTGTCCTTGTACATTGATTATGTTCACATAATTTATAAAATTTTAATAATTACACTATTATTATATATATTCATTTTATACATATTTATAATCATACAAAAATATATTGATGGAAAAATTAATTACACCATTCATGGTGATAGTAGGTCGTATGTACAGATAAGCGTTGTTTCCCCTTATCATAGTATATAATAAACGAAATTAAAATAAAACTTAACCTTTATAGAATAATTTTTATTTAGTATATATCATATAAATTCATTAAATATATACTTATTTCCATTCATGTATGAAAATAGAAAAAAAAATCACATCGCTTCGGGGAGGTTGTACTCTACAAGTATGCATGAAAGATGTTATCATTTTCCAACATATTTGAAGGAAATAATGCTGACATGATATTATAAATATATAATAATAATTAGGTTATAAATATAATATAATACCTTTAAATCCATAATAATAACCATCCATGAACAATGATGATGGAAATTGAATTGTATTTCTATGTAGATGTGGTATCCATACATACACATAAGCTATACATTCAGATATCATTTTATGGAATTGAGTGTGCATAGTGGTGGTTACATAATTATAATTATATTTAATTTTATATAAGATTATAGATTTATTATTTATTATGAATACCACAAAATTATATAAGGTGGAGGATAATATAATTTGAATGAGTTTAGGTATGATGATTAGTTCTTCTTTCGTAGGTCTATATTAGATCAATACTTGAGGGACCTTGAAATGGTATTTTAAAAAGAAAAGAACATGTAAATCATGTATAGATAATTATAAACTATATTTGGGTAGGTTTTTATTGAGATATATGGCTCAATGTTTTGTAAAGAGGAGAGTGGACATCTTCCCATCTATAAGGGATGAAAAGGGAACCCTTGTAATTTTTAGAAATATTAAAATATAATACAGACAAATTAATTTCATAATAAAAAAAATTACAAAGCTTTATGAGTGATGATTATAAGTCGATATACTATCATAAAATTATATTTCAACATGTATAAGTTATTTTTCAACCCTTCTATCATTGTTTTAACCCATTGTTAACCCTTTTCACAAATACGATAGTATATGTCTGTTTACCCATTAAGGGTTATTAATTTTTCCAAAAAAGGAAAAGTTAAACCTAAATAAACTATGTATATTATGTTAACCAATATCCCATTAAATTTTTTAATTATAATAATTCCTGGAATTTTATATATTTAATAAAATAATATTTATTATCAAATGTCATTAACGTCATTTTTTGAAGTATTCATTCACATTGACATTAATTCCATCAACATAATTAGGTAATTTGAATATAACCCATTAACACATATATAGTAGGTTAAATTTATCTATAAAATTATTGGTTCACAATAATTCATCAAAATTGTTTTCCATTTAATATTTTTAGATTCACTTGTTTTATTTTTCTATTATATGACGAAATATTATGTCTATGTTGCATATGAATTTATGAAAATGACTCTATTTATAAACATTAAACATTATTTACAATGAAAACAATTTATTCATATTTGAAATAAATATTTATAAATCATTGTATCCCATTTTTATCATTATGAATTAATATTAGAGATATTAATGTCAAGAGAGTGGCATTTTTTATTTTTTTCCTAAAACAATATAAACATCAATATCAATGAAAAATGGAAGCAAGTAGAAATATATTCTTGAATAAAATGTTAATGGTCAATCATCACATATTAAATTAGATTAAGTAATTTTTAAAAATAATTTTAATTCCTTATACCACTATTTCAAATCTTCTTCACCCATTCCACTGTTACCAAGGTGATAAATATTTACCATGGTTACTTTTCATAATTCCAAAAAACCAATGGTAACTATTTACCAAAATTTATCCTCCTTGATCAGAATATGGAATCAAACTTATCAAATTTTATTCTCTGAAGTGGTTGAATTTAATTGATAATTAAACCATTAAAATTTGAAGATAAACAGTATTCTAGATAAAGGTTCATCTTAATAATAAAAAAACTTCTCCATAAAAACATAAACTTTATTCCAATGACATTAATTGTATTATTAATAATATTATTGATATAATTTTACTTTTAAATCCTATAAAAAATTAATATTTTTATGAAAGAGAAATTCAGTGTTCAGTAAAAATCAGTATTTTCCAATATTTCTTTAAAAATTGATCATTTAAATAAAATTATAAAAATTTCCTTCTAAGATATTTTTTATATTAATATTTAGAAAATGAATTTTATTTTTTTCAAATAACTATTTTAATTGTGTGAAAATTTATTTTTATTTTTTGCATATTAAAATTAAAAAATATTATTTTCCTGGAAAGATATATTTTTGAAATAAATAAATACTTCGATAAAAATTGAGTGCATATTTATCAATATATTAGATATATATAAATAAATTATAAATAATTTTTAACTCTGGGTAATTTTTATTCACATGTCCAATTTAATAGTTGTTTTATAATCTTATAATATATTATGATTCATTTAGGCTTGGGGTTTCATGTATCACAGGATATCAAAAAACAAAAATTAATATTAATATAAATATATCCTAAAATTATATGTTATTAAATTAAGAAACCATAACATTGTTTTCGACATTGAAATTATACCACTATGATATAGAAAAGTTCGGATATCTCAATTTCATCACATATTTGGTTCCCATTTAGCTTTTTTAATTTCTATTTCCTCCTAAGATCATTAATCAGGTGATTAGGCTTGTTTTATTCCACTTTTCTCTAAAAAACAAGATTTATACTGGCCGCTCTTCATTTGAAGGATCCAGATCTAGCATTACAACCTCTAAATTCAGTATATGTGAAGGATCATCTATGTACTTCCTTTGGAGAGATATGTGGAAGACATCATGAACATGAGAGAGATTTAGTGAAAATTCAAAATGATAAGCCACCCTCCGAATATGATCAAGAATCAAAAAAGGAAAGATATATGTTGGGATCAAATTTCACTTCATTCTCAATATGAAAGAATTTTTCCAAGGATATATTCACAATAATACCTTTTCACCTACTTTAAATTCCAAATTTCACCGATGATTTTCAGAATAACTTATTGATCTACTCTGAGATGACTTTTTATTGTTGTTTAATTAATCTAACCCACTCTACCATTTACATTGAAAACTCGTATCCAAATATCATTCATTCTCAAAACTCATTCCAAATATTTAGGAGATCCACACTTCAGTCCATATGGGGATTCATAAGGAGACATATGAATGCTCGACTGAAAGCTATGATTATAAGATAATTCTATAAGAAGAATGTTTTGGTCATAAACACCAATGAAATATAGTAAGCATTACTACAACATATCATCTAGGGATGGAATGGATCTCTTAGACTGAAAATAGTTCTAATGACAATAAGGAGTTCCAAAACTCAACTCTATACCAAGGTAATTCTAAATAAATCATAAGAACATTGAGGTAAATCATGGTTCATGATTAGATATAGTAGAAGGTTGTTCACCATGAAATATCACCTCATCCATGTTTAAGAAAATAAAATGTTCAAGAAGAGTAGTATAATCTAGGATAACAATGATGCACATTGACTTTATAACTCATTTGAATACATTACAAATATAATTATATCCTATTTTTTGGGAGTCTGATGACAAAATTCATGGTGATATTTTCTCATTACTATTTGGTTATGGTTAATTTTTGTCAAAACACCTTGGAATTTTATCTCCTATCCTTAACATTTTTACAAACCAACCACTGAGATAAATACAGTGAAATATCTCTATTAATATCTTACCACCCTAAATAATCTTCTTGATCTATCTATATATTGGTAACTCTATTAAGAATACTGAATGATGAAATATGGGATTCATCCAATAACTCCTTCTTCATGACTAGTACTGATAGTATAGATTAATTATTCATGATCATTATAACTCCAACAAAATCAAGGTTTAATTCAGGAAATTTATTCAGCATATTACAGTTCAACATATTCATTCTTACACCTCCTTACACCTTAAATTGATAGATGGTTTAATAGAAATTTAAGAAATATAACATCTCTTTCATTAATTTATGATTTCCATATCCATCCATTCTAAATATAGAAATATTTTATCTAACATATCGTCATCATATATAAGATACCATGATTCTTTGAAATCAAAGAATATTACACCTTGTTCAACTTCCTAGGGTCGTAATATAATGATAAGTGATGATCATTAATGGTCTCTAACCATCTTACTTGGGGAATATCAAGATCTTTCTAATATAATTTATAGTGAAATGTTTTATGATCAGTATATGTGCCAAAACTCTCAAAAAAATAATTACTTTGTATATTTTACGTAAATATTACCATATCACTCTCTAAATCTTTAATTGGGTAATTTTTTAACTAAACCATCAATTTTCATGGGGCATAATCTATCAACATATCAGTTTCCTTGAGGATTGATCCTAGAAACATAATTAATGAATCAATATAGATCACAAACCTTTTTCCCACATAGGTAAGTATAAACATAGCTACTCTAAAAAACCTTATATCCAGTTACTAGGAAATCACCACACATTAATATTTCTAAATGAACATCTCTCCCTTATTAGATAACATGGTAATTGGATTACAAATTTGTAATAAATTCCGTATAAAACATTGATAATATAAAGGGAAACCAAGAGATCTACCTATCTCATTCACATAGGATATTCTATGCCAATATTCAATAACATCAACATTAGATAAATAAACTATTGTAACCTTTATTGAGATTATATAACCCAAAAGAGACTATTTTTTAACAAAATTCACAATTGGTAAAAAATTTAGTGATTATCCTTACCCAGGTTCTTCATTAGACTTCTCAAATGATATTTACAACCTTCCTTTGTCCTTAAATAAATAATAATATCATTTAAAAATACTATCGTAAATTGACCATGTTAATCTCTAAAGAAACAAATAAATAAATCTATGATGATTGAAAGGAAATTATAAATACCATATGACATAAATATAAATTCATATTTTCCGTACCTTATACGGAAGGCTGGAATAGGTATGAAATCACTTTTAAACCTAAACTGATAGTACTCGATCGAAGATCAATCGTGGAAAAATATTTATCTCCACTAAATTAATCTAACAAATCATTAATCAAAGGAGGAGGGTACTTATTAATTATTTTTATCTTGTTTATTTCCCTATAGTTAATTCATAATTAAATTAATCTATCATTCATATTAATAAAAATAAAATGTTCACCCCATGTGGGCAAACTTGTTTGAATTAATCCCTGGGAAAGATTCTCCAGGATTTCCTTCTTCTATTCTTTTAACTCAATAGTGTCCATACTATATGGAGTCATGTAAATAGGTGTAGAATTTGGTTATAGATAAATTTAAATCTCAACTAAATAATTTGGTTTAATTCATAAAACTCTTTTGTAAAGACATTAGAAAACTCTCATACAATTGGCCTATATATGATGTTGAGTTTCACCCCAGCCATTTGAGATAAATAATAGTTTTTTATAGTAATGAAGACTGATAAAATGGATATATTTTTCATTGTATGTTCATATTTATCATCACACTAATATATGATCATAGTATTTTAATATGAAATTATAATTCTTATATTCTCTAATTAATATTGGATTTATATAATGAAGTAAAATTTGTGCCTAAAATAAAATCAAATTAAACTAGTTGGGTAATTCCATGATTTGAAGGAAGCAAATTTCCACAAACAGAAATCAAAGAAGAATCATTGAATTTAGATGTGATCATCATATCATTTGTAGTTTCCAATACTATGTCATTGTCTAATCATTGAATACAAGAATTTACATTCCCAAAGACTTTTCCTGATATAAATTATTTCACATAACTTAATCTCAAATAGGGTACTTAAGGATTTTAGAAAACTTGTTACCACATAATTATTATTGTCATATCTTTTACCGCTTACTAAAAATAATGTGGTTACTATGACTATAAACCCTCATTAAACAATGTCATTAATCATGAACAAAAAATAATTATATTTATAAATTTTGAAAGATTCATTTCAATCTATGATGATATAGGATTACCCTAGTCCATTCATGGTTATTATATATTCGAATCTTTTATAACAGTCCACATATAAATTGGGATTTAAACCAAAAATATCCCATGGAAATTCCATACCCATTGCATAGTAACGATATACTTTCCTGTGCATCATAATGATATTTAATATATATACTCAACCAAATATTTTCAAGGTTACTACCCCTAAATTCATCCATTCTAAAACAAAATCCACATGTTCGGTCCAATAGTCTTTTTATTGATATGAATCCCACATAATTTATTCCATAACAAAAAAAAATTATGGTATCTATAATTAGACTTATCCTAATGGTTTTCAGAAAAGTATTATACACATAATATCCAATGATTAACTAAGTATGTCCTCTGATACCAACTATAGAAACCAATAATTTTTATATTTAAATACAATATCTTATTGGAAAAATTTATAATAATTTTATATATAAACACTTATGGAGAATAAAGGTTTATGACTATGAATACTAGATAAAAAAGTAATTATATTTTAGGACATATAAATAGTATATCCCCCAAACATCATACCAAATATATTTATTCTCATGCATACCCTACATAAAAAATTTATATAACTTTTTTAAATGAAACATAAGTAAGTGTCAACTCAAAATCTTAGTAAGGTAAAATGGTATATATAGACGATCAATTAAACATAACATGATTATAATAGTATAGGAACATGATCATTGAATTCAAAAACATACCCTTCATATCATAAATAATAATCTTAAGTCATTTAAAATTCTTTAAGGATTGAACAATTATGAAATCAAATAATACAATCTATCAGAGAATAAAATTTTCATAAGACATTTTTATGTTAAACAAATATGCCTAAAAAATCATTTCTATACTATTCAAGGATAAATATTAAGTCTATAATAGTGGATTGGGTTCAATCCTAATTAAATTTTATCCTTGGTGATGTTTCACTACCAAGACTAGCATAGTGGAAAATTTCCTTTACCGGACTGGGTTCACTCCCATTGCAGTTCTTATTATCTCACGATATATCCATCATTACCCATTGCATTTGGGTGATATATAATTTCAGTGCCACCCACCACATAATTAAAATTTGATATAGGTGCTCTATAAAATCATAAAATATTTATCATAGAATAACTCATAGAAATGAAATGGGTTTCATAAAAATTTCATCATTTCATTAGAGAATATTTTTTGAAAAATAAAAGGGTCTCATAGACATATCATAAAATCATAATGAACCCAGGAGAAAGAAAGGGGTTTCACAGAATAAATATTTAATAATCATTATCATAATATATCCAAAAGAATTAATTTTTATTGTATCATTGGATTATTTCCATAGTAAATTATATGTAACATCAAAGGATTCTAACAAAAAAGTGAAATTATTTTAAAATATCACTGGATCATTTTTTGAGGAAAATACCCATTTCACACTGAAATAAATTATTTAAAACCAAAAATATACTAAAAATTGTTGAAAAAAATATTATTTCAAAATAAAAATAGAAACTATTAAAGGAATCATCAATGAAATGTGTGGCCATAATGGTGGGAAATTTAGATTGTACAGTGTATGATGGTGAAAATATTCCATTAACATTTTTCAAAAAATGTAAAAAGTAACTAATTTGGATAATGAAATGTTATAGTAGATATTTTTTTAACGAATCATATTATAATCTAAAAAAATTGTTAAATTTACTTTTTAAGAAAAATTATATGAAATGAAATTAATTTTTTAATCAAATATTTATATAAAGTTAGTTATCATTAAAAAACTTCAGTTAGTCTCTTTAGTTATTACAAAAAGATAATTAAAGGAAACCAGTTAATATCTATAAATTACTATATTAGACTGAAAGTGTTGGGTTTACTCAGATATAGGTCAAAAAATATCACCATAAATGTTTTTTCATAAACAATCCAGATAAACAATGAGATTGTAACATAAATCATTTGTCACCTTAGAATCTGTTGAATCACAAGACCCTATGAAAAAATGAATTCAATAAAAACATTAAATATCATGAAAAAGATATGGAGTAAATATATAACTTGTCAAAGGGGTATTATATAAAAATTATATAATAATATATGTGTATAAGATCACAAATGACCATGAGAAGGTAATTTTAGAGTATAAACAATTAATGATATGGTAATCTCAAAATAAAAATCTCATGAAGGATAAAAAAATATTCGAATTTTAAAAAACTATTTTTTCACAAAAAATTATCATAAAATTCATTAATTTTTAGTATATATACTACAATAAATAAATAAGCAGTGAACATGGAATATCTCTCACAAAAATAAATATGAGATGATAAATCCATCACCTCATGTTCTTTTAGATTTAAAAGCACAATAACCACTTATATGATAAGTTAAATTTTATTATACTTTTATACCATAATCTTGTAAATACATATTTAATAATCTATTTTCCACTTATAATATTTTGGATATAATAATAAATAATTTCTAATTAAAATAAATGATTTTGGATGTAAAATGTTTGGTTTTTAGGAGAATTTTTGGTTGATAGTTTCTATATTTGTACTTTTATAATGGTTACATCATCATAATAATTTCAATAAAGATATAAGTATCATATATACTCCTTATAAACATATTTATAATCATACATAAAATATACATTTATAAAAATGAATTTTGTTGTTTATTGGTACATTATGACATATATAATCATGAACACTATTTTCACTTTTTCAATAGATAGAACGAAAGGAAGGTAAATAATAATTAAAATTTTAAAAATCATTTTTATAAAATAAATATTTATTATATTCATTAAATCTATCCTTATTAAAATAAATATAAAAAAATAAATTAAAAAACTATCATCGCTTCATTGTAGAGGTAGTTCGCACATATGCACGTAGGGTGTTTTCGTTTTCAAATAGATTCTAATGTAATAATGTATAAATAATATTATAATTAAGTAATATTAAATATTTCATAAATATATTATATAAACATTAAAATCATCATAATAACCATCCTTTTAATATGGTATCAGAAAATTAATTGTATCGCTACGTGGAGGTCGCAGTCAACACGTATGCACGAGCGATACATTCTGTATCAACCCAATATTTTATCAATTTAATTTCTTTGTAATTTTTTAATTTCATAATAACATAAAGACACATTAGGAAAAAAATTCAACCTCATTATTAAATAAACTTCTATGATTCCTTTAAAATTAAAATTTCTACATTTTTGTTTTCAATTTCGAAAATCTGACATACAATGCTGCGATGAGTAAGATGTTTGGAGTCCGATAGAATAGAAATAGTTATTGTTAAATAGTAACCTACTCATATGAATAATAAACTAACCATATTAATAGTAATATAACCCTTATTGATATTACATTTTCCAAAAGAATATTAACCTCACCCTTGATTGTATAAATAAAATTTAGGCATCTTATAAGTGACAATATGACCATAGTAAAAGTATTTGTATTTTTATAAGTCAAAAATATTTAATTATAAATTATTTAATAAATTAAAAGAAAATTTATTTCCTAATATTTTTTCATAAATTTAAAATTTTATTTCTTCACGTTTTAAGATTTATTTATAAGACGTTATCTAATTTTTGAAAGCATTATAAAATCAGTTATAATTTTAAAATCTATATTTTTCATGAAATTTATAATTTTAATTAAAAAAT
This sequence comes from Viscum album, assembly GCA_963277665.1. NCBI lineage: Eukaryota > Viridiplantae > Streptophyta > Magnoliopsida > Santalales > Viscaceae > Viscum > Viscum album. Next base: position 1,516,735,719 of record OY728137.1, read on the forward strand.
AAATATTTCATATTTAGATAATTAATTTTAATTTTGTTTTTAAATTTTTGGATTTGACATGTTGAAAAAATGGTTATGGTGAATTTTTTTGGGATTTTTATGAAATACATTATTTTTTAGTGAATAGTGAAATTTGTTAATTTAAATATTATTCTAAATAAATGAATTTCGGCATCAGGATTGAGTCATGGATGATGTAAATGGGCATTGGTAAGAAATTAAATCCACTTATTACTATTTTTAGTCACAATAATCCTCAATATTTCATATCTTGCGGAGATATAACAAATTAATGAGGACTATAGTTAGAAAACCCTCCACCCCTCCACTATAAATATAACCCCTCACACTGTCATTTTTCAAACCTACCAAGCTTCAAGACCTAACTAAATTTGGACCAAATCTCCCACCAAGATCCTTCCCCACGTCTATCATCCCTTTTTCTCCTCAAAATTCCAAATCCTCTCCCCTAATGAGGCTCTCAAAAGATAAAAACTGAAGTAGTAAATTCCTCTATCTAATCCTTTTATTTTATTTCAGGTTCCTTTCTTTTCATTTTCCTTCCTCACCTACATTCACCCAAATTTTAAGATAGAACTAATAAAATAAATTTAAAGTAATTATATTATTATAATGGTATTGTTCATCATAATCTCACCTCCCCTCCATTTTTATACTATAAATGAAATCATCGTCTAATATGGTTTAATTTATCACATTCAAGGACAACGGGTTTTCAATTTGCATTAACTTCCTAAAAACAGACCATGAAACAATTTTAATGGTATACCCATATCATAATATATTTATTTTATCTTATTTTATGTCCTTGAATCCTTATACACTCATGATATAAAATAATAGTTGAAACACGTTCATTATGGGAAAACTGGCCAAATTTATCCAAGCGTTTTACATTAAAATATTATCTAATGATTTATCCTCATGGTATATAAAAAATTCATTATAAGATAATTTATATCTATGTAATGTCAATAATAATATATAATAAAAACTCTTTATTTTTAATCATATTTCAAATGAAATCCATTCATGAATACAAGTGAACCATTTTTAAAAGCTAAGAAAATTAACACTTTCGAACATTGAATTTAAGATCTATAACACATATAAAGGCCCATAAAAGAACATAATAAAAAATTAATTATTAAAATTAATGTATAAAATATTTTGTAATTGTTAATTAACTATTGTAATGTCATTATACATGACTTTAATGTGAATAATGTGTACAGACACAAGGTAAGGGGAAATGCTCGAACCCAACTCTCTATCATTTGGATTTCCCTCTTAAACCCATTTTCAGAATGTATTTGCCAAAAAAATAATTTTCATAATTATCCAACATTTTAGGTGATATAAATTTTCCCTAACTACTTTTATATAAAACCCAATTTTTTAAAAAAGAACACTTCTTTCAAAAAAACACACCGTTTTTATTTGTCGAAGATTGTTTCACTCTTCACTCAAGGTTAATTGTTCTTTGTCAATAATGATATTACCTAATTATTTTGACAAACAAATGTTTTTTGAATGTATGATTTATGAGGTGGAACCCATTTCATTCCATGGATTTTTTTATTTTCACGTGTGACATATTTTCTATTTGGCATGCATGATAATATAAATATTATGATGTGACAGGTGCACCCAAAATTATATATTGCAATATGAAGGTTTGGATATGAAGGGTGATCCAGAAATTATATAGATCACCAATGACTTGGGTAATGTGATAAATCACATGATTTGAAGTCATATAATGTGCGTAAATGATGATATATTTGTTCACAACTGTGGTTGGTAGTTATCCACTAAGGCATGATGTTTCATTTTTATGAATTCCAATATTCCATTCAATTATATAAAGGATGTTATGAATGCTCACACCCTGTTAAATTATTTACTATTATAATCATTCCACTTACTTGTATTTTATATCTCCCCTTTTTGATGTATATCCTCAGGTAACTACATGTACTAATGAGCAGACAAGGGCTGATAACAAAGTAGAGAAGGAGGAATTAAATAAATGTCTATGCTTTATATAGTAAATTATATGTTTGGTCATAGTATTTAGAAGACACAAATCCTTTGGATTGTAGTTGTGTAAAGTTTTTATGTTGTTTACAAATATACTTATGTAAAAGTAATGTATGAAAATAAGGGTATATATAGTTGATATTAGGGTCAAGGTTTACAAAATTTGGGAATTTGGATTAGTGAACCCTAGAGAAAATGTTTAGTGTTAGACTAAGTAAAAATATGCATACAATAATAATTTTTGAAATGTGGATCCCATAAGATATGTTTTTGTGTGTAATTTTTACAAATGAATAATTTATTTATTCGTGACTTGTTGACTTATTTTTATAACCTTTTATATTTTAAAAAATGGTGAAAACTATGAGAAAACATCACAATAAACTATGCGAGGTCAAATGCAACTATTTCCTAAATGACATCCCTAATGCATTGGGGGTGGAGTTCCAATATTCAAGGTGATGCTTACCAAGAAATCTCGGGTTATGAACAATGACAAGAATCATGTGGAACATCCATCTTCAACTTAGAGGTATCAACTAACTATCGAGTGTTTTATGCAGCAACAACTACTGATGTTTAGTGGATACTTTAATCCACAAGTTGTGGAATAGTGGGTCAACTCCATGTAGAATATCTATCTTATTCTTCACTATTCTGAGATTGAGAAGGAGATTCAGGCCATTTATCTTTTCGATAGAGAGGTTTATCAATGGTGGGCTTTGATTAACAAAACCAAGCCGACTGAAGAAAGTGAAGAGATGGATTGGGGAGACATTAAGAACATGTTTCTTAACAAGAATTTCCTGAGAACACTTTATACAATGATAGAGAGAGATTTAATAGAGATCGTCCAATGTGATTTAGAATCTTTCATGGAATAAGAAGAAAATTTCACAAGTCTTACAAGTTACCCTTCCGGACTTGTTTTCAACATTGATATCAAAATTGATAGATTCAACACAGGGATAAAACCACACCTTCAAAAGGCTCTGTACATTTGAGACATTGAATGTTATGAAGAAGTTTTTCAGCATTCCATCAAAGTATAAATTGAGTTTGGTTAATGCTCCAACTAAAATGGTGATATGAAACAAAAGGTGGAGTTTCAAGGTGGAGGATCGAATTATAAAGTAGGGAAGAAAACTCAACTACCAACATTAAAGAACTGTGGGAAGATGTATCGTGGGAATTTACTCTAAGGGATGGGGAAATGTTTCAAGTGTGGTAGATAAGGCCACCAAGTTCTTGAATGTTTAAAATATATGATAAGGAAAGATAATGTGGTTGAGTAATGGAGAGAAGCGCTCATGGACCAACGCTACATCTGTATTGAGTAAGGGAACTATGCAACCAAGTGCACTAAACCTCGAGACCTTGAGGGTAATCAGCATCAGCAACCACCAAATCCAAAGGAACAAAGGAAGTATTAATCCATAACTACTATGAACGTTGATCAATAAAATAAATTCATACAACGTACACTTCGTATTTACTCAAGAATGGAGAAATTTATTATTTATTTTTAGTTCTACATCTTCTATTATATCTTGTAATTTTTCTATAACTATGGAATTGAATCCCTGGATCCTTGAAGTGGAGATATCCATAAAAACACAATGTGGTGTAATCATTGGAACCCAAGTGTTGGAATATTCTCCTGATATAATATGTGGGAAGATTCTTCTAGTGAATCTTGTGCTACTTTTTTTTTGGAATTCAATGCTATAATGGGTGTGGATTGGTTCTCATTATATAGAGCACATATCAACTGTCAGGAAATGGAAATATCGTTTCATATCCCGAACCGTCCCATGACCCTATAAATATAAATGGATGATCAGGAATATCCATTGAAAAATCCGTTAATGGTGTGAGTGTTGATTTCCTATAAAGAGACATACCTAGCTCCAATTGTTGAGGCAAAGGAAAGTTACAACCTAGTAGAAATTCCCATTGTGAAGGAATAAGATTATTTATTTCCTAAATACATACCCAAACTCCCCCAAGATCGTGAGGTAGATTTATCCATTGAAATCATATTGAGAGCTACTCATATCTCAGAGTGTCTCAATAGGATGAATCCTATAGAATTGGAGGAGTTAAAGAAGAAGATTCAAGAGTAATTAGAAAAAGGGATCATATTCCCTAGTTCATCACCTTAGGGTGCTCCAGTTCTTTTTATTGGAGAAGAAGGATGGATAAATTTGGATATATCGATTATCAGGAACTCAACAAGATCTCTATAAAGAAATACTATCATATCCCAAGGATTAAAATCTTATTCGATCAACTACAAAGAACTCAGTACATCTCAATGGTGGATCTTCATTCTGGATATCATAAGTTAATGGTGATTAACAAAGTTATTTTGAAGAATACCTTTCGTATAAGAAAATTTCACTATGAGTTTTTGGGGATTCTCTTTGGGCATAAAAATTACCCTGAAATCATCAAGTATTTGATAAAGATAGTCTTTAGACATTACCTCACCAAATTTTTGGTAGTGTATATCGATGATATTATCATCTATCCAAGGACAAGGATGATCATGAAGAACATCATAGACTTGTTGTGGTGACATTGAGAAAGGAGAAGTTGTATGGAATGTTTAATAAGTGTGACTTTTGGAAGAACAAAGTCACATTATTTGGACATGTGATAACAACTGAGGGAATTTATATAAACCCTTAAAAAATAAAGGAGGTTGAGGATTTCCCCAGACCCTCTAGTGTTAAAGAAATTCCCAGTTTTCCTGTATTAGCGGGGTACTAATGAATTTTTTTAATATATTCTCATTATTTCCAGGAATACTGACTAATTTAAAAAGGAAAGGGGTAAAGTATGTCTGATGTAATACAATGAAGGATTTTTCAAAGACATAAAAATAAGGATAATCAATACTCATATAATAAATTTACTGATGAGTGGAGAATCATTTGTGATATAAAATGATTCTTCAAAGAAAGGATTTGGATGTGTACTCATGAAAAATGATATTGTGATAGCCTACATCCCACTGCAATTGAAGACCCATGAGCAGAACTACCTGATGCATGATCTAGAGAACACAACTATGATTTTTCCTTGAAAATATAATAGACCTACCTCTATGATGATAAGTGGGTCATATACAATGACCACGAGAGTATAATTTTTATATTAACACAAAATGATATCCACATGCATCAAAGGATATGGTTATAGATATTCAACAATTATGATTGCTCTATTCAATATCATCCTAAAAAGGAGAAGAAGGTACCTGATGCCCCAAGAAGAAAGGAACCTACTACTCTATCCATGTTGCAGATTGAGAAAGACCCAATCCTCATGGATATGAAAAGGACGGATTTAGAAATCATAATGGGATGGAAGACTCCCACCTTTACCAAATGATTCCCCAACCATCTATCCAAGATAAGATTAAGGATGCATAAAGAGATGATCTATAGAAACAAAAAACTGGAAAAAAAAATAAAGGAAGGGAATCTTCTAGAGTTCCATATTGATGATGATGTTGTGATTTGGTTTATAAAACATCTTTGTTGTCCTTCATCTCCTTGGATAAAGAAGGATATATTCAATAATTAAAATATCTCAACTTTATATATCCATCATGGTAGCACCATGAAGTGTTGTGATCTTCGAGAACAATTTTGGTGGGACAACATGAATAAAGATATTTATAAATATATCTGAAGGTGATTGATATGTCAATAAGTTAAGGAAGATTAAAAAAAGTCTAATGGAATGATGAAAACATTCTTTATAGCCATATGGAAATGAGAGATTTTGAATATAGTCTTTATAACGGGTCTCCTGAAGACATCCATGGAAAATAATGCAATATGGGTTGTGGTTGACCCACTGACTAAGACTTCACACTTTATCCATATTAGAGAAGATCTCTCGCTTAAAAAATATTAAAAGAATATATGTCATGTACGTGGTGAGACTAAATGTGGTTCCACTCTTGGTGTATCTAATCATGATCGAGGATTAACAGCTATATTCTGGAGGAGTCTCTAATATGATTTTTGTACTAAATTAAATTTTAGAATGGCCTATCCCCTCTAAACCGATATCCAATCTAAAAGAACTATTCAAATTCTTGAAGATCTGATAAGAGTATTCTATTTTGAATTCAAAGGTTGATGGGATAATCATGTTTCAATCATTGAGTTATAATATAATAATATCTTCCAATTGATTATTCAAATTGGTCAATTTTTATCTCTATAGGGAAGGTGATGTAGAACTCCAACATGTTGGGATGATGTTGATGAAAGGAAGCTACATGAACATGATCTTGTGAAAGAGATGACATAGAAGGTTCAAGTCATCTGGAAACACATACCAGATGCTTTGAGTAAAAAAAAGTGCTACGATGACAACTGTCGAAGGGACTTGGATCTCGGGGATTGAGGTAATTTCATCCTTTGAGTATCACTATTTAAGAGAGTCATGTTGTATGTAAAGAAAGGGAAGTTATGCCCAAGGTACATTATCCCCTTAGAAATAATTGACCTCATAATATTCGGGCCCTATCAGCTTAAACGTCCACTGAATATGGCTCATGTTCATGATGCCTTTCATGTATCACTCTTGAGGATATACATACCAGATCCCTCACATATACTGAACTCAGAGGTGGTACATGTAGAAGATGATCTCACCCTTGAGGAGTAGCCAGAAAAGATTTTGGACCAGAGAGATAAGGTTCTATGCAATAAGACAACCCATCTTGACCAAGTGTTATGGAGGAACCATAATTATGAAGAAGAAACTTGGGATCCAGGGGATACAGTGAAGGAAAAGGACCCACACCTATTTATTGTGAAATGAAATTTTGAGGTTGATATTTTGAAAGGGGGGAAGAATGTAACTATCCAAACTTTTATCAATGCAATTTCTCCCATCATGTAGTAATTTAAAAATAATATAAAATCCAAATAAGAAACAAAATTAAACATCATTATTAAATGAACTACTATGTTATCATTAATAATAATTTTTCTACTTCTGTGTTTTGAATTTCGAAAATTTGACATACACAGTTGTGATCAGTAAGATGTCTGGAATCAGATGGTTCATAAATAATTTTTTGGGAATAATAAACTACCCTTACGTATAGTAATATACCCTTATTAATGGTAATATGACCCTTAGGAATAATAAATCATCCAAAATAATAATAACCACACCCAAGAATGTATAAATAAAAATTTTGGATTTTAGAAGTGACAATATGACAATAATAAATGTATGGGTATTTCTGTAAGTCATAAATAAATAATTATAATTAATTAAATAATTTAAAAGAATGTTTATTTTCCTTATATGTTTTAATAAATTAAAAATATTATTTCCTCTGGTTTTATTATATTGTTATATGACCATATGTAATTTTTAAAAGCATTATAGAATAAGTTTTAATTTTAAAATATTTATTTTTCAATAAAATTTTGATTTTAATTTAAAATTAAATTATGCATATTTAGATAATTAATTTTGAAAATTGAGTTCATTTTTGAATTCTATGCACTAAAAAATGGTTTGGGTTATTTTTTTGGGATTTTTTTGAAGTACTTTAATTTTTACAGAATAGTGAAATTCAATAATTTACAAAATATGCTAAATAAATGAATTTCTACGTCATGATTGAGTCATGAATGATATAAATGGCCATTGGTTCGAACTCACATGTACATCTTAATTTTATTAGTCATAATAATCATCATTTTTTCTTGTCTTGTGGATAAATAATAAATTAATGAATATAATATTAAGCAAACCCTCCTCCCCTCTACTATAAATACAACCCCTCACAACCTCATTTATTCACACCTCTCAAGGACCAAGACATACCTATATTATTCCCAAATCACCCCAAGCACCTTCCCACTTCAATAACCCCCTTATGACCTAAAAATAAAAAATTCTCTACCCTAAATAGGTTGTAAAATGAGATAAAATATAGAGGTAAATTCCTCTTTATCATTCTTTTCTTTTCTTTCAAGTTCCTTCTTTTCATCTCAATTTTCATAAAAATTAGTGTATGATAACTACCATAACATACATGTACTGAAATTATATTATTATATTAGTATATTTCATCATAATCTCACCTTCCCTCTACTTTTATACTATAAATGAAAACACTGTCTGAGATTGTTAATTTTTCACATTCAAGGACAATGGGTCTTCAATCTCCATTTACGTCTTATATACTATTCATGAAACCATTTTAATGGATTAAATATATCATAATATATATTTTTTATGTTATTTAATGTTCTATAATCAATATATACTTATTCAATAAAATAACAACACAATACAAGTTCATTGTGAGGAAAACTACCAAATTAATCCAAGATTTTATCATTAAAATATAATCTAATGATTCATCATTACGATATATAAAAAAATATTATTTTATAATTTACATCTTTTTAATGCCACTAATAATATATAATAACAATTTTTTGTGTTTAATGACATTTCAAACAAACATCCATTCATGAATATGAGTGAACCGTTAAAAAAAGATAAGAAAACTCACACTCCCGAACAATAAATTTAAGCTATATAACATATCCAAAGGTCCATAAAATAACATTATAAAAACATAAGGAATTAAATTCATGTATTAAATGATATTAAATTGTTAATTAATTAATCTAAAATCATTGTACGAGTCATTAATGTGAAGAAATCATTAGGGGATAAGGTCATGAGAATGCTCGAACCCAACTCTCTTTCTTTGGGTTCCCCCTTAAACTAATTTTTAGTATGGATGTGAATGAAAAATAATTTATTCATAAATATATTACCTTTTCTAGAATATACATGTTCTCAAATTTATTTTAGGAAAAAACCCATTTTTTCTAATGAACTCTTATTTTAAATAAACAAAACCTTTTTACTTCTCGAAGATTGTTTCACTCTTCACTCAAGGTTAGTGGTTCTATGTAATGAATGGTATTACCTCTCTATTTTGGGACCCAAATGATTATGAATTTATGCATTATGATATGAAACCCATTTATTTCCATGGTTTATTTAATTTTCATGTTTTCAATATTTTCAATGTGGCATGCATGATAATTTAAATGTTATGATGCGGCGGGTGCACCCAGAATTGTATAACACAATATGAATGTTTCAATGTGTTGGGTACACCAAGAATTATACAGAGAACCAATGAATTGTGTAATGTGATGAATTTCAATAATTTAGTTGAAATGTTGCATGAATATGATTCTAGCGTTGGTCAAAACTATTTGTGGTAGTTATCCACCATGACATGCTGCTTCATTTATTACAGTACCAAATTCCATGATATTATATAAATTACGTTATGTTTATGCTCAACCCATGTTATATTATTTTTTGTGCATATATTTTCTTTTATGAGGATTTTATCTCACCACTATTTTATTTAAATCCTCATGTGACTACATGTAATATGGATTAAATAGAGTCTATAATAAGATAAAGAAAACGGAATTAAAAAAATATTTATGATTTATGTTGTAAATGCTATGTACAGTTCTAGTTTTCCCCAGACACTAATCCTAGGTATCCTCATTTTATAATTCTTTTATGTGGTTTATCATTAAAATGATTTAAAAGCAATGAAAGAAAAAGATGAAATTTGATGATGGAGTTTCAGGAAGAGGGAGAATCCTCCCTCAACAATGGATTCATGGGTTTGGCCATAGCCATCCCTAACATCCTATGTTTCTATATCCTTCCTCCAGGTATTAATTCATGAGTGGCTGTGCATGTTCATGATCCACAATGTCTCACTAAGACCAATAACCATAAGGAATCACTGAAGACCCGTGACATGGACTGCTCTCTTCTGTATTCAGGTCTACCCGGTAGATTTTTTCATGTGCTGAAAGGCCCACGGAGTTTCGTCCCTATGGATAGAAGTGTCTTGGACAACCCTTGTTTGACTTAAAATCCATGATATGATGATTCAGAACCACATTCCACATTTATATCTACAGATAGAAGGTCTACAGATACTAACATTCCAAACTATGTCAATTCACAGATGTCATCTGGTATGCAAGATAATGTCTCACTGTAGGATGCTAGGTGGATCCAAATCTATCAGGTGGTAATGTTTTTCCTCTTTAATCTTAGGATGATGCTTTATAAAAAAATATAGATTCAGGTCTAAAGATGAAGGGAGTTCGTTCTCTGAGTATTTTCAAGGTCTCATGCCCTGGTAGAATTCTTTTAGGGTCCATCAGCTCATGTTGAAGCTAACTCTGCATCGCTTGCTGAGAGAAAGAAAATATAGGACAAATTATTTATTGCACTCATAGTTTTTCATAATGGAGAAAATATTTTGAAGCAAGAATATTTTTTATACATAACATTGACCTTATGGGGTTTCTATAACTGGAAATGCATTTCTCATGGTATCAGTTTTTTTAATTTCATATTTTCTTCAGATGATGTGAATGTTAGTGCATGGAGCATTATGACTCTCCTATTTAATCTTGGTTAGCATCACATGAATGAATGGTCTTTGTAATTTAATGTCTCACCTTCATGAAATGAATTATCTCATGTCTAGGTAGATCTTTACGGGCTCAATTGGGTCCTTTGGCATCCAATTTTTACTTAATGAAATTGCCTCAACAATTGGGGATACTATTCATCTTGAAAAAGAGACAGAGGATGTCTGGTTTTGTAACATTACTATGATGTAGGTGGTGGCTGACAACATCTCTACATTTATTGACAAGGTAACTCTTTCTACTCCATCTAATAGCATCTAAATTTATGTTGGATATGAAAAAACCCTCTTTTTTGAAATGAATTTATGGTAGTTTGACATGCTTTGCAGACATGGAGGAAGCGTGTTTCATGTGAGGAATGTGGGGTGAGGGGTCATATAGAAAATATTTGTAGAATGAAGTCAAGGATTAAAGATGTGGGATTGTCAAATCCCATCGTTCATGATGATGATACACTCAAGGAGAAATTGTGGCTAATGTGATTATTTATATGGAATACGACTCTCAGGTGTATAAAGATGTATATCCAGCGAGTGCTCATAGTTACCCCTTCAGACCCTCAGGTTTATTGGTTTAAAGAGGTTACTTCTGTTGGGGAAAACTCTACATGATCTCCAGGATTCATGATGTCACGAATGGTCCTCATGGCCCATGCCATGACTACCCCTGGTCCACCTTCCATAGGCCAGCGGCTGGCGACTAGCACCAAATGCGTAAATCCTAATAAAAAGGGAAGGCATTGCCTTTATGTAACGTAAACACACACAACCAGAGTAAAAGTGGAAGCAAACACTAAGTAAAGGAGAATAAAAAGTGTGCTGAATGTATAAAGGGGCCAGAAATACGATCACAACAGAAAGGTTCAGTAACAACTAAAATAAATTACCACTGAAAGACAAACAGTTGGAAGGTGAAAGCTGCTTCTGGATTATCCTATGGGTTCCTACCTGAAGGGTAGGTACAAAATTCCTCCTCAGAACTCCACCTCCATCGGTCCTCTCCGTGTGTCTTCATGCCAAGTATCCACCTCCGGGTACAGTCCAGTATTCGTACGCTCTGCCTCGGTCAGCGTTGTCCGCCATCTGCATCCAACACAATGAGGTTTGGGCATATCCCATGCAGGAATGAGTATAACGATACTCAGTAGGGACCCCGAGACCCTCATCGTCTCACTAAATCCAACAAGGATAAACCACAAATAAATATCTCAACAGATAACCTTTACTTAGGTATATGCCCATACATATACCTAAACTATCAAGTAACCCATCTCAATCATGAGGAAAACACAAAGTTCATTGACTAAACTCAAACCGGGATTTTATTCATGATGTGGAAAACATGGATGCTGGATATCTCCTCCTCTGTCAAGTATAGTGGTCCTGTCATGACTCCGAGGTGCTACTCATTAACCTTAGACTACTGAGGTAGTCCTCCTCTGTCAAGTAACATGGGTCTGCCACCCCAACATAGTAGTGCTCCCCGCCATGGGTCTGCCGCCCCAATATAGTAGTGCTCCCCCCAAATAGCCTACAGAGGTACTCCTCCTGTCGAGTACCACAGGTCTGCTGCCCCAACACAGTAGCGCTCCTCCACCATGGGTTTGTCGCCCAAACACAGTAGCGATCCCCACTGGGCTAGTCAAGTCACTCTGAATCGAAGCGGACAAGCAGTCATCAGGTCTCAGCCAGCTACAAGGTCTCCGTACTCTGTACGCTCGTCACAAGGAGGATCCGCTCCACGAGATACATGTCAATACATCCAAGTGTCACATAATCTCACGTGGAAGTATCTCAAAGGGCCGCCTCGTCATAGGGGTCTCAACCCAACAGACGACGCGACAATCAGATGCATGGTCTGTGAGTTATTAGCCATTTTGTCCCGAGGGCCCGGTTGGTTTCGTGTACGAACCAACCTGACCGTATCTCAAATTTACCCCAAAATCCCATGGGGTGTACTCAAAGGAACTATTTCTCAACGAGATTACCAACGCCGCTGATAGTTCATCAAACAGACGTTCCGTCTGAGAGTTATTGGCTTTTTCAGTTCCAGGGGAGCGGTTGGTTTCTAAGGTAAACCAACCCGAACATACTCCAACTGCATCCAAACATCAATTGGAGTATCTCAAATGATCTGTCTCATCAAAAGGAAACCAACATAGTTGACAGAACGTCAATCGAGCCTCATGTCCTTAAGTTATAAGTGTTTCTGCTCCGAGGGCCTGGTTGGTTTTGTGTTCGAACCAACCCGGCCATACCCAAACTTTGCCGAAACCTTCATTGTAATATACCGAAACGACAGCCTTGATCCAATGATTCCTACTCAACTGACGGTTTGTCCATTGGAGGTCTGTAGCTCAATTTATGGTCGTTTAACAAAAAACAGTCCGAAAAAGGGTGGCATGGGCCAAGTCTAATACGTCCCAACCCACCCAGTGTCGGCCTGAACCGGGTTGAACTGACTTGGGTCCAGGTCTGGACCAGTTGGGCATCACCTGGCCCGGACCGGTGTGACCCGGTCTGGTTAGGCCGGGTCCGACCCACTACCGGTCGTGGCTCAGCCAGCCTGGCCGAGTGGGGGTGCACGGTCTCCCCAGCTGGCACGGCTTAATGTCGCATCGGTTCCCATCCGGAACGACTTTTCCATTCCGGTTATTCCCACCACCGCGGCTCAGCCTCGACGGTCTACTCCGGTGATGCGCCACCAATGGCAGCACCTTCTGTGGACCACCGAACGTGCTCCGGTGGTCCGATTCTCCCACTGCTTGCGCCTGCGGCACTCTCGTGATTTTCTCTTCACTGCGACGACTTCCAAACGCCGTTGCGGTCCCCTTTCATTGTCGTCTATCAATCCACACATAGACAAACAACCTACGGAGGGTCGTCGGTCCGTTTTTGTTCGGCCCGCACCCTCCGTGTTAGGCATTATCAATTGGATAGAGATAATCATGGTTTCACGTGGATCGAATAACATTTTTTTTCAAATAAAATAGGAAAAATCCACCCTACAATTCCCTTGCAAATAACTATTCCTATCCCAAAAAAGAAAACATCCCTGGATCAACATGATAATCATTTGATCCGCATTCTTTGTTTTATAAGGGATGAACATGGGAATATAAACACACTAAAATTAAACCCCTGCCTTGAAAAAGATTTTCGTTAGTCGAGCATCGTAGGAGACGGCGTCGCGGAATGTGGATTCATTTACGACGTCGAAGTGCGTCCATGGAGGAAATGATGTCTCCTCACTTATTTCGGAGATCAAGAAGGAATGCACGTCGTAGTTGGCATTCCTTGTCGGTGGCTTCTTCTCCTTTTTCTAGGACGATGACTGATGGTGAGATGATGTTCCTCAGTAGTTCTTCATTGGAAGAATGGTGTACTTTCTTTGAGAGAAGAACACCCTTCTCTAATTCTCAAGAGCTCCGAAAATTCCCAACACAACAAAAGAAAAAATAAAATAATAGCTAAGCTATTATTTTATTCACACAATCTATTCAAAATTCAAACAACTTAAATTAATTAATTGTAGAGGTTCAATTCATTAATTAATGTGTGCATCCAAAACAATAGCGAGGCGGGATGTCAAGGAATTAAATAAAGGGGGTTTAAGGGAGTTTAGCGAAGATTAATGGATGGGGAACGTGTGGGCTCCACCTCACATATATCCACACATGGGATGTTAGGTGGTTGTCAATCCCACCCTTAACTCCCATTTTTAGTATATAACCACCATAGATAAAAATAAAATTGTGCTTAGAATTTTATTTAACTTGTTTTATTAAACCCCAATTTTAAACTTTCAGCCCACATAAAACGCAAACTGCGGTAAAGGTCCCCTTAATCATTTATGGGCGCTTCGAGTTCATCTGTGTCCTCAGATTTCATTATTGAGCACCTGTTCAAAAGACAGAAAAACCCGCACGTAGGTTTACTGAACGTACCCGAACAAAACTCCGGAAATTGATTTCGGGCACACCGGGCCTCAGAATCAGGTGCCGTCAGAAACTGCGTACTCGTAAAATTCAATGAAATTTCGAAAAAAAATTCTTTGAAATTTATGGGTGTTTAAATTACCCCCACCACAGGGCTTTACGTCCCCGTAAATCTACAACACACACTATTGAAAAAAATGAGGCACTGAGCATGCATATGAGCCTTTTTCTCCCATGTGCTCTCCTAGAGGTTCCTGTGCTGCCAGCAAAAGCGAACCAGAGGAATCGACCGTCATCTTAGGACCATCTCATGTTGATCCTCAATCTCTAATAGAACCTCTATGAATGTCACCTATTCATCAATGTCCAGCTTCCCATGATCGATGATGTGGGATGGATAGTGCACGCATCTCCTTAGCTGAGATACGTGGAAGACGTCGTGCACCCGGTGCAACTGAGGTGGAAGGGCTAGGCGGTAACCCACCTCAACTACACTACTGAGGACCTAGAATGGTCTGATGAAACGTGGAGATAACTTGCTGCCTCAACCAAATCTCCGTAGACCTCTTCGAGGTGAGACCCGTAAGAAAACGTGGTCTCCATCCTCAAACACCAGTGGTCTATATCTCCTTTCACCATATGACTTCTATATGCTCTATGGAGTTTTTATCTGCTCCTGGATGATCTGCACCTTCTCCATAATAGCTTGAACCATCTCTAGTTCTACATGTGCTGACTCCATCACTATCCACAAATGATATTTGAAACACGGCCAGCTGCTGTCTCGCCACTCCTAACAGCTAAATGCCCGATCTCCTACTAAGAGCATCTGCTACAACGTTTCCCTCCCCTGGAGTATAAACTATCTCGAAGTCAAAGTCCCCGAGGAATTAAATCCATTGATGCTATCTCAGGTTCAGGTCCATCTGTGAGAAGAAACACCTAGGACTATTGAGTTTAGAGTAAACCATAAATCGTTTGCTCAACGAACAATGGTGAGACTAGCCAATTGTATGAACTCATCTCCACCATTTTTCGTCTACGTTTTACACGAGCTGCTGAGATTTATCCTCTGCCAAAAAGAGAAATCCGGTCTCATACCTTGGATGAACCACGTTCTTTGCCTAATATATTCAATCCTGACTTTAATGGTACAATTCATGTCTTGCATGATTTTTTAAGGCCTCGACGCTACTACCAAGAGATCCAACCGTTACTCTCATCTCCACGGGTTGAGTCTCACTGTTAGCATTAGTGAGTGGTTACTGGGTCTCCTCCAGTAGATATATCACTACTGAGGGTCAAGTCAACAGTTTTACCTAGAAACTCTTTGTATCAACTATAAAAAAAGGATAGGAAAGTAAATGTCACAAAGATAAGTGTCTTTTATTACTGCAGCTCGAAGTATAAAGACAGAAAGAAAACACAACAAAAACAACACGGAAACTAGAAGCACCAAGAACAAAGGCCTATATGCATGGAACTTGTCTCGCTCCTGTCCACCTACTTGCGGAGCCCCATAGTCATATGCTTTAGCTGCCTAAAGTTGTGTTCTCCCATATCCACATGTTCCCTGTGGTCAGGGGTGGACCTCCTGGTGGTGGTGGTGGCGACACCTCGAAGCATCATACACCACTGGCTCTACGACCATCTCCTATGCCCCGGTCTGGTAGGTTCCTCCACTGCCTTTTGCTCATCTGCTGGATAGGTCGGGCAGTCTCATGCCATGTGACCCTATTTTCTACATGCATAACACTTCCTGCTCTTCGTATGGCTGGCTCTATTTTGTGTGCCTCGCACAACCAAACCTGTATCCCGAGGTCGCCCACCTGTTGGCCTAGTACACTTGGACATCTATTTCATCTGTCTACTACCGGGTGCAGAAGACTCCACTATGGCCAGAAAACCCTACGACAAGGGCAGAAGCTCCCGAGCACGCTCAAAGTGTAGAGTCGCTGGTATAAACTCCACCCTGAAAAAAGTCTCGCAGTTTCCCCTGGTGAAGGTTGTATCTTCGAAAAACTAGAGCATCTGGCTCCACAACCTCTCAGCTGCTACCTGAAAGAGTCTATCAGCTATGTACGCCTTAAATTCAGTGGGTGTCCCAGTTGTGTAGAATTCTTGGGCTACAAACTCCAGGTAGTGCCCAGCCGTCTGAAAATCTGACTCTCCTCGAAACCTTAGATCCCTCGGTCATTGTAACTCGTGAAACGCACTCAAGCAGCATGCACTCTCTGGTGGTGTGTCAACTAGGTGAGGGCCTTGTACTTTAGCCTCACTATTAGGTGGGATATCATCGTGCTCTCCACTCGATACCCATACTTACTGACTAGGTGAAGACATCCTGAAAGAAATAGATTTGACATGGTCAAAAGACTATACCTGGTGAGCTGGTCTGGATTGAGCTTATTTAAAAGAAACTTTTGAAACACACACGCAATCACTGTTTTCATGCACTGAGTGGAAAATCAGATGTCATGGTCCTATTGTATGGATACATCAGCCGTCCGCACCAACACTGGACTCCCTAAATTGAAAACCAAACTTAGTACGCTTAACACTATTGCTTCACAGAAAATAAATATCAGAGTACTATGTTCTGCGGTAGAACCAACTCCTCTAATACCAATTTTTCACGACACTTCCTCGGGGCTCGTGCCGTGACAACCCCAAGCCCGCCTTCCATAGGCCACGGGCTGGCGACTATCACCAGATGAGTAAATCCCAACAAAAAGGGAAGACATTGCCTTTATGTAACTTAAACACACACAACCAGAGTATAAGCGAAAGCAAACACTAAGTAAATAAGAATAATATGTGTGCTGAAATTAAAAAGGGTCTAGAAATACAAGCCCAACAGAAAGGTACAGATACAACTAAAAGAAAGTACAACTGAAAGGCAAAAAGCTAGATGGTGAAAGCAACTCCGGGATCGTCCTCTGGGTTCCTACCTGAAGGGTTGGTACAAATGTACTCCTCAGCACTCCGCGCCAATCGTTCCGCACCGTGTGTCATCACGCTGAGTATCCACCTCCGGGTACCGTCCAGTCTTTGTAGACTCTTCCTCGGTCAGCGCTGTCTGTCGTCTGTTTCCAACTCTACGAGGTGCGGGCATAGCCTATGCAGGGGTGAGTATAACGATACTCAGTAGGGACCCCGAGACCCTCAAGGTCTCACTAAATCCAACAAGTATAAACCACAAATAAAGATCTCAAAATATAACCTTTACTTAGGTATATTCCCATACATATACCTATGATATCAAGTAACCCATCTCAATCATGAGGAAAACACAAAGGTCATTGACTCAGCTCAAACCAGGATTTTATTCATGATGTGGAAAACACGGCTGTTGGGGAACTCCTCCTCTATCGAGTACAGTGTTTCTATCACGACTCATAGGTGCTACTCAATAAACTTAGACTGATTAGGTTCTCCTCCTCTATCGAGTACCGTGGGTCTAACACCCAAACACAGTAGTGCTCCCTGCCATGGGTTTGCCGCCCCAACACAGTAGCACTCCCCCCAAATAACCTATAGAGGTAATCCTCCTATCGAGTACCATGGGTCTGCCACCCCAACACAGTAGTGCTCCTCCGCCAGGGGTCTGTTGCCCCAACACAGTAGCGATCCCCACTGGGCTAGTCAAGTCACTCTGAATCAAATCGGATAAGCGGTCATCAGGTCTCAGCAAGCTACAAGGTCATCGTACTCCGTACGCTCGTCTCCGGGAGGATCCGCTCCAATATCTAACATTAGATACTTCCATGTGACATATAATATCACGTGGAAGTATCTCAAAGGACCTCCTCATCATAGGGATCTCAACCTAAAAGACGGCATATCAATCAGACGTCTGGTCTGTGAGTTATTAGCCATTTTATCCTGGGGGCCCAGTTGGTTTCATGTACGAACCAACCCAAACGTATTTCAAATATACCACGAACTCCCATGGGGTAAGTGAAAGTAACCATTTCTCAATGAGATTACCAACACCGCTGACAGTTCGTCAAACGGGCATCCGGTCTGAGAGTTATTGGCTTTTCCGTTTAAGGGCCTGGTTGATTTCAAAGGTAAACCAAAACAACTGTACTCCAACTACATCCAAAACTCAAGTGGAGTATTCCAAAAGATCCATCTCATCAAAAGAAAACCAATGTAGTTGACGGCACGCCAATCGGACGTCCGGTCCTTAAGTTATAAGTGTTTCCTCTCTGAGGGCCTGGTTGGTTTCAGGTTCAAACCAACACTGCCATACACAAACTTTGCCGAAACCTTGAGTGTAATATACCGAAACGACCATCTCGGTCCAAGGATTCATACTCAACTAACAGTGCATCGATCAGCGGTCCATAGCTCATGTTATGGCCGTTTAACTGAAAACGGTCCCAAAAAGGGGGGGGGGGGGTCTGGGCCGGGTCCGACCCGGCCCAACCCACCCTTGGTCGTCCCGAACCGGGGTGACCCGACTCGGGTCCAGGTCCGGCCCGGTAGGGCGTGGCCCAGGAAGGTGGGGCCTGGTCCGACTCGCAGCCGGCCGCGGCTCAGCCAGCTTGGCCGAGTGGGGGGGGGGGGGCAACCTCCCCAGCCGGTGTGACTTAATGCCGCACCGGTTTCCACCGGGAACAGCTTTGTCGTTCCAGTTCCTCCCACCACCATGGCTCAGCTGCGGTGGTCTGCTCCGGGGGCACGTCGCCGCTGCCGGACGCCGGCTCCGCCGTGCTGATGTGGTCCGCCAGTAGCGCCTTCCGCGGACCAACGGACGTGCTCTGGTGGTCCGATTCGCCCACCACTTGCGCCTGCAGCTCTCTTGGGATCCGCTCTTCACTATGATGGCTTCCAAATGCCATTCCTGTCACGTTTCATTGTCGCCCATCAATATGCAGATAGACAAACAATCATCATAGGGTCATCGGTCCATGTTTATTCGGCTCGTGCCCTCCGTGTTAGACATTATCAATTCGATAAAGATAATCATGGTTTCACTTAGAATGAATAACAATTTTATTCAAATAAAATTTAAACAATCCACCCTAAAATTCCCCCGCAAATAACTATTCCAAACCCGCAAAATAAAACACCCACGGATCAACTTGATAAAGAGTTGAAATGAATTCTTTGTTTTAGAAGGTAAGAACATGGGAATATAAACATACTCAAATTAAACCCCTCCCTCAAAAACGATTTGCAGTAGCCGAGCATCGTGGAAGACGATGTCGCAGAAAGTGGATTCGTTGACGATGTAAGAGTGCGTCAGAGGAGGAAATGACATCTCATAACTTGTTGTGGAGATGAAGAAGGAAGGGACATCATTATTGGTGTTCCTTGAGGGTGGCTTCTTCTCCTTTGGCTAGGCCAAAGATTGAAGGTAAAGATGATGTTCCTCGGCGGTTCTTTGTTGGAAGAATGGTGTTCTTTCGTTGAGAGAAGAACACCCTTCTCTAATTCTCAAGAGCTCCCCAAAGTTCCAACACAACAAAAGCCAAAATAAAATAATATCTACGCTATTGTTTTATTCACACAAGCCATTCAAAATTCAAGCAACATAAATTAATTAATTGAGGAGGTTCAATTCATTAATTAAAGTGTGTTGGCAAAACAATAAAGAAGGGGGTTGTCAAGGAATTAAATAAAGGGGGTTTAAGGGAGTTTATGGAAGATGAAAGGTTGGGGTCAAGTGGGCCCCACCTCACATATATCCACACATGGGAAGTTAGGTGGTTGTGAGTCCCACCATTAACTCCCCTTTGTAGTATATAACCACCATAGATAAAAATAAAATTGTGCTAACAATTTTATTTAAATTTTTTTATTAAACCCCAATTTTAAACATTCAACTTGCATAAAACGCTACTGTAGTAAAGGTCCTCTTAAGAAATTACCGGCGCTGCGACTTCATCGGTGTCCTCAGATTTTATTTTCAAGCACCGGTTCAAAAGATAGAAATACTCGCACGTATGTTTACTGAACGTACCCGAAGAAAACTCCGGAAAGTGATTCCAGGAACACTGTGCCTTAGAATCAGTTCCCATCAGAAACTCTGTACTCGTAAAATTCCAAATAAATTAAAAAAAATTCATTGAAATTTTCAGGTCTTTTCAATCCACCCCATTAAATCACAACGCCCACATTGTGGACCCCAAGCCTCAAACCCAGGAAGTGCCTAAGCACTTCCAGCTGGGTATTGGATCTGATACCAAATGTGACAACCGGGTCCCGGTGACAACACAAACACCCTGCCTTTACAAGGTCGTCGGGTACTAGTCTACCAGGTACCACCAGTTGACCCCATAGACATGTGGGGCCCACCCCTGGGTCCACCCACATGCCTGAACAGGCCTTCTGACTAAGGATAGTACCAACATGCATCACATGTCCTCTCCAGTGTGTTTTTTCCTCACTCACACACACCCTGGGTAACATCCCAGAAGGTCACCCATCCTGATCACTACTCTAAGCCAAGCACGCTTAACTGTGGAGTTCTAATGAGACAGTCTTTCGAAAAAAAGTGCACCTTGTTGACATGGGTAGAAACATTTATACTTTTAAGCCTCACTTTTTTAGGGGTGTTACACTTGTTCCTTGACCACTCTCTGCTTAATGTCCCCAACCAGACTAATGCCCAACATCATGTTGACTATCACCAGGAAATCTAGATGCTCTTTCATTCTTCTGAATTATTTGAGAAATGGTGGAATGTTTCTAAGGATGAAAGGGATATGGTACCCCAGTTAAGGCTTCAGGACGTGGTGGGTGTGCATCTATTAAGGAGTTAATCCTTAGTGGAAAGGAAAACATGACTAATGTTGTGGCCTTCACCCTAGTCCCTTCAAACTGGATTCCCTACAAGTATTAGTCTATCCATACTAAGAATATGTCTACCAGATCATCTTCGATGATGTCGATGATTGCAAACATAGTCATTCAAATGATTTATAATTAGGATAATTCTTAATATGGGTGGGAGGCTACAAGTGAATATGAATATAGAAATTATTTGTCATATTATTCAATTTAGACATGTTGTTAGGTAGATGAAGGCATTTTTTTCATGTATTCCTTATCTGCACTTTTTTATTTCTTCATAATAAATTGTCATAAGCTTCACTTCTAGAATGATTTGTTGTGAATGAATGAAATATCAGGTTGCTATACTTTAACATCTAAATTTATGTAATTAAGTGTGGAAAATCATTGTTACAGAACTATAACACAGCTTATGTTTAATTATAATACTTAAGTAATTTTTTAATTATGAATACCAAAAAATTAGATGACGTTGAAGAAAAAATAATATTGAATGGGGACAGGTAAGGTGATAACCACTTATTCAGTATACCTCTTTTATATTCCTCCTTAATGGATGGTATATTAAGAATAAATGAGAATATAATTCATGGATATGTATGTTTATAACATAAATTTGTAGTTTTTTTTGATATATATGGATACAAAGTGTTGTGAATAAAAGAATGGTGGGGTCCCCTTTTATCAGGGAGGGAATGGTCACTATTGTACCTTTTTAAAATATACTAATACAATAATGTCAATTTCAGGTAAAAGGGGATCTACATTAGTTTAATTTTAAATATTTCATATTTATAATTCTGAATCCTATCATCCAAATATATTTATATATGTTTATATTATTTTTTAACCATT
Organism: Viscum album; assembly: GCA_963277665.1. Taxonomy (NCBI): domain Eukaryota; kingdom Viridiplantae; phylum Streptophyta; class Magnoliopsida; order Santalales; family Viscaceae; genus Viscum; species Viscum album. The sequence goes on from OY728137.1 coordinate 1,516,757,928, forward strand.
TTCACTTTGTTTTGACACACGTTAACATTTTTGGCAAGTACCACAATATTAAAAAAAATTATTTAATGGTAATGAATATTAACATTAATGGAAATGTAAGCCATAATAGACCATGTATAATATTTTAAACTATATCCCATTATATTTTATGAATACAATATTTTTAAAATTTATATTCATTTAATAAAATAGTGTTTATTATGAAATATTATTAATGTCAATTTTGGAGCTATTCAACTACATTCAATTTAATGCCCCCAGGATGGTTATGGAATTAGAAATACACCCTTAAAAAGTTTATAATATTTTAAAAAATAATTCTTTTATTTTATTTTTTTATTACTCTAAGAGATATTTTTTCGGCACTAAATAAGCATATAAGATAATTACTACACCACTAAAATTAAAAAAACATTGCATGATAAAAAATTTAAATACTATTTGAAATACACATTTCAATCAGAAAGTAACATTTGTTTATCCTTATGATCAAATTTTATAGATATTAATGTTAAGAGAGTTACATTTTTTACATTTTCTTTTCATAAAATAATATAATGTCTAATATCCATTATTAATGGCACTAAGTGGCCATATTATGTAAACATGGAACAGAATGGTGCAACTAAACTCCTATACTATCTTAAATTCATCATTTAGATATGTTTTAAGTCATTATCCCAATGTTTTAAGCCAGTTGTATTCATTTTACCATTATCAATGTTAAATTTTTTTACAATGGTTAAAATTCATAATGGAAAAAATTAAAGAAGATCTATTTAGAAAAAATAATCCATAACATTAAAAATAGGAAATAAATTTTTAAAAATTAAATTCAGAAAAAATTTCTAATTTAATTTATTTTTAAACAAGTAAAATTGGATGAAAAGTGGCTTTCTAAAAAAATTCTTAATTTTTAAATTTTTAAATCCAATGTCAAAAATAAAATTGATTCCAATAAAATTATTTTCATAAATCTTAATAATAAAAAAATTAATTTACTTTTAAATCATTTTATAAAAAATTGTCCTTGTAAATGTGTGAAAAAAAAGACATTTTTCAATAAAAGTCATTATTTATCACTATTCATTGACAAATTAATCATTTTAGAATATTATAAATATTTCCATGTGAGATAATTTTAACATTATAATTTCAAAAAATGATGTTCATTATATCAAATGAAATCTGTATGTCTTGAAAAAATTATATAATGTTCTTAACAAAATAAATGAAAACTATTCTAGATGAAACATTTATTTTTTATGGTATCAAGACATTACAAATAATTGAGCACTTTTTTATAAATATATTTTATTTATCTAAAAAAATATACATAACTTTAAAAATTTTAGTATTCATAATTATTCCACCAATTTAATGACTAAGATATGATAATAAACTATATTATGTTCATTTTGGCTCAAGGTTGCGTGTATCACAAGATATTAAAAATTTGTAATTTATATAAAGATAAATATATCATAAAATATAGGGCTATTATAAAATTTTCCATCAAGTATTAGTTTTTTCCATCACATTCATCTTCACAATAACTACTTGAAGTTGAGATGTCTTCCTCTTCCTTTTTTAGCAAGAATCTTCTTTTTCTCCTATGAAATTTATCCCAATAGTCTTCATACTTCCTTTTATCTTTAGAAATTATTCCCCATTTCACTCTTCTAGGAATGTTTCCATATTTTTCATATTTATAATATGCACACTTCTTCTTTAGATAATCTTCTACAAAGTGTTAAATTCCATCACAGATATTTATTTTATGTTGAAGTTTTCCTTTTACTTATCCTTTCATTTTTTAATATATCTATAGATAAGATCCATTATTTTCTTATATTATTAATAATTCAGATCATGATCAACTATTTTACTAGATTAATCATCTCCAAAATCAGTGATCATATGTTTTTTAATTATTTTAATTTCATTTCATTGATACATTTCCTATTGGAGGAATAATGCTTTCTCATCTCATATATAAAGAGATTATTATAAATATCATCAAGAGAAAAGTATTATTTTTATTGTAGGAATGAAATGTTTTGATTAAATATATTTGGAAATTTTCTCATTATGTTTTTTGTTATAGTACAATATTCTAATATTTCACTAGACGACCTCATGTTACCAGTAATCACATTATATCAGGTGTTGTGATCAAGAGTTTTCCCATCTTGAATTATTCCTATGTCTACAAATATTTGACACAATTCATGTTCCTTGTATGTCACTTCAATTTGAGTAGGAACTCAATGGGAACATGGTTAGCTTTCAGCCAAATAAAAAAATTATTTTTTGTTTATACTCAACGTAGGTGAATCATTTCTATTGGTTTTTTAAATCTATCTTAAAAATTAAAATTGGTGAATTTTTAAGGTCATTATACTCAACCAGAAACACTCTATCACCTGATAGTCAATTTAAAAGGAATAATTTCAAGACCACATGAATTGTTTACATAGGTTGTATCTACCGAGTAAACCAACACCTTTAATTGTTTATTTTGTTTTAGGAAATTAATTATATCACCATATGAAATTAATTCGAATAAAAGTATTTATAATAACATGAATGAGTTGTTAACATAAAATCCACATCTCAAAGGGAATGTATTATCTAATTCTCGATTATAATATTTCATTATTCATACTATTACCGTCAGTCTTCATGAATTTCATATGATCTTGAATATGAAAGAAAATATTCAGTTTCATTACATTTTTCACAAAATTAGTTAATGGGATATTATTCTTCTTATAAGGTCTTCAAATGAAATAATAACACCAATTTAAGCACAAGCTTGTTTTCCACTGATAATAAGATTTAAAAGTGAACAAAATTTTTATTATATCGTGACGGCACAACTCAATATTATTTCAACGCCTATGAATTTATCCAAATGATCAAAAATATATATAGGTTTCCTAATTACCTACGATAAATGAAATAACAATTTTTGTGGATCTTATATTGTTCCACATTCTCTAATAAAGTAGTTCTTCATTTGGTGATAATATCAACTTCTAAATACTCAATCATTGATAATTAACTATTTATCATTTTTCTATTTTTTACGAATAAAATATTTTAATTATATTTTTTATAATTTCAATATGTAAACCCCCAAATGGATTTTTATACCAGTATCTTATCTAATTCAAAAAGATCAACCAAAAACCTTTGGTTTAATTCTCATTAAATTCCAATTAGTATCTTCATTAAATCCCTTTGAGAGTAGATATATTTCTTTATTAAAAAATAATTATCATTCAAAATTATTATATGCAAAAAATGGTCTCATAAATAGATTCTTGTTGTGTGTCACCTTTAACTATAATAAAACATCCTTTATTCCTATAATCACTACTGTATGGATCATGTATTCTCATATTCAATCAATTATACATGGACTAATTTTTGACATATAATCCTAGAATATAAGATATTTTATTGTTCGATTTATTTTTCTTTAGAATTATATATTATGTACATATCCTAAAATTATTCTATCTAATTTATCCTTATGAATTAATGATAGAGTCCATTTCTTTGTGAAATATTATATCATGTTAATTTTGTAAGGATAAATGATCCTTAGGAACTCATAGGTATTCCGACACATTCATTCCATAAGTATAAATGATCCTTATAATGTTATTATTTTTCCTTATCAAGTCAAGAATCATTAATTCGATGTCTAGATATCATCATTTAGAACATCATAGTCATCCTAGTGTAAATCAAAACTATCCTTATAAATCTCATACCAATCCTTAAAATGTATATAAATCATCCTTATAAGGTATTCTTAAATCCTAATGATGTAAATATGATCTGCAAAATCTCAAGAATGATCCATACGTTTTCTAAATAATCCTCATGTAGATATACATAATATAATTTTCTCTATTATTATAAAACTCCACAGAAAATACAAAATGTCCTAAAATAATCAAAGTGTGCACCCATAAATCCTATATAAAATGTAAAAAAATAGAAAATTTCACTAATAATTTTATAATGATTCCTTCAATCTTCATGTGTAGGTAAAAATAAATACAACATTCTTTTATAATACCATTTGGTTCCTTAAATATCACAAAAATTAAAATATAGAAACATGTCCATCATAGTAGGAACCATTGGTTGCAGCATGAACTATCCCTATAGCTCAGCCATGTGACATGGCCTCTCTCACTAAATAATAACGTGGCCCCAAATATAGGTATAATTGAGGGAATTATTCTAAGTTATTCATCATAGTGTAAACATAACATCATAATGTAAGGCCAGCACATGGGTGGGCCTCTATGATTTGACTCTCACCTATATAACACCCTATGTAATGTTAAAACTCAGGAAGGTATGTACCAATGTGGAAGACTATTTCATAGATTGACACTCATGTGTGATAATTTGAAATATTATAGTGTCCAAATATCTAAAAACAACATAGAACCCATCGTATCCAAACCTCTCATTTCATGGTGTAGCATACTTCATCATACAACCATAGTTCTAAGAAAAATTGAGAGCATTTGAAAAATAAAAAGGCATATATATCTTGGTAAATAATAATAAATAATATTAATAGTATATAATTAAATTTGTTTATGTGATAATTATATATACCTTAACACTACATTGCCCTATAAATTTATCAATAATTTAATAAAGGGATGTCATCATCATCACACAAAACACAAGAGAAGATTAAATCATATAAAAAAAATATTGATTGATATGGAAAGCCCCCATCTAAATATATATATTAATGTACATAAATTATTATAAAACAAATCCAAATAGAAATTCAATGGTTTTATTCTGTAGTGAGTCTCATTTCCATATAAACATCATACTAACATAGTGGAATACATGAGATCTAACCATCCCAATGGATCATCACTACAAATCAAGAATAAATCCAAAAAAATGAATAATATATAATGAAATTCTTATTTTATGGATGAATCCATAATTACTTTACCAAGAATATCACATCCACTAAAAAGGAATGAGATATCTAGTTTTTGAATGCAACATAACATAGATAAATTGTATATCATTACTAATATAATGAGAAGGATAAAAGACAAAAATGGTACATAATGTGATATTTGATATACTATAATCATGTTATATATTGTGGTAGTTACTTCTTCCTTAATCAACCATCCAATCCCAAAAACAATTTATGGTTCCCCTGTCATCCAAAATGACAATTGATCTTCATAACATCTGGAAAAGACAGACTAAAATACCTAATGTTATTGAAATAAAATCATAAAATGGACTATATATTTATGTTAGTAATGGTAATTTTTTAAAGGTATTTTTTACATCATAATGATTCACTGTATTAGCTTCAGCATTACCCATCTTCTCATGAGATAGGGAAGTTTCACCCAAACTAATAGAAATAGGGTTATCATCCCTATAGGTTTTCATATTAAAAACAATTTCCACAATAATTTACTTATATAACACATACATAAAGAATTTAACATTAGGAAAAGGATTTATATAACTATAATATTAATGGAGTCACTGCATAATGAAATGGACTTTTAATGGGTCCTCAAATACTAACTCATTGGTGATAGGAATGAGATAAATGAGACTACCACCATACCATCTCAATGTTTTTTAACCTTTCTGAAGACTAAGGATTTGGATTTTAATTTCCAGCTTCAAATCATCATGATAGTTCCAATGAATTAATATGTTCAAAAAGTTTCCAATTCGAATTATTCAATGAATGATAAGAGATGATAGTATCCCTCCATTCTAGACTCTACCGATGAAATATGAATAATTTGGATTTTAATATTAATGTCTCAATGGATTTCTGGGAATTGATGGCTCCTTAAATAATATGTAGCCACTCCATAACCTCTTGAGGCAATTGACCACTGTGTAACCAAAGTAAATATGATGAAGAGATTGTTTCAACCAATCAACTTGGAGTTTTTGTACAGACAATAGCCAAGTAGACAATTTATTAGACTAGAGGGAAACCGGTCTAATGAAAAAATAATAATGAATATATTTTATAGACGTTCAAGGAATGTATGTTTATAATACTCTTCCTATATGAATATAATCATTTAATTGTGGTTATATAGAGGCATTTTGAAAACCCACCTCTAAATAAAATGTTATCTTTTTAGTGTCTATTCTAAGAAACCACAGATAAATATTAATTAATATTTAAAAAAAAATCTATTTTCCCCCTTCATTTCATTTCCCCTAATTTGATTCCTCTCCACCCATTACCCCAACTCCCAAATGATCTCCAAAAACTGTCACCCAAGATAACTCTCCACCATCGGTCTCACTATCACCCTTGACCTTACGGTCACCTTTTACCTCCCAATTGATCATCATTGTGTCATTTGTGAGCTTTCCTTCACCTACATCAACCTCGACCTCTCCCTCAACATCATAGTGACCCTCTCTCTCACCCACCCCCTCAGCCTCTACCTCAAATTCCCCCTCACATTACCTTTTCACCACCCCCATTGATTCCCTCCCCATATTCACTTCTTCCAAATACCAACCCTTATTTCGTCCCTTCTCCTTATTTTATTCATCATTTTAATATTTTTAATTAATTGGGTGGTTGGATAATGTTTATATATATATTTTTAATTTTATTTGGAAGTGTGTTCTATATATTATTCTTCTGGTGATAATGATAAATCCAGAAAATATTAATATTATTTCCAATGCTTAAATAATTTATCAGTAAATTAATTTAGAATTTATTGAAGAAAACCATATTTTGTAACAACTAATTGAATCATTTTAAAAAATTCATGGTAATTATTTATGATTCATTTTTTAGGATCATAATTTTCATTATTTTTTATTTTAGTTTATTTAATTAAATTCTTGGAATGAGTGTTATAAAAAAATATCTATATATTTTTATTAAAAAAATTATATAGTTACCTTTTTTGTATTATATATTACATGAAATTAATGTTGGAAGTTGGTGATATATGTATAAAATAATGATTGTATTTCATAGGAATACACCTCAATTTTCTTAGGGTTGCAATGATTTTTTATATCACTAAATTTCCAATCAATATTTTAATCAGAGAAAAACTGTCTATGTCATAAATATAAATTTAAGATGATGTTGAGGAGACGTGAATTTATGAGCCCTTTATATTTAACTGATTCCATAGTCAATATGTGTGTTCGATATTTCATAGTGAATCAAATGTTACCAAACGTTTGAGAACTGATTTCATTCAACCAGAATGAGCATGTAACTTACTCAACTTTTGAAAATGAAATTCAGAACATTATAAATGATGAATTTAATATTTCATTGAATCGTCATCGATCTCAAAAGATATCAGTATAAAAAGTTGAGGGATCTATAAATAATAACTTCCCAAATGGTGTTTATGGGACCTAAATAGAAATGTATCATGATTGTATCATATCAGTGGATGATCATCCTGATTAAATAAGTAATTAAAAAAGATAAGATATCATTCAAAAGAAAAATGTGTTTCCCGATTTAGTTGGGGATTGAAATCAAGAGTTATATGGAGGATTACTAAATTACTAAAAAAAATATTTTCTACTCATGGTTTACCATATAAAAATACAATATGTAATTATAAATAAAGAAATTCACATGGTATTGGAATTGTTAATTGGAGTATTTTATACAGGTAGCATCATTGAGACTTTTTCTGATATTAAGAAAGTAGTTATAAAATATGGCCAATATTATGCTAAAATATATTCATTTCCCAATTATTATATACTTTATTCGGGAGAATATTCAAGAATAGATGAATGAAAAAAATGTTCATCTTCTATGTGGAAGTTAATGTTTAATTTTGGAAGTATTAATCAACATTTTCCAATTAACATGTATAAAAAGAATAATCTGGAAATGGGGTTTCATTTCTTCAATTTAAAATATTAATTGTAATTATTTTTCATGTCATTAATAAACACTAATTACAGTAATTATAATGCTATAAATAACTAAAATTATGGATGAATGTGATATACAAGTGATTAAAAATAAAGGAAGTCATTTGATTAATTAAATAATTATTTTTACATAAAATCGTTGGAATATATTATTTGGATTTTATACTGATGGATTCATCCCATTCATGACTTTGAGTACTAGTTAGATAATTTTTCTAGTTTTTCAGATCCCATGTAATCTACCTCTGTGGATATGTATATGAAAAACATCACTTATCATTTCTATGATCATTATAAGAAATTGATTGATTATAAAGGATATTTATTTATACTTTTACCCACTAATTGATTAATTATATGAGTAATAGGGAAATGGTGTTCAGAAATATTAGGCATCTACTGCAAAATTGATCAAAATTCATGATACTATATTCTTGACCACTAATGACTTTCCATGACCTGGGAACTTATCTGGTTCAAACAGTCACATAGTTTTGTAATGTTTAGTTTTTAAAATTGTTTTTACAACTTGAAGAGATACCTTACAAAAAAATTATGCTTCTATTTTCATCATATATTTATTAGTGTATCTTATCGATTTCAGTTGAACAAGGTAATATTGAATTGATTCACTAATAATAGGCCACCTCTAAAGTTACTGATAAATTCAGAAATATTGGATTAAATAGAAAATTTTTTAGTATAATTCTGGATGGTCAATCAATTGAATGATTATGTAAAATGAGTTTAATATACATCTTCAGTTGAAAGGTTAACACAACAGTGGAAGAAAAAAATTATATATTTCAAACATTCAAATTATGAATTTAATTTTTTCCTTCATAATCCATATTTTATAAATATTAAGAATATCATTTCTGGAAATTTTACATTTAAATTACATTAGGACAACGTAAAAATTAAATTCCAACTCTTGTCTTAGAAGAATATAAAATAAATAAATATAATTATTGATCAATGGCCGGATGAAGAAGTTATTTCCTAGTAGTTTTTTCAATTATATTTAAATAGAAAGATATATTCCTTCGAAATTTATGATATGTGATAGTACTTGATGGATATTCATGCTACATATCAAGGTGTGTTGACCCCTATAATCAAAGGATACATTCATTGAAAAGTAATAATTCACTTATTTTCGTAGGACCTACACTATTGATTGAATTTTGAACATTATTACCAAAAAATTAATTGAGATGAATTAGATTTGTTTACATTCTTTAAGAAACTATGTTAGAGAACACTATAAAATATTTTTCTTCAAAAAATTAAATAAATATTATTTGTCACATTTTGAAATATAAATGATATTTAATCCATCATTTTTATTATTATTTTTTATTATAAATGTATGTGGTTGATTAAACAAAATTAAGAGGTCTCATAAACTATTTATTTATATATCCAATTGATAGGTACATTATTTAATTGTTTTTATTATCATGTAACCATTTTTTACATTTTATTATTTATGTATAGTTGTGGCAATCATTTTTTTACAGATACATTATCCATTTGAAATCATATGGGAAAAATAAATCTTTAAGAGAATTATTTATTTTAAGATGTTACATAGAAGAGGATTTACTTTATCTTTTTTTTTGATACATAGAAGATATTGAGACATGATTCAAATAAGTTAGACATATTGATTACATATAAAATCAATCAAAATTATAGGTGAAATCAATATTATTTCTTATTATTGGATTACTATGTAGGTGTATCTAAAATATTAAACTAAAAAAATCAAATTATTACAGGAACATATATATATATATTCTAATAGATATTTGAATTATATATCTAATTATCGAAGAGATCAAGATAAAAATAATGATATGAATGAGAAGTTGAATAGAAAATGAGATAGATATAACAATAGAGGCTAAAAATAAATGTTAGAATGGTTTTAACATCATTTTTGTTCATAAACACTACAATAAACATGGATATTAGGTTGACATATTCATTCTATTAACAAAAAAATCTATTTTTTAGATCATGAATATTGATAATTGAGCTGAATTACATGAAAATGATATGTTTTTTATTAGGGTTCTCTAATGAATAATTGAATGTTTGTTACTTTCAATGTGAATGCATTCATATTTCATTTCACCAAACAGAATAGGGATTAGAAAACTGAATAGTTGTATATTTATTATTTCTAAATAAAGATACAAAATTAATTTCAATGATATTATCAAATTAAATTACTATGGTCATTTTTATGTTATTTTATTAAAATGAAAGAGTGTAAATATTACTATGGTAATTAAATAAGATGACATAAAATTTACTTATACAAATATAGATATCTTATTTCATCTTGGTGACCATAATGTACATGATTTATTTATCTTCATTTCACAGGAGAGAATGAAGTATTATTTTGATGAAATAATTGATGATGTATGTAGTGGAGTTGTTTACATATAATAGAGGTACATGAATGATACGATAGATTTAGTTGAATATTTAACTTATGAAATTGAAACCCATCAATGGTAAGAAATTAGAATATTTTTCCATCATGATATTTTGAATACTGATCATAAAAGGTTAGATTATAAAGAATAAGTATTGATTTATCACGATAAGGATATGATTAAAGGATAAGATTATTGTATGTGCACTCACCATTAACTTATCAAATACAAATGTATTACGTTATTTATTTTCACTACTTTGGATTTTTTTATCATTTTAAATTTATTTTTATATAATAGTTTTTTACTTTTGAAAAAGTTAATTTTATAATCATTTTTTTATCCATCCATTATCTTAACAATAATTTATGATTTCCATTTTTAGTAATGCGCATCTGTTTTCATTTTTAAATTTATTTCTATACATGATTTATTTAATTGTAAAAAAATTCATTATCATTTGAAAAATATATTTTCATAAGATATATTTAGTTTTTTAAATGATAAGAATTAAAAAATAACTTCATTGAAAATATTTTATTTCCACCTAATGTTCACCTAGATATCAAGATATCATAAGCACTACATAATGAACCCTCAAATAATGTATGTCAGAATCCCAGTAACTCCACCTCATATACCCCTGAAAAAACCTTAGGTTCCCTCTCTATGGAATTTTTTATTCCTTATTTCTCCTTCCTATATGTATCAATAAGACCTCCTACTGATTCATTGGGTTCTTCCCATGAAAATCCTACAATGATGTAATAGGTGTCCACTCCTGTTTTATAAAAGGGATAATGGAGGATTTCAATTAAATGTATAAAAATATAATTTGGAAAATATTTTTCCCCTTTATAATAATATATTATTTTAATAAATAATGAATCAATAATAGAATATATAAATTCATGAATTGATCAAATTTTTGTAATCTAAGTGAATTCAATATAGTTACCCCATTCGATTAATTTGGGTCCCCACCTAATATAATGTGGGAATATATGGCTAAATCCACGGATAGATGGTATCTATTCTAGTGATCATTCCTGTTAAATATTCTAATTGGAACTATAATATACTATCTTGAAATAATGATGTATTTTATGCATAGATAAACGTAATTTTTATACATTATACATCAGATGAATATCATTATTTAAATAAATTATAAAATATTAATTGAATTCTTTTTTCAAAGGTAATTCCAAATTAATATAGATAGTTTAACCTCATTTTACTGTTTGTTAAAAAAATCAGTTAGTAATGGAATGATTTTAAATTTATATTGTCGAATGAGTTTAAAAGTATATTGCTGACTACTCAGTAGCTGTATGAAAAGGAACCTAAAGAGATATCTTGAGAGAAGTGGAATGTTATCATTGATAATACTTTTCATTAGAATATAACGGTATTAAGGAATATATTATTCTACTAATTTCATATTACATATAGTCTAGTACAAGAAAATAATATGATATTTCATAAATTACTATTAATTTACTTTTTATTTTTTAGGAATATTAATAAGAATATATGGAGCTGAGTAAAACAAATAATTCCTCACAAAATAAGTTCATATTTTTTTGATAAAAAGATCTACTATGGTTACATGTTCATTTATTAAAATATTCATTTGATAAATTTTTTTTTTCCATTTAATCAAATACTGTTTTTTTAATTTTTGGGGCTGAAGGATCATTTTTTATTATTAAAGAAAAGAAAAGACCACTTTTAACAAGCTAGAGGGAGACCCATTACATTACTCGAAGGCCCAGTGGGCTTGTAGCCCATTACATAGCCCGTAGGCCCAAATGTTTGGCCTAAGGCCCATTCTGTGAATAGTAACCCGACTGCTACATTGTCAGCCGCTGCTACATTTCCCAGCCACCGCTACAGTACCCACCAATCAACAGTACCCGTGCTGCTACAGTACCTCTAGAGTACTTCTACAGTAATCATCGCCCCATGGGTTTTGAACCCCCATTTTTCATGTAGGATTACAGGGTTCTTACCACTAAGACAAACACCAACTACATATATTAAAATGTTGAATTATAATTTTTCAATTACATAAAATAAGTTAGGGTTCCAGTTCTCTATGATTGAAATTATTTAGATGATCATATAATATCATATGGGAGAAATGTTTATTAACCCACTAAAGACATTGGGGTCTGAATTTTTTTTTAATTTCCTGGTTCAAAAAAACATTTTAATAGCTTTATAATTTATAAAAACAAGTATCCATTACTAAATTCATCAAAACTAATTTTAAATATTTTATTCATGAAATGTAATAATATTTTTATTTGACCATATATATATATGTTTTCTTGAAATGCTATGTCTAATAATATATTATTTATGGATATGTCATTATAATCAAATGTGATTTATTTATATATCTCCCCTAGAAATATGGGGTTTATTTATTAATTTTATATGAAACTTTTTACTTGTTTTGAGAGTTCGATTAGTTTCACCTTGTCTTATATATATCTATATTCCATGATATATGATGCTATGTATATGGTGATTTTTTTGTTTAAAATGAGTAATTATTGTTGAGTTATCATATATGGGTTTATTTTACAGTGTAATTGTTTATGTTATGTATATTTTAAACATCATTTGTTTTATATTAATATTTATTACTTTAAATTTGACATATATTTGATTTATAGGTAAAAAATAACCATGGCATGTAAATCTAATTGAATATTTAAAATTCTCCTAGGATGATTTAGTTGGTTGGGTCCATGTGATGGATAATCCTTGTCATGTATGTTAGATAATTACTAGACTAGTACCATCTGAGGTCTTTTTTAGGTCAATAGTTACTGTGGAAGCATCTAATTCATGTTATAGTTCTTCCATTTATCAATATACTTAATGTAAAATTATTATGATGTAAAACATAATCTAATAAGAGTGGATCCTAATCCAGCAATGGTAGACTCATATACCAATACTGGTTGTGAAGGCCATCACACTATAAAAATGAATTAATTTAACTGTATTAGAAGATGACTGGATGCTTACCTAGATACATTACATTAATGGATGGTTCATTTCAATTGAAAAAGATACAATTTCATAATAATTTACAAAAAATGTTTAATTTGATTTAATTTGAATCTTTAATATAAATCATTACTTAATTTGCATCACGCTTTTAACATAGGTTCTAAGATAAGGGATGAGAGATGTAATAGAGACTGAGATGGTGATCATTTAAGCCTATTGATAGTTAGTAATTAGGATTTATTTTGAAATCAGTGATGACCTAGTATAACTAAACTATATTAAAAAATTATTTACCTTATATAGATATATAAATTGGTTACATAATTAGTTTTGTAGTATAATAATTGTGTAGTGCAATCATGTAACTATTTTTCTTTTTGACATTGATAATATGATAAATATAAATTAACTTGGTATATAGAATAATATTATGGTTATTGATGTTATCTGGTATGTGTTATTGTATTTAATTTTTTCGAGAGTAATGTAGCTGTACTTTTTTCAATTTAATTACATATAAGTAGTATAAAATGACAGTAAATATGAATAATAATTTAGACAACAAAAAATTAATATATTTGGGAGAAATGAATTATTAGATTGTTGTTATCCTATATATCCCTCAATTTTATTGGTTAATGTTTTAATTCTCAATATATAATGAATTTTATGCATGGAAATTATTTTTATATTTTCAATTTGATTTGTGGGAATTTTTGTTTTGTTCAAAACATGATTTTTGTACATTGTTGTTATGTTCAAAATAAATTCATGGATTTAGTTATAGTTATGTTTGTCCACTATGTTATGATTTCCTTTTATTTTGTTTATTCTATACTTTAGTTTTATGTTTACATGGTTCATGATAATAATGTCATGCTTCTAAGCCATATTATTTTTTTATGATCCCATGATCATCCATTTATGATCCCATGATCACAAATCATGATCAATGATGTTTAATAATTTGTTTTGATTATCTATTATTAATCTATTTCCTTTATATAATTTTTTATCCCGTTATTCTTGTCCTCTTGAATGATTATAGGGTACCAATTTATAAAACATCGATAATTTTTTCCTCACTGAAAATTTTAACTAAATCCTTTTGTTTTCCTCCTCCTATAGAAATTATAAATGAAACTATAAGTTTAATGAAGTTTGTAGGAAGAGATATTTTTTGGATATATTAAAGTAATAATGATTAATGATATTTTTATGTATCTGTTCTATCAAAAATTATTTATAGGTTTTTTGGATTGTGAAATTATTTTTGATATATAATGATGAAATTTTCAAAAGGATATATAATATATGAATGTTTAACATGGGTATCCTCAAATAAAATACAGTAAGGCATATGTTATGATATCATTTATAATGGAAAAATTTTCCCTGTAGTATTTTTTATTAGATACATGTTGGAGTCTAGGAAACATGAAACCTCTTCAAAAAAACAGTCATTATGTATACAATGAATTTGAAAAGATAACATAAGGTGAAGTTGTGACCAATAGTCATCCTCATAAATAAATCATAATCAATGTAAAAACAGTAGGATATGATATATTTAATAGTACAAAAATAGGTTTAATGTGTTACCAATTGTATGTTATTCTTTCATGTTTTTATTGATTACATTGTGAAAGAGAAACACTGAAACCTATGTTTTGGGCAGATGAAGACTCAAAAAAGAAAATTTTTGGTAGGAGGCATGATGTTTGGGATATTATATACTGAAACCGGGTTTATCGGTGGTAATTGTTTGGATAATAGATGGGAAAATGTATTAATTGTGTACATATCACTGATGGCGATACATAATAATTCCTTATAGTATTTCAAATTTTGTGATAGGGTTCCAGGTAGTTTAGTAATGTGATGAATAAGGGTTATTGGAATTTTATTAAGGTTTATATATTGGAAATAAATTATTTGACTTGGAATAAATTTGTTAGTTTAACAAAATATATAAGCTAAAATAAATCCCCCTATGGGTAGTCGATGGTGCCCATGGAAACTAGTTGGTCTGCTACAAATCTCAAAACATGGTGGAAGTAGTTAACTGAATAATCCCCAATATAATGTTTGGGTGGGATCTCTATTTCAAATGTGTTTAGTAGTGAGTTTATCTGTGATTAACTCAAGTAAAATTTTACCTTCCAAAAATTTGTGAAATTGAAGGAAGGAACAATGTTTTCATATGAATGTAGGACTAATGACCAGACAACATGAATCATTGTTATTGATTTCCTGTTTTCTTTTTCTTCTTATGATTTTGGGAGTTTAATTGTACTTTATTATATTAGGGACACAATATAGTGTGGTTAATTAATTGTATCTATACTTTTATGTTCTATTAAATCAAATTCATGATAATTTTTAATCTATGAATGTTGTATATCATTATTCGATGATTAATTATTTTGGTTGTTTCTCTTCTAGTGATAAATATTTTTAAATCCAAATAATTAGTATCAGATCTTGTTGTTCATTAATAATTTTAACAATCAATAAAATAATATTGAGGTAATAATATTATCTCAATTATTTTACAATTCAGTTGGAGTAAAATATTTTGAATGTTATGGTATCAGAATATTGAATTGCCCAAATAAAAAAATTGATATGATAAATTTATACTTATAGAGGATACATATAGGGGGTTATTTATTTTATAAGTGACTCTATGTTTTTATAAATGGATTCAAAACATAAGTATTGAAAACTGATAATGGGAATGGCTATATATGAATATAATTGAAATTGTTTGGATTTCTTTGGCATGGAATATTGATTATAATATCTAGTTGATGAAGACAATAGTGGAGTAAATGAATGATGTGGAGAATCAATATGAGAATCCAAAGACTATGAATAAAGTGTACATGTTGTTAAGGTAATCTATAAAGAATATGTTATATAGAATAATAGTGATTGATCATGTTGAAGAATTTAAAATGATTTTGTGTTTTCTCAAATCAGTTAATGTGATGTTTATAGATTTTGTGTCGGCTTTATTTTTATTTCCCTCATTCATAAAATCATGGAAAAAATGGTGGATTCCAAAATAAATTATTATTGCAATGTTGAAATATTTTGAGGTTTTAGTATATCTCATTATAAATAAAGATATTAGGGGTATAAAATTCCTAAATGTATCTAAAACTACACATAATGTGGATGGAAGAGCACTTTCGATTGAATGTTAAAATTAGAATAAATCAGAAGATCAATCATAGGAAAGAATACAAGGTAAAATGGTCATGATTCAACCCATACACAGGATAAATAGGATGAATGATATCATAAAAGAAGTTCATGGGGATTAGATAGTGATTTATGAAAGGGGTTCTTTTATATTTTACATTTTGAGAAAAAATACAGCAATAAATCAGAATAGAATAATATTAACTTTTAATATTCTATTTAAATCTTGGATTATTGATTTTACAGTGTTGTTATATTATATTATTGAGTGGGATTTCATGGTAAATTATTTATTTGAATGGATAGTTAAGATATATCTATTTTATTGTAATTCTCTCATTATTTTGGATTTATGTCATGTGAACATATGAAGGTTTAATGAAATATTCATAGAGCACCATATAGTTTGACACATTCCAAGTTCTTGGAATGACCAATTTCTCATTAGTTTTCTAGCTGAATTGTGATTCTTAATGGGCATTGTATGTTGTTTGTGGAAGACTAATCAAGAGTAAAAGGTTGTTCTTATGGGATTAAAATAAGATATATTATTTCTAAATGGTTATTCTTATGGAGATACATTTAACAAAATTAAAAATTCAAAAATTATATAATAGTGTCATTACATTATTTGAGAATCTTGGTGAGAATAAAATTTGAAGATTTATGGATAAGGATAAAATTAATCTTGATCCCATGTATTGTTATCTTTTATTATATTGATAATTGAAAATTTAAGGACTGTTTTGTATAATTTTACTTAAAAGAATCCCATTGTCACAAAATCCAAAACCTATTCATAATAATGTTTTAGGGCCTATAACAATTGGTTCTCATTGGGGTTCTATATACTTTCTTAAATTCATGTATGATTTAATAAGTAATTTTTCTATTTATATAAGAAAATATCCATGTATTTTGGAGTGTTTATTTGACAAAAGTAAAAAGGTGGAAAAAGATTTGGAAAACTATCTTAAGTGATCATGGTCTAATAATGATTATAAATACAAGAAAATAGATTTTTTCATGTTTTTTTATGGAGAAAAAAAATCATGTTTGAGAAGTTTGATCCTTGAAGAAATGAACAAAATGGTTTGGTGGAGTGGATGATCTGAATTATTAAAGATACAATTAAAAGCACGAGACTAAATTTTTGAATATCTAATAAAATTTGTCTGGAATTATTCAATTGTGTATCTTATCTTCGGAATATAATTCCTTTATCACCAATGGATTAAGGGATTTTGAAACAAGTGTTTTACTAATACCAAATAAATTTTAGCCACATAAATGTTTTCATAAGTGTCACCAATATTTTTTTTTTGATATTATGGAGTGTAAAAAACATGAAACAAATTTTGTAGTATGTATCTTTATTTTTGTACGGTAATAAATAATTTTTATCTCATATTTAGGACAATGATATTATAAATATCATTATAATTCATAATTTAACTTGCAATGATATGGATCGGTAGAAAAACCAGATCTTAGTGGAAAATAAATATGTGAAAAATAATCAACTAATTATATCAATGATGAATTGATAGAGATTTCTACAATAATTGATGTAATAGAATTTTTTGATAGAATGAAATATTTGAAATAAATATTGGGATGGAATATTATATTATAAATCCTTAGGGATGTGAAATATGAGATAATATATTTAAAGGAGAATATCAAGATATAGTGATTTTATAAAAATTCAAAGCACAAGAAGAATTATAAAGATCTACTACAATCATTTGTGTTATTTGGAGTTTCAGAATATATTTTTTCTATATTAATTTTAAAATTATAAGTAATCAGGGGATCTTGGAAGAATTAATGAGTCTCAGGTATTCTGGGAAGTAAGAGTTATCCATGAATGATAAAAAGGGATTCATTTTATGGAAATAGGACCATAGAGAAAACTGAATTACCAAAAGAGAATAAAAAACTACAAAACAAATGGGTATTTAAGTTAAACTAAAATAATATTTTTTAGGATGTTGTAAAATTACATAATGTTTTAAAATGTAATAAAATATAATGAATAATTGGAATTATTTGGAAAAAAGTACCTATTTTCCAACACACAACACCCAAGATGGTGGTGAGTCTGATTTCATATGAATGTATGCCTCTAGAACTGATTGATGTGATGATAGTAATAATTATTGTTTATTTTTTGGATGAAATATTTATGAATACATTGGAGGTTTTGTAAATAAATATAATGATGTGTTGATGAATAATATGAAAAGAAGTCATTTGTTTTGAATAAATCACCTCGACTGTGAAACTAGAACATTGATGAATTTATGGATGATAAATGGGGTGTCTAGACAAATATGGATCATTATTTCTACAAGAAGGTGCCCAATGTTGGTGTTTTTCATCCATCACTTTTATATTGATGAAATTATCTTAGTCAGTCTGAATATTAAATGTACTCATGAGGTGATCTCTGAGTTGTATGGAATATTTTAAATAAATGATATAAGGGAATATATGAATTTTTTTGGGTATATATTGAAAGTGATAGGAAAGCAAGATATTTTGTTTTTTTGGAAATATTATAATCAAAATGATATCATGATTTATGAATGTAATAGATTCAAACCAATGTTACGACCATTATTTAGAAACCTTAAATTATCCATGTAGAATGCAACGAAAATGGAATATGTGACATAGTACATAGAGAAAATTCAGTTTTCATCAATGATAGAATTTTTTCTATATTCCATGATATGTATAAGGAAATAAATTACACATGTAATATGATTTTTTTATTAAATTTACAATGAACATGGGATAAGATTATTGGGATTATATGAAATTTAATATCTGCTATCTCAAGTTTTTTGAAGATATAAAGTAGTGTTTTGGAATATATTATCTAATGGAGGGCTATGTTGATGAAATATTTGAGGTCATATGGATGAATAGATGAGTGTTACAGTCTTTTAGTTTATCTTCCAATGGAGAATTGTAATTTGGATGTTGAGGATGTATATGGTTATAGAAGTATCTACAAAAGATGAAGAGTATGTGGACATTATAAATGTAGGTTATAAATTGATCTGTATAAAATATTTTTTAATAGGAACTCTTATGGTTTCATGATATTTTATTGACAAATTATAACAAATATGTAGTAATTCATTTTGATAAGAATCAAGTTTTTCACTCAAAAAAACATTGTTTAAAAACATTTTATCCGAAAGACGTTGAAGGATGGATTGTTATATATATAGAAGATCAATAAATATTAGAATCAACTTGAAATACCTACCAATTTATTAGTATTGGAAACCCCCATTTTTTATTTTTCTTTAGAAGGATTTGGTTGATTTAAAGGATCATTATAGATTTATTTTTACTCTGAAATATGGAATATGTATATTTTTACCTATGTGTTGAAGGATTCTTCAATCCTTTAAAACTATAATAATTTGATAGATTGTTAGGAAATGTGAAATATTCTATAGAAACCCCAAATCTAGGATCCCAATTTCAGTGTCTACATTTTTCATGTGAATAAGATATATGGGATCCAATCAGGAAGGACTGGTCGGTTTATTATTCTTGAAGAACTATATATATACATGTTTCCCATATTACATAGGAATTATACAATACATTTCAAAGAAACATTTTTGTAACATATATATTATACATAATATACTTCTTCATATACATGTTAATGAAAAAAAATCAAGGGTGATCCCTAATGCTCGATAAGAGTAACATACAATAGATGATATCATTAGTAAATATGGTATAATTAATACAACTTTGTAAATTACAAAAAACAAAATTCATTTAATCAATAACATTGGAATTAAATGCAAACATGGATAATATAAATGTTGTAATCTCATGGATAATAATTAAATAATTCATAATGAAATAAATTATTAATATTTTATATAAGGATCTCAGATATCAGGATACATTTACCATCAAACACTTATTCGAAGACCATTTAATCATTTGGCTATTACACAACAAAACAGATTTAATAATTTGTGACAACTGATTTGTATCATGAAATCTATAAATGAATCAATGGTGTATCAATAATCAGGTCCCACCCATCACTTCAATTCCAATTCGTTTAACATATATTGAATGATAAACTTAAATCATAAAATAATATAACTTTTCAACAAATATCGATATTATTTACAAATGTAGAATATTAGGATTTCCTCATTAAATAAAATTTACAATCCTAGTAAAACATCCTATGTAAAAATTGAATACGGTTAAGGAAATATTCATTTTAATGATTCCAATAATATGTATATTTAAGGGAAATTATATCTCAAATGGAGAATTATGATAGGAAACTGAATTTTTTAATAGAAATATAATCATGAAAAATAATTAAATTTTATTAGTTAACCATCAATTAATTTTAAATATTGGTTGTTTAGTAAAAGCATGTATTTTGATGAATAAAGTAAATTTGAATTAAATATTAATAAAATATTTAATTGAAGAGTTTTTTGTCAAAATTTTTAAATATTATTGAAGAAGTTGAATGGTTATAAAATAGTTATTATATTGAGAAAATATGTAAATGTAGTATATGTTAAAATATATTTTTTGAATTGTTATTAATATATTTTAAAATGTAAAATATGGAAAAAATTATTAATATTATTTTATTTCATTTTAAAAATTCATGCATAATATAAAATATTCTTAATTAATAATTTGAGAAAATAAAAATGAGTTTTATAAATGTTTTTGAAAATTAAGGACATGGAAGAGAAATATACGGAATCCAAAAGATAAATATAATTGGATTTTATTATAAAAATTTCATTTATAGATTCATGTTAAATAGAGGAGAAAAAATAGAAGTAATGTTTATAACTCATTAAATAATAATCTAAAAAAAATATATGGACATTATAAAGGATATATTATAGGATTATTTTAATTAAAATATGATCAATCACAAAAAATGAAATTTTAAAATAAATTCATATATGTATGGTAATTATTAAACTGTAACCCATTGAAAGAAGAAAAAGGATTTGAAAAATTGAAAATAATTAACAATTATATATTAATGTTAAAGACATCAAAGAATCAGTATATACACCACATAAAAATAAATCGGTCAGTAAAAAAATATGTCTCTATGTAGTATAAATTATGAAATACAATACCTCAAGATGTATCATCCTCCCAAATGATTTTAATCTCAATTGTAATAAATTTATATTTCTAATAATTAAATATAATTACTATATATATATAATATCATTCATGATCCGTTCATAACTAATTATCAGACATTCATTAACAATTTTCTATTATTATCTTTATTTCAGGTGTTAACAACTTTGTCATTCAAGTATGATTTGATTCAGTAGTTTTGGTCCATTTATTTTTGTCATAGTTCCATCATATCAAGAATTTTATTCATTAAATAAATATAAATTGTATTAAATTGATAGATATTAATATTCAACCATAAAATATAGAGATATAATGATGAATTACACCATTCATGGAGATGTTATACAATTATTTTTTCATGAATGTGGTTTTCACTTTTCGATTGATAGAAAAAAAATTAAAGGATAATTAACCTTTAAAATATAATTTTTATATCCTTAATATATGATAAAATAATTAAATCTACTTTTATTACCAACCATGTAATGAATAAATGAAAAACAAATCACATCGCATGGTGGAGGTGGTAGTCCACATGTATGCGTGAATGACATTATCTTTTTTCCATCAAATTTTATATTTAGATGGTAGAAATTATATTATAATTTCAAAATAATAATTATTCCATAAATATCCAATGTATTCAGTATTTATATATTTATTTCCATCCAAATAAATTAGTGATGAATAAAAATTATACATATATTTGAGGTAATAAGGTGTACGTATACACAAATGATGTTTCACATTTGTTAACAAAAAAACCGATTGAAATTGGTTGTATCAAAATAATAATATCATACTTGTATTTTGATTATAATTTATTTATTATTTTACTATTCTTACACAATATTTATAGAATGTAGAATAAGAAATAAACGTTAAAGAGTCATTAAATATGATTACCTCTTATTGAGAAGACATAATTTAGTTCCCTACTTAAGGACCCTCGGAATGAACTTTCATAAAGTCCAGAACCACTCAATTATTGATATATGACATAAGACGGTAAATATAAAGGTTTTATTCAATGTAGATGGCTAAATTTTGTGTAGTGAAATGTTAGAAGTGTCCTTTTATATGTGATGGGATGAGAACTTTTTGAAATTCATGAAATGTTATAATATAATATGGGTCTAACTAATGTCAAATGGTTCAAAATTGAATTTTTGAAAATTTAAGGAGGTTATGTTCTTAATATAATAATTCAATATAAATATTATACGGTTAAATATAATTTTATTCCTTATTCATTGATTTAACACCTCGGCCAAAAAAATTAAACATCAACCATTATAATGAATTTTTAAATATTAAGGAGTCATAGACTTACATATATGAAGAAAATTGGATCATAAAGAATAGTAGATAAAAATTTAGACTATATATTATCCCCCATCTTCTTTTTGATGATTTTTATTATTTTCAATTAATTTTATTAACTATAATATTAAAAAAATATCAATAATTTCATTTCTGACAAAACTATATTAATTTGACATTAGAGGCACCAATAAATTTTTTAATTGAATATAAACCATTAAAACATCCCATATAATACATCCTTATCTATAAATATATTTTAACACAAAAACTAGTCCAATTTTTAGTATTACTAGTGTTTTAAAAATAATTTATTCTATTAAGTGAATTAATATTTCCCATGTGTTACATAAGAAATTATGGTATTTATTAAATAACTAAAATTCAAAAAAATTACATTATAAAAAAATAATTTAAATTTAAAATCATAATATAGAACCAATCAGAACCTCTTTTTACAATGTTTGAAAAATATTATAGTCATTAATGTCAAGACTGTAACATTTGGTCATTGTTATTTTATTAATGTAATATAAAGTTTATTATCAATGATAAATGTTATAAACATTCCATATCATTGAGAATTTGATATAAACTAAAAAAATATTAATATTTTATGATAAAGGAACCTGTAAGAGAAATTTAACAGCTTTATACTAATTTTTAAAACATTTTTTTTAACTATTTTACTTAAACCGAGGTGAAAAGTATCCACCATGGTTGCTAATCATAACAGCCAAAATTAAAAGTTATATATTTAACAAGTTTATACCTCATGGTTCCGAATATTCAATCCATTTTATCAAATTAATTTCATAGAAGTGGAAAAATTAGTTTCAGATAACGATTCAAAAAGAAAAGAAAACTTGTTTTTTAGAAATAATATGTTTTATGTCCAAAAATGAACTTATAAAAAAATATGGTATAATTATGATTCAATTTCAATTAATTACTTTATTTAAAAATAAATGATGATTATTTTATTTTTGGAATAAATTTAAAGAATTATGTAGCTTTATTAATTAAAATAAGTGAGTATTTTTTTTTACTTTTAACTATACACAAAAGAATAAATATATTCAAAATATTATTAAAACTCATACCTAAGGTAATATTAAATTGCTTAATTAAAAAATAATTTAATTTTCACATAATAATATTTCAATATTTTTTCTTGGTTATTTTATACTCGGTGCTTTATATAAGTTAAGATATAAAAGTAATTTATTTAAAGAGAAATCATATAATTAAATATCAGTTTGTTACATTCTACCACCATTATAATAATTTCACCCATAAAATTCCATCACTATTATAAAAAATAAGAATACTTCTACCATATCTCATCCTTAATTTACCATATAGCTTTATCAATTATATTATTTCTCTACAAAACATTGACTAGTCGAGTGGTCTTATTTCATAGAATATTCTCTCTACATTCCATAATTCACATCAGTTGTCCCTTATATGATAGATCTGAATATAGTGGTCGAATTTATAATATATGTATACATGATTTGTAATTTTTATATATACGCAATATAGATACATGGAAAACATCATGAACATGAGAGAGATTATATAGAATCACTACACAATATTCTACCATCTTGATATGATCCAGAATTTTATAGGGATTGAAATATCTTGGGATCAAGATTAAATTCATTATAATATCATTATTGTCCTTGTGAATATATACATAATAATTCCTTTTCAAAAAATTCAAACATTACAACCTATTAGTGATTATCATCAGAACCTTTTTTGTCTCTAATCTACCTTTAGGTCTGGTTTAATGGATCTAACATTCACATCAATTTTCTCATCTTGATAAGGTATCAATATATTTAATTATCCAAATTAATCCCAACACATTATATTTACACAGTTCCATTCATTGATTTATTCATAATGATCTCTCTGAATGCCCGAGAGAAACAAAATTGTCAGAAATGTTTTCCAAAGGAAGGTATTTAGCCCATCCAACATTTAAATCCATATAGAAATATCTCAACATGTCTTTTATATTTTTAATGTTCTTTGATACTTACCATTCATATGAGTATAATATTAAGTACTTAAAATCTTCTCTATATCCAGATCCTATTTATGGATTCTTTAAAACATCAAACACGACCTCTGATCCTGATAATATATGATTCAGTGTGGTACTCTATGAAATCTCACTCCTTCCATAATTTATAACATATTTAAGCTGATTAAGGGAGATTTATTCTATATTTGATAAAATTTTCATAAGGCAATCGAATAAAAACCAAAAATAATTTTTTCATTTAGATGTTTTGTGGAGTAAAATTACAAAATCTATGTTAGTGTAACACTATTTTCATTATATTATGGGTATTTATAGTAACAAATACATAGAATAAATCATCTCATCCTTATATTTATAAGACTCTAAACATCACTATACATACTATGTAATATCCATTTTTATGTTATCCCTCTAGAAATAATCTTTTAGATCTATTTTAATATTTTTATGTATAATATGAAAAGAGAATGATAAACAACGTGCTTCATCAAACAGATCATTCATCATCTCTTATCTTAATGGGAGACATAATCAATTCTTAGGAAATTGCATTCATGAAAATTATGATTGAACACAAAAACATTCTCCACGTTCTACTAATTTTATACAACATTTTTTGGTTTCTTTTTAATCCATTAATGGATTTATGGATGAAAACATATCTAATAAAGATATGATATGTCCCCTTTCCCCAATATTTCATGATAAAACATTTAAAAATCCATAATTATTAGATATTTATTAATCCCCATCCTTGAAAAAATAGCTTTATCATTGTAATTCAAATCATTATCCACATTGTTCGCTTTCCCAAGGTGGTAATGTATTGTCACGTCAAAATCATTGATCAACTACAACAATATTTTCCAGCATATATTCAATAAATTATGATTAAACATATATTTCATAAAAAATTGATTAATAAATATCCCACACCATTTACCATAGAGATAGTTCATTTATATCTTCGATGATGAAATTCCCCTTGTTACCTCAAAATCATGAGTATGGTAATTCAACAAAGGAAATTTCTTTTGGCGGTGGGATTAATCTATCACCAAATCATTTTACATGAGGAATCATCTTAGTCCTATTTTTGAACCATCCTAATAAATCATAGACATTTATCATATATATGGAATACTATGCACATGCATGAAGACTAAAATAGAATTCAATTCTGGGTGAGTGCATTTTATAGCCATCAGAAATCTCTCAAAAATCATTTATAATAACAAGAAAATATAAGAAAAATATAAATATCATATATCATGGTTGATCTATGATACATAACATTAACTTCCATCTATAAAGGATCCACTGATATACCATCACATGAAATTATATACCCCAAAAATGTGACTTTTTATAGAAAAAATTCACAGATGGAAAATTTAGAATATTGATTTTCCTATAGCAGGGTATGCATAAGAATTATAAAATATTATGGATGCTCATTCATATGCTTGGAATATTTATGATTATAATTAATAAATACTACCAAAACTGATCAAGGTAATCTCTAGATATTATATTCCATAAATCCATAATGATATCATGATAAAATGTAAGTCCAAATTACATTACTATAAATTTATAATGACTATACATTATACATAAGACTTTGTTGTTTACATCTAAATTATTGACCCTTAGCTTGTGATATCCATATTAGATATCAATAGTGGAAAATTATTTTTCTCCCCATTATTTAGAAAACATATCATCAACACGAGGAAATGATACTTTTTATTATTAGTTATTTTGTTATGTTCCTCACAATCAATGAAAAATGCATTGAAGAATTTTTCTACATAGTAAAAAAAATAGTGCACCTCATGGATAAGAACTAGGAAGAATATATAACTTATATAGATTCCCAAAGAGTTTCTGTATTAATTATTTCAATTCAAATAGGGCCTTTATATATGGATTATTTAAAATAGGTATCGTTCTATGTGTGATTTCTATTACAAACTCTACTACATGATTTTTGGGAAGACTAGTGAAATCATTTGGACAGAAATAAACAAAATCGCATAAAAATGGAATATTATCATTATTGAGTATCTCTCTAACCATCTGCGATAAATATCAAGCACGAATATGGAGTAATACCCATATGATGGGAGAAATTTCTATTGGAGATTAGGTTCATCCTCACATTTAAAGAGGATCGTAGATTGATTTAAAATATAAATTAAAAGTTACATTTCATGACAATTGATGTGGGATCTATACTGATAAGTCGAATCCACTCCCAATATTAAATTAAAATCAACCAGTGGAAGAATAGATGTATTTTTAGGAAGCACATCCCTATAACAATTTATTAAAAATGACATAAAAAATTGATATGTAGTCATTTTATAGTTATGAGTCTTTAATTCGAACTCAATATTTGATATTTGATGTGGAAATATTATACCATTATAAAATTCTATATATATATATATAATATTATGGAGAAAATGGATCAAATAAAACATTGTTACTTACTGAGTGGACGAAAAGTATACATTTTACCACATCATGTGGAAATTCCACTTCTGAAATAGAAATTCCATATGTTTGGCCATCTCACCACAGATTTCTTAGTGGTATGTTCCTTGGATTAATGGGGAACTATTATGATTAATGTCCCATAACATTTGAATTTAAGGACTTGATTATTGTAGAATCTTACTTTTCCATATAGTCATGAGAATGATGACCATTATTTTTACACTTGTAAAAAACTCCAATGCCCTTCATGCATTCTCCAGGATTTTTTTCTTAAATTTTTACACAATGTAAATTTCATTGTTTCCTTATTCTACATTGATTATTCCCCTTTTAATGGTGTTTAGTTGAACTCTTTTTCTCTTAATTTCCATTTAATACATAAGATATAAAAAATTTATTATTTTTCTTAAGGGAAAATGATATTATAACATTATGTAATCAAAATAATGAAAACGTAGTCTTCATTAGAGACTCAGTGTAATCCCATTAAATAAATTGTCAATGTATCTATCTATATTAAGTGTGAAGTTTAAAGTATGATTATCTCATATTATGAAGTTAGCATCATACTCTACCCCAATATTTCCCTTTTTATATAAATTGAGGAAATAATTCCCCATTTAATCTTGTTATTATCAAGGGATGTATTTCTTGAATAAAATAACATCAAATTATCTCCGTCCATTGATTTTTATTTCATTAGTATCTTTAGATTTCTGGATAAATTACCACAATTCATCAGTATCTCCGTTCAAGAAATACACTACATAAACAACCATTTCACTTCCTCCCAATGCTAAGAATATCATTTTGGGGCCATTATCAATTATTTATAAATCAATGGATTTTTAAATCCTTTAAAATATAGAGTCAATGATTTATTTATGGGATCTCGCAAAGGTAAATCAAGATTTGGAGAAATATTTTCTCCATTTAAGAAAGATTATTATTCATAACCAGAGTCATCTACCCAAATATGGGGACGATCTACTTAGTTATAAAACTATATGTATTTCTTTACTTAGTATGTGAATCCTTACATTATCTATAGGTACTTATTTTCTTTTAAACAATTAAGTTCATCACTAAATAATGGATCACAAAGCGATAGATAATGAGAATCCTAAATTTTTAACCATCAATAAAAAATCCCTAAAATTGTAAAATTTATAAAATAATATAAGGGGTTATCATAATTTTCATGATACGTATGGGTATTTAAAATCTATTTCCTAAGGGTTCTACTAAAATTTCTCAAATACAAAATGGAGAAACCCCAACTACAGTAATATATAGCTAGTATCTACTTTATTTAATGGGAATAATATCGAAGTTTTGGCATCCCAATGGATCAACTAGTTTAGAATTCTTGAAGAACTGGATACATACATGATTCCAATATTTCTATGGAATTATAAAATACTAAAATTAGAAAATTTCTTTCATTATTAATATTATAATTATTATCTATTATCATATCTTGTAGAAGGAATTCAAATAATTGGTGATCTCAAATTGTAATAACCTAGATTTTACCCATGACCTTCCATTGTGAAAACATATTATTTAATGCTGATGATAGGAAATAGTGGTTCAATTTAAGAGTTTTCCAAAATTACTAGTTTTTTTCATTGAATTTCTAGTGCATCGACATGTTAGTGTGTCAGCATGTCAGTGTTTCATTATGTCAGTCTATAATTATGTCAGTGCATCGGGAAGTCAGTGCATGTGTGAGTCAAGGGGGCGTAAGCATCCGTGAGTGAAGGGGTGTCGAAATTAATGAGTCATGTGAGTTAAAATTGGTGGGTAAAAGGGATTTTGCCTCGGTTTGTTAGGGCATCAGTAGGTGAGGTAGTTGGTAGGTCAAGGGGACGGTAGGTCTTTGCGTCGGTACGTCTGAGAGTTGGTAGCTCAGTGTCGATAGGTGAGCATCTATAGCTCACCCATCAGTGAATCACCCAATGGTGACTCAATTCTAGTTATCTGAGTTTTCCTGGTTTTTCCCATATTATATAATTTAATCCATTTAATATTAATCTATCAACTCACAGCTATCCGTTGGTCTATCTCCATAGTTTCCAAGGGGAATTATTAAATCTCAACTATTTCCAACATTCAAAATCACCATGTTTTGTGGTAAAACCATGATCTAACTACTAAGTACATTGAAATGGTCTATCTGATTGTAGGATATAACCTCTTCTTAAATCGATATCCTCTATTCCTTCTTCCTTCTCGTTTCTCTTGGTGCGCCTAGAGACTTCCTCCCAGGATGAGTCATGTGCCTGTGCTGCAGCCCTTCCCTCTCGGCCTTCAAGTTCTTCCTGCAAGTCACACCATCCCCTATTCTTCACATAAGAAGGAACATTGGCCTTTGACCATCCATGTAAGGATATTATTTTTCTTCTATTAATTTTGCATCATACAGGGTGGTTATATTAATGGTTCCTTATAAGAAACAGCTGGATACTCTTCCTCAAACATGAATTAAACAATAATTTAATATGATCAAAATATAACTCGCATAAATAAAATAATGGGATGGGTGTGGTTTGATGTTTCCCACCTATTTTATTTTTTATCTTTGATTCTCTTATGGCTTTTCTGGCTACATTCCTTGTGAAAATCATGACTGTTGGGGGTATTTTACTATGCATTAGTGTTCAATATCATTTTGATGTTTTGATGATTAAATGTAACCTGAAATTTGATTAATCACATGATATAAATTTGTGATAATATATGGGCCCATTTGATTCATCAGAAATGAAGTTACTAGGGTACAATTTATTGGTTTCATGATTCTTTTTTATAATGTTGAATAAATTTTACAAGATGATATACTGACTTGGTTTTATCATGATCACACCCTTTGGCTATACCTTGTACAATTTCTAGTTCATCCCTTACACAAACAATTATGGTGAATTTTTAATTTATAAAGATATAGAAGATCTTGATATCTATAAATATAATGATAAATAATTCCATTTTTATTTTGTTATCCTAACACCAAAATGGTCAGAACATGTTATAAAACAAGCACAAAACCTCTTATTGCAAGATAATACATTAATTCTTTAAACATCATCTGATGTTTATCGTAAACCATCCCATAAATCATTAATCTCATAACCCTTTTATAAGATGAAAATCCAAAACATTGTAATGAGATCACTAAATAAGCTTAACATTTATCCCCTTTAAATAAGAAAGTGTCTCTTGGTTGTCACATTCCAAATATTTGAATAGCCTTTTCATATATACTGTTGAATCTTTTTAATAACATGACTTACCATAAATCCTTTTGGAAAACATGATTTACTTCTTGTTCCTATGATTAGTGGATATATTCCATAAATAAAAGAAGCTATAAACATCATTCATGATAATATAAAAAACTTATTAATAAAATCCTAACTCTGTATTAAGGTAATCGAGATGATACAATTTAATTTATCCTACTCAATCATCACTTTATCCTAGATAAACACAATTTCCTCTATCTCTTGAAGACATAATGGTTTAGCTTCCATTAATTAAGATAAAACCTTTCAAATAAATAACTTTTATATGTCTTCATCAACATTCAATATATTCTTTCCACTCCTTAATGAAAAACTTATAATGAAAATATTATATATAGTCCATGATTCGTATAACACAAGATTTGATTCCAAAAACAAAAATAATTCATTCATCTAACTTTAATCTTAATCCATTACATAAGATTTGTAATATTATTCCTTAATAATCCTTGTCCTAGAATATGAATTATGAGTCATGTATTAAGGTTCCTAAACCTCAATCAAATCATTATTCTTATTTTTAATGTCAAAATACTACAGGAATATCCCATACCATTTATGTGTCATTCTTGGCCTCTTTATCTTTAGCGTTATTAGCAATACTTATGGACATTTTTTATTCTCTTCATGGTTTTTAAAATATATTTTAATTATTCCCATAATTTAAACATATAAAAAATTACATATAATCCTAGTTCATTCTAGTTTCTATTATTTATTAAAACTAGAAAGAATAGGGTGATAAACACTTATCATAAGAGAAAACCGCCGAATTATGACAAAAAAATATCTCATTGGATGTCTATATAGTGACACATACTTATTTAATCTCAAAAACATTAGATTGAACATATATTTTTCATAGTCATAATGTATTTAAATATTTAATGATGGTTCATAAAGAGTTTGTGAATTCCCAATGAATATCCCTCAGGAGTGCCAAACCAGGTTTGTAGCAAGAGCCATTGTCAGGCACTAGGTGACACTCGAGTTAAGAACAATGTACCTTGTTAGTGTTATTACACATAGGTATATCTGATACACATCCATATCACCTTCTAGTATCCATACATGGATTTAATTCTGGGAAACTACTCACTCTATCCTT
Source organism: Viscum album (assembly GCA_963277665.1). Lineage (NCBI taxonomy): Eukaryota > Viridiplantae > Streptophyta > Magnoliopsida > Santalales > Viscaceae > Viscum > Viscum album. The sequence continues at coordinate 1,516,790,100 of OY728137.1, forward strand.
TACCAACATTTAATGAAATTTTCCTAAACATAAGCTAATCCATAGACTTATCCTTAGAGGCACCCCTAGACATATCCATATAAATATCCCTAGGGTTGACACAAATTTCTTTTATCCAAGTTTCTAAAAGATGACCAATCCTTTCATTTTATACTATATATAGAGACCCATACATATCATACATGGATATTACATCATTTTCAATGAGTATTCATCACATTAGAAACATAAATTCCTAAGGAGCATAATAGTTTAGGGTTTTTTGAAGCATTGAAAACATTCTTCTAGTGTGATGGATGATCTTTATAATATTCCAAAAAGATCTCTATATAGTAATTCTACTTAAAACCCATTCTTCATAACCTAGGGAATGAAAATATAAGAAAGGGGTGATATCAAATTCTTAGTAAGGGTAAATAATTGAAAGATGTGAGTATAACATTTAAATAATGGTAAGAGAACCTGATTGTATCACTAGAAGATCATACCTGGGATACCAATGATCATAAACATGAATCATGGAATAAATATTACCAGTTCATAAAAAATGAATCATAAGGGAAACATGAGAAAAATCCATGAAATTGTAACATCTGAATAAGTCATAGAATTTTTTAATACATATAAACATGAAATATAATCCCTTATAAGTGAAGAAACATTTCTAGAACTTATCAGGGAAATTATTGGGGACTATACCTATAATGTGGGACACACCACCCTCCTAAGTCACGGTCCATTACTTGTAAGGGATTTGGATTCCCCTTCATCCCATTGTGTACTGGGTTTTCCCATCTTCACATAGTTGATTGAGTATCCCCATCATCCATTGCCATGCTGACTACACATACTGTGTGGGAGAAAACACGATTTCAAGTTGTAGTTCTTTCCATGAATGGGATTGAGTTTCTCCATATTCCTATAGTGGATCAAGCCCATTGACTGGATTATAATAATTATCTAATAAGATGTAAATATATACATAATGAATTATATGGATATATAGGTCCCAACTATCTCATAATAAATTCATTTATACATCTTCCAATATATAATAAACAATTCATAATATCATGACCCATAAAAATAGATTTGTTTTATAAACATCCTATCATAACCCATGAAATGAAATGGGTGTCCTAAATATGTAATAATATATTACCATATGGAAAAAATATATGTTTCATAATCATTTAATTAAATAATAACCCCTGAAATGATTTAGTTGTCATGGGAATAAAACCCATGGAAGAGGAGTGGGTTTAAGAAACGTATAACATGTGAAAGACAAATAGTACTCACAAACATCATTCCATCAATACAGAAACCATTCAGAGAAATAATATGAATTAGACCCTTAGATCATTTCCTTAAAAGGAATGCGCAACACCAATGGATTTCACCATTGGTGGAAAATAATTTGGAAGGATAGTTATAAAAACCTTCTTTGAGGAAAATATCTTTTCACCTTTTAAAGGAATTTTTAAAAAATTAATCCTTTAGAAACCCATTTTAATTTAAAATGCATTGCAAACATGGAATGAAGGATTAAAATACTTTTTCCATGAAAATTTGTAAAAGGTTTGTGAAATAATTTTGATAATTCTTTCCTTGAAAACATAATAAATAATCTAAACACATTTTGAAATCCATTTTACTTGAATGAATTATAAAATAAGATTAAAAACATTTTGAAAACCATTTTGCAGGATTTTTTTTAAAATAAGTCTTAATTATTTTTGAAAACTATTTTCCTTGAATATAATTTGAAGCCATATAAAAGAATATTTGATATTTTTAAAATAAATATCATTGAAAATGTCATTTTGAAAACTTCTAATGAATAATTTGATAATCAATTAAATCACGTTTTGATCAGAAAACAATTTTTAAAAAACATTTTATTTGAAAAATAATTTAAATTCATCAAAATTTCAGAATATAAGGAATAAATTTAATTTAATAAATAACCATTAAATATAATAAATAAATATTTAATGAAATGTTGGTCAGGAATTTGGGTAGCTCTATTTAAGTTGAACATTCATTTTCACATTAAATGGTTAGAAAATTACATGATAAGAAATAGAAAATAATTTTCCTTTTATAACTAGTTTGTAAAATGGTAAGAAATTGGTAGAAATTTCCTTCTAAAATAATAGTATAATAATAAAATATTTAAATCTTTTTTTTCAAGGACAGAAATTTGAACGAACACATATTTCTGACCGAAAGGGCAAATAAAGACATATTTTCATAAAATTATTATCATAAATATTATAATTAAAAAAGAATTAAAAATGGTAAAATTTTCTAGATAAAAAATTAGTATCTAGAGGGTATGAAATTTCTTGATATTTCTTGAGATATGGATCAAAATATTTCATGAATAGAGTCATAATTATTAAAATTCTTGATAAGAAATGAGAAAAAATCTATAAACTGTTACCCACTTGGTAACACTAAATAACCATAAAATTTAAACACCAACATTAAATAATTCTTGAAATATCATTAAAATTGTGATATTCATGATATAATAATGTAAAATTTCTTATATAAACCTTATATAAAAATATAGGTGCATAAAATGGAATGTGACTCAATGAAGTAAAATTGAGATAAAATTACTTTACCTTTTTGGTAACTTTTAAAACCTAAACACCATGAAAGAATGATCATAAAATGGATATGTAAATAACCATAACCTTAATTAAAACAATAATTTAATAAATCCATGGTAAAACATATAAACAATATGAAATAAATGGGTGGTGAATAATAAATGTATCCCATGAAAATGAAGTTTGAGATGAAATTCCATTACTTTTAGTCTATATTTTGTTTATACATGTTCAAACATTATTTATAATAAATATAGTTTTATTATACATATTAAAAATTACCATATTATTATATATAATACCATATAATATTTGGTTATGAATTTCTATTAACCATTTATTAACAAACCTATGTTAATGTAAAGATTACGGTAATATTCTGGTTTTTTACATGTATTTTTTGACTTGTTATTATTGATCATCTCAGTGAGATCGTGATTAAATTATTTCGGGAATGGAAAAAAAGTTTTAAATATAATATATATTCAGTATATATATATATAATATATTAATATTATATGAAATACTCCATTAATAGAGATGGTAGGTCGTACGTATGCATAAACATTGCTTCAATTTTATTGTCGTATTGAAATATAAAAAGTAAATGAAATATATGTATATATATATATATATAATATTATTCAAGATTCATTAATATGTAATATAGATCATATAAATTTTAGAAACACATCCTCAATACTCTTAATGAAATGTGTGAATGAATCACCTCGATAATTCCCAAACATGAATAGTGTTAAAGTAGAAACAAAGAACATCATTTCGTGAGGCGGTAGTTCATCATACACAAGACTGTATGTCCATTACACATTTGATGAATGTGTGTATAAATTTAGGTCAAACACTTATCATAAATAAATCACAGTATATTGGGTATTCTGATTCTAATATTTCTGTATTAAATATTAATAATTGAGGCAGTGGAGAGAGAAAATAAAGGAAAGAAGCTTGAGTAAGGATGTTACCTCTTCTTTGGGTAAATACATTTGGTGGGAACCAACGGGATTTATTGGATTAATTTCCTCACAGGTTGAGGATTCTAGGTTTAGGGGAGATATGTTGAGGATATATTTGGGAATATCATGGTTAATCATATTTTCTTGAGAGGTGTGAGAAAGGGGAAAGGGTGAGATCTTTTTTATAATAGAGGGAGGGGACATGATTGGATTTTTTTCAAACCATTATGGTAAACCAACGTTTTTACATTAAAAAGAAAAAAAACCAGACAGACCCAAGAATTAATATCTTACGGCTGAAAAAGTTTCATCCTTTGGGTTTGGGACAATTTTCTAGGTCATTTGGCCCTTAAGTGTATGGTTTAGTCCCTTATTAGGTATAATTTTTCCTTATTCACTATAATTAATTTTAACCACATTCAATAATATTTCTTGTCATAAATTAAGTAGTTCCTAATACACAATAACAATCATTCTAGTTAAAACTGTTTATGGCCATTTTCCTAAATCCTTTTGAATGAATGGGTAAAATTAAGTTGAACCCGAATCCCACAATCGTGGTGAGAAAGAATGTTTTTAAAGTGAGAATATTCAAATGCTCATTAAGCTTCTATATCTAAAATAAATATAAAATTGATTATAATAACCTAAATTGGCTTAATAGATATATAATTGATCTATTAATAATTTAGATGAAATAGAAAATATAATTTATGTATAAAAATAAATTATACGAAAAAGTAGTTTGAATTAAATTTCATCATTTTTTCCTATTAATCCTAAAATGAGGTTTCTTAGAAAAATCCCAAAATGTAATTGTAATATACTTATGAAATTATGAAATCAAAAAATGATGTTTATTTTTTAAATTATATTTCTCTTAGTGTATAAAATTTATTTTATTATTGTTCATAGAAAGATAGAAAAATTAGTTGCACTAGGAAAATAGTATTTATAAATATATAAAGTATTTTCCATAAATTATATGTTTTATTTATTTTAAATTATTATAAATAACATTTAATAATAAGTTATCATTGTCGTTATTAATATTTTTAGTGCATACAATAGGACTTCCACTTTTAAATAATTATAATAATAATGTGTTGCTTCATAGAAACTCAATGTTTCGTGTAACACAAGCCTTGATTATGATTCATGTAGCACAAGATTACCTTGGTCTATCTTATAGTGAATGTTTGACTTAGTGATTAAATATATTAAAAAAACTATTTTCTATGTTCTGTGAAATTATAAATATTTTAATGATTAAATTAATTGACAAAAATAATGCACTAAATATAGGGGTTTTCAATGCCCACTTCCAACTACATATTATGGATTCCATTATATTGTAAGATCTGTATGATGAGTTCCCTCTCTATCACTCCAATATAGATGGGAATTCATATGGGGACAAAAATAGTGTAGATTCCTCTATGGAGACCCTTCTCCAACATCCCCACTCAGATGTAACCATCATGTACCATGTTGAGGGATTAATAAGTAAGGTATGTAAATCGCACTGTATAATGAGTAGCTAACATTAAATACTATTGTAGCTATAGAAGACCCTAAATCTGATCTAAGTGTAAGAATGAGGGTTAATAGTACACATAAAACAACTATTGGACATCATTCTATGAAATTATTGACTCATCATGAATCTACATGACTAGAATCTATCAGTGCCTTACTGCTCCATAGAAAATACTGGAATCCAATTTAACCATCTATGCACATGTGCCATAGCCCGGTTGGTGAGGAATTCTTAAGTGAATCTAGGAGACCCGAGATCAAATCTAGGTGGAGAATTATATCCAGGATACTGTAATAGTGACTGTAGAGGTACTATAATATGTACTATAGTGGGAACTATAGAATGTAATGTTTATAACTGTAGGAGTCAAGACTATTCCCCCGTATGGGCCTTCGGGCAACCGATTTGGTCCTCGAGTCTATTAAGGATTTCAGGCCAATGAGGTCTTCGGGTCCGTAAGGCCTTCGGGCCACCTTAAGTACATATGAAAACTATAAAACCTACAAGGAACAATCTCTAGAAAGATGATGAGAAAGAATCTTTCACCATAGCAGAAGATAAATAGATTGCAAGAATGAGAGGGTATTTCACCTACCATTGGGACAAGCATGTTCATGCACAAGAAAGCCTAGCCGAACATCCATGCAATGGTGGAGAGATGATTTCATGATGAAAATTCTGGGGAGGAGCAGTTCGAAGTAGTTAGTCTAGGGTTATATGTTTTCTTTGAATCCTATGGGATGTTAATTCCTCTAAGGGCTACGGGCCATGTAATACTTACACCTACGTGCCTTGTAAGCGTTCCACCTCACCCCTTGAAAGGTGGATTATCAAAATCAGTAAAAAATTAAGGCCTTCAAGGCATTGGAGGAATTTAACCATCTAGTAGGGTGGGGTATGTAGGTTCCTGACGACTCAGATGATCTAATCCAGAAAATCCATCCCTTCTAGGTGATATGAATAACCATATAACCTCAGCGTCCACAAGTACATGGACTCACAGAGTGTGATTTCACTATATGTATCCTCATCCTACTATGTTTGCATAATCTGTAGCTCTATAGGTTGGGGTAGTGATGCCTTCTCACCTGGAAGAAAGATATTATGAGATGAAAATTGAATTGTGGGCTCTTTGCTTGTCAAATTTTCATCATGATCCAGCATCAGTAACCTAGATGACATTCTTTGTGGAGGCATCCTAAAAGGCTTCAAGACATAATGTGGTCGGATTCCCAACTATATGTATATGGTGTGATAATAATATATGTACAATAAAATGACTCATTCCTATATGTTTCGTGTACCATTGATCTATACAAACAAATTAATCTATATCCATACTCTATAAGTAGGTATTCATAGTCCTACTAAAGATACAATTCATCACCAACACCAACATAAGGTTCCTCGAAATGATATCGACACTCAAGAAACATATACGATGTTACCCTAAATCCATCAAAATCTTTGTAAATTGATATGTCCAAACACTAACACAGTGAATGAACTTCTTCAATTCCACTATTTAATGACTAGACCCCCTGGGGCCCATCAGGAAGATAGAAATATCATCCATGACAACACCAATCCCTCCTCTTTACTCTAGGTGCTGGTGAGAAGTGTTGACAAGGAATAACATAAATGAGAGGCCTTTTGTAATGTGCATGTATAAACACAACAAAATGTATCCATATAAGAGTTTAAAGGAATGAAATAGAAATAATATATAATCCAGAGATAAATCATACATGAAACCTGCTTAAGGGAATAAATCACGATAAAATAGAAAACAACCAAAGTAAAAAGGGGGAAAATACACGCCCAACTAGAAATAAAGTCCCAACTTGTAAAAAATAGAATAAATTAATGTTGAGAGATAATAACTACTAATGTCCAAGACTAAACATTATATGAAGTATATATCCCAGAGTATCATAATTACCTACAAAAATTACTTCTAATCTGTCTATCATCTGTATAAGAAAAACATGTTTGGAAAACATCCAAGAAAGGATTAGTATATAACTACATAGTAGGACTGATTAAAATGTAGAGGTATATTAGTAATATATATGAGAGAGAAATCCAACTCATTCAAAATAGAGGTAAATTTTATTGAAATATATATATAAATATATATATATACTCATTAAAGAAAACTATTAGAGAGATAAATGAGATATGCATCTCACAACCCAACCCAAATCAACAACTCCAACAACACCTCTAATAGTTCATCTTTAATTCCCAAAATCTCACATATTCATCATTGTTGAAATTTGGATAACCCACACCATTCCACTATGATGCGTAATTGAGGTGGAAAAAACTCAAATGGAGGAACCACACCCTAGTCCCTTATGGGGGTTCCACTCAATCGGTAGTGTACCCATGCCCTAGTATGTTAGGGGGTGCCACTAATTAGGTGGAGGAACCGTTCATTATTCCATTATGAGGTGAAAATCATGGGACCAACAACATTTTCCATATGGTGTTTCAACTTGGAAGGTATAGGAAAGTCTTTCTATAACCTCAGGTGGGGACACACAGTTGGTGGATGAGTGAATCCCTAGTAAGTCACATGTTTCCAATCAGTAGGTAGTGGATCGAAACCCAATTTCATATAGGGGTTTCACTCAAAGAAGTTCATGGAGTATGGGGGACCACCTCCCTTATTAAATAAGGGGTTACCATCTCTATACTCTCTCTGATGTTCCCATCTAATCACTTCCATTATCAAGCATTGTTTAAAGAATCATCACAATTGGAAAGTAATATTTCATGTCTTGAAATACACTATAACTGATAAATTCATATTATACATGTATAACTTCTTAGGATAGGTTAATCATAGTTCATAATCTGAGTTTATAAGAAGGAGATACACAAAGTGGTTGTTTCTCAAATCGTGTACAAGACATGTATGGGGTCCACATGGTGTGTGTTTCCAATACAATATCTTATAGTGTTCTCATCTAGTCATAGATCAGAGTCAATTTCAACATACATAGAATTAAATGGAAAAAATATATGTGTATCATTCACCTGGATCTTATCCATGGAATTCTTTTCATCCCCATTTTATTCAGTTTGTGGATGTATGCCTAGCCATGAATGTTTACAGGACCATTCCATTTTACACCGAGAGACCACATAATGTCTTCACAAATTGTGTCTATGTCTTGTGAACTTGAAACATTCAATATCCACCATGGGAGGGTCACATGGAATGAGGCCATAGGAACATGTTCTATCATCTATAACTCAAGTATTGATTGTAGAAAACATGATCATATGATACAATACATTTCCTTTTCAGAATACACAACATGTATTGATATTTTTCACAAAAATATCAAATAATTCATGAGGATTTTAGATATATATTCACCTGAAAAAATAATGTCCTATAATATACCAAACTATAGGGGGTACATCCTTGTCTATCATATCATAGTCACTGGTGGCGGAAAAATAAATATCAATTTTAGGTGGTGGTTCATTAAAAGTCATGAACATCTCCATTCCCATATCATCATCCCAGGATCTACATAAATATTCATATTATTCCTAGAATAATATAAATATATCCTAAAATCGTATTAAGTATAATCCTTCACAAATCCACCAATAATATAGGTGTTCGATCGACCTCGATCCTGACTTGACAATGTTGAACCGTGACCCCATAGTTTAATAGTGTAGAACATGAAGTATATTGGGGAAAAGAACAATTAAAAAGGTTGATATTTTTTTCCAAGAGTTATCACAAAAAAATTATAAATGATAATTACACAACAAGATCATGTAATATGGAGAATAAATTGAATAAAAGAAATTTCTTTAAGAATGAGCTCATGAAAATTGTGAAAATACATAGATCAGAAGGAGATAACAAAATTTAAACTATCAAACATATAATCGACTGTTTAAAATCTAATTGAAAATCACTAAATTGAATGTTGATTGATCATTGGTGAAGAATGAGTTCTCCAATTATGAGGATGTTCTATTTTATCTACTTTCTATCAATCGTCATCGATCAGATCATTGATTGTTGTCTAATGGTGATTCACCAATGAAGGTCGTTAACGCTCATCTCAATTCAACCATCGTTTATACATCTCTCCCTATAGAATTTTTATAATAGATTATTAAAATTCTATTTTAATAGTTTACATAAAAATGAAAACAAATAAATAAATATTTATTTTAATTAAATAAACCCCAATGGATGTCTCAAATGGACATCTGGTGCTGCCCAACTTTAAGTCACGCCTAGGGTAAACTCTGTATTTCTGTTTCAAACATGAGCTCAGATATCAAATTAGAGACTATATTTATGGGATATTAAATTGATTTTAAAAATAATACTCATGCATGATATCAATTTATTTAATATTTTTTAATATCAGTTCTGAGAACATAGGGCCCCAAAATCGTTCATCGTCTCAACTCCTAGTATAGAAAATATTTTTTGACATATTTCATCGCCTTACCTAGAAAAAATACGTTATCTACAAATTAATTGTTATATATTGAATCCATTTTACATATATATAAACCCAAAAAATCAAACTTCTATATGATATGTGTCATATTAAGTAATAATATTTTAATAGTATTTCACAGTTTATTTAAACATCATGTTTCATTTAAAAAAATATACAAAGAAGTTATAATTTTTAGACAGAAATATGTCAAAAAATCAAAAGGTGTTACATTATACCACATATAAATTGTTTTTTCCTGAAAATTTCATCACTCTAATTCAAAAAAATTATGATAACACTATTTTATTACATCCTTGTGATCCTATGAAGCTTATTCAAATATGAAATTACATAAGAGAATATTAACAAATGAATTAGTCTGGTTTGTTATCACATTATCTCTGTGATCCAAATTTTTTAATAGTTTTTCTTAATTGTAATGATCATGGTCATGTGGTATGGATTACATGTGAAATATTATTTTTTTTACTCCCTCTAGTAAGACACCTAGAATAAATTGTGAACATGGAAAATGTATACTGGAAGAAATAAGTGATAATACACTATCCCTAATCAGTAATAAATCACAAATGGATCATTTTTCCATGGTTTGAGTTTTCAATTAATTTTTTATTTCATAACCTTCTCCAATTAATAAATTTATTGAGACACCTTATTATAGAATTCAATAACCTGGTCATTTTGATGATTATCAAAAAAACTTTTCTTTCGTATGTAATCTACCATGATATCCTGTTGAGAAGACATGACATTATCTAATTTTCCCCAAGATATCTTGGGTCCCAACATATTTATTTCTCTATATTCTTTACATCACATTGAATATATAAAATTCTTTCTATTGATAGATTCATATAGATCCCTTTAAGGGATTCATTGAATGTTATTATGTTATAAAAACAATACTAGAATAAAGTGTTGATACAAAGTAAATTTAGAATCCACTAAACAAGATAAAAACCCATCATATAGGGTCTGAATAGTTCTCTTAGACTGACCATCATTCTGTGGATGAAATGTTTTACCAATGCATAGCTCTCTGTCCAGATCCTACTGAATACCTTCTCAAAACATCGAGGTAAACCTCAGATCCCGATCAGATACAATAGAAAGAGGTCCAACAATGAACATTAACACTTTATTAATTTATATATTGGAAGTTTGGTCAGTAGATAAATCTTATCTCATAGAAATAATGTGTTATTATTTTTTATAGATATTGAATAGAACACCAATTCTATTATGGACTTAAGATGTTTTGGGGATATGATGAAAAAATAAATGGTGTTTTATTCCTTTGTTATTTTTTTACAGGTAATGGGTATACCATCACCTTTTATTTATTTCACTCATCCTGATAATGATGAATTACTATGAAATGTGACATATACTATGAAATAACTCTGTTCAGACTGCCCCATTGGAAATACTCTTTCAAATCTCTAATATATTTACACTCCAAAAATTAGTAGAGAATGATGAACTACGAGACTCATTCAATATCTCTATTTTCAAATACAGTAATGAAATATCCCATACCCAATTCTTCAATATGATCATTCCATCACAATAATGGTTGAATTCAGTATTATTTTTACCCTTCTTCTGCAATTATGCATCTTTTTCTTGTAACTCTTTAATCCTCGAATGGATAGATAGTTAAAACAATCATTTGAGAACGATAATTTATCTCCCATTCCTTACATATTTAAATATAATACCTTGGAATCCCTAAAAATATGGGATATTTTTTTACCCTCATCATAGATAAGCTTGCATGATTCTTTTGACCCAGAGCACCTGCCACCATTTTCTCCTTCCTAGGGTTGTAATGTATTCATACATCACAACCATTATTCAACATCAACCATCTTCTATAGGTCATATTTAACTCATTCTGGTGAATATATACATTAGTCATTTATGATCTATATACGTATCACAGTTTTTTACATAAATATATTCCACTATATATTTAATGAAATAATTTTAACATCTAACTCAAAAGAAAGAGTTGGGTAATTTCTATCATGATCGTTTATTTATTGTGAGAAATAATCAATAAAATTAAACATTATAGATTATAATGAATTATAGTCCCTTATTTTATGAATCAATATATATTAAAAACCATTCTACAATATAGTGTAATATATGAATTGGTGCACAGACTAAAATTGTTTTTCGTTCCTTGAGATTTTCTTCAAAATCTTCATTCAAAACGTACTTGCCTCCCTTATAAGTTAACATGGTCTATAGATTATATAGAAATAAAAATTATTCAAAAATAACTAATAATTAAAATTTTAAATAAGAAACACACGGATCTAAATCATTATGGTTAGGATAGTAAACTATTCAATGACTTCATCCATTAATGGATCCACTAATATACCCTCTGTTGTGATTATATGATTCAAAATGATTCTTTTTTAACAGAAATTTAAATCTTGGTAAAATTTTCATCTTAATATCACATGTTTACCACATTATTTATAATCCTATAGTGATCTTCATGCTCTAAATTTATCTTTGAATATAGAAGAATATAATCTATTAGAACTACAAAAAACTGATCACATTAATTTATAATGTCTATATTCCTTAACTCCATGAAGATCGCAGGGGAATTGTTAAACGCCCAATCCCGAGTTACCCAGAGTCAGTGAATTATTACATAACATTGGAATGATCCCAAAAGATCAAGTCTCGAATGACTGATTAGTTTAGTAGCCATGGAATCAATAGATACATTCATAAGGTTTACATTACATCATAAAGTGAAAACTACAATAACATCTTGTCTTAATAGTCACATCCCCTTATACTATCCTTGCAGTTCATTCATATAAAAATTCTTCACATCCTATGAAAAATAAAACATTTAAAGGGGTGAGATCAGATGCTCAGTAAGGATAATAATATAGCGGAAACATTCATAAATAAGCATAAACATTCAAGGATGTGTATAACTAAAACAACATCCTTTTAAACTTGAACTTCAACATAATATGGAAAAGATAAAATGAAATAATTACATTTACTTATTCATAAGGATATTCTACTAGTTGAATAATCACATGAAATATCAATAACCACTTTCATAATGATGGAATTCATAATGCCAGACTATCATAACCACATAGTCAGGGCCTTGTGCCAACACTACAAATAATATTTTTTCAAGGCCTTCTTCCAAGAAACTAGTTTGTCTCATTATACCTACCAATGCATAATGGAGCTATAACAGGCTCCACCCATCACATATTAAGTCCAATGCATTCCTCATATTAATATGTTTAAACATAACATAACCATTCATATTAAAACTAGCATACAAAATATCAATACATTCTCCATAAACAATGAATGGTATAAAAATAACTCATCCACAGTCAAACATATCACCAAACCTTCAATACAATATTGAAGTTTTGTATCATAACAAATCAATTTCAAATAAGTGTAAAATCCATCAAAGGATGTTGAAATAGATGAAATCAAAAATATTTGAGAGAAATATCTCTTTTTTGGAATCATGTAAAAGTCACATAATTATAAAAGAAAACATTTAAATTTAAAAATATTCTTATAATCTTGTAAGGGAAGATTTGACGATTTTATAACGGCGGAAAATAGACGCACCTACAGTATCAGTTAAAAAATACATTCATACCTTAATTCTATCAAAAAGGTTAAAGAGCACCTTGTTTGGAAAATGAAGGAAAGATTCCTTTATAAAAATCTTATAAAAATGAAACAAGGGTAAAAATGAAATTAACCCATAGTCTATAAAATAGTAACAATTTTTTGATATACTTTTTTATGAAACATGGATGTGGATGATAAAGAGGTCCAAATAGATACTTACGTAAAAATAACTTCAGATAATAAAGAGATTGTGAAATTAAACCTTACCTTGTACCTTTCCTTGGTTGAGGGTAGTTTAACATCCAGTATAATGGTGAAATAATTTTTATTAAATTATAAAAGAATCATATACATTAATATGATATGATATATGATATTTTATCATTGATTTGTTAATAATATCTTAGTATTATCATTATTTCGGGTGTTAAGGGATTTGTTTCCCTTTATATTCGTTGTTATGTGAGCCATATTTTCTATGGATGAGATGTATCTTATTCATATACATAATGATATCATGTCTCTAAAAATTATTTTTAATAATCAAATGAAATTTAGTTTTGAATGGATACGATGGGTAATGAATCTCATCGTGTTTGTGGAGACGGTAGTCCGTACGTACGCACGAGCAATAATATCATTTTTTTGATATTATAATAATATATTTTTGGATGTTATATCATATATAAAGAATAAATATCATGTTATATTTATTATTTACATCAATTAAACATCATTATAATACCAATCCAAATAATAATGATTTGAATAACAATTACACCATGACGTGGAGATGGTAAGTCGTACGTACGCACGTATGGTGAAATGTCATTCAAAGATGGATATAATACTGAATATGGTTGTAACATATTTATAATAACAACATATTATATATACGATACTGAATTTATTATTTTATAATGGAAATAACAAGGAAAGAAGAAGATGAAAATGAAAGGAACTTCAAAGAGGGTGGTGAAAACGTTACCTCTTCTTCGGGTTCTTCCTTTTGATTTGATTAAAAGAGCTCCTTAGGTTAGATTTTTTATCAAACTAAGAAATCTAGGTTGAATTGAGGGAAGTTGAGAGAATATTTGGGCAGGTTTTGGTTGGGCCAAAATGCTTTTAAGGTGTGAATTAGAGAGAAGGGTGAGTGCCCTTTTTTAAGAGGTGTGAGGGGAACATTTGGAAAAGTTAGAAATATTATTTTATAATAAATTCATATTCAGTTTATAATGGATCCAAAGTGTAATTTTAATGTTTAAGGTAAGGATGGGTCAAAATCCATTCTAATAATATATTTTAGACAGGTATGTGTCACTATATTAACTTTATCATTTATATTGAACTCTTTGTTTAATAGTTTGACATTTACCAAGTATCTTTGTATTATTATATTATATAGTTAATAAGCATACTATATACCTCGAAGAGACCCCCAAGTGGTACATTAATAATACACCTATCATTATATAAGTCCATTGGCCTAACCTTAGATTTTTAGGAATATAATATCAATTAATATTATAATATTTGTTTCAAAAACTCTTTAAGTCAATTTTGACACTATTGGGTATTTTGTTTTTGATAATTTCATAACAGCATTATTACGTCGAACAAAATTTATATAACCAATCATAATATTTTATATTAACCATGAAAATTAGTGGAATCCATAAAAAGTCTCAAATTACATTTATTTTGAAATTATAATATCAATTAGTTTAATATTTCATTAATTAGGTAATTACTGCATCACCATTGTGACATAAATAAATTAAATTATATAATGGCTAAAAGTTATAAATAAAATATTATTATGTAGGAAATCCTTTTATCTTTGTAATTAATATTTATAATTGAATTTATCTTATTTATTAACATATATTAAAAAAAATTATTTATTAAACATTGATTTTAACTCTTTTAACTCTTCTTTGAATTAAATAATAATAAATTTCCTATTCAAATCCAAGTCGACAAAAATGATAATATTTTATTCCTAAGGTTGTTTTTGGTTGATATACACTTGTAAAATATAATTAAGACATGTTTTAGTGTAATATTAATATCATTTTACATTTAATTACCCTATTTAATTTTAACTGTGGTAAATAAAAGTAAAACGTTACTATTCACCAAAAATTATTTTTATCTTATTGAACCACATTTTACTCCTTATTATTAAACTTATCTCTTGGATTTTCTAAATTCCACTCTCATAAGCAGTAAAATTATTTTTTATGTGAATTCCCAAATTCTCCTATGAGATGGGTAAAAGACAGTGAAAAATTCAATAAAATTTTTATATATCTAAAAAATTATAAACTGACTCCAATGAATTAAATTGATATTATATAGGTATTATGTGTATATTTTGATCTAAAATAAATTTAAATAAAATAAAAAATCATTTAAATAAAAATACGGTTTTAAAATATAACTCAGTGTTTTTTAACTATTCATAAAAAATTGATTGTTTTCAGAAATATACCAAAAATTCACCGTAGGCTATTTTTATATTCCGAATCCAAAAATGAAGTTCATTTTGAATGATAAAATTTATAAAATCTCTGAAATTGGGTATTACTATTCATAACAGCTAGTTTGATTGATTGTGGTGGGTGTTAGAACTCGAAGTTGCGTACAACACACGATACTGTATTATTTAATGAGAAACGTACTGTGGATGCTTGGGGTGTTACATTCTCCCCTCAGTAAAATAATTTTTTCCTCAAATTTTGTAGATTACTACCACATGAAAAGACTTGGGTGGTTCTTCATTATAAGTTCCTCAGGTTCCCACCTTGCCTCTTCCATCTTATAGATTCTCTATAGATCATTTACCAGAGGAGTCGTTCGGTTTCTCATCACTTGTTCTCTCGTATCAAGAATATTTACAAGCTCTTCACAATAAGACATATCGGGTTCCAGTTCTAATTCCTCATAGGTGTGTTCAGGAGTTGGGTTAGGCATGTATTTTCTCAACAGTGACACGTGGAACACATTGTGATCTTTTTAGAGACATGGCGGCATTGCCAAATGGTAATCTACAACCCCAATTTGTTCTATAATTTTTAATGATCAGATGTACCTAGGACTCAATTTTCCCTTCTTACCGAAACATATATCTCTCTTCCAGGGAGATACCTTCAAGAAAACATGATCTGCATCCTGAAATTACAAATCCTTCCTTCGGTTATCGGCATATCTCTTCTGCCTACATTGAGCTAATTTGATGTGGTTTTGGATTACCTTTACCTTTTTCATCATTTACTCCCCCAGTTTTGGGCCTACAAGTTTTCTTTCACCAACTCCATCCCAACAAGTTGGTGAAGGACATCTTTTTTCCCTATAAGGATTCATATGGTTCCATCTGAATACTTGAATGGAAGCTATTGTTATAGGAAAATTCCACCAGAGGTAAATATTGATCCCACCTACCCTGAATTTCAAGTGACCGTGATCTCAACATGTCTTCTAAGGTTTTAATAGTCCGTTGTGATTGTCCATTATATTGGGGGTGGTAGGTAGTTCTCAAATAAAGTTCATTATCCATGGCATTCTGAAGACTTTTCTAGAATCTTGAAGTAAAACTTGGATCACGATTAGAAACAATCGATATGGGTACTCCATGAATTCTCACAACTTCATTAATATATAGTCTTCTTGGACATTCAAGTGTAAATCATCCCTTATAGCAAGAAAATGTGATGACTTGGTAAGACGATCAACAATGACCCATAATGCATCATTCCTTCTAGGAGTCTTTGGTAGTCTCATGACAATGTTCATAGTGATATTATCACATTTCCACAAGGTATAGGAACAAGATGCATGAATCCTATAGGCTCTTTCCTTCCAACTTTCACTTGTTGAAAAACCATATATCGTAATAGAAAATATTAAATCTCCCTCTTCATGTTGTCCAACAAAAAATGTTCCTTTAAATCGCTATACATTTTGGTGCTCCCAAGGTGTATAGAGAAATTGGAACTATGATCATCGTCCAAAAATTCCATTTTTAGATCAGGTATATTGGGAACACAAACTCTCTTCCCAAATTTATAAATTCCATATTTATAAACAAAGTCACTAAATCTCCCATCATTGACAGATTTATTCATCTTTTTAAACTCTTTATCATCGGTCTGAGAACTCTATATCCTTTCTAGTAAATATGTTTTGGAAACCATTTGAAAAATCATTGATGTTTCGCCTTTAATGTTTATTCCCATATCCAACTTTACTAGATCCACAAAAATTGGATCCCTCTCAACTCTCATCTTATTCAAAACTCCATGATCATTTCTCCTCAAAGAATCATCCACCTTATTTTCCTTCCCCGGGTGGTAGTGTATTGTTCAATAATAATCCTTGAGTAGTTCAAACCATATACGTTTCCTCATGTTGAGTTCTTTCTGTGAGAAAATATTCTTCAAACTCTTGTTATCAGTATAAATCATACATTTTTCACCATAGATATAGTGTCTCCAAATCTTCAAAATAAAGATTATAGCTGATAACTCAAGATCATGAGTAGGATAGTTTTTATCATAAATTTTTAGATTTCTTGTTGCATAGTCAATAACCATATCATTCTTTATAAGGACACAACCACACCCTTTCATCGATGCATCACTATAAATAACGAACACATCATTCCCTGATGGAAGAGTCAATATAAGAGCATTGAGTAATCTTCTCTTTAGTTCATCAAAACATTCTTCACACTCTTTTTTCCAACCAAATTAACCCATTTACGTGTGAGCTTCGTTAATGGGTTATCCAATCAGAAAAAATTCCGGATGAAATGCTGATAATATCCTTCTAATAAAATAAAACGACGTACCTCAGTTATACTTTTTGGTGCTGGACATTATTGGATTTCCTTGGTCTTATAAGTATCAACAATGATTCAATCCTAAGAGACAATATGGCCAAGGAAAAAGATCTCTTGAAGCCATAATTCACACGTGCTACACTTCCCATATAATTGATGTCTTCTAAGAGTCTTCCGGATAATGTGCAAGTTATTTATTATAGTCTGTGTAGCTTTTGGAATATACCAAGATATCATCAATAAATACAACTACAAAATCATCGAGATATTCCGTGAAAACTCTGTTCATTAGATCAATGAAAACAGATGGTGCATTAGTCAGCCCAAAAGGAATTACTATAAACTCATAATGCCTGTACCTAGTTTGAAATGGTGTTTTCTGAATGTCTTCCTTCTTCACACACAACTGATGGTATCCAGATTGATGTTTAATCTTTGAAAAGTATTGATCTCCCTAAAGTTGTTCAAATAAATCATCAATGCGAGGGATGATATACTTGTTCTTTATTGTTGTAGCATTGATCTCCATGTAGTCGATATATAACCTCATAGATCCATCATTCATCTTAATAAAAAAGACAGGGGATCCATATAGAGAAAGACTAGGGAAAATAAATCCCTTATTACTCAATTACTCTAGTTGTTTCTTTAGTTCAACTATTTCCATTGTGGCCACTCTATATGGGGTCTTTGATATAGGCCATGGTCCCAGAATTAAATCAATGGAAAACTAAATTTCTTATTCTAGAGGATATCCAGGTAAATCTTCTGCAAACACATCAACAAATTCTCTCACAATAGGTACATCCTCTATTTGAATATTCTTTTCCTCAACCACATTTTTTTATTCTCTTCCGCCACAATAATTGTATTTAGTTGAGATACTGGGGGTGGATCTAAATAAGAATCAGGTGGTGAGGATTATGATCTAACGATAAGTTTTTCTTTGTCATCATCATAAAAATTTGTAACATAATTCTTCTTACAATAAATATTCACATCATGGTCCGAATGCCAATCCATGCTGAGGATTATATCAAACTCAATCATAGGTATGATGATGAGATCAACAGATAAAGAAAATTATTATGCTCTAATGGGAACAGTTCCATAGAACATTATAGCAATGATACTTCCCTTAGGAGTTTTAACTGACAACTCCCTTGTTAAATAAAATTGGAAATATCTAACTTCCTTAGAAAACTGGGAAGATATGAAACAATGCGATGATCCAGAATCAAATAATGCATTTCCTAAACATGATGAAACCATTAAATTACCTGCCACCACATCTTTCGGAGATTCTACTTCAGTAGTAGTGATAGTATAAGGTTGGACTTGATCCCTTGGCCTTTTCTGAGGTAATTTCCCCTAATGCTTATGGAATTCATTTGCATAATGTCTCATATCCCTGCAGTTGTAGAATTGAACATCGGTGGCTTCTTTCTTTTCCTTGCAATCATGATCTTGGTGGCCTTTTACACCACTCATGTAACATAATGCCATTCCTTTCAAGCAAGTACCAGGGTTTTTATTCCCACATTTTGTAACAGCCCGAGATTTTATGAAAAATATTCTTTTTAATTTTATTAATGTCTTGTGTTGTACGCTACACCAAAAGAAGCTTGCACAACACGCATCCTTGACTTGTCTTTCATTACACGCAATCGCGACCTTCCTCGATAGCGTGTGTAATACGCAATAACGAGTTTCACTAAACAACGATATGCTATAAAAAATATTATTAAAACTAGCCGTTATGAATAGTAATAACCACTTTTTGAAATCCAGTAAATCTTATTTTTCAAAATGAACTTCATTTTTGGATTCGTAATATCGAAATTAGCTTAGGGTGAAATTTTGGCTTTTTTCTGAAAACTTTCAATTTTTGATGAATAGTGAAACCACTAAGTGGTAGGTTAAAAACTAAATTTTGCATAAAACATAATTTTACCGCTTCTGTGAATGGAATTTCGAAAATCCGACAGACACGGTTGATATCAGTAAATAAAATGTGGTTCAATGAGATAAAAATAATTTTTTGGTGAATAGTAACTTTTTACTTTTTTTTACCGCGGTTAATAGTAAATAGGGTAACTAAGGGTAAATATGATATTACTATTACCCTAACACATGTCCTAATTCTATTGGACAAGTGTAATTCGACCAAAAACAAACTTAGGAATAATATATGACCATTTAGGCCCACTTGGATTAGATTAGGACATTTATTATTAATTTATTTAAAGAAGGGTTAAAATAGTTAAAATCAACATTTAATAAGTAAATAATTTTTAATATGGGGTTATACATAAGATAAATTCGATTGTAAATATTCATTAGAAAGCTAAAAAGATTTCCTACATGATAGTATTTTATTTGTAATTTTTAGACATCAAATAATTTAATTTATTTATGACACAACGATGATGCAGTAATTATCATATTAATGAAATATTGACATAATTGATGTTATAAGCACCAAAATAAATGTAATTTGAGATTTTTTATGAATTACACTAATTTTATAGGTTACTATGATATATTAATGTTGATTTAATCAACTTGGTTCGAACATTTAATTCTGTTATGACTTTCACAAAAATCATATATCAAATAGTGTCAAAATTGACACAAAATAGTTTTTAAATCAAATATTATATTATTAATTGTTGTTTTATTCCTAAAAATCTAAGGTTCGGCCAAATGACTTAGATAAGGATATATATATTAATAATAAACAATTTGGGGTTCGTTTGGCATATTATAGTAAGTTTATTAACCATATAGTGAAAGAAATCCAAAAGACATGGTAAAAGTTAAATTATTTAACTTAGAGTTAAATCTAATTGATAAGGATAAAATAATACACTAAACATGTCTAAATCTTATTGTTTGATAGGATTTCGACCCATACCCACTTTATCTTCGAAATAAGACCCTTTGGAACCATTATAAACCGATTTTGACTTTAATATAAAATAATATTTTGAGATATTCCTAAGGTGCCCCTCTCCTCCCCTATAAAAGGACACCTCCTCCCCCTCCTCCTCACACCAATTTGAGCTCTCAAGCTCGGCCAAACCCTGCCAAAATCTCTTCTCCACTTCCCTAGAAACATCCTAGAGGTTCTGGTCTTACTCAAAGACCAATGTTAGTGCCCTAAGAGGAGGTCTCAAAGAGGCGCTTCAAAGAAGAGGTAATTACCGTTACCAATTATTTCATCTTTATTTCTTCTTCCACTTCTTCTTCTTAGGATGTTTCATTATGAAGTAATAACATCAGTATCACTCATATACTTATATGTTATTATAAGTATGAAACAACCCTATTTCACCATCTATCCATCCTACGGAAAAAGAAATCACCGCGCGTGCGTACGTACGGAATACCGTCTCCACGCTGTGGTGTAATCTATTTTCCACCACCACCTTTCATGGATGGGTATAATGGTGTAAAGAATAACTATACATAGTTATTAAAACATCATATTGATTCTGATATATTTTATAATCCACTCCAATTCAGTTCAATATTTATGGAAATGATATCATCGCTCGTGCGTACGTACGGACTACCGTCTCCACGACGCGATGAGATTCATTCTCCATGTTAACCATTTAAGAATGATTATAAAGTATATATAAGAAATAATAATGAAATATATGACATATAAAGCTACTGGATTTATGTATATATATATATATGTATGTCATCTACTTACTTCCATTTCAAGACAATAAGGAAAGTAAAACAGCGTTCATGCGTACGTACGGACTACCGTCTCCATGAACGGTGTTTTTCATTTTATTTATCTATCTATTATATATATATATATATATACTGAATATATATGATATATAAATCATATTTTATATTCTGTAAGTAAGTAAATCATGATATAAGTAATAATGATGTCAAGAACAACAAGTCAAAACACCTATGATAAATGAAACGATTTTACCCAAAACGCTTCTTTAACATGGAATTTACAAAAGAACGGGTAATATAATGTCATAAGTGAACCATATATGATATCATAACAATGAATATGATTCTGTAATAAGTCAATAACATGATTTAAATCATTATACAGGAGGTTTGGACACTTACAAAGCAAGTCGGACCTAAGGTAAGGGGAAATATCACAATCTCATTTTTATCCGAGATTGTTTATTCGTAAGTATTTACTGGGGTGTATTTTATCATCCACATCCATGTTTCATCAATATGTAATATTTTTTCCATCCACTTGCAATAGTTCAAATCCAATTTTACCCTTAGGTGAGTTTTTATTAAAGAATATGAAAGGAATCTTTTGTCGTTTTTCCGTACGAGGTACTTTTTGACTTTTCCGACAAAAGTACGAAGAATGTTTTTTTAACTTATACGGCCTGAATGGATTTTTAAAACATTATTTCCAAGAAGCTTCCTTTACAAGTTTTCAAGTTTTTTTTAATCAACTTCTTTTATTTTAAAGTTGTATGACATGTTATGAAAAGAAAAGTGTTTTTAAAGAAGAAAGGATATTTTCCTCAAGAATGGAGTTCAAGTGTTTTATCAAAGTTATTTTCCATCTAAGATAATAAAGGGTTCTGTTTTTATCCCTATTATTACATGGATTTTATTATGATGGAAATATGTTTATGAATTCCTTTATCTTATATGAATTGTTTTATGATGTCATGTTGTTTAAGAATCCCATTTTTATTACATGGGTTATGCTATGATGTATGGTTTATGATTTTGTGGCACACATAAGAATAGTATCATTAAGAGATGGGTGGGACCTATATCTCCCTCCAATGCATTGGGTAAAGATTTTATATCTCATGAGATAGACATGGCTGGAATGGTAGGTTATACCGGTCCAGTGAAACAGGACTGAAACGAGGGTTACTCGATTCAGAAAGGGACTTTGTCCACTAAGATAGTCTTGGAAATTTAGTCTTGACTAACAAGAAATGATTTTCTATGATTATGTGTGTATGCCACAAAGTTTCAAGTTTCATGTTATGATTATGGGGATCTCATTTTCACTACTATGATTTATCCCATGTTATGAAATTATGCTCTCTTTTGTAGGTTAAGATTTCCAAAAGTTATGTTCTTATGAATATGATGTGATTGATTTTTCTTATGTTTACCCTTACTGAGCATTTGAGCTCACCCTTTTATGTTTTCTTTTCCCCAGGATATAAAGAAAGGTTTTAGGTAAAAAAAAGGGAAGATCTTAATGGGGGATATTGAAGATCTTTCACCACGATTAGAAGATTACGTTCCGAGTTTCCAAAGACACTAAACTATTACGATCCTTGTGTGTGTGTTTTTGTTATGTACTAAGAATTCCGCAAAAGTAATGTAATGTCAATGTACGTCAGGCTTCGGGTCTCTACAGTTGGTATTAGAGGAAAGGTTTAGTCAACCTTTGGAAACTAGGATGCGAAAACGTTAGTAAGATCCCAAGAGATATTTCTACGGTATGTCTAGGGATATCTCTAAGGTTAAGTATACGTATAGGTTATAGTACTAGAATTACGCTAACGATCATAGAATTAAACCTAAGATGATAGATATTGAAGGTACTCCCCCTTTATTATGTTGTTTTCCCTAGCATGATTTTTGCCTCTCACACTATTCTTTTTGGGTTTTAGAAAATGGCTGGAAACAAGATGATTCACAATAATGGAGGATATGATGGACAATGGAATGATATTCTTCATAATGAAATGGGATTTGGAATTCCAAACATCATTATTATGCCGAATCAGAAATCTCATAATATGATCAATAAAGTAAAATTTGGTAAGTTTCCTGACTCGGCTAATAAGAGAAAGAAGGAGTTTCATGATGATCATAGAGGAATGAAAGTTCAATTTCCCCTATGTAAATCATGTGGGAAGAGGCATCAAGGAGAATGTTTCAAAGGAACTGGAAGATGCTTTGGGTGTGGACAAGAAGGACACAAAGCAAGTAAATGCAAAGGAAAAGGTTCATTTAACAACATGGATGAGGAAAATGGTATTGCTACGACATCAACAATGGTTAAATGTTTTAAATGTGGAATGTGCGGGCATTATGCAAACCAATGCCCTAAGGGAAAGTCTCATGAAGATAATCAGTATGGTCGTATGGGAAGTATTTATGTGGATGATGATGAAGAGACTACAAATGATATGTGAGATGAAAGAATTGTTGAACATCGGTCAATGGTTTAAGAATGTAGTGGAATGATTACATGTTTATCATGTGTAATGTTTTATAAGTAATCTCATGGTACTGTAGAATAAAGAGACATGTAAGGATTGTTA
Source organism: Viscum album (assembly GCA_963277665.1). NCBI lineage: Eukaryota > Viridiplantae > Streptophyta > Magnoliopsida > Santalales > Viscaceae > Viscum > Viscum album. Next base: position 1,516,814,560 of record OY728137.1, read on the forward strand.
CACTGTTGTCTGATTAATGTTACCAGTATCAATGAAAGGTTATTCAGATATTTTTGGAATGTAGATGATATGCGCATAATGAAGGGATAAGGAGAAAATTAAATGTTTGATAGTATTCATGAGCTCATGATTGATATAAGGACTAAGTGATATCATGGTTTGAGTATATAGAATTTTGAGGATTTTGGTATGTGAAAAGTGTTAACTTTTAACTGCATTCAAGTTTTCACTAAGGTTCAATGGGTATTCAAGAGAGTAAAAGATTAAGGCCTTTGAATGTTTGGAATGTGACCAACAAGATATATCTTATGATATATGGGGATCAACGATGGTATTAAATCTCTGGTAATCGTTTTCACTATGTTATGAGAATGGACTGCAGTATTATGGATAAGCCTAAAGATTGGAATGTGTTATGTTGGACATAAGTTAGTATTGTTTAAGGATAGAAGTTTTTTTTGATATTATTGATGGGATGTTATAGTAATATAGTTTTATAAAAAGGACAACCTGCAGGACAGGCGACAGCCCATCGCTTCGGACAAGGCTGTAGGAATTGAACCCACAACCGAAGTGTGACTGGCCTTTATCGCCTACCACTGACCTATAGGAAGTCCCTGTTTAGTAGAAACTAGTGTTATTATATTAAGCAGTATGATATATGAAGTATAAGCCCATTTTAGGAACCATATATGATTAATCCCACTATAGATCGACTTATGTATATAAATTTTGATAACCTTTTGAGACAGATGGAATGACCCGTCATTCTATCACATGATCTGCTAACACTTCAAGAATAACAAATTCAACTTCATTTATTTAAGAGATGAAGTGGAAATTGTTAAAGGCATGAACAACAGTGAGATTGTACCAAAATAAAGTAAGTATTTATTCTAATTCAAATTTTCAACTTTAGGGAAATGATCTTGAAAATCAAAAATGTTGTCCTAGTGATCTTATACCTGATGAATCAGATGGTACCTTATATCATCACAAATCTATGGATTTGTGATTACTGGCTTTTCCATAGCCATGTTCTCTACCACTCTCCATCAGAACATGATGGTTAGATTTCTCTTCCATATCCATATTTTCACCTATGTGGAAACCCAGTGATTAGTTTATTTGGGTAATCGTTACATTTCATACTCTAGTTTTTAAAGCCAAGTTTTGGTATTCCTTTTTACGATGTGGGTTTCTATTAAAGAAACTTTCGAATAGTAAACCATTTATAACCCCGACGAATTTCGAGGACGAAATTCATTATAAGGGGGGTAGAATGTAACGGCCCGAGATTTTATGAAAAATATTCTTTTTAATTTTATTAATGTCTTGTGTTGTACGCTACACCAAAAGAAGCATGCACAACACGCATCCTTGACTTGCCTTGCATTACACGCAATCACGACCTTCCTCGATAGCGTGTGTAATACGCAATAACGAGTTTCACTAAACAACGATATGCAATAAAAAATATTATTAAAACTAGCTGTTATGAATAGTAATAACCACTTTTTGAAATCCAGTAAATCTTATTTTTCAAAATGAACTTCATTTTTGGATTCGTAATATCGAAATTAGCTTAGGGTGAAATTTTGGCTTTTTTCTGAAAACTTTCAATTTTTGATGAATAGTGAAACCACTAAGTGGTAGGTTAAAAACTAAATTTTGCATAAAACTTAATTTTACCGCTTCTGTGAATGGAATTTCGAATATCCGATAGAAACGGTTGATATCAGTAAGTAAAATGTGGTTCAATGAGATAAAAATAATTTTTTGGTGAATAGTAACTTTTTACTTTTTTTTTACCGCGGTTAATAGTAAATAGGGTAACTAAGGGTAAATATGATATTACTATTACCCTAACACATGTCCTAATTCTATTGGACAAGTGTAATTCGACCAAAAACAAACTTAGGAATAAAATATGACCATTTAGGCCCACTTGGATTAGATTAGGACATTTATTATTAATTTATTTAAAGAAGGGTTAAAATAGTTAAAATCAAAGTTTAATAAGTAAATCATTTGTAATATGGGGTTATACATAAGATAAATTCGATTGTAAATATTCGTTAGAAATCTAAAAAGATTTCCTACATGATGGTATTTTATTTGTAATTTTTAGACATCAAATAATTTAATTTATTTATGACACAACAATGATGCAGTAATTATCTTATTAATGAAATATTGACATAATTGATGTTATAAGCACCAAAATAAATGTAATTTGAGATTTTTTATGAATTACACTAATTTTATAGGTTACTATGACATATTAATGTTGATTTAATCAACTTGGTTCGAACATTTAATTCTGTTATGACTTTCACAAAAATCATATATCAAATAGTGTCAAAATTGACACAAAATAGTTTTTAAATCAAATATTATATTATTAATTGTTATTTTATTCCTAAAAATCTAAGGTTCGGCCAAATGACTTAGATAAGGATATATATATTAATAATAAACAATTTGGGGTTCGTTTGGCATATTATAGTATGTTTATTAACCATATATTGAAAGAAAACAAAAAGACATGGTAAAAGTTAAATTATTTAACTTAGAGTTAAATCTAATTGATAAGGTTAAAATAATACCATAAACATGTCTAAATCTTATTTGTTGATAGGATTTCGACCCATCCCCACTTTATCTTCTGAATAAGACCCTTTGGAACCATTATAAACCGATTTTGACTTTAATATAAAATAATATTTTGAGATATTCCTAAGGTGCCCCTCTCCTCCCCTATAAAAGGACACCTCCTCCCCCTCCTCCTCACACCAATTTGAGCTCTCAAGCTCGGCCAACCCCTGCCAAAATCTCTTCTCCACTTCCCTAGAAACATACTAGAGGTTTTGGTCTTACTCAAAGACCAAGTTTAGTGCCCTAAGAGGAGGCCTCAAAGAGGCGCTTCAAAGAAGAGGTAATTACCGTTACCAATTCTTTCATCTTTATTTCTTCTTCCACTTCTTCTTCTTAGGATGTTTCATTATGAAGTAATAACATAAGTATCACTCATATACTGATATGTTATTATAAGTATGAAACAACCCTATTTCACCATCTATCCATCCTACGGAAAAAGAAATCACCGCGCGTGCGTACGTACGGAATACCGTCTCCACGTCGTGGTGTAATCTATTTTCCACCACCACCTTACATGGATGGGTATAATGGTGTAAAGAATAACTATACATAGTTATTAAAACATAATATTGATTATGATATATTGTATAATCCACTCCAATTCAGTTCCATATTTATGGAAATGATATCATCGCTCGTGCGTACGTACGGACTACCGTCTCCACGACGCGATGAGATTCATTCTCCATGTTAACCATTTAAGAATGATTATAAAGTATATATAAGAAATAATAATGAAATATATGAAATATAAAGCTACTGGATTTATGTATATATATATATATGTATGTCATCTACTTACTTCCATTTCAAGACAATAAGGAAAGTAAAACAGCGTTCATGCGTACGTACGGACTACCGTCTCCATGAACGGTGTTTTTCATTTTATTTATCTATCTATTATATATATATATATATATAATGAATATATATGATATATAAATCATATTTTATATTCTGGAAGTAAGTAAATCATGATATAAGTAATAATGATGTCAAGAACAACAAGTCAAAACACCTACGATAAATGAAACGATTTTACCTAAAACGCTTCTTTAACATGGAATTTACAAAAGAACGGGTAATATAATGTCATAAGTGAACCATATATGATATCATAACAATGAATATGATTCTGTAATAAGTCAATAACATGATTTAAATCATTATACAGGAGGTTCGGACACTTACAAAGCAAGTCGGACCTAAGGTAAGGGGAAATATCACAATCTCATTTTTATCCGAGATTGTTTATTCGTAAGTATTTACTGGGGTTTATTTTATCATCCACATCCATGTTTCAACAATATGTAATATTGTTTCCATCCACTTTCAATAGTTCAAATCCAATTTTACCCTTAGGTGAGTTTTTAGTAAAGAATATGAAAGGAATCTTTTGTCGTTTTTCCGTACGAGGTACTTTTTGACTTTTCCGACAAAAGTACGAAGAATGTTTTTTTAACTTATACGGCATGAATGGATTTTTAAAACATTATTTCCAAGAAGCTTCCTTTACAAGTTTTCAAGTTTTTTTTAATCAACTTCTTTTATTTTAAAGTTGTATGACATGTTATGAAAAGAAAAGTGTTTTTAAAGAAGAAAGGATATTTTCCTCAAGAATGGAGTTCAAGTGTTTTATCAAAGTTATTTTCCATCTAAGATAATAAAGGGTTATGTTTTTATCCCTATTATTACATGGATTTTATTATGATGGAAAAATGTTTATCAATTCCTTTATCTTATATGAATTGTTTTATGATGTCATGTTGTTTAAGAATCCCATTTTTATTACATGGGTTATGCTATGATGTATGGTTTATGATTTTGTGGCACACATAAGAATGGTATCATTAAGAGATGGGTGGGACCTATATCTCCCTCCAATGCATTGGGTAAAGATTTTATATCTCATGAGATAGACATGGCTGGAATGGTAGGTTATACCGGTCCAGTGAAACAGGACTGAAACGAGGGTTACTCGATTCAGAAAGGCACTTTGTCCACTAAGATAGTCTTGGAAATTTAGTCTTGACTAACAAGAAATGATTTTCTATGATTATGTGTGTATGCCACAAAGTTTCAAGTTTCATGTTATGATTATGGGGATCTCATTTTCACTACTATGATTTATCCCATGTTATGAAATTATGCTCTCTTTTGCAGGTTAAGATTTCCAAAAGTTATGTTCTTATGAATATGATGTGATTGATTTTTCTTTTGTTTACCCTTACTGAGCATTTAAGCTCACCCTTTTATGTTTTATTTTCCCCAGGATATAAAGAAAGGTTTTAGGTAAAAAAAAGGGAAGATCTTAATGGGAGATATTGAAGATCTTTCACCACGATTAGAAGATTACGTTCCGAGTTTCCAAAGACACTAAACTATTACGATCCTTGTGTGTGTGTTTTTGTTATATACTAAGTATTCCGCAAAAGTAATGTAATGTCAATGTACGTCAGGATACGGGTCTCTACACATTTACTACAGGATAGATAATCAAAATTTTCCTTCTTCCCATTCATTGAATTTCTAGAGTGGTCAGAACATCTCTTCTTCTCTTGATTTTCTTTAAAGTCGTATGACTTAGAGAATTATTTTTATGTCTTCATAGCACATGAGACAATATCTTCGTACAACGAGAAGGATTGTGACACTAATTATCAATGAAGAAATGGTTTTAACCCATCAATGAAACAATCAATATTACTTCTTGGATAACGTATATAATCTCTAGCATATCTTGATAACCTTGTAAATTTATCCTCGTACTTTGCAACATTCCCATCCTCTTGTTGTCTCAGACATAGAAATTGCCTTTCCATATCTGATCGATTGTCACAAGGATATTATTTTTCTACAAAAATATCCTTGAACTCCCTCCATTCCATATTTGATACTTTATCATCTTCCTTTCTGTTTTGAATCAATGACCATCATTGATCAACATCTCCAGTGAGGTGGTAAACTGCCATGATATCTTTTTCCCTTTCACTACTCTCCAAGGCATGGAATATTTTTTGTAAAGAATTTATCTATTGCTCCGATACTAGTGGATTAGTACTCCTATTGAATTTTTTGTGGTTCATGCCTCATGAAGTGATATAACATTGATCCTCCATGCTTTGGATCAGGGTTCTCCATACGGGTATGGTTATTATTCATAACCTGAGTGAGTTGTCCCAGTATATTGATTACCTGATCAGCACAAGTTACATCACCAGCTATACTATAATTATCTTGAGTAGATGGGAAATCCATACATGGTGTGCGTGCATTGATATAGTTTCCATTTCTTCTACTAGGTGTCATTTCTAAACAATGTCATACACTAGATTAGTTTATGAATTGCAATACATAAATCCAAAATTGTAAAATAATTAACCTAAATTTAATAGTTTATGGATATAATCCATAATCAAAAAAATGTTATCTTTAAGGAATTATATACTCATAAACCCATCATAATGGTTTTTAATGAAAATGATAATTATCCTATGCAAATTCCTCGAGAGTGTCATAACCAAGAGTGCAGCAAGACCCATTTTCGTGTACCAGTTCTCGTTCGAGACTAGCTCAAATAGGTGTTTTTGAGTTCTACCTCTAGGTACATCTGTGCCAGAGCCGCCTCTACCTCCTCATATCCAGATAGAGATGTATTTCCCATAAAAATTACAAAATCTCTACAATACCATAATTCTAGGATGTTCTTCTATAATAATCCTCAAAGTCCATCTTAGGACTATGTTCTCTAATCAGAGTTTATCTAAATCTAGTTTCCAAGGTTTGTACTAAACTTCCTTTGATGCAAACTGTCACACCCAGACCCCATTTAACCAGAGTTGATGCATTATAACATAACATTGGCATGATCTGAAAAGATCATGTCTCAAAAGACCAATTAGTTTAGTAACATTGTAATCACTAGATACATTCATAAAGTTTACATTACATCATAAAGTGTAAACTAAAACAACATCTTATCTTAACAGTCTTATCCCCTTATACTATCCCTGCAGGTCATTAATAAAATATTTCTTCACATCGTAGGAAAAAAAACATTGAAAGGGGTGAGCTTAGATGCTGAGTAAGGATAACAATATAGCGAAAAAATTAACAAATAAGCATAAACATTTAAGGCAATGTATAACTAAAACAAAATCGTTTTTAACTTGAACTACAACATAATATGGAAAATATAAAATAAAACAATTCCATTTAATTATTCACATGGATTTTCTACTTATCAAATAATCACATTCAATATCAATAACCACTTTCATAATGATTGAATGCATAATGCCAGACTATCCTAACCACATAGTAAAGGCATTGTGCCAAGACTACAAATATGATTTTGTCAAGGCCTTGTACCAAGAGACTAGTTTTTCTCATGAGACCTACTAATGCATCAAGGAGATATAGCAGGCTCCATTCATCAATTATTAAGTCCAATGCATTCCACATATGAATAGGTTTAAACATAACATAAACAATCGTATTAAAACTAGCATACGGAATGTCAATAAATTCTCCATAAACCATAAATGGTATAAAAATAACACATCCACAGTCAAAAATTTCTCAAAACCATCAATACAATATGGAAGTTTTGTATCATAATAAATAAACTTCAAATAAGCTTAAAATCCATCAAAGGATGTTGACATAGATGAAATCAAAACTATTTGAGAGAAATATATCTTTTTTTAATCATTTTAAAGACAAATAATTTTAAAAGAAAATATTTAAATTGAAAATATTATTATAATATTGTAAGGTAAGCCTCTATGATTTTATAACTGTGAAAAATAGCTGCACCCGCCGTATAAGTTAAAAAAGACATTCATACCTTAATTCTGTCAAAAAGGTTAAAGAGGACCTTGTTAGGAAAATGACGGAAAGATTCCTTTATAAACATCTTATAAAAAATAAAACAAGGTTATAAATGACTTTATCCCATATTATATAAAATTTTAAGAATGTTTTGAAATGCATTTTTGAGAAACATGGATATGGATGATAAAGAGGTCCCAGTAGATACTTACGTAAAAACAATCTCAGATAATAAAGAGATTTGGAAATTAACCCATACCTTGAACTTTTCCTTGGATGAGGGTAGTTTAACCTCTTTTATAATGGTGAAACAATTTTTATTAAATTATACAAGAATCATATACATTTATATGATATCATACATGATCTTTTAAAATTTATTTGATAATAATATCTTAGTATTTTCATTGTTTCAGGTGATAAGGGATTCATTTTCCTTCATTTTTATTGTTATGTGAGACATATTTGTTATGGATGGGATGTATATAATTCATATCCATAATTTTATCATGTCCCTAAAAATTATTTTTAATCATAAAATAAAATTTAGTCTTTCATGGATATGATGGGGAATGAATCTCATCGCGTTCGTGGAGACGGTAGTCTGTACGTACGCACGAGCGGAAATATCATTCTTTTGGTGTTATAATAAAATATATTTTGATGGTATATCATATACACAGAATAATTATCTTGTTATATTTATTATTTACATCAATTACACATCATTATCATACCCATCCAAATAATAATGTTTTGAATAACAATTACACCACGATGTGGAGATGGTAAGCCGTACGTACACACATATGGTGACATGTCATTCAAAAGATGGATAGAAAACTTAATATGGTTGTACCATATGTATAATAACATCATTTTATATATAATAAACTTTATTTATTATTTTTTAATGGAAATAAAAAAGAATGATGATGTTGAAGAAGAAAAGAACTTGAAAGAGGGTGGTGAAAACATTACCTCTTTTTCGGGTTATTCCTTTTGATTTGATCAAAAGGGCTCCTTAGGTTGGATTTCTGATCAAACTACGGCCTCTAGGTCTAAGTGAGGGAAGTTGAGAGAATATATGGTCTGGGGTTGGCCATGTCAAAAGTCTCTGAAGTCGTGAATTAGATAGAAGTGGGAGTGCCATTTTATAGGAGGTGTGAGGGGCACCTTTGGAAAAGATAGAAATATTATTTTATAATAATTTCATATTAGGTTTATAATGGCTCCAAATTGGATTATTTAATGGTTAATATTCTTATTGGTCTAAATACATTAAACCAATAGATTTTAGATAGTTTTGGGTCACTATATTAACCTTATCATTTATATTTAACTCTTAGTTAAATAGTTTGACATTTACCATGTCTCTTTGTATTTTTATATTATATTGTTAATAAACATACTATATACATAAAAGATACACCCAAGTGGTCCATAAATTTTAAAACAATCATTATATAATTACATTGGCTGAACCATAGATTTTTAGGAATCGAATAACAATTAATAATATAATATTTTCTTTAAAAACTCTTTTATGTCAATTTTGACACTATTGGGTATTTTGTTTTTGATAATTTCATTATAGCATTATTACTTCGAAATAAATATATATAACAAATGCTAATATGTCATATTAACCTATAAGATTATTATAATTCATAAAAACACTCAAATTACATTTATTTTGTTATTTATAATATCAATTATTTTAATATTTCATTAATTAGGAAATTACTGCATCACCATTATGTCATAAATAAATTAAATTATATAATGTATAAAAATTAAAAATAAAATACCATTATGTAGGAAAGATTTTTATATTTCTAATTTATATTTATAATCTAATTTATCTTATATATAACACTATATTAAAATTGTTTTAGTTATTAAACATTGATTTCACCTCTTTTAACTCTTCTTTGAATTAAATAATAACAAATGTCCTATTCTAATCCAAGTGGACGAAAATGATAATATTTTATTCCTCATATTGTTTTTGGTTGAGATAAAATTGTCCAATAGAATTAGGAAATTTTTTAGGGTAATATTAATATCATTTTTACCCTTAATTAACCTATTTACTTTTAACTGTGGTAAATAAAAGTAAAAAAGTTGTTATTCACCAAAAAATATTTTTATCTTATTAAACAAAATTTAACTCTTTGATATTTACCATGTCTCTCAGATTTTCAAAATTCCACTCAAAAAAACTGTAAAATTATGTTTTATGTGAATTTCCAAATTCTCCTAGGAGATGCGTAAAAGATGGTGACAAGTTTAATAAAAAAATTATATATCTAAAATTATTATAAACTGACTCCAATGAATTACGTTAAACTTATATAGGTATTATGTAACTATTTTTACATAAAATTAATTTAAATAAAATAAATAATTCTTTAAATAAAAATTTAGTTTTAAACTATAACTCAATGTTTTTTCACAATTCATCAAAAATTGAAAGTTTTCAGAAAAATACCAAAAATTCACCCTAGGATAATTTCGATATTAAAAATCCAAAAATGAAGTTCATTTTGAAAGATAAAATTTTTAAAATTTCAAAAAGTGGGTATTACTATTCATAACGGCTAGTTTCATTGACAGTGTTGTGTGTTAGAACACGAATTTGTGTACAACACATGCTATTGCATTATTCAAATAGAAGCATACCATAGAATCTTGGGGTGTTATGAATTGGTAATAACACATGGAATAAATATAAATTCATAGTGTACATACCTTATATAGAATTATTTTTTTGGGTATATCCTACTTTACAACCCTCAATTTTTAATATCTAGAATCAAGGCCAATCATGGATAAGTGTTGATATCCCCATAGTTGAAAAAACAAGTCATTAGTGTATGGTATATGATAATTATTCTAGATTATGATATTGTTTAGTTGCTAATAATTAATGAAGAGTCTCATCGATCCTTCTATATTTTTGGAAAAAAATAATATGTTCACCCCAAGGAGGAACACTTTTATGAAAAAATCCCATTTCTAAATTCTTTTGGAGTTTCTTCTTCAATTACTACTACATAATCAAGGAATTTCAATATATAGTATTTGAAATTGGTGTGGGACCATGTATGAGTTCTATTGACAATAGAACTTTACGATTTATTGGATGACTAGACAAGTCTTCATGAAAGACACCATAATACCCCACACAATGGTAATGTTATCTATGTTTAGTTTATATTTATCCATCATAGATAAAAACCAATTGGTAATAAATATAAAGACCAATTCAATAGATATAATTTCCTTTGCATGTTATTATTTATCATCACTCTGAAAAGCGATCATGTGTTGGTTTGAAATAATAAACATGAATCCCCTTCCGTAATAATTTATTTCAGCTTTATGTATGTAAATACAATCAATGGATTAGATAAGATAAAGTTCAACTAGATGTATAATAATGATATTTGTTAGAAGCAATTCCCAAAAACATCAATCAGAGAATAATAATATAGTTGAGGTGAGATCATCATACCAATAGGGGTTTTCACTGATAATTCATCACATTATAATTAGTGTGGAATAATTACACCCTTAAAAAGTTATTTAGATATAATGTTTTTTTAATACATTGTTAAATTGGAAGTTTGTAATTCAAGAGTGGATTGTAAGTGTACATTTAACATTTTCATTATAGCAACCCTCATCAGAAATAGAAATCAAAGGAGATCCACCAATTCTCTAGGATGACAAGCTTGATGAAATTGATAATCATCATTAACATTCTTACGTTAGCAGTTGTTATCATATTTCCCATACTCCATGAAGTTAAAACACTTTTTATTGTGATGTATTCTATGGATCTTAGTCTCTATTCACTACATTTTCTCACGTATTCCATAAAATAAAATTTGATTACCTAAATAAATTCTTTTCTACACATTAAAAATTTAATATCCCATTAATAAAATATCTTTTATGTTTCTTTCTACACATAGATCATAATAGAAAGATCATATTATTCTCTCCATGGGTATTTGAATTTCCATTGAATTCAACCTTTTTTTCTTATCAAATCCATGAGATATTTGGTTAACCCCATTCCCCATTTCCCCGTTGGTATCCTATGAAAAGAATTATTAATATATAATGTTTTACCTTATGAAAAACTCCATTTAGTGAATTAGTTTTAGACAACTAAAAAATTGATCAAAAATACAATCTGTTTGGGGGATAATACTAGAAGTTTACCTCGCATTTCTTGTAAAATTTTCCTCATTGTTACCATAAAATTATTCACCCTTATTATTTAGCTCAATGAATTTCTTTTTCATTTTCATATGAATAAAATGAGAAGAGATTTTATAAAAAATATGTTCTTAAATTATTCCCATTTGATTATGTAAATTTATTCCCATTTTTTTATATTCTTCACAAGAGTCAATTATTGATATGATATTCTTTGAAAAAAATACAATCAAAATGAATTTATCATGATTTGGACACATGAGAAGAATCATTTTCTATTATATATTATGTATCCATTTCTTTGGAGCCTCTGGATTAACTATCCCCCTGAGCAAAGGTGTAATTTTTCTCATGAAGAACTCAAAATAGGATTTTCACTGATTTTATCATTTACAAACACATAATGATTCATAGAATAAAATATAAATGTAGAAATAATAATTTTCTCATTACTTATTGCATAAAATTTGATTTCTTATGAGTAAAGTAAATTAATTTTCCATAATATTCATCATTAACCTGTTTTCTTGAGGTTCCATCCATTGAAAAATATAAAAATTCATATTGTGACAAACTATATTCATTGTAGAAAATCTACTAATCAGGGAATATTATTGATAGGATGTATACATGAGATTTTGTTATTTTAAATCAATATCATCTTCTGTTTAACATACTTTATTTATTGTAATAATTTAATCATATTTTTTAGAATGGTTCATAAATAAAATATATACTACTACTACAAAATAATTAGCTTTTCCTAATAGGGATATATCTGTTGGTAAAAGTGAATTTTTTGTTGGTAAAACGTTTTACCAACAAAAATTGTCCTACCATGAAATAATTGGTAAAACATATATCACTAAATGTTATTGCGATAGATAAAATATTTCTGTTAATATTATAATAATACCAATAGATAATATATATGAAGGTTATTGTGTTTAGAAACATATTAATATGAAAAATATATCATTTTATTAATAATAATACCAACATATATTATCTTTTATAAATTATATATAAATAAACATAATAAATTTTTATTTCAATTAAAAGTTCATCTTATATTTATTAATTTATCATATATAATATAGATATATTAAATATCAAATGGAAGTCGATCTTAACACTTGTTTAAACTTATGAAAAGATTAATTAAATTAATAATGGAATTTAATAAAAAATGAATCAATACATTGTTGAAATTGATTCATAAGACAATGAAAAAAACACACAAGATCCATATATGATGTTGTTGTCGCTGCACCCCCACCACCCCTGTTTTATAATGACTGAAATTTTCCTGCACTATCATATCTTAACTACAATCCTCTATGACCCATCATGGTAGAAGAATAGTTACTTCTATCAATGATCAGTCATCACCCACCAATTAGGCCAATAGAAGAAAAAAACCAATTCAACTTCAGTACATTTTAGGAATTTCATGTCAATTTTATTGCACACACTTCAGCACTAAGATCTACACAACACAAAATCAAAAAGCAAACCCACAAATAAGAGAAATAATATATGCTACGTATATCACTAATCCAAAAATTCCCATGAAGAAACCACATACATTACATCGATTGTAATTGAATGAAATTTTTTTCAACAAATATATATTGAATGGATATTGAATAAAAACATCATATCAAAACTATATATTATATAAAAGCTCACATTCTATTAAAAATTAGAGATGATACTTTTTGTTAGGCAGAATGAATTCATATTATATAAGAAGTCAGATTGAGACCAATGAGGATGGAGGAAAATAGGATAAAATTGAGGAGGATATATCTATTCCCATGATCAAATGCATTTGGAAGTGATTAATTATAGATACATCAATAGAACACACATCAAATGCAAAAAAATTAAACATACCATAAAAATTGAATTGAATCACATGTGCCTGGTTTAAGCATTCCCTAATGAGAATTCCGCCATTAATTTCCAATTCAAAACAAAACTTCAAATAAGTACACCATTAATATTCTAATGAAATGTCTCTAAAATAACATTTACCACCATCAAATAAAAATTCATGTGATAATTTTAATTGAAATCAGTACTAAGACTAACGGTTAACAATTATCATATAAAATAATAACTACATATTATCCAAAAAACAAACTCATAAAAAATGTATAATATATTTAATTTTAAATAAAAATAAATTATAATTCTTGGAAATGAAAACAGTGAAAATTTAATATCTCATAATAATATAATTGTACAAAACTATTATCATAACATCATTATTTATTGATGAACATCGTTTATCGGACTTTCTCAAATATATCCTGAAATAATAGTTACATAAAAAGTAATATTTACCTAGAATAATATCCTAGAATTTTTTTATCTGATAGAGGAGTATCTCATGCTGCTCTTTCAGCCATGTAGGCATAAGTTTTGAAGAACCCTCCATACTTGGCTTGACCATTCTTGCAGCCTCAAACAAATATAATTTTATCTAATAGAATCTTCCTATAATATTATAACGCCCATGTATGGTGGGAAACCCATGTACTTGATACCCAAAAAATTATTCTACAATAAAGATTTCAACGTCGGCCAGTACCCATCAAGGCTCATTCACAATGGGAAAAATATCACCTCCACTGTCTTTATGTTATAGATTCTCAAGCATCAGGTGGATTTTCACACCTGAAATGTCCCTTGATTTATCAATGAACTTATATACTTATATATATATCCTTTCATTGTATTTATGATCATAAATATAATATCCATTTCTTGAGATCTCAATATCCATTTGGAACCCCTAGAGGAGTGGGATTATCACCGAGTTTTAATTTTTCTCTGAAAAATTCGCAAGATATTGCACCCTATTTGCAATTTTGTTGACAAAAACAATAACATAATACATACTAAATAAGACCCATCAGAATTAAATATTTGGTGATAACCATATCTATATGATATATTTAATCACTATTCCCCATAAGAAATAGACCATATTGAAAATAAGGAAAAACATTCAGTTGATGGAAAATTCAACGCAATTTCTTACCAAAAGACATAAAATGTAATTTTTCCCCTTCACAGTGTTAGACTACAACACATGTTTAAAAAAGAAAATGATAACATAATAAAATTAAAAAAATACACTAGAAAATGAGATAATTGATAAAAAGGGGTCTTCACTATTGAGGAGTGATCCTCAATCCTCCATCCATTCTCTGCTTTCTTCCTCGTTGAATTTCAGCTCATGGCTCTATCACCCGCCCCAAAGCTATACAGTTAGTACTCATATCTATTTGTGGGATGATCCAAAAATTCCTTCACCAGTTTGTTGCAACTATTTTATTAATAATTTTATCCACTGAATTAATTTAAATTAACACTGCCTTAATTTATATGAATTTCTAAAAATTTCATTGTGTAAACACACCCAACTGACAACCATTTCACTTCTCAGTAACATATATTAATTTTTTCTGTATCGCATCATATATGTTAGCCATAATTAATCTTGGATAGTCATTATATGAATGAAAATTAATATGTATCACTCCAAACATATATTTCTAGTATCCACAAGATGAAATTCATCTCAACATATATCATTCTCTGTTTAAACAATCATGGAAGAAACTTTCATCTCAAATAAACTATAAATATAGTGTAGAGTTCAATCAATTTATCCTCTAGTGATACATTTTTTAGGTAATCAGAATGAGACATACCCACAACCTCTTATTAGAACTATTTATTCTCATCTTTCACTCATTATCCACCTTCTCTTCCATTAACGTTTTCTGTGTTTTCCAGGTTTCTGATTGCAACCCTACCCTTTCACTGTACCCATAGCTCATATCTCAAGTGTCTGAGAGTCCCCCTTTAAGGTATGTTAATTCCCTTTTTGAAAAACATTTTCAATCACTCAATTAACTAGATATTTTAAATTGTAGGTCATCACTATTACTATACTGATTTCCTCACCTCATTCGGTCGCTACATTTATGTTTTAAAAACAATCTGTTTTTACACTTTATGAAATAGAATTATTATGTCAACTGTATTCAACTCCTTATGGATTTAACCTATAGTCATGTTATATAAAATTCTATTATGCAATAACCATTCTTAGTAGGATAAATCTCTATTATCCAATGTTTTTTTCAAACTGAGGTATCAAATTTTTGTTAGTGACTTGTTCCAATTCCTTCAGTACAATATCCATGAGAAAGTCCTAAAACACATGGTCAACATATGCTTTAGTCACTTGTAAAAACTCCATCAACTATTAAAATCTACTCACTTCCAACTAGACTTAAACATTTTCCATCACAATCTTCAATCTCTCAAGGGCATACTGGTGAGTAGCTGGTTTGCACTCCAATCTGACTTCACCCTCAAGCTCATTTTCACATCAAACTTCGACAATTTCTTACACTGTAAATAAAAAAGAACTATAAAACCAAAATATTTATCCATCACATGTTAATAATTTGAGGAAAATCTACTGTAGTTTCATCTTCATGTCAGGTTTGCAGAAAACTACAGGGACACCGCATGAATTCATTCAAATTCATAACATGTTTTTCATTATGGGCTCATATCAATAGATTTTCATCAATGAATTTTCAACTTCCTTAAATCAAGCTCAGAACTTGTTTTTATCAGCTTTTACCCATCCACTGAACCCATATCCTTGAAAAAATATTTTTTTAATCACCTTTATTCAAAAAAGGCTTAGGTTGATCTCAATTTTT
This sequence comes from Viscum album, assembly GCA_963277665.1. Lineage (NCBI taxonomy): Eukaryota > Viridiplantae > Streptophyta > Magnoliopsida > Santalales > Viscaceae > Viscum > Viscum album. The sequence continues at coordinate 1,516,831,044 of OY728137.1, forward strand.
TCATATTAGTTTATAAGGTATCAATCAGTTAGTCATCTTCATGTGTAGAACTTATCCATCATCAGTCAAGATTACCAATAGATTCATCTTCTTCGACAGGAAAAAACATCTGGCTCAGTCAACCAACTTTGAACCATTCTCTTCAGCACCCCAAAATTTTGAGTTCAAACTCTCAGTCACCCTTCAACTGAGTTCAAATTTAGACTTATCAAAGCCATACTGTAGTCTAATTTTTACCAATTTATAACCACAATAACTATTTTATTTATCTTTTATCGAACAACCACAAAATCAACAATAAATTGGGGGGTGTTTTCTATGTAAAATGATTTCAAATAAAGGAATCACATAACATGGGATAATGAAATGGGCTCCAATAATATGATATTCTGAGTTGGTTTTGTCACAAATTACATTCAAATAAATTCTTGACTACTTTCAAGTATGAAATGGTGTAGAAAATGTTTTTCAAGATCATCAAATATTTGTTCCATTATAGATACCTTTTCTACAACAACCTCTATTACCATGTTAACATCTCTGAAGATTTCATAATCCAGAACTCCTTTGAGAGGAGAGATTTTTTTACACTTTTCTTGTGTCATCATTATTTTATTCACACAACTTTTTTTATTAGAATTGACCCGTTGATTCACATCCCTAAAACACTACTCATTTACATATTTTAAGATGATTGGGTAATTTCTCAGAATTAATGTAGTTGTTATTCCTAAACCTATTAAACCTCCAAAAACAATAGAAAACTTATTTATCTGTCTTGGTGTCAATCCACAATCAGTGAATCCGGGAATCTTTGTAGTTCAACACTAATCATAGAAGATAAGTAATAAGCTTCGAATAGTCTCATAATTCACATGTTCATTGAAATATTTATCCTCTTTCTAATTCGACAATGTGAGGGCCTTAAACAATACACACTTCAATGAAATCAATATAAAATAGTGGATGATTATGATTATGAGCTAATTTTCGGGTTCGGTATCTCAAAAATGTGAGTATTAACATTGCCTCCCCAAGAGATTATATATTTTCTATTATATGAAGCATATGAATATGTGGTCCAATGCATTCCAAAATATCTAAATTCAACTTACAAGTGGGTTTAACTAACTCAGATGGAAAAGCTATGGAATACATGAGGTCAGTATTGATGTATTCCGCTACTTTTATTTGTTTTGAGAATAGAATAATCTCAAGTTCCATAGGGATACCAAAAATCCACAAATGAAATTTTGTTCCTCCAAATCTAGTAAAAACTCCACGATAAAGTTTAGGTAGGCTTAATTGTGCTTATAAAGTATATATCTGATCAGATATGGACATTGCAACCTCTAATCCTCCACTTAAACCAATATCATGAATAGAAAACATGTGAGGGTTTCTTGATGATTCTATATAATATGCGACAATATCCTCCAATATGAAACAATAGTTCATAAGTTCCACATTCGCACCACACTAGTGTGGCCAAAGGATGATATTTAAAACCCACCAGATAATATTCCATTGACCACAAGAAATGAATTGTAAAAACTCTTAAAATAATAGACTCTATATATCAAATTCAATGGAATAATAGTGGATTAATGTAATAAAATGAATATAACAAATTTACACACCGCGCAAGAAGAGAATCATTCATTAGTCAAGAAAAAATTCAACATTAAAGCATTACACAAACCAAATCAAAAAATAATATTTAACTAAACAATAAATTAAAAAACATTATTCACAAAAACAGGAATGAATCCACTTCTAATTAGATAATTGGGGCGGTGCATTCATATGTAAATAACTAAATATCCACAAATTTATGGTGTAAATGATTATTTGTATTGTATAAATTACTAAAATACATAGAATAAAAACATTTTAGTTCAATTAAAATGACACTTTTACCTTGAATGAGACTTACAAGGGTGTTTGGTCAATCTGGGCGATGTGTAGAAAGTAACATTCAAGGGTAAAGAGTTTTGTAGTTCTCAATGTAATGAGTGTATTTGAGATAAATTGATTAAATTCACTACTTGGTAACTACTTTTTAAAAGTGATTCATCACTTTTATGAATATTGAGGGAGTTCATTAATCTATGGAAGATGAAATGCACAAATAAGGCATTTACTGAACAATCCCAACCAGGAATTGTTAAACTGTTATAGGAATATTATTTTCTTTTTACAATGAGTACTTTATAGACTAATTCATTTAATGTTTTCCTGAAATTAAATATTTCACTTATTTTATCGATATGTTGAGTTTAGTTAGATAAAATGATCATAGAAGTAAGGATTTCCAACCAGATGCGATGACATGACCAAAAGACCGAGATGTAATGACATCAGCGAACCAAATGTGTAAATGGTGAAGGGAAGCGTACCTAGTAATGAGTGGCACGATGTTGAAAAAGTGGTTACATAATGAGGGGTGACGAACTGAAGGGTGAAGATACATTATCTAAAGAAGAGGAGGACACCAGTCTAACTCGACGAACTTGTATGGAATTTTTTTGATAAAAAAATTGGGGGTGTTGGGTCGAGGGTGCAGGGGTTTGTGAAATTAATTTTAAATCCAATCATTTCAATTTATCTTTATAATAATTAATAAAAATTTAATATTATGAAAAATAAAAAAAATTCACAGGTGATTATAACAAATTTATTTATTGGGAAAAAGAATGTTTCCATAAGAATGATAAAGTAACAGATCTAAATGTAAGTAAAGGATTTTTTAGTATTAAACAGCTAATATCAATAGAAGTATTTTTTGTTAAAAACATGTGTTGGGTGTTATAATTAAAATAAAAAAATCTATTAGTGGGAATTACATGTTTTTATCAACATCTGTTTTAACATTCACTAATTTTCTATCAGTATAAGCTATTTTTTTAAAGTACCCAATAATGTCCCTTAAAATTTTCAAACAAGGTGTACAGTAAGGGCACACTGAACATGCATCAGAATGATGTCCATGATAAACTAAAAATACTATTTAATGGGTTACTTCCCCTAGATTAATATATTCTAAAACCATATCCACTTTAATTGTCTAGAAAGAGATGTGTTTTTAGTAAACCCACACAACATTCACTTGGATAACATTGCATATTCTTATTATACATGGTATTATCCTATGATTTTTTACAAAATTGTTCTTATACTAGTTTATAATGGAATATAAACAGATTTATGATAGAAACTATAGTGGCCCACGCATATCATTAACAGATATGAAATCTTATTAGATGAATATTAATTACATGACATATTTATTGGTACCATTATCATATTGGACTAGTGTGTTTAGAAACATGGATCCATCTACTACTGATTCTTATGTGAACCACATCATCTCTAACTATGTTCAACATAACTAGATCCCTTTGTAAACTTAACTTACTTAATACATTTCTTTATAACCTAGGGAATGGGACCATATATATGGGTGAGATTAGATTCTCTTAAAGGTAAAAAAGGAGGATATTAATGATAATATAAAATAACTTGAGAATAAGTATATTGAATCATGATTAAACCCTTTTATAAACATACATTATATATCAAATATTTTGAGATTTAGTCATGGAATAAATATTAGAAATTCATAAGACAATTATAATAAGGGAATCAATTTACATGAGCAATGTAAATGTAATATGAGAATAATAAATGGATTTTTGGAATACATGTAAATATAGAATATCCTTTCCATATTGGCTATGGATTACTAAAATGACTAGATTAGTGGATTGAGTTGTCTCCCAAAACTATCACAGTAGTCATGTTTCTCTCCCAATATTATCAAATTGGATATATTCCCTTATTGAATTGAGTACAATCCCCATTTGGTCCGATTTTTTCATTTGATATCTATCTTTACACAATTCATTGGATTAAAAAATAATTCAAATCCCACCAATAAAAAATGAAAAAAAAAATATGTGTAATAAAATATCATAAAATATTCATCATTTCAAAACATTTGAAGATAAAATGGGTTTCATAAACATTTTATCAATTTATGATAGTAAAACTCTAGAAAAATAAATGGGCCTCATAACATAGTTACCCCATGGAAAAGTAACGGGTTTCATGGAAATATCATTTAATAATCATCACAAAAAGGAATCTCAAGAAATGATTTGGATGGAATTAGTGGATAATATTCTATGTAATTCATAAGTGATATCAAGGATGTTTTCATGAATTAACATTATCTTTAAAATATCAATGGGACTTTTCTTGATGAAAATAATTTTTTAATTTTGAAATCACATCCTTAAAATATACAACATTCCCAAATATAAAGGAAAACAATTTATTTAAAAAAGACATTTTAAACCTATAAAGTAATTTTACAAAAATTTAGTATCAATTACATTTGGATATTAAATTCATTCCATATAAGTTTAAAGAACACATTCCTTTAAAGATTTTGTAGAAATATCAAAATTAGACCATCACAAAAATGAAATGGTTATTCCATTTAATTTTTATAAATTAATTCATGGGATAATATAAAATTAAATATCATATTAAAATATCAAAAACTATTAAAAAATTCTCTAGAATAAATGGATATGGAAGAAAAAGTAATTATGACTGAATAAAAAAATGTTTTTTCCTTAAAAATATTGTCTTGGTATTTTATGTTCTTGTTGTGTTTAAAATAAAAATAAAACATGTAATAAATATTGTTAACCATATGATAATAAAATCAATTTGTTTAATTAGAGTTATATCATAATATTTCATCTTTATAAACTTAATATAAAAAATCCCAATAAATAATGAGTTTGTAACATAAAACCATTATCTCTTATTCCACTTTCTTATAAATTGATCACAACTCCAGTTTAATAAATTTATGTAATTTAAAATTCTATAAAATAATTGTTTCGGTGCGGATGTGCGTCAGGTTTCTGTTCCGACGCTGTTCCGCCCGGACGCGTTCGCGCGTGCGCCCGTCGACCCGAGGGGATGGTTGCACGGCTTGTGGCCCCGCGGTCCCACTTTCCAAAGGCGGGGGGCATCCGTCCCTTATTCAGGGACGTCTGCTCCTTGATCGAAACCGGGATGATGGGCTGTCGGCTCCTCCTTCCGTGGATGTATCCTCGGAACTCGTCGCCTAATCCGGGTCCCCCTCATAGATTTAAGACGTGCTCGTGAATCTCGTTCCTGGTGTCATGTCTCCATGGACACCGGTTAATTACGCTGCTTCCGCCCGGACGCTCCAAGGAGTCTGTTCGGGGCAGCAACCTACGGTGAGGAGACCGGGTGGCTCCAGGTGTTGGGGGCGTGTCTTAACACTGCGGCTCTGCATGTCTGCTTTCCGTCCCTAATAGGGCTTCTCGAAGGCATGATGGCCTGAGGCATCCCGCGCTGGGTGCGGGGAACTGTGTTACCTGAGGTTTTCCTCAGCTTCCCTTGTTTAACACGGGGTATGCCGCGAGTTTAACGTCCAGCGGGGACGGCATCGGACTGATCAACACGGGGAGTGGATCAGATGATAGAACCCCTTGCGGGGAACCTCCGACGCTGGGACCAGCACATGGGCGGCTTCCCGGGTGATGTGGTGTGGAATGAAATGGCATGACCCCACCGGGATGTGGTGGCCCGGGTAAGGATCAGGATGGATGATGGAGTGAAGAGCTTGGACCTCGTAGAGGCTTCCTACGTACCGCGCGTTAGCGTGGATCAAAGTCAGCGTAGTTCGGATATACAGTTTAACGTCATGCTGGACGTTGGCAAGCCGACTCACAAAGAGGTCGAGGCTGCCGGGCGGAGGATTGAACCGAAGCACCTCACACAGAGGGGGAGGGAACGGCCGGGTGGATCACAGTTTTACGTCATGCTGGACGTTGGCAAGCCGACTCATGAGGAGGTCGAGGCTGTGGAGAAGCACAATGGAGATACACACGTGCAGTCCCCCACAAGGGCGGATTCATAGGTGAATCGACGCGAGTGTGAACCCGGGAGGGGTCCACTGATGGTCGAACCGACGTGAATACGACCGGGACGACCAGGTGGTGGGCTTGAACCTTAGGGAGGCTTCCTACGTACCCTGTTTAGGAGACAGGGATCAAAGTCCACGTAGTTCATTCTGTCAGGACTTACGCTCTAAGGCAGCCCGGATGCGGCAAAACTCAGTTGAAGGGGGACTTGGGCCGAAGGTGAGAGATCTCGATCCCTGTCACGCCCTCTACTGGCTTCGGCAGTGGGGAAACACAATGGAAATACACATGTGCGGTCCCCCACAAGAAACTAGGGGTTTGTAATACCCTACCCCCGTGGGCGAAGGCCACTCCAATCCCGAAATCCCTGCAGAGACGAGCGGGTGGGGGCTACATCAAAACCGAGTGGGGGACCCTGCGTGTGAGGCACGGGATCAGGTGATGCGGACAGTTTAACTTCTTGCCGGACGAAGTACAGTTTAACGTCGTGTGTTGAGGACGAATGCTGAACAGTTTAACATCTTGTAGCTCGAACGTGGTACAGTTTAACGTCATGCAGGACGGAACACTTGGCAGTTTAACGTCTTGCAGCGCGGACGAAGTACAGTTTAACGTCGTGTTGGACGAATGCTGAACAGTTTAACGTCTTGTAGCTCGGACGTGGTACAGTTTAACGTCATGCGGGACAGATGCAGTCTAACGTCATGCGGGACGAATGATGAACAGTTTAACGTCTTATAGCTCGGACGATATGCTAGGCAGTTTAACGTCGTGCAGCTTGGACGTGGTGGTTGCCACCGATGGGTCCGTGTCACTTCGCGCGAGCCTGGACGGCCGTGCGGAAAGGCAACGCACGGTGCGGGCACCCTGGATGAGAATCATCGGGCGCCACACAGGCGGGTACCCTCAGGGGGTCAAAGGGGGCGACCCTGGCGGTTTGCATGCAAAAGAGGAGCTTGGCGCGGAATACTGCGGGTCGGCGCGCAAATGGGAGGGCTGGCGCGCAATTGGGCCCGCCCTTTGCACGCGGGTGATTGAGATTGCGCACACCGGGCTTCGGATAGCGTGCAGGGAAAACGGCTCATTCTTTAACGAATGGCCACTTAGCAAAAAGGGGTGGGGGTGCGCGCAATCAGGCTGGATTGCGCGCACCCGGGGCAATTGCGCGCAAGAGGCTTCTTTTGCGCGCGAAAGCCTTTGGGTGAAAAGCTGTTCAAAGGAAAGGAGCCAAAGGGATTGCGCGCGAAGGCGAACCCCGAGGCTTTCTTGCGCGAAAGAAAGGGGGTTACCTGAAGATCGGCATTGCGCGCGGAGGGGGTTGGATTGTGCGAACGAGCGACTCTTTGAATTCCGGCAACCTTTAAAACGTCGAGGGTCGCCTTATATTTATAGGCAACCCCAGGCGCGGAATCCGGTTCGCGGGCGCGCAATTTCCTTCGCGGGCGCGGAATCGGGCCCGGCGCGCAAGGGAGTCGCGCGGGTCACGGGCGCGCAAAATTGTGCGCCGGTCCGGCGCATTGCGCGCATCCCGGGAGGTTTGCGCGCGGCACTACAACTTTGCGCGCGGGCCTCCAAAATTCCGCGCAAGGCCTCCGGGCCCTCCGAAACATGCTTCTGACTCCAAAGATGACCTCGCATTCCTCATCCGGAGCTTCGTTTGGGAACAACGGACTTTTCCGGCGTCTACAAAAGCCCCCCCTCGGAATCTGATCGGCGAGAGGTCGCAACGATCGGGTTCCGAGGGAGAGGCCGGAATGCCGAAGTCCTGGGTGGCGCGGGACTGCGGCGCGCAAAAAGGGTGTCGGGGGCGAAATTCGCTGTCGCGGTCGCGCAAAGCGCTTTCCGCACAGCGCGGACACCCGGCCTCGCCTATAAATAGGGGCCATGGGTCCCCCGTACCGTACACCGGCCTTCCGCGCGACAAGATTTCAATCTCTCAGGCGTGAAATTGCCATTGCCGGCGCGGAATTCTCCACCTTCCTCAGGAGTGCACGGATGTTGGTCAGGCATCCTCAGTAGGAGTTGGAGAGGCGCCAGCAGGACAGGGCGGGGGCCAGACGCCCATTATTGAATTAACAAGCGCTGAGGGGTCACCTGCTACAATTGCTCCTGCGGCGGCCGGGATAGCGGTAGATGACGCTTTGGATTCCCGTAAGTCTCCTTACCTTACTATCGGTGCTTGCCATTGACGATCTGTGACTAACCACGGCATGCCCTGCACAGTGATATCAATACTGGAGGCTCGTCGGGCTGCCGAACCTGGGCCATCCACGAGTGGACCAGTGGCAGACATGCCGCCTGCTCCGGAACAGACTTCCCACACCGAGCCGGCCCCACCAACTGCTGATCAGGGGGCAACGGACGCCGGCGGTGCTGCCATCGGAGAGAGGTCGGGGGCTGACGAGGGTGCCAACGCTGCTGGGGCGAGGGAAGAAGGTCGCCCAGATGTTGGGGAACCTATCCCCTGTGAGGACATCCCAGGGGCGGACCCTGCGACAGACCTGCTGGCTGGTTTCCCTACCTACCGGCCTGCCGACCCCGAGGAGATGGACGACTCGGACGCGGAGGCGGTCGAGGAGAGCCGGATAACGCACCACAGGGGGTGGAAGTGCATCCAGCGCTTCCTCAAGCGAGACCCATCGGAGTGGATGGGGCGCATGGGATCGCTTCAAACCTGGCTGTGCTTCCTGTGTGCCGGGGGAGCTGATGCTCAACGCCTCCATCTGACGGTCCGTGATTTCATGGACGAAAAGATGCGCGAGATCCGCCGGCGTGCCGACGTCGCACAATGTCGGGACGTGTCGGAGAACACACGGGCGCTCCTCGTGGCGGAGCAGGATGTCCGGCGCCTCGAAGGGCAGGCGGCAGAAGAGGAGGCCTTCGTCGCAGCATGTACTGAGCTTGTGGAGCAACTAAAGGCCCAACTGGTCGACGCCCAGGTACAACTGACGGAGGCAGGCCAATAGATGGTCACACTTCAAGTCGAGCGGTAGCGTGCACAGGCCAGGATCGGTGAGCTGCGTGCTGCGACCGCCGACGAGGAGAGGGCACGCAGAGAGCGAGAAGCAGCTCTGGAGGCCTCCAGCCAAAGGGTAGCGGCGTTGGAAAGATTCATTCAGGACGCTAATCCCTAGGGGCTTTGTTTTTGCCGTTCCCAGAACATTTTGCTTCCGCTACTCAATAATTCGATCCACTTGTATGAACCAATATATTTATCTGCATCTTTTGGCTACGTGCTCAACCACAATTCATTGTCTTGCGGGAGTGTTAACCAAGCTTCAGGCATCCACAATTGAGCCTGGATTTCCAAAGAAAAGAGGGAGGTCATTCCTAGGAAAGGAGACCTCAGACCTAATCAATGTATCATCCCCCCAACTTGTTCCGACACACGAGCGGGACAACTCTAGGGGCGTTAAGATTTTATCCGAACATAGGGAAATGAGAAAGGGTGAATCGCGTGTCCCGAATTCAGAAATCCACGACGGTCGGCCTTCCAGGAAATGCCCAAGACGACAAGCGGACAATGGATCAATCGACCATACTACTGCAATAGACGGACCGAAGGTCATCATTCATATTGCAGGAGGCGGATCACATGTCATCATCAATACCGCTTTGGGGGTTCCTTCAGGCACAAGGGTGGAATTCAGATCAACAGGGCATGCGGAGCGTGGGGTGAAGTGACGATTTGTCCGGACTGAATCTAACGCTCTCAAAATTGCGCCACCGTGGGGAAAGCCTATTAGGAGGATGCACTAATCTGGCTGTGAATCACCCCAATTCTCAGACAGAACCTCTTTGACGAGGAAACTGTCGCTTCCCATCATTGCAATGGGGCATCCCGAGCTGCATCGGGGAGAATATCACAACTGCACCACTCTAGTAGAAGCCAGGCCAGACGGTCGGCGACGAGCAGGGGAGGGACTTAGCGATCCCTGAGGCTGGACCCGAGTCGAGATGCCCAGGCGTTCATACGTACTCCATCAGGCTGGAGATCAAGCCACACGTAGTTCTGAAAGAGCAGTTTTAATGTCATGCAGGACGAAGAAACCCGATTATGGGAGATCTTAGTTTAAGGTCGTAGAGCTTGGACCATAGGGGCAGATCTTAGTTTGAGGTCTTAGAGCTTGGACCATAAGAACCTCAAAGTACGCCACATCGTGGTCCTATCCCCTGGATATGCGAAGATGCACTGAGGGATTGTGTCAAGAGTGTCGAGGTTTCGCCTGGCCAGAATGGGAGGTGGAAAATATAATGTGAATCATGCGGCCATTCGCTCAAGGACTGGGGGCACCGGCGTAACGATATGGGAGTACTACCGACCGTGGCGAAAAAGCAGCATCCATATCGCACTGACCGTTGATGGAATGAGGCAGCAAACGAGCATCAACCGCTCAAGAGCAGGATTCATATCGATTTGCTGCCCGAGGCCCTTGGGGGCACCAGCCTGAGTCGGTGGGAGAGCACTGAGGCATTGTGTCCAAACCGCTCACGGGGGCTCCACCCAGGGCGTAGGCGATTGGTCCGAATGAAAGGGAGCACGAAGCCTGAAAAGTGGAAGGAACCTGACCAAGCTGAACCTGACCCTCCTGGCAATAAACAAGAGTACTCTTGACACCAGTGGACCACTGCAAGGGTCCAAGGGACACGCCTTGAGGGTGACCCGAAGGCGGCAGATTCCCCAGAGAAGGGGGGATCTTTAAGAGGAGGGGGCTGGACCCGAAGATTCAAACATCCGGGCGTTCCTATGTATCCCATAAGGATGGGAATCAAGCCACACGTAGTTCTTGAAGCGCGGCGCAACACAATCAGGCACCAGCGCGGGGAGGGGTGCGGGTCTGGCCCTCGCACCCAGAAGAAGCGGTATTTGATATTTCTTGTTTGTCCTTAAAGGTGGATGGTTTTTCTTTGTGCAGCGACATGCCTGTGATTAAGAAATCTTTGGCGTCGCCACAATAATCAAGCCATGAAAGGCATTGATAAATGGCGTGGTTATTAACCAGCGCCCAACGTGAGTGTCCTCTGAGGAGAACATCACGATGCAGTGCCGTTTCTCGTCGGGCGGCCAAGACGATCACAATTTACGGTTGTGTGGTAAGACCAGAACACAGTTTAAGTTCGTGTGGTTCGGACCATGGAGGAATCCGCTTATTGCAATATGGCGGACCCAGCGGAGGTGGGAACGTACCTAGTCCTGCGGTCACGCACGATTCCAGGAGAAGGATCCTGGGATAGGGGCCTGCGTATGTCCATCACCCGAGGGGCAGAGATGCTAGCCTCTAGCGATACTGGGCCCAGAACGCGATTGTTCGGGCGACTCCTTCCTCCTTATGGGGACGAGGGTCCAGCTACACATGGCCCTTATGGAGGACATCAGCATATATCCTTGGTGCTCAGATCGTGGGAGCCTCTAAAGACACTATTACCCTGGTTGGTCTGCCAAACGTGTAAAGGTGTACTGAAGGTCAGTATGAAGAGAGTGTCGAGATTCCACTACAACGCACAAAGGCGGAGTGTGATGAGGACTGTGCAACCAATGTTCAGAGCCTAAAAGAGCCGACATGGCGATCAAGGATGTCGCTGACCATATTTGCAACACAACATTCGATCGCGTCAGCCTAGGACGGGGCAAGCAAACGAGCATCAACCGCTCAAGTGCAGGATTCATATCGATTTGCGGCCCAGGACCCGCCGGTAAATCGACCTGGAGCGGTAGGAGAGCACTGAGGCATCGTACCCAAACTGCTAACGAGGATCCCTTTGAGTGAAGGCTCGAACAAGAGGAAGCGCGAGGCCCGACAAGCAACACAGGACTTGTCGGCATTGAATCTGACACTACAGGTCATAGACCAGAGTACCCAAAACATGTTAACAGATCACCGGAAAGGGTCGGAGGACTCACCTTGAGAGCAACCAAAGGACGGCAGATCCCCGTGATCAACCAAGAGATGGGGCTGGTCCTGAAACACAAGCGTCCAGGCGGTCCTACGTATCCCATAAGGATGGGAATCAAGCCGTACGTAGTTCTTGAGAGGCAGTTTAACGTCATGCAGGACGATGAGAGGTGTGAGGTAGTCCCACACATGGGGGGAGGCGTACAGCGCGGCCAGTAGACCAACGTGGATGAGGACATAATCCCCCGCTCACGCCACATGCCTCGCACAAAAAGGATGGGAACTTGGGCCAGAGGCCCAACGCGGGATAGAGATTCCTGGGAAATGGGGCTGGGCCTGAAACATGAATGTCCAGGCAGTCCTACGTATCCCATTAGGATGGGAATCAAGCCGCACTTAGTTCTTGAGGTGCATTTTAACGTCATGCAGGACGAAAAAAGAAAAGGGGGGAGCGGTGGGCATCCCCAAACGTGGGGGGCGTACAGCGTGGTGAGCAAACCGACGTGCATGAGGGAATAGCCCCGCATTCACACCATACGCCGCATACCCAGAGGCAACTGGGCCAAGGGCCCGAGATGCGATGGAAATTCCCGAAGGATGGGGTTGGGCCTGAAACATGAATGTTCAGGCGGTCCTACGTATCCCATAAGGATGGGAATCAAGCCGCACGTAGTTCTTGAGGTGCAGTTTAGCGTCATGCAGGACGAAGATGCTTGGCAGTTTAACGTCTTGCAGCGCGGACGTGGTACAGTTTAACGTCTTGTTGGACGAATGTTGAACAGTTTGACGTCTTGTAGCTTGGACGAAGTGTAGTTTAGCGTCATGCAGGACGAATGATGAACAGTTTAACGTCTTGTAGCTCGGACAAAGTGCACATAGGCAAAGTACTGCTTGAGGAACCTAGAGTTGGTGGGAGGAGTGACACGCTCACCATCCATAGTCGCTAGGGAGTACGCGCCATTGGGATAGACCTTGTGGACAACAAAAGGTCCCTCCCACTTGGGCTCCAACTTGGGCGGCTTCCTGTCGGGGATCATCGGTGCTCTTAGAGCCAGTACTAGGTCACCCTGGAGGAAGGAGAGGAGGCGAACCTTCTTATTGAAAGCTCGAGCCATTCTGCTCTGATGCCTCTCCAAGTTGTGAAAAGCGCGAAGTCTATTCTCATCTAGTGCTTCCAACTCGACTAGACGGGCTTCAGCAGCCCTGTCCGGCGCTTGCTGGTCGTAGACCGCAGTGCGCAAGGACGGTAACTGGATCTCGATGGGCAGGACGACCTCAGCTCCATACACCAGGGAGTAAGGGGTCATCTGGGTGGAATTGCGAGTCGTCGTCCGATAATCCTAGAGGGCATTGGGGAGCTTGTCCGGCCAACTCTTCTTGTTCTGACCAACCATCTTTTGCAGAATGTTAGAGAGGGTCTTGTTAAACGCCTCAATCTGTCCATTCGCCTGCGCATGATAGCGAGATGTATGGTTCGAGCAAATGTTGTACTTGGCGTACAACTTCTTCAACTCGGCTGCTCGGAAATTGGCTCCGTTATCCGTGAGGATAGCGTGAGGCACTCCAAATCGATAAATGATGTTGGAGGTCACATAGTCAGCGATGGAACAGGATTTGACCTCTCTGAGCGGAATCGCCTCTGCCCATTTGGAGAAGAAGTCTGTGGCGGTCATAATGAACCGGCACTGGCGAGCTGTCGCCGGCAGGTAAGGTCCCACAACGTCCAGACCCCAGAATGCAAAGGGCCAAGAATACCTAGTGGTATGGAGAGGCTCCGGCGGCCGATGCACAAAGTTCGCATGAACCTGGAATGCATGGAACTTCCTAGCATACTCGATGCTGTCATGGATCATGGAGGGCCAGAAGTATCCCAACCTCCAAATCTGGTGGGACAGCTTCGGCCCAGTCTGGTGGGCACCACATGAACCAGCATGAACCTCTTGCATGACTCGTGGGATCTCAACTCCCTGAAGGCAACGGAGGAGAACACCATCAAATCCGCGTTTATAGAGGATCTGCTCCAAGCCGGGACTGCTCTGGAGGACAAACTGCGATGCGCGGTGTCGAACTCGCTCGCGCTCGGCCCGATCCAACGGGAGAATGCCATGTTGGAGGTACTCAACAAAAGGAACCCTCCAATCGTGGGCTGATTCGACTGCCATATCTGGGGTACTCGGGGCTCCGGGCACAGGGGCAACCGCGGTGAGATTACTTACCGATGGGCCGCGATCTCCCTCCGGGATAATGGGAGCGATGAGCCTGCGGTGCGTCACACGGATGATCAGGTTGTCCTGTTCAGGCTCTGCGAGTGACGCAGCAAGGCTGGCCAAAGAATCTGCCCGACCGTTTTGCGACCGGGGAATATGGACAATTTCTGGCCGAGAAGGGAACTGGTCCATCAGAAGGAGGGTGCACTCCAGCAATGGCACAAGTTCCGGCTTCCTGACAACATAGTCGCCATTGACCTGCTTAACGACCAGCTCGGAGTCCCCTTTCACACACAGATGGGGAAGGTCGATCTCGAGAGCTAACTCGAGGACAGTGATGAGGGAATGGTATTCCGCCTCATTGTTGGTACACCCTCTGACAACAGGAAAGAGTATGGCAGCACGGCTTGCTCCGGGGTAATGAAGACGATACCCAAGCCCACTCTGTTGAGCTTAGGATTATCGAGCCTTCTGCCGGTGGGGCTCCGGGAGGCACCGTCAAAGTGCATCTTCCAGCATGGATCGGCATGATCGACCGAGAGAACGGCCTCATCAAGAAAGCCTAGATCCAGCGGCTGATCCGTGGAGGTCGGGTGAGCAGCCAGGAAGTCTGCCAATGCTTTCCCTTTGATGGCCTTCTGAGACACATACCTGATGTCGAACTGCTGTAGAATCACAACCCACCGCGCTAGACGGCCGGTCAACATAGGTCGGCTCAGGATATATTTCAACGGGTCTACCTGAGAAACCAACTGTACCTCGTGGTGCTGCAAGTAGTGCCATAATTTCTGTACGGAAAATACGAGCGCCAGGCAGCTCTTCTCGATGGGGGAATACCTAACATCCGCATCGAGGAGCACGCGACTAAGGTAATAGAGGATATTCTCTGTTCCCTCGTTGTTCTTCTGGGCGAGAAGGGCACCCAGGGACCGTTCCAGGGCGGTCACATAAAGGACCAGTGGCTTCCCGGATACAGGCGGCATCAAAACCGGAGGTTGAAGCAGGTACTGCTTGATTTCCTCAAAAGCGGTCTGACACTCTTTATCCCATACATAGGTGGCACCTTTCTTCATGAGCTGAGAAAAGGGCTTACACTTTCCGGCAAGATTCACGATGAATCGGCGTATATAGGCTAAGTGGCCTTGGAACCCTTGTAGTTCCCGGATGTTACCTTGGGGAGGCATCTTCCTAATCACCCTGATCTTCTCCGGGTCGATCTCAATACCCCGGTATCTTACCACAAATCCAAGGAACTTTCCGGAGGTGACCCCGAAGGCACACTTCAACGGGTTCATCTTCAGGCAGTGAGACCGGAGGAAGCCGAACACTTTCTCAAGATCTTTGAGATGGTCCTGACGCTGGCGCAATTTGACCACCAAGTCGTCGACGTAGCATTCCACCAGTGTGTCGAGGATTGGCTTGAATATGCGGTGCATCGCCCGTTGATAGGTGGCACCTGCATTCTTCAGGCCGAAGGGCATGACCTGGTAACAAAAGATACCTTGGGAGGCCCTGAAGGCAGTGAACTCCTCATCCTCAGGGGCCATCCGGATTTCGTTGTATCCGGAGTATCCATCCATGAAGGAGAGGGCTTGGATCCCTACCGTGGCGTCAATCAACAGCTCTGTCACTGGAAGGGGAAAATCATCCTTCGGACAGTGGCGGTTGAGATCGCGGAAGTCGATGCAGACTCTGATCTGCCTGTTCTTCTTCCTGACCGGCACAATGTTGGCCAGCCATTTGGGGTACTGAACTTCCCTCACGAAGTTGTCTTTGATAATCTTGTCAACTTCGGCCTCAACCATGGCACTGTGGGATGGGTGCATCTTCCTGGGAGGCTGCTTGAAACCGCGATGGTTCGCTGGGAGACCAAGGCGGTGGACGGCTACCTGAGGATCTAGCCCTGACATCTCGTCATAGCCCCAAGCGAACACGTCACGGTGCTATCTGAGGAAGTCCACGTACTGCTGCCGCTCCTCAGAGGGCATTGCGGCACTGACCAATGTGGGTCTTGGATCTGCTTTGGTTCCAAGGTTCACCTGTACTAACTCATCGACCGTGGCGGAGACGCCCTCCTCAAAGGTTGGAGGTGCATCTTCCACGTCCTCTCCACTCGGGGAGGGATCGTCCACGGGAGAGACTACGTTGGAAACTGCATTGGGGCTACCAGATCCTGCTGGGCCGCTGGTGCTGGCACGGGCGGTCGCGGTCATCTCATCAGGAGACTCACAGGCCGTCGGGACCATGGCTACGTCCAACCGATGGATCGGGAGGACGTAAGCGTCATCCAAACTTGCCCAGGGATCACTCGCAACAGCGACAGGCTCAACCTCACCTGCCAGGATCTTCTTATCCTTGCTCTTGTAATAGTCCGCATCCAGATAGTGGGCTTCACATGAGGCAAAAGTAGAGGCATCTCCCTGAAGCACGCCTACTCGACCATTAAAAGAGTATTTAAGGCATTTGTGGTATGACGAGGGAACCACCGCATGAAGGTGGAGCCATGGCCTTCCCATAAATGCGTTATACGCAGTGTCTTGAGAGACTACCATGAATTCGGTGTTGGCAACTAGGTCACCGAACTGGGTCTTCAAACGTATCTTGCCGACCGGAGTTTTCTCGGTGCGGTCATACCCCTGGATCCTGAGGTCGGAGGGAATCAAGTCATCCTCAGACAACCCCAATCTCCGGAGCGTCTGAGTTGGAATCAGGTTAATCCCGGACCCCGTGTCGACAAGACAGCACCGGACTTCAAGGCCATTGAACTGGCCGGTAACATACAGCGGACGAATGTGCCCCTGTATAGGATGGTATTCATCCTTACCAGAGAACGAGATAACTGCCTGACATTCGGCGTCCTCAATCGTCTCGGCGTGAAAGGCCTCTCCAGCCGCAACCTCTGTCTCAAACTGGAGGGGGCTTTTCAGGGCTTCAGCGAGCGCCTCGCGCATCTCAGATGACATGCGCAGAGCCTCAAGGATGGAGTGCCTTGCTGGGATGTCGGCCAAGTGCTTCAGGACTTCATACTTTCTGGCCAAGCGCGAGCCCCTGGTTACAGGAGGTTTCTCTGCGGTTGGAGGCATGACGGGCCTTGCCGGTTGGACCGGCGGCCGACTGGTACTTGGCGCATCTCGCAGTTCATTGGTTGAAGCTCGGGAAGTAGTCACCGTACTGGGATCAGGAGGACGGGATGGACTCGTGGCAGGACGGAGCTGGTCGCGGCGCGGCTGAGGTGGTTCTGCCTGGTCCCACACCACAAACAGTGGCGGAGGCGAATCCGTCATCCCCGGATGGGGGGGCTGCGCGTGCTGAGCTCGGTTTTGAGCCTTCTGCCTAGTCTCAGTGGCGTGCACGGCCTGGCTGGAGGTACCAACTGTCGTGCCCCAGCGACTCCTGTTGTTGCGGTTCCTCCGACAGTGGCGATGACCGGGGACACTAGGGAGGTCCACCTGGTGTTCTTCAATGTCGGGAACCGAAAAGGGATTTACCAGCTCGACGATATTAATCGAAGCATACCCAACACTGTCATCGGACGAATAATCCATCACCGGGCGGATCCGAGGAGGGATCCCCATCTTCGGGGGCTTGAAATCGCCGAGAATGCGGGATAGTGGCGGAACTGGCGGGGCGCGCTCTTCCTTCTTGCGCCGCCGCTGTTTGCTCTTCGCGGAAGAGGCAGGCTGGGACGACGATGCTGAAGCAGCACCCGCAGATTCTGGGGGCTCATGCTGATTCAAGCGCACACGGATGATTCCATGGGCGCGAATGATCGTCTTGCGGGCCATCCAGTTATTATACTTCTGGGATCCGCGGTCGGAGACCAGCTGCCATTCTTCCTCATTGCCACTATCGTCATCTGATCCCACGAACACGCCCGCCACTTGTGCTGGAGCTGGGCCCAACCTGATTACATTGTTGTTAATCTGGTCTTAGAGCCAGTCCTTAAACACGTAGCACCACCGGATGGTGTGCCCCAGGGCCCGATGGTAAGGGCAGTAGCGGGGGTTATCCGTGAGATGTGCCTCCTCTGGCTTCCAACACTCAGTCAGTCACACAATCCTCTACTCCAGGGTGCTCCGGAAATAACCGGGGACCTGATCCTCGTGAAATGAGTAAGTCAGGTATCGCGGGCCCCTGGGAGCGTGGTCTTGACGAGGGGCTGGAGGGGCCTGCCGAGGAGGTGGACCCTGATTATCTCACCTGGGTTGTGGCGGTACATTACGCGGAGAGGCCGGCCGGTTCTGGGGCTGCCGCTGCTGGGCCTGGAACTGAGCCCGTGGAGGCGGATTCCTGTGAGGCTGTGGAGCTGGCCTCACCGGCAGCAGCTCCAACGGCCTGGGGGATTCTATCTGGGCAACAACAGCGGGCTCAGCCCTGCTGACTCTCCGCGCAGGAATCATAGAAGGCAGCGGGTGTGCCTGACTGTCCTGTTGCAGGGCTTCCTCAAGACATTGAGCTTTGTCTGAGAAGTCCCTGAACCCTACGGGGTAATTCTGAGTGATCAAGGAAGGGACCAGCTCGGTCTTGACGTTCCCGATGCACATTGTTAGCAACTGCTCTTGAGTCAATGGCATGTCAAGGGAATACGTGAGACCCTTCCATCGGGCGACGAAATCCGCGACTCGCTCATCAGGCCTCTGCTTGCACTTGAAGAGGTCTGCGATACTCATCTTCCGGGTCGTGGAACTGAACTGGTAGAGGAACTGTCTACGAAGGTCCTCCCAGCTAGTTATTGACCCGACGGGGAGCTGGCTGTACCAGACAAATGCTGGCCCTTCCAGTGTCTGGACAAAGCAGTGAAGCTTAGCGGCCTCCTGCTGCGCCGGAGTCCCCAACATAGGCCCGCACCTCGAGTTGAAATGGGCCAAATGCTGTGGCGGATCTCCAGTCCCGTTGAAGGGGGCGAAAGTGGGGTTCCCGAATCCCGGAGGTGCCGGCATGTCATCCACCCATGCTGGGTATGGCTTTCCGTCCGATGGGATCGCCACTTGCCGAGTCTCCAAGGCTTCCAAGCAGGCGATGAGTGCCGCCATCGGATCGTCCGGACATGGGTTCCAGTCCTGGCGAGGATCTCTAACCACGAGCGCATTGCACGGCCCTTCAATCGGGTCGTCGACCGGGTCGTCGAACTCGGCAGCTCGTGGGATGGCGGGCGGAGCGGCCCTTGGGGCTGCGGGAGGAATCCAAGCAGGGTCTCTCAGGTAGTCACGCCGCTCGGGAGGGTGTGGTGAAACATACCGCGCCCTCTTGCCATAGGCAATGGCCTCTCCCCTGTCGGCGAACATGGAGTAATCACGGTTGCCCGGGAGAGTCTCATCGAGGAGTGGTTGTTCATGTCCCTGCTGTCCTGGCCTAGGATCACCGTAGTCAGGCCGCTGCTCTGCAGCGCGCTCGGCGAGGAGCTGGTCAACTAGCTTCTTCTGCTCTGCGAACTGTTGACGTAGCATAGCCTTCTCGGGATCCTCATCCGCCCTCTGCATGGAGGCAGATGGGTCGGCGGGATTTACAGCCCCGCCGTGCTCTTTACCTTTGCTGACGTTTCGGCTCAACGTCAGTGCTTCAGTGGGTGTGGGGAGACCCAGGAGGTTCCTCTGGTGACGAGTAACTCTCACCGATGGATCCAACAACGTCTTGTCTTCGGGGGGAGAGCCCCCGTCGAGAAGTTCCTAGCCGTTCCCCTCTCCTAACAGGTCAGCCATATTGACCGTTTCCATCCCTGGGGATGTACCCTCAGGGCCACCCAGTGAATCGGGCTGTCGGCGAATCGCACTGAAGCATAGGGCAGCGTACTTCCCCCATCCACGGATATACACGTGGGGGGTGGCTCCCTCGATAACCTTGCGGAGTACTTGAAAACACTCAACGCATCGTTGTTCGAGGGCCTCGTGGTGCTCAAATGACCCGGGGTGCCGAACCGCGGGGAGCGTGGCCAGGTCAATTTGACGGCACTGCTCACCAATATCCTCCTGGTGCACTTGACTCCCGGGATATGGAATTTGTAGGCAGTGAATACGGGAGTGAGTCTCCCATAGAGTTCGGCGGAAGCATTCGAACTCATCAGGGGTGAGTGATTCGGGTGCATCAAAGTCCGGTCCTGCGACTGGAAAAAACTTCTCAGGGAAGTGGCCCTCTGCAAGGAAGGTCCAGAAGCTCCATGATTCAAACTCGGGACCCAGGTCTCCTTGGTCCTCTTCAACGACTGGGAATGGACGGGGAACCGACAGTGGTGCCGAGGCGGGCCGCCGGGCCGACGGGCTGGCCGGCGGTGAATACGGCGAGCAGGCCGATTGGCCTCCATATCCCGGGCCGCCCTATGAGGGTGGCGGTGCCCCAGCTACCACATCACGATAGGACGGGCCGGCGAGCGAACATCCTGCCATAGAGTCGGTGCTCGCCGAGGGTGCACTAGATCGTGGTTCGACCGTCGGTCCCCAGAAAAAGTCTCTGGCTTCTCCGATCGAGGCAGAAGGCGCTTCCAGAGGGGCCGGTACCAACCGCAAGCTTGATCCTTGGGGGTCTACCAGGCCCTCGCTACTCCGGATATACCTTCGGAGAGAAGCGGGGATCATATCGATCTCGCTCTCGGGAAGTACGTGTAGAGACCCGAAGCCTGACTTACATGGACATTACATTACATTTGCGGAATACTTAGTACATAACAAAAACACACACACAAGGATCGTAATAGTTTAGTGTCTTTGGAAACTCGGAATAAAATCTTCTAATCGTGGTGAAAGATCTTCAACATCTCCCATAAAGATCTTCTTGTTTTTTTTACCTAAAACCTTTCTTTATATCCTGGGGAAAAGAAAACATAAAAGGGTGAGCTCAAATGCTCAGTAAGGGTAAACAAAAGAAATATCAATCACATCATATACATAAGAACATAGCTTTTGGAAATCTTAACCTGCAAAAGAGCTCATAATATCATAACATGGGATAAATCATAGAAGTGAAAATGAGATCACCATAATCATAACATGAAACTTGAAACTTTGTGGCATGCACACATAATCATGAAAAATCATTTCTTGTTAGTCATGACTCATTTCCAAGACTATCTTAGTGGACAAAGTCCCTTTCTGAATCGAGTAACCCTCGTTTCAGTCCTGTTTCACTGAACCAGTATAACCTACCGTTCCAGCCCTGTCTATCTCATGAGATATAAAATCTTTACCCAATGCATTGGAGGGAGATATAGGTCCCACCCATCTTATAATGAATCCTTTCTTATGTGTGCCACATAATCATAAAACATACATCATCGCATAACACATGTAACAAAAATGGGATTCTTGAAACATCATGACATCATAAATCAATTCATATAAGATAAAGGAATTCATAAACATAATTCCATCACAACATAGTCAAATCAATGTAATAATAGGGATAAAAACAGAACCCTTTATTATCTTAGATGGAAAATAATTTTGATAAAACACTAGAACTCCATTCTTGAGGAAAATATCCTTTCTTCTTCAAAAACATTTTTTTTCTTTCATAACATGTCATAAAACATTAAAATAAAAGAAGTTGATTAAAAATAAACTTGAAAACTTATAGAGGAAGATTCTTGGAAATACTGTTTTAAAAATCCATTCTTGCCGTATAAGTTAAAAAAACATTCTTCTCGTACTTTTTTCGGAAAAGTCAAAAAAAGTACCTCGTACGAAAAACGACAAAAGATTCTTTTCATATCTTTTACTAAAAACTCACCAAAGGGTAAAATAGGTTTTAAACAATTGTAGGTGGATGGAAATAATATTACATATTAAGGAAACATGGATGTGGATGATAAAATACACCCCAGTAAATACTTACGAATAAACAATCTCGGATAAAAATGAGATTGTGATATTTCCCTTACCTTAGGTCCGATTTGCTTCGTATGTGTCTGAACCTCCTGTATAATGATTTAAATAATGTCATTGACTTATTACAGAATCATATTCATTTTTATGATATCATATATGGTTCACTTATGACATTATATTACCCGTTCTTTTGTAAATTCCATGTTAAAGAAGCGTTTTGGGTAAAATCGTTTCATTTATCGTAGGTGTTTTGACTTGTTGTTCTTGACATAATTATTACTTATATCATGATTTACTCACTTCCAGAATATAAAATATGATTTATATATCATATATATTCAGTATATATATATATATAATAGGTAGATAAATAAAATGAAAAACACCATTCATGGAGACGGTAGTCCGTACGTACGCATGAACGCTGTTTTACTTTCCTTATTGTCTTGAAATGGAAGTGAGTAGATGACATACATATATATATATATACATAAATCCAGTATCTTTATAATGTCATATATTTCATTATTATTTCTTATATATACTTTATAATCATTCTTAAATTGTTAACATAGAGAATGAATCTCATCGCGTCGTGGAGACGGTAGTCCGTACGTACGCACGAGCGATGATATCATTTCTATAAATATTGAATTGAATTGGAGTGGATTATACAATATATCAGAATCAATATGATGTTGTAATAACTATGTATAGTTATTCTTTACACCATTATACCCATCCATGTATGGTGGTGGTGGAAAATAGATTACACCACGGCGTGGAGACGGTATTCCGTACGTACGCACGCGCGGTGATTTCTTTTTCCGTAGGATGGATAGATGGTGAAATAGGGTTGTTTCATACTTATAATAACATATCAGTATATGAGTGATACTGATGTCATTACTTCATAATGAAACAACCTAAGAAGAATAAGTGGAAGAAGAAATAAAGATGAAAGAATTGGTAACGGTAATTACCTCTTCTTTGAAGTGCCTCTTTGAGACCTCCTATTAGGGCACTAAAATTGGTCTTTGAGGAAGACCAGAACCTCTAGGATGTTTCTAGGGAAGTGGAGAAGAGATTTTGGCAGGGGTTGGCCGAGCTTGAGTGCTCAAATTGGTGTGAGGAGGAGGGGGAGGAGGTGTCCTTTTATAGGGGAGGAGAGGGGCACCTTAGGAATTCTTAAAAATATTAATTTATAATAAATCTAACCCCACTTAAAAACCTCCAAAAATGACTCATATTCGAAGCTTAGATGAGATAGGGTTGTAATCTCATCAACCAATCAAATTTAGACATGTTTGGATCTTATTTTCAACCTTATCAATTAGATTTAACTCTAAGTTAAATAATTTAACTTTTACCATGTCTTTTTGTTTTCTTTCACTATATGGTTAATAAACTTACTATAACATGCCAAACGAACCCCAAATTGTTTATTATTAATATATATATCCTTATCTAAGTCATTTGTCCGAACCTTAGATTTTTAGGAATAAAATAACAATTAATAATATAATATTTGTTTTAAAAACTATTTTGTGTCAATTTTGACACTATTTGATATATGATTTTTGTGAAAGTCATAACAGAATTAAATGTTCGAACCAGGTTGATTAAATCAACATTAATATATCATAGTAACCTAGAAAATTAGTTTAATTCATAAAAAATCTCAAATTACATTTATTTTGGTGTTTATAACATCAATTATGTCAATATTTCATTAATAAGATATTTACTGCATCATCGTTGTGTCATCAATAAATTAATTTATTTAAAGTCTAAAAATTATAAATAAATTATCATTATGTAGTAAATCTTTTTAGCTTTATAATGAATATTTATGGTCGAATTTATCTTATGAATAACCCCATATTAAAAATGTTTTAGTAAATAAACTTTGATTTTAACTCTTTTAACTCTTCTTTGAATTAAATAATAATAAATGTCCTAATCTAATCCAAGTGGGCCTAAATGGTCATATTTTATTCCTAAGTTTGTTTTTGGTCGAATTACACTTGTCCAATAGAATTAGGACATGTGTTAGGGTAATAGTAATATCATATTTACCCTTAGTTACCCTATTTACTATTAACCGCAGTAAAAAAAGTAAAAAGTTACTATTCACCAAAAAATTATTTTCATCTCATTGAACCACATTTTAGTCCTTGATATTAACCGTGTCTCTCGGATTTTCAAAATTCCATTCACAGAAGCGGAAAAATTAAGTTTTATGAAAAATTCAGTTTTTTTAACTACCACTTAGTAGTTTCACTATTCATCAAAAAATTGATGTTTTTCAGAACAATGCCAAAATTTCATCCTAAGCTATATTTCATATTCCGAATTCAAAAATGAAATCTATTTTACCAAATTCATAACATAGAAGTTGCATTAATTAATTTTATAATTAAATCCTGCTGTTAAAATAAATAGCATGTTTTTAGGAAACAATATATATCAAAAGATTGACACTTGATTATGTCTGGTTTAAATGTGAAATTACAACCAATGACCAACATTGTATTAAATTGTAAAAATATATTCTAAATATACTTTAAAACCACTCAAATTAATAATTTATCACTATTAATTATTTCGATTAAAAAAGTTGTTTTTAATTATAATTTAGTAATTTTCACTATTCATCAGAATATGAAAGTTATCCGAAAAGTACCAAAATTTCACCTTAGGCTAAATTCGATACTCCGAATCCAAGAATGAAGTTCATTTTGAAAAATAAGATTTACAGAATTTTAAAAAGTGGTTATTACTATTCATAACGGCTAGTTTTAATAATATTTTAATAGCATATCGTTGTTTAGTGAAACTCGGTATTGCGTATTACACACGCTATCGAGGAAGGTCGCGATTGCGTGTAATGCAAGGCAAGTCAAGGATGCGTGTTGTGAAAGCTCCTTTTGGTGTAGCGTACAACACAAGAAATTAATAAAATTAAAAAGAATATTTTTTTATAAAATCTTGGGCTGTTACATTCTACCCCCCTTAAAATGAATTTCGCCCTCGAAATTCGTCGGGGTTATAAATGGGTTAATATTCAAAAGATTCTTTAATAGAAACCCACATCGTAAAAAGGAATATCAAAACCAATCTTTAAAAACAAAAGTATGAAACGTAATGGTTACCCAAATAAACTAATCATTGGGTTTCCACATAGGTGAAAATATGGATATGGAAGAGAAATCTAACCATCACGTTCTGATGGAGAGTGGTAGAGAACATGGCTATGGAAAAGCCAGTAATCACAAATCCATAAATTTGTGACGATCTCAGGTACCATCTGATTAATCAGGTATAAGAGAACTAGGACAACATTTTTGGTTTCCAAGATCATTTCCCTAAAGTTAAAGAATTTGAATTAGAATAAATACTTACTTTATTTTGGTACAATCTCACTGTTGTTCATGCCTTGAACAATTTCCACTTCATCTCTTAAATAAATGAAGTTGAATTTGTTATTCGTGAAGTGTTAGCAGATTATGTGATAGAATGACGGGTCATTCCATCTGTCTCAAACAAAAGGTTAGCAAAAATTATATACATAAGTCGATCTATAGTGAGAGTAATCACATATGGTTCCTAAAATGGACTTATACTTCATATATCATACTGCTTAATATAATAAAACTAGTTTCTAATAAACAAGGACTTCCTGTAGGCCAGTGGTAGGCGATAAAGGCCAGTCGCACTTCGGTTGTGGGTTCGATTCCTACAGCCTTGTCCGAAGCGATGGGCTGTTGCCCGTCCTGCATGTTGTCCTTTTTCTAAAACTACGTTACTATAACATCCCATCAATAATATCGAAAATCTTCTATCCTTAAACAATACTAACTTATGTCCAACATAATCCAGTCTAATCTTTAGGCTTATACATAATACTGCAGTCCACTCTCATAACATAGTGACAACGATTACCAGAGATTTAATACCATCATTGATCCCCATATATCATAAGATATGTTTTGTTGGTCACATTCTAAACATTCAAAGTCCTTAATCATGTATTCTCTTGAATACCTTAGTGAAAACATGAATGCAGTTAAAAGTTAACACTTTCCACATACCAAAATCCTCAAAATTCTATATACTCAATCCATGATATCACTTAGTCCTTATATCAATCATGAGCTCATGAATACTATTAAACATTTCATTTTCTCATCTTCATTATGCGCATATCATCTTATTTCCAAAAAAAATATCTCAATCACATTGAATAACACATCAATAAATATTGCAATACTCAATGATACAACATTATTTTGGAATCCCATTACATAAACGCTTAATCATTCCACCACATCGTTATCATATTCAACATCGCCAATAGTGATCGCATGTGACTTCCCTTTGTCCTTTGCCTTCAGTGGTTGCTCATGTTGATCATCACTAACCCTTGGATTAGGGCAATTATTAGCATAATGCCCCATTTCCTTGCACTTGAATCATTGAAGTGTTGGTGGTGCGTTCTCTGCAGTGTTTGCTTTATTCACATCATTAGAAACCCTTTTTCCATTACTTCGACACTCAGCTGCTCGATGACCTTCTTTTCCACACATAAAAAATTTTCTAGTTCCTTTAAGACAATCTCCACCATGCTTCTTTCCACACTTTGTGCATAAGGAAACATTCATCTTCTTTTCACCATTATTCTGAGATTTCTCCTTGAACTCCATCTTTCGTTTCTTGTCAAAACCATGAGATGGATATGTAACACCAACTTCCATTTCTACCTTGATAGCACAATGCACAATTTCTTCATAGCTACTGAAGACTCTTATAGCTAATGCCCTTCGAAGACTTGGTTTTAAGCCACTGAAAAATCGATCAACTTTACTTTCAGGTTGGATGATAATGCCAGATGCATACCTTGCAAGTCTTGTAAAATTCGCTTCGTATATACCAACAGATTCATCATCCTTCTGCTTCAGCTCAATAAACTCCTTTTCAGTCTTTGTTCGAAGAATACGAGGGAAGTACTTACTGAAAAACAAGTTCTTGAACTCGTCCCATTCCATGGACTCAATTTCATCCCTTGGCCTCATATTCTTGATAAGATTCCACCATTGATCAGCTTCACCTTCCAAACGATATACTTCTAAGATGACTTTATCATGTTCAGTACATTGAAGAACTGAAAATATCTTTTCAGTGGTACTGATCCATTGTTCAGCAACAAGTGGATCGGAAGTCCCACTGAAAGAAGGTGGACATTGCCTCATGAAGGACTCAATAGAATATTGTTCCCTTCTCTGCTCATTTGGAAGTCCAGAATGATTCATAGCTTGTGTAAGTATAGCAATAATATTTTGCACTCCATCTCCCATAACATTTGTTTGTTCAGGAGGGCAATCATTGCATTGTCCATTGCATTGATCAACACGGTTCCTTCGGGTTCCAGCCATCGTCTAAAACCCAAAAAGAATAGTGTGAGAGGCAAAAATCATGCTAGGGAAAACAACATAATAAAGGGGGAGTACCTTCAATATCCAACATCTTAGGTTTAATTCTATGATCATTAGCGTAATTCTATTACTATAACCTATACGTATACTTATCCCTAGGGACATCCCTAGACATACCTTAGAAATATCTCTAGGGGTCTCACTAACGTTTTCGCATCCTAGTTTCCAAAGGTTGACTAAACCTTTCCTCTGATACCAACTGTAGAGACCCGAAGCCTGACTTACATGGACATTACATTACATTTGCGGAATACTTAGTACATAACAAAAACACACACACAAGGATCGTAATAGTTTAGTGTCTTTGGAAACTCGGAATAAAATCTTCTAATCGTGGTGAAAGATCTTCAACATCTCCCATAATGATCTTCTTGTTTTTTTTACCTAAAACCTTTCTTTATATCCTGGGGAAAAGAAAACATAAAAGGGTGAGCTCAAATGCTCAGTAAGGGTAAACAAAAGAAATATCAATCACATCATATACATAAGAACATAGCTTTTGGAAATCTTAACCTGCAAAAGAGCTCATAATATCATAACATGGGATAAATCATAGAAGTGAAAATGAGATCACCATAATCATAACATGAAACTTGAAACTTTGTGGCATGCACACATAATCAGGAAAAATCATTTCTTGTTAGTCATGACTCATTTCCAAGACTATCTTAGTGGACAAAGTCCCTTTCTGAATCGAGTAACCCTCGTTTCAGTCCTGTTTCACTGAACCAGTATAACCTACCGTTCCAGCCCTGTCTATCTCATGAGATATAAAATCTTTACCCAATGCATTGGAGGGAGATATAGGTCCCACCGATCTTATAATGAATCCTTTCTTATGTGTGCCACATAATCATAAGACATACATCATCACATAACACATGTAACAAAAATGGGATTCTTGAAACATCATGACATCATAAATCAATTCATATAAGATAAAGGAATTCATAAACATAATTCCATCACAACATAGTCAAATCAATGTAATAATAGGGATAAAAACAGAACCCTTTATTATCTTAGATGGAAAATAATTTTGATAAAACACTTGAACTCCATTCTTGAGGAAAATATCCTTTCTTCTTCAAAAACATTTTTTTTCTTTCATAACATGTCATAAAAAGTTAAAATAAAAGAAGTTGATTAAAAATAAACTTGAAAACTTATAGAGGAAGATTCTTGGAAATACTGTTTTAAAAATCCATTCTTGCCGTATAAGTTAAAAAAACATTCTTCTCGTACTTTTGTCGGAAAAGTCAAAAAAAGTACCTCGTACGAAAAACGACAAAAGATTCTTTTCATATCTTTTACTAAAAACTCACCAAAGGGTAAAATAGGTTTTAAACAATTGTAGGTGGATGGAAATAATATTACATATTAAGGAAACATGGATGTGGATGATAAAATACACCCCAGTAAATACTTACGAATAAACAATCTCGGATAAAAATGAGATTGTGATATTTCCCTTACCTTAGGTCCGATTTGCTTCGTATGTGTCCGAACCTCCTGTATAATGATTTAAATAATGTCATTGACTTATTACAGAATCATATTCATTTTTATGATATCATATATGGTTCACTTATGACATTATATTACCGGTTCTTTTGTAAATTCCATGTTAAAGAAGCGTTTTGGGTAAAATCGTTTCATTTATCGTAGGTGTTTTGACTTGTTGTTCTTGACATCATTATTACTTATATCATGATTTACTCACTTCCAGAATATAAAATATGATTTATATATAATATATATTCAGTATATATATATATATAATAGGTAGATAAATAAAATGAAAAACACCGTTCATGGAGACGGTAGTCCGTACGTACGCATGAACGCTGTTTTACTTTCCTTATTGTCTTGAAATGGAAGTGAGTAGATGAAATACATATATATATATACATAAATCCAGTAGCTTTATAATGTCATATATTTCATTATTATTTCTTATATATACTTTATAATCATTCTTAAATTGTTAACATGGATAATGAATCTCATCGCGTCGTGGAGACGGTAGTCCGTACGTACGCACGAGCGATGATATCATTTCTATAAATATTGAATTGAATTGGAGTGGATTATACAATATATCAGAATCAATATGATGTTGTAATAACTATGTATAGTTATTCTTTACACCATTATACCCATCCATGTAAGGTGGTGGTGGAAAATAGATTACACCACGGCGTGGAGACGGTATTCCGTACGTACGCACGCGCGGTGATTTCTTTTTCCGTAGGATGGATAGATGGTGAAATAGGGTTGTTTCATACTTATAATAACATATCAGTATATGAGTGATACTTATGTTATTACTTCATAATGAAACAACCTAAGAAGAAGAAGTGGAAGAAGAAATAAAGATGAAAGAATTGGTAACGGTAATTACCTCTTCTTTGAAGTGCCTCTTTGAGACCTCCTATTAGGGCACTAAAATTGGTCTTTGAGGAAGACCATAACCTATAGGATGTTGCTAGGGAAGTGGAGAAGAGATTTTGGCAGGGGTTGGCCGAGCTTGAGTGCTCAAATTGGTGTGAGGAGGAGGGGGAGGAGGTGTCCTTTTATAGGGGAGGAGAGGGGCACCTTAGGAATTCTTAAAAATATTAATTTATAATAAATCTAACCCCACTTAAAAAACTCCAAAAATGACTCATATTCGAAGCTTAGATGAGATAGGGTTGTAATCCCATCAACCAATCAAATTTAGACATGTTTGGATCTTATTTTAAACCTTATCAATTAGATTTAACTCTAAGTTAAATAATTTAACTTTTACCATGTCTTTTTGTTTTCTTTCACTATATGGTTAATAAACTTACTATAACATGCCAAAAGAACCCCAAATTGTTTATTATTAATATATATATCCTTATCTAAGTCATTTGGCTGAACCTTATATTTTTAGGAAAAAAATAACAATTAATAATATAATATTTGTTTTAAAAACTATTTTGTGTCAATTTTGACACTATTTGATATATGATTTTTGTGAAAGTCATAACAGAATTAAATGTTCGAACCAAGTTGATTAAATCAACACTAATATATCATAGTAACCTAGAAAATTAGTGTAATTCATAAAAAAACTCAAATTACATTTATTTTGGTGTTTATAACATCAATTATGTCAATATTTCATTAATAATATATTTACTGCATCATCGTTGTGTCATCAATAAATTAATTTATTTAAAGTCTAAAAATTATAAATAAATTATAATTATGTAGTAAATCCTTTTATCTTTCTAATGAATATTTATGGTCGAATTTATCTTATTTATAACCCCATATTAAAAATGTTTTAGTAAATAAACTTTGATTTTAACTCTTTTAACTCTTCTTTGAATTAAATAATAATAAATGTCCTAATCTAATCAATGTGGGCCTAAATGGTCATATTGTATTCCTAAGTTTGTTTTTGGTCGAATTACATTTGTCCAATAGAATTAGGACATGTGTTAGGGTAATAGTAATATCATATTTACCCTTAGTTACCCTATTTACTATTAACCGCGGTAAAAAAAGTAAAAAGTTACTATTCACCAAAAAATTATTTTCATCTCATTGAACCACATTTTAGTCCTTGATATTAACCGTGTCTCTCGGATTTTCGAAATTCCATTCACAGAAGCGGCAAAATTAAGTTTTATGAAAAATTCAGTTTTTTTAACTACCACTTAGTAGTTTCACTATTCATAAAAAAATTGATGTTTTTCAGAACAATGCCAAAATTTCATCCTAAGCTATATTTCATATTCCGAATTCAAAAATGAAATCTATTTTACCAAATTCATAACATAGAAGTTGCATTAATTAATTTTATAATTAAATCCTGCTGTTAAAATAAATAGCGTGTTTTTAGGAAACAATATATTTCAAAAGATTGACGCTTGATTATGTCTGGTTTAAATGTGAAATTACAACCAATGACCAACATTGTATTAAATTGTAAAAATATATTCTAAATATACTTTAAAACCACTCAAATTAATAATTTATAACTATTAATTATTTCGATTAAAAAAGTTGTTTTTAATTATAATTTAGTAATTTTCACTATTCATCAGAATATGAAAGTTATCCGAAAAGTACCAAAATTTCACCTTAGGCTAAATTCGATACTCCGAATCCAAGAATGAAGTTCATTTTGAAAAATAAGATTTACAGAATTTTAAAAAGTGGTTATTACTATTCATAACGGCTAGTTTTAATAATATTTTAATAGCATATCGTTGTTTAGTGAAACTCGGTATTGCGTATTACACACGCTATCGAGGAAGGTCGCGATTGCGTGTAATGCAAGGCAAGTCAAGGATGCGTGTTGTGAAAGATCCTTTTGGTGTAGCGTACAACACAAGACATTAATAAAATTAAAAAGAATATTTTTTTATAAAATCTTGGGCTGTTACATTCTACCCCCCTTAAAATGAATTTCGCCCTCGAAATTCGTCGGGGTTATAAATGGTTTAATATTCGAAAGTTTCTTTAATAGAAACCCACATCGTAAAAAGGAATATCAAAACCAATCTTTAAAAACAAAAGTATGAAACGTAATGGTTACCCAAAAAAACTAATCATTGGGTTTCCACATAGGTGAAAATATGGATATGGAAGAGAAATCTAACCATCATGTTCTGATGGAGAGTGGTAGAGAACATGGCTATGGAAAAGCCAGTAATCACAAATCCATAAATTTGTGACGATCTAAGGTACCATCTGATTCATCAGGTATAAGAGAACTAGGACAACATTTTTGGTTTCCAAGATCATTTCCCTAAAGTTAAAGAATATGAATTAGAATAAATACTTACTTTATTTTGGTACAATCTCACTGTTGTTCGTGCCTTGAACAATTTCTACTTCATCTCTTAAATAAATGAAGTTGAATTTGTTATTCGTGAAGTGTTAGCAGATTATGTGATAGAATGACGGGTCATTCCATCTGTCTCAAACAAAAGGTTAGCAAAAATTATATACATAAGTCGATCTATAGTGAGAGTAATCACATATGGTTCCTAAAATGGACTTATACTTCATATATCATACTTATTAATATAATAAAACTAGTTTCTAATAAACAAAGACTTCCTGTAGGCCAGTGGTAGGCGATAAAGGCCAGTCGCACTTCGGTTGTGGGTTCGATTCCTACAGCCTTGTCCGAAGCGATGGGCTGTTGCCCGTCCTGCAGGTTGTCCTTTTTCTAAAACTACGTTACTATAACATCCCATCAATAATATCGAAAATCTTCTATCCTTAAACAATACTAACTTATGTCCAACATAATCCAGTCTAATCTTTAGGCTTATACATAATAATGCAGTCCACTCTCATAACATAGTGACAACGATTACCAGAGATTTAATACCATCGTTGATCCCCATATATCATAAGATATGTTTTGTTGGTCACATTCTAAACATTCAAAGTCCTTAATCATGTATTCTCTTGAATACCTTAGCGAAAACATGAATGCAGTTAAAAGTTAACACTTTCCACATACCAAAATCCTCAAAATTCTATATACTCAATCCATGATATCACTTAGTCCTTATATCAATCATGAGCTCATGAATACTATTAAACATTTCATTTTCTCGTCTTCATTATGCGCATATCATCTTATTTCCAAAAAAAAATTTCTCAATCACTTTGAATACCACATCAATAAATATTGCAATACTCAATGATACAACATTATTTTGGAATCCCATTACATAAACGCTTAATCATTCCACCACATCGTTATCATATTCAACATCGCCAATAGTGATCGCATGTGACTTCCCTTTGTCCTTTGCCTTCAGTGGTTGCTCATGTTGATCATCACTAACCCTTGGATTAGGGCAATTATTAGCATAATGCCCCATTTCCTTGCACTTGAAGCATTGAAGTGTTGGTGGTGCGTTCTCTTTAGTGTTTGCTTTATTCACATCATTAGAAACCCTTTTTCCATTACTTCGACACTCAGCTGCTCGATGACCTTCTTTTCCACACATAAAACATTTTCTAGTTCCTTTAAGACAATCTCCACCATGCTTCTTTCCACACTTTGTGCATAAGGAAACATTCATCTTCTTTTCACCATTATTCTGAGATTTCTCCTTGAACTCCATCTTTCGTTTCTTGTCAAAACCATGAGATGGATATGTAACACCAACTTCCATTTCTACCTTGATAGCACAATGCAAAATTTCTTCATAGCTACTGAAGTCTCTTATAGCTAATGCCCTTCGAAGACTTGGTTTTAAGCCACTGAAAAATCGATCAACTTTACTTTCAGGTTGGATGATAATGCCAGATGCATACCTTGGAAGTCTTGTAAAATTCGCTTCGTATATACCAACAGATTCATCATCCTTCTGCTTCAGCTCAATAAACTCCTTTTCCATCTTTGTTCGAAGAATACGAGGGAAGTACTTACTGAAAAACAAGTTCTTGAACTCGTCCCATTCCATGGACTCAATTTCATCCCTTGGCCTCGTATTCTTGATAAGATTCCACCATTGATCAGCTTCACCTTCCAAACGATATACTGCTAAGATGACTTTATCATGTTCAGAACATTGAAGAACTGAAAATATCTTTTCAGTGGTACTGATCCATTGTTCAGCAACAAGTGGATCGGAAGTCCCACTGAAAGAAGGTGGACATTGCCTCATGAAGGACTCAATAGAATATTGTTCCCTTCTCTGCTCATTTGGAAGTCCAGAATGATTCATAGCTTGTGTAAGTATAGCAATAAGATTTTGCACTCCATCTCCCATAACATTTGTTTGTTCAGGAGGGCAACCATTTCATTGTCCATTGCATTGATCAACACGGTTCCTTCGGGTTCCAGCCATCGTCTAAAACCCAAAAAGAATAGTGTGAGAGGCAAAAATCATGCTAGGGAAAACAACATAATAAAGGGGGAGTACCTTCAATATCCAACATCTTAGGTTTAATTCTATGATCATTAGTGTAATTCTATTACTATAACCTATACGTATACTTATCCCTAGGGACATCCCTAGACATACCTTAGAAATATCTCTAGGGGTCTCACTAACGTTTTCGCATCCTAGTTTCCAAAGGTTGACTAAACCTTTCCTCTGATACCAACTGTAGAGACCCGAAGCCTGACTTACATGGACATTACATTACATTTGCGGAATACTTAGTACATAACAAAAACACACACACAAGGATCGTAATAGTTTAGTGTCTTTGGAAACTCGGAATAAAATCTTCTAATCGTGGTGAAAGATCTTCAACATCTCCCATAATGATCTTCTTGTTTTTTTACCTAAAACCTTTCTTTATATCCTGGGGAAAAGAAAACATAAAAGGGTGAGCTCAAATGCTCAGTAAGGGTAAACAAAAGAAATATCAATCACATCATATACATAAGAACGTAGCTTTTGGAAATCTTAACCTGCAAAAGAGCTCATAATATCATAACATGGGATAAATCATAGAAGTGAAAATGAGATCACCATAATCATAACATGAAACTTGAAACTTTTTGGCATGCACACATAATCATGAAAAATCATTTCTTGTTAGTCATGACTCATTGCCAAGACTATCTTAGTGGACAAAGTCCCTTTCTGAATCGAGTAACGCTCGTTTCAGTCCTGTTTCACTGAACCAGTATAACCTACCGTTCCAGCCCTGTCTATCTCATGAGATATAAAATCTTTACCCAATGCATTGGAGGGAGATATAGGTCCCACCCATCTTATAATGAATCCTTTCTAATGTGTTCCACATAATCATAAAACATACATCATCGCATAACACATGTAACAAAAATGGGATTCTTGAAACATCATGACATCATAAATCAATTCATATAAGATAAAGGAATTCATAAACATAATTCCATCACAACATAGTCAAATCAATGTAATAATAGGGATAAAAACAGAACCCTTTATTATCTTTGATGGAAAATAATTTTGATAAAACACTTGAACTCCATTCTTGAGGAAAATATCGTTTCTTCTTCAAAAACATTTTTTTTCTTTCATAACATGTCATAAAACTTTAAAATAAAAGAAGTTGATTAAAAATAAACTTGAAAACTTATAGAGGAATATTCTTGGAAATACTATTTTAAAAATCCATTCTTGCAGTATAAGTTAAAAAAACATTCTTCTCGTACTTTTGTCGGAAAAGTCAAAAAAAGTACCTCGTACGAAAAACGACAAAAGATTCTTTTCATATCTTTTACTAAAAACTCACCAAAGGGTAAAATAGGTTTTAAACAATTGTAGGTGGATGGAAATAATATTACATATTAAGGAAACATGGATGTGGATGATAAAATACACCCCAGTAAATACTTACGAATAAACAATCTCGGATAAAAATGAGATTGTGATATTTCCCTTACCTTAGGTCCGATTTGCTTCGTATGTGTCCGAACCTCCTGTATAATGATTTAAATAATGTCATTGACTTATTACAGAATCATATTCATTTTTATGATATCATATATGGTTCACTTATGACATTATATTACCCGTTCTTTTGTAAATTCCATGTTAAAGAAGCGTTTTGGGTAAAATCATTTCATTTATCGTAGGTGTTTTGACTTGTTGTTCTTGACATAATTATTACTTATATCATGATTTACTCACTTCCAGAATATAAAATATGATTTATATATCATATATATTCATTATATATATATATATAATAGGTAGATAAATAAAATGAAAAACACCGTTCATGGAGACGGTAGTCCGTACGTACGCATGAACGCTGTTTTACTTTCCTTATTGTCTTGAAATGGAAGTGAGTAGATGACATACATATATATATATATACATAAATCCAGTAGCTTTATAATGTCATATATTTCATTATTATTTCTTATATATACTTTATAATCATTCTTAAATTGTTAACATGGAGAATGAATCTCATCGCGTCGTGGAGACGGTAGTCCGTACGTACGCACGAGCGATGATATCATTTCTATAAATATTGAATTGAATTGGAGTGGATTATACAATATATCAGAATCAATATGATGTTGTAATAACTATGTATAGTTATTCTTTACACCATTATACCCATCCATGTAAGGTGGTGGTGGAAAATAGATTACACCACGGCGTGGAGACGGTATTCCGTACGTACGCACGCGCGGTGATTTCTTTTTCCGTAGGATGGATAGATGGTGAAATAGGGTTGTTTCATACTTATAATAACATATCAGTATATGAGTGATACTGATGTTATTACTTCATAATGAAACAACCTAAGAAGAAGAAGTGGAAGAAGAAATAAAGATGAAAGAATTGGTAACGGTAATTACCTCTTCTTTGAAGTGCCTCTTTGAGACCTCCTATTAGGGCACTAAAATTGGTCTTTTAGGAAGACCAGAACCTCTAGGATGTTGCTAGGGAAGTGGAGAAGAGATTTTGGCAGGGGTTGGCCGAGCTTGAGTGCTCAAATTGGTGTGAGGAGGAGGGGGAGGAGGTGTCCTTTTATAGGGGAGGAGAGGGGCACCTTAGGAATTCTTAAAAATATTAATTTATAATAAATCTAACCCCACTTAAGAACCTCCAAAAATGACTCATATTCGAAGCTTAGATGAGATAGGGTTGTAATCTCATCAACCAATCAAATTTAGACATGTTTGGATCTTATTTTAAACCTTATCAATTAGATTTAACTCTAAGTTAAATAATTTAACTTTTACCATGTCTTTTTGTTTTCTTTCACTATATGGTTAATAAACTTACTATAACATGCCAAACGAATCCCAAATTGTTTATTATTAATATATATATCCTTATCTATGTCATTTGGCCGAACCTTAGATTTTTAGGAATAAAATAACAATTAATAATATAATATTTGATTTAAAAACTATTTTGTGTCAATTTTGACACTATTTGATATATGATTTTTGTGAAAGTCATAACAGAATTAAATGTTCGAACCAAGTTGATTAAATCAACATTAATATATCATAGTAACCTAGAAAAGTAGTGTAATTCATAAAAAATCTCAAATTACATTTATTTTGGTGTTTATAACATCAATTATGTCAATATTTCATTAATAAGATATTTACTGCATCATCGTTGTGTCTTCAATAAATTAATTTATTTAAAGTCTAAAAATTATAAATAAATTATCCTTATGTATTAAATATTTTTAGCTTTCTAATGAATATTTATGGTCGAATTTATCTTATGTATAACCCCATATTTAAAATGTTTTAGTAAATAAACTTTGATTTTAACTCTTTTAACTCTTCTTTGAATTAAATAATAATAAATGTCCTAATCTAATCCAAGTGGGCCTAAATGGTCATATTTTATTCCTAAGTTTGTTTTTGGTCGAATTACACTTGTCCAATAGAATTAGGACATGTGTTAGGGTAATAGTAATATCATATTTACCCTTAGTTACCCTATTTACTATTAACCGCGGTAAAAAAAGTAAAAAGTTACTATTCACCAAAAAATTATTTTCATCTAATTGAACCACATTTTAGTCCTTGATATTAACCGTGTCTCTCGGATTTTCTAAATTCCATTCACAAAAGCGGCAAAATTAAGTTTTATGAAAAATTCAGTTTTTTTAACTACCACTTAGTAGTTTCACTATTCATCAAAAAATTGATGTTTTTCAGAACAATGCCAAAATTTCATCCTAAGCTATATTTCATATTCCGAATTCAAAAATGAAATCTATTTTACCAAATTCATAACATAGAAGTTGCATTAATTAATTTTATAATTAAATCCTGTTGTTAAAATAAATAGCGTGTTTTTAGGAAACAATATATATCAAAAGATTGACACTTGATTATGTCTGGTTTAAATGTGAAATTACAACCAATGACCAACATTGTATTAAATTGTAAAAATATATTCTAAATATACTTTAAAACCACTCAAATTAATAATTTATCACTATTAATTATTTCGATTAAAAAAGTTGTTTTTAATTATAATTTAGTAATTTTCACTATTCATCAGAATATGAAAGTTATCCGAAAAGTACCAAAATTTCACCTTAGGCTAAATTCGATACTCCGAATCCAAGAATGAAGTTCATTTTGAAAAATAAGATTTACAGAATTTTAAAAAGTGGTTATTACTATTCATAACGGCTAGTTTTAATAATATTTTAATTGCATATCGTTGTTTAGTGAAACTCGGTATTGCGTATTACACACGCTATCGAGGAAGGTCGCGATTGCGTGTAATGCAAGGCAAGTCAAGGATGCGTGTTGTGAAAGCTCCTTTTGGTGTAGCGTACAACACAAGACATTAATAAAATTAAAAAGAATATTTTTTTATAAAATCTTGGGCTGTTACAGTACGAGGCTGACGAGCCGCAATCCTACCCCTGCCCCTGACTGGCGGGATCGGGGGGAGGGCTCTGTCGCCGAATCATACTCCGCCTCTGTATCAGAGAAACGAACTGGTCGGATCTCTGTCCGGAATTCCCTAACATTCTTCCCTCGACGTCAACGCCTCGCCTTCCTGCCCCTGGGTGGTTCTTCGGGGCATGGCTGATCTCTGTCCTGGAGTCCTCTGGCCGCACCGGTGCTGGGGCCAAGAGGACTGGAAACCAAGGTGCGAGTTGCACCGGGACAGATATCAAAGGGGACGCGGGGAGAGATGATTCCGGGCAGGCCTCCGGGCCGGGATCGGAAGGTGGGTGACCCATGCCTCTTGGATCGGCCACACGGAGTAGACCCTGTTGGTGAATAGCGCTACCGCGAGGTGGTCCGCGGTGGCTATTGCCTGTACCAGCAACCGGGAGAGTCAACCCAACCTGCCTTTGGGGCGGTCGAGGCCTCGATCCAGGTCGGGCATAGAAGTGCCCCTGCTCAGGATGCACAGGGGCCTGGTGACTGGAGCCAGCCGTGGCTTGAGCCAACACGGCCGCTGTTGCTAGGGCTCCAAGGTGGGCATCCTCTTCCACTCGTGCCCGACGTTGGCGTCGGGACACACGAGTCGGGATGAGCGGCGCGGGCAGGTGGAGAGCCCGTTCTTTGACTTGAGAGGCCTGGCGGCGGTGTTGACATGACCTGACAGGAGCCCTTATCGCGGATCCCTGGAGCGAATCTCGGATACGGTGGTCCCGAGCATCTTCCACCTCATCCGCATAGGGGAAGGAGCTGTCAGAGCATTCCGGGGATAAACTCCCGAAGCGGTTGGACGTCGAGGTAGGCAGCGGTGCCTCCCTGCGCGGCCCTCGGGGGCGGCGTTGGTGGAGAGGTGCAGCTTCCTCGAGGTCTAGGCGAGCCATGTCCCTGGTGGGGATGACTCCCTCTTCCTCATATCTCCTCACCATGTTGTTGATCACCCTTCTCTGGATGACCTCTGAGGGGGAGAGAGGGCATGGTTTCCCCGCAGCTACGGCTGCTGGGACGGCTGTGGAACGGGCGGGACTGCGCGGAGTAGCCGCGTCGGTGTTTCCCCTACCCCTGCGCCAGTGGGCGGGTGGCGATCGGGCACTGGATTGGGCGACTTGATTCCTGAAATCATGGAGAAAAACCCATTAACACTGACAGGAAAAGGAATCGACAACCAACCATTAGTGCCACGACGCCTTCCATGGGGGGAACCCAGGCCATCGACGTCGTGAGACGGAGTGCCCGATTTCCCTTCCCCAGCCCCTGGCGGGTTCCGTGCCCCGGTGCTGAATGCTCGGCCGAGCAGCATGCTGGTCTTCTAACACCTCTGAAATCCATCGGTCTTCGTATTGAGGAGAAGAGATTCACGTCGGGTTCACCATTTTTCTGTTTCGGTGCGGATGTGTGTCGGGTTTCTGTTCCGACGTTGTTCCGCCAGGACGCGTTCGCGCGTGCGCCCGTCGACCCGAGGGGATGGTTGCACGGCTTGTGGCCCCGTGGTCCCGCTTTCCAAAGTCGGGCGGCATCCGTCCCTTATTCAGGGACGTCTGCTCCTTGATCGAAACCGGGATGATGGGATGTCGGCTCCTCCTTCTGTGGACATCTCCTCGGAACTCGTCGCCTAATCCGGGTCTCCCTCATAGATTTAAGACGTGCTCGTGAATCTCGTTCCTGGCACCATGTCTCCATGGACACCGGTTAATTACGCTACTTCCGCCCGGACGCTGCAAGGAGTCTGGTCGGGGCAGCAACCTGTGGTGAGGAGACCGGGTGGCTCCGGGTGTTGGGGGCGTGTCTTAACACTGCGGCTCTGCATGTCTGCCTTCCATCCCTAATAGGGCTTCTCGAAGGCATGATGGCCTGAGGCATCCCGCGCTGGGTGCGGGGAACTGTGTTACCTGAGGTTTTCCTCAGCTTCCCATGTTTAACACGGGGTATGCCGCGAGTTTAACGTCCAGCGGGGACATCATCGGACTGATCAACACGAGGAGTGGATCAGATGACATAACCCCTTGCGGGGAACCTCCGACGTTGGGACCAGCACATGGGCGGCTTCCTGGGTGAAGTGGAGTGGAATGAAATGTCATGACCCCACCGGGATGTGGTGGCTCGGGTAAGGATCAGGATGGATGATGGAGTGAAGAGCTTGGACCTCGTAGAGGCTTCCTACGTACCGCGCGTTAGCACGGATCAAAGTCAGCGTAGTTCGGATATACAGTTTAACGTCATGCTGGACGTTGGCAAGCTGACTCACAAGGAGGTCAAGGCTGCCGGGCGGAGGATTGAACCGAACCACCTCACACAGAGGGGGATGGAACGGCCGGGTGGATCACAGTTTTACGTCATGCTGGACGTTGGAAAGCTGACTCACGAGGAGGTCGAGGCTGTGGGGAAGCACAATAGAGATACACACGTGCAGTCCCCCACAAGGGCGGATTCATAGGTGAATCAACGCGAGTGTGAACCCGGGAGGGGTCCACTGATGGTCGAACCGATGTGAATACGACCGGGACGACCAGGTGGTGGGCTTGAACCTCAGGGAGGCTTTCTACATACCCTGTTTAGGAGACAGGGATCAAAGTCCACGTAGTTCATTCTGTCAGGACTTACGCACTAAGGCATCCCGGATGCGGCAAAACTCAGTTGAAGGGGGACTTGGGCCGAAGGTGAGAGATCTCGATCTCTGTCACGCCCTCTACTGGCTTCGGCAGTGGGGAAACACAATGGAAATACACATGTGCGGTCCCCCACAAGAAACTAGGGGTTTGTAATACCCTACCCCCATGGGCTAAGTCCACTCCAATCCCGACATCCCTGCAGAGACGAGCGGGTGGGGGCCACATCCAAACCGGGAGGGGGACCCTGCGTGCGAGGCACGAGATCGGGTGATGCGGACGGTTTAACGTCTTACCGGACGAAGTACAGTTTAACGTCGTGTGTTGAGGATGAATGCTGAATAGTTTAACATCTTGTAGCTCGGACGTGGTACAGTTTAACGTCATGCGGGACGGAACACTTGGCAGTTTAACGTCTTGCAGCGCGGACGAAGTACAGTTTAACGTTGTGTTGGACGAATGCTGAACAGTTTAACGTCTTGTAGCTCGGACGTGGTACAGTTTAACGTCATGCGGGACGGATGCAGTTTAACGTCATGCGGGACGAATGCTGAACAGTTTAACGTCTTATAGCTCGGACGATATGCTAGGTAGTTTAACGTCGTGCAGCTTGGACGTGGTGGTTGCCGCCGATGGGTCCGTGTCACTTCGCGCGAGCCTGGAGGGCCGTGCGGAAAGGCAACGGACGGTGCGGGAACCCTGGATGAGAATCATCGGGCGCCACGCAGGCGGGTACCCTTAGGGGGTCAAAGGGGGCGACCCTGGCGGTTTGCGCGCAAAAGAGGATCTTGGCGCGCAATACTGCGGGTCGGCGCGCAAATGGGCGGGCTGGCGCGCAATTGGGCCAGCCCTTTGTGCGCGGGTGATTGAGATTGCGCGCACCGGGCTTCGGATAGCGCGTGGGGGCAACGGCTCAATCTTTAACGAATGGCCACTTAGCAAAAAAGGGGGGGGGGTGCGCGCAATCAGGCTGGATTGCGCGCACCCGGGGGAAATTGCGTGCAAGAGGCTTCTTTTGCGCGCGAAAGCCTTTGGGTGAAAAGCTGTTCAAAGGAAAGGAGCCAAAGGGATTGCACGCGAAGGCGAACCCCGAGGATTTCTTGCACGAAAGAAAGGGGGTTACCTGATGATTGGCATTGCGCGCAGAGGGGGTTGGATTGCGCGAACGAGCGACTCTTCGAATTCCGGCAACCTTTAAAACGTCGAGGGTCGCCTTATATTTATAGGCAACCCCGGGCGCGGAATCCGGTTCGCGGGCGCGCAATTTCCTTCGCGGGCACGGAATCGGGCCCGGCGCGCAAGGTAGTCGCGCGGGTCACGGGCACGCAAAATTTGCGCGCCGGTCCGGCGCATTGCGCGCATCCCGGGAGGTTTGCGCGCGGCACTACAACTTTGCGTGCGGGCCTCCAAAATTCCGCACAAGGCCTCCGGGCCCTCCGAAACATGCTTCTGACTCCAAAGATGACCTCGCATTCCTCATCCGGAGCTTCGTTTGGGAACAATGGACTTTTCTGGCGTCTACAATAATAACGTACATAATTTTAATTACATATATGATAATGTATTTATAATTAAATATCCAATTTATTAATGATCATTTAATAAAATTATCGTTTCCAGGTGATAAAAATGTCATTCTTTCATATGAATTTCGATTCAGTAGTTCTGGTCTTTTTATATTAATAATTGTTACATAATAACTTTTTTTCAATAGAGAAATATAATATATAATAACTATACATGTATCTATATCCATCCATAAATGTTAGAGAAAAGAAATCAACAACATCGTTCATGGGGATAATAGGTAATACCTGTGCATGAATGATATTTTCAAATTTCAATAGATAATAAGAATGAGATGTAACTAATAATTCAAAATTATATAATTATTATTATATAATAAAAATATTACATTTTTATCAAATCCATCCTCACTACAAACCCTGTAAAATTTTAATGAAAAATGAATCACATCGC
Source organism: Viscum album (assembly GCA_963277665.1). Classification (NCBI taxonomy): domain Eukaryota; kingdom Viridiplantae; phylum Streptophyta; class Magnoliopsida; order Santalales; family Viscaceae; genus Viscum; species Viscum album. The sequence continues at coordinate 1,516,874,413 of OY728137.1, forward strand.
TTCATATAGGTGGTTTTCATCATGTATGAACAATAAATGTTAATGATTTCTTGTCTATTGGAAGATAATAATTAACATGTGATGTTATCATTAAATGGTAATAAATATTTAATAAATGTATTATATAAACATTAAACCATTCATAATAACAATCCAAAATATTTGGTGATGTAAAATGAATTGTACCACTTCCTATATACAGTAATCCATAAGTATGCATGAGTGATACTTCCACATCCAATTTGATGTAAAAGATATTATGTAGTGGTGTTTTTATAATAAATTTGAAACAAATTTGTACCAAATTTTTTTTAATTTTATTATAAATACCATATATTTATATTGTTAAAGTATTAATTACAAAACAAATTTTCTTGTTAAGGTGATTACCTCTTCTTTGAAATAAATCTTATATATCTCATTTAACGTATCATATGGTTGGTATTTGGGGAAGATCATAATCTATAGAATGTAGATAATGATGTAGATAAGATAATTAGGAATGTTTTAGGTGAAATAAATATCCAAAAGAGGTGTATGGAAGTGAAATTAGGGGTTCCTATTTATATGTGAGAGGGGGGGGGGGTACTCTTGGTATTTCAAAAAATATTAAAATTTAAAATATAATTTCATAGAAACAATGATCCAAAAAGGATATAGATTCGAATGTAAGATATTTTGTGGTTCAAATTAAATAGAATAATAAAATTTAATAGGTTTATGGTCTGTTTTAAACCTTATTAATTGGTTTAACACCTTATGTAACCTATTTTTTACTTTTAACAAAATAACTCCTTTTTTAGTCTTAAATGGTAATAATTTAACATATATGGTGAGAATTATCTCATAAATGGGAAATAGATGAAATTATAGTTAGTATATTATCTACCTTTCCATATTTCAAATATTTTATAATATTTTGAATATGTTAATAAAATAATATATTTATAAAATAGCATTAATGTAATTTTTGACACTACTGATTTAATTTGACATTAAAGACTCTAAGAGAATGATTGAATTTAAATATAATCATTATAAACCCCACTCATATTTGATATGTATCTAAAATAATCATGTAACATTAGAAATCATAGAAATTGTTTTACTTTTAATATTATTAAATTCATTTCTTTTACATTACCGCTAATCAAATAAATACCATGTTGGTGTTGTGCAACAATTAAAGGTAAATATATAATTAATAAAAAACTTAAATAGATTTTCAAGAAAAAATAATTTATTTTTCAATATAACATTTAAAACATAACACATCCTATTGAAATCCATATCTAAGAAATTTATATATAATAAAACAAAAAGAATAACATTTTTGACTTTTCAATAAAATAATTAATATAAAGATCAAAATAAAATAAATACAGAATGAAGTGGAAATATTTTTGAATTATGGATGAAAACGGATAAAATAAAATATTAAAAATAGTATAAATTAATGTGTTATGATAATTTTTTACTCCTTATCAAATTATTTTTAACATTAATTACATGATTTACCCATACTATAGTGAAAATTGATTAATGTGGTTTATTTTCTGAATTACAAAAAAAATTCATAATTACCATCTTTGAACATCAGGATTCCAAATATAGAATTATATTTAAAAAATTCAATTCCTATATGTTTTAAAAATACATTTAAAAATAAGTTTTCAAAATATAATGCAAACTATTTTTGGACAAAAAAATTTTAAGCATATTATTGAATATATGCATATACTGTTTATTTAAAAATAATTTGATGAATGTGAAATTTTTTATTCAATATATAATATATAAATTTCCTTAAAATAATTCAACATTGTTGATTTAATAAATTTTTTTACAGTAAAAACACATTTCATGTATAGAAATAGTTTTGCTGAAAAAAACCTCATTATATTAAAATGTATGTTTATTTACAATTATAAAAAAATTATAACTAATGAATTATTTATATATATATGAAATATAAATTTCATTTTAAATTTGTTATAAATATTCGTAACCCCCATCTAATTGTTAGGTGACTACTTTCACTTTAAATAATATATTTTCATAGTATATTGCAGCTCGTTTAAACTCAGTGTCATGTGTAAAGGAAACTATCAAAGAAATAAATTTCTAATGAAGAATAAGTTCATAAAAACTAGTGGATTTTAATATCAAGATACATTCCCTATAATATAAACCAATCCCAATTAGGATATATTCTATTAATTGAAATGAAAAATGGAATCCCATGTATATGTCATAAATCAACCATTGCATAGTATGATTTATCAAATGTCCAAATAGTTAGGGATGAATGAAACTAAAAGTAGACATTTTGGTAATTATTAATTAAATACATAATATTATATGGTTCCTATTAATTTTCATATAGTCTCAGAATTTCTAGATCCTTTTATGGGAATACATTGGAATCCCTTCTCATGGGGCTTATACGATCACGATGAACACCTACGTCATTCCTTGGTGGCACTAAACACTTGTGCTCCCTACTAGGTGTCTTCAAAATATAGTATCATGAATTAATAATGGATAGGTGTATAATATATGAATAATAATTATGGTAATGATAACAAAGATCCTCTAATGTTTATATGATCACATTGATTGAGAAACTCTTACCTATATGCGCACACTGACACATGACATTGGCCAAATATGATCATAAGGGTAACCACTTTTACATTGAGATTTTTAAAGGAATTATATATAATAATTATATGTATATAAGCATCATGACCCATAATAGAGGGTCTTTTGCTCTGACTACCAAAGCATTCCTCTGATAGGCCAGGGGATATTGACTATCGCTGAGTCAGCATATCCCACAAATATGAGGCATTATCATAAAGTACCTATACACATTACCACATATACAAGACACATATCATTAAATGTATAAAATTAAAGGACTCATGTTTAAATCTATGATCCCAAAAAAGAGAATGAAAAAGAAAGTACTAGAAAGCAAACAGGGCCAAAAACAATCCCACCAAAAAGAATATATAAACACAAGTCCAAACTGTAAGAAAAGGGGAACTGGGACTACTATTTATAGCTGTAGGAACACAACTCAGTCTTTCCATGATCACCACACACCATCAGGTCCTACTCTATATTGGACTCCATCAAAAGGTGACTCATCTGCACAAGACATGACAAGTGTGGGAAAAACCCGTGTCGGTGTGAGTATAAAAATAATTAAAAGGAAACTTCGAAAACATGAAACACCAAAAAAGATAAATCAGTAGAAGATATAACATTGTATAATAGATACAAGAAATAGAAAAAACCTATTCATAACATTGAGAGACACCGCGAAATCACACAATCATAACAATCTATTAGCCATTTGATTCTACTGTGAAGCACAATCATTTTTTTGCGAACTAATTCCTCAAGACATGATATCATTAGACACACTTGATGAAGTCTTATAAATAATTTGGTTCCTTCCAAAATATAATGCATTTGTCAAGGAATATAGTGACAAAAAGAGAGGTTATCGCGCATTGAATTGTGTGGAGACACCACGAACCTGATATGGTTCAACCCGCTACAGAGGGGATCATATGCCAATGGATCCACAAAACCTACCAATATGGCCTTCTATATGGAGGATCAACGACCTAATAAGGGAGATTAATCCAATTCCACAAACTCTTCTAGGGGTGAAAGAGGATTTCACTCTAGTCTCATGGAGGGTGTAATACACTATTTGAGACATGACTTCTATATGGGATTACAATCTAGTGATGTGGATGTAATGCCCCACTACACCATTGAGGAAAGGACCAAGGGAACATAACTGATATTTACTGATCCAAACTAAAAACACACCATTAATCTAAAAAAGGTAGTGTCAACATTAGGGTCTCAATTCCATAGAAGACTCATTGATTGGAAGCTCCATTTTAGGGTTTTAGTCATCTGAAAGAAATTTCCAGCAAACATAGTGAGGGCATGAGGACCTACCACCGATGTAGGTCTACCTACAACCATGGTCGACTACTATGGTCGGTCCACCTACCTTGTGAACCAGCCACCAATGGATGTACCATCGTAGTTGGTCCCCTGACCATTCCTTGGGGGCCACTATTGTTGACCGCACGTGAACAAGCCGCGTGGTCGCTACACTTGCAGTAGATCCACCCGCTGCTTCGCCATGTAGTCGACTGCCGGTCACAACCAACTATACCGAACAGTTGAACTCTATGGTCGACCGCAACTAGGCTTCACCTCTGTTTCCCTAGATCTGAATCAGGTCCTACCTGAATCTGACATGGGTCTTACTCACCCAACTAAACCCATCGGTTTGACTTGGGCCATCAATCTAACCCAACCCACCTGGCCTGTCCAACTCAACATATGACTCCATTTTAATGTGTTCTCCATCACATCCCACATTCACTACCACGTCGGTCTCGGTCAAACTCGTGTTCACTATCGCGCACCAACACCGATGCTAGCCGCCACTGCCTCATGCTAGTATTTCCTTCTATAGACCATCACAGCTCCTCTAATTCCAAATAAATATAACGATCATAGATCTAAGTTCCTTGGGTCTTGATCTACTCATATCCTAACTCAATTGTTGATTCTCCTTGAATCGGTGGGTTCAATTGAGTTTGGAACCACCCAAAAACGTTGAGTTGGGAGCCAAGACATTCTAATAGTGATGAACGGGTAGAAAAATGTGTGGAATGAACAAGAACAATGGTCTATCATCATTGGCCAAGATTTATTGGACAATGATCAAGATCATGGGATTTGGGTTAGAAATCTAGATTAAATCAATCCCATATTTCCAAACTCCAGATCTGTGAATCAGTCCATATATTGTTTGATCCATGTTAATCATAGATATAAAAGATGAAGAATAAAAAAATTAAATCAAAAGCCCTACCTAGACATGAATCAATCACCTATTAAGAGTGAAAATGTGTCATAGTTGTTGGAAAGATTCGTCAAAATTGGCATCCATCAATCACTGATTTGATGCTACTTTATTGCGTGCTCAAGAGGATTATATGAATGTTTATTCTTAGCGTCCCCAATGAATTCCATGGTTACATGACTAACCATAAATCTATGAAAAATAGACTATCTAAAAAATATATGTCACTGTGTTGATGAAATAAAATGATTTTTTCATAATTTATTTTCTTCTTTTAAAGAACCAGAGATGAATTTCCAAAATCAACATGTCTCGATTAATGTTTGGTCGTGACTATGGTATATAAAATATTTTAAACCCAAAAATGAAATTAGATTTCTTATCTGATCACTTTTTTAATAGTTATTCCACTTTATTAATGAAAACCATCTGATAATGTTATTAAATTTTTTAATATTTTTCAAACATTTGTTTTTGGATTACCTGACCTCAGAATCACATGTTGTGTTAGTTCCTGGTATAAATAACAATCCATTAAATTTCTACAATTAATAAATGGAAAATATGAGGCAATACTTTCTCCCCACCTTGGGGCTTTACATCCCCAAAATGAAAAAATAAAGGGTACTCAAATAGATGAGGGTACTAATCACAAATCTAAGCCTCCCACTCCATGTTCTCTCTTGGGGACTCCTATGCTACCACCAAACATGCACCAAAGTAATTGACCACCCATGAAGTATCCTCTCATGCAGATACTTAGTCCTCACTAGGTACTCAGCAAAGGACACTCCATCCTTAATTTCTAGCTTTCCCCAGTCGATGATGTGTGATGGGTCATGCATGTACCTCCTCAGATGGGACACATGGAAGATTTCATGTACCCGATCTAACTGTGGTGGTAGAGGAAAGTGGTATGACACCTCCCTAACATTACACAATATCTCAAAAGGGTTGATGAACCTCATAGGTACCATTCCATCCCATTCAATTATCTATAATCCCCATCCACCTTAAACCCAAAAGAACACAGAGTTCCCTTCGTCGAACCCTAATGGCATATATTACCTATAGTGATAAGACTTTTGACATATCTTCACAGTATTCATCCACTGTTATATGATTATCACCTTCTCTATAGTATCTCGCAGCAACTTCGGGCCCATGAGTGTTGACTCTCATTGGTATGTCCAGCTATGTTGTGACCTCAGGGTCGGTCATAAAAATCCTCAAATAGTGTCATACCAATGGTTGAATGATATATATTGTTGCATGAAAACTAAACCCGAGTTAGGTGATCATCCCAACTATGTCCAAAGTCTAACACTCAACACCACAACATTTCCTCCAGATATTGAATGTTCTGCTCAGTCTGGTCGTTCGTCTCTGGGTGAAACACTATGTTCAGGGGTAGCTATGTCCCAAATGCCTCATATAATCCCATCCACAACTATGATGTAATGATGTCATCATGATATGAAACTATCATCAATGGAAATATATGGTTATAAACTATCTCAAGCACATAAGGGTGTCCCAATATCTCTACTGAACGTTTCTCTTGAATTGAATGGAAGTGGGATTACTTGGTGAGTCGGTTAATGATCAACCAAATGGTATCGGGTCCCCTAAACATACATGGTAAACCTATCATGATGTCTATAAATATACCATACCACTTTAATTTTATCACCGTAATGGGTTGAGCTAAATACATTGGAACCTAGTACTCAACTTTCACTTATTGAAGAATAAGGCATCGAGAAACAAACTTTGCAACTTCTTTCTTCGTCTCTTGCCACAAAAAATAACATTGGAGGTCAATGATACATCTTCGCTACACATGGACATACCACGAATGGGAATGTATTAAACTCTCCCAATAAAGTCTCCTATAATGCTGCTAGAACTACTATGTCCCCTTTGAAATAAACAATGTGCTCCCCGCATTTGGAATATCCATTAGGATCATACCCTATGGACATATGAGCATATAGGGTATCATAGTCGGTATAACCAAGATGTGCCTCCCTAACTCATCGTTAGAGTGAAGGGGTGAAAACCATCGAATAGAGGTAAGATGATCCATCTCCATCAATAAATTATATCTATATTGATATCAACTCCTCTGATTCCTCATTCAAGAACTGCAAGTTGGATATCATATTGAGAGAATCTACCACCATGTTCAACTTCCCTATAGTATAGAAAACCATAGGGTTATAGTCCTAGATGAACTCTATCCATCTCCTTTATCTCTAGTTCATACCTTATATGAGAATATTTTCTTGGGACTTTTGTGATCAGAGTAGATGATAAACCGATCTCCCATTAGGTACTATCAACACATCTTCAATGCAAATACTACTGCTACAAACTCAAGATCATTGGTTTCATAATACTGCTCATGTGGTTTCAACTGGCATGAACCATAGGCAATCACTGCTTGTCACTAAATCAGGACACAACCAAGCCCAGTCATTAATATATCTCAGGACACCACATAATCAATGTCTTACTCCTATAACATTAGAATGGGATCACTCCTCATCCTATACTTCAACTTATGAAAACACCATTGAGAATTTTCTATCCACATGAAGGCCTTACCCTTTCATGTCAATGATTTCAATGGAGATGCCACTCTGGATTAGCTGAGTACAAAATTCTGATAGTAAACTTGATAGCCAAGGAAACATCGTACCTTTGTAAAATGCATAGGTGGATCCCAAGCAAGAACATATTGAACCATCATTGGATCCACTATAACTCTATCCAATGAGAAGATGTGTCCAAGAAAATGGACCTCTTGAATAAAAAACTAGCACTTAGGGAGCTTCTCATAATGTCGTTACTCTTAGAGTGTGTCCCGGACTATCCTAAAGAGTCCCTCATACACCTACTTGGATGTCAAACACACTATGATGTCACCAATGAAAACCACCATGAATTAGTCTATGTAAGGCTAAAAATCTGATTAATGAGTCCCTTGAACACTACTAGGGAGTTATTAACAACAAATGGGATCACCAATTACTCATAGTTATCATAACGACATATAAAGGTTATATTATATATATCCCCACACTGTACTCACTGCAAGTGATAGCCTAATCTGAGGTCTATATTTGAGAACCATCGCTCTCCTTTCATCTAATCAAAGAGGTCATCGATCCTTGGAAGTGGGTTATTGTTCTTTACAATCACCTAGTTTAACTGTCAATAATCCATATATCATATTAAGCCATCTTCTTCCTTCATAGAAAACAAAACTGTGGATGCCCATGGTGAAACAATGGGTCTCATGTGTCTATTACTATAAAATTCCTCCAACACTATAATCCCAAAACTGGAAAAAAGTCTTTTAACACAGGTTCAAAACTGTGGATATTGTCCCAAACACCACGATTATATGGTACGACCACATTTTTGGCCAATCGTGGCAGCTATCGCTGAGGCAGTTGGTCTCGACCTATTGCTATGATTTTAATAGTGGAAATAGATTTCTTTTTCAATGGTTTTTAAACATGTAGAAATAGGCCTCGAAATTCACCACCATGGTGTTTAACCTATAGCCACGGTTTAAACCATGTATATAGGTAGATATTTTTATGGTTTAACGATGGGTATATCTTTTTAAATTGTGGAAATAACCTAAATAAAAAATGTGCCCGCTGAGTTTCGGCCCCTGCCCCTCCCAGTTTCCAACCTGTGACGCTCACAACTACACTACTGAATGCTTCACTTATATATGTATATATTATCATATAAATATTAATAGAAACCAAGGAAAGAGCCACAAAATAATGTTAATATCCAAAAAACAATGTTAGTAGGCCTTCCCACCAAATTTTTGGAAGGATTGTTTTCCCCGTGGAAGTGTGGGATCCCTATAGCAATGATCTTAGAAAACCATGTATATAGGCCTTTGAAAAAAGGCCTATAGCCACTATTTTCAAAAATGTGTCTATAGTCAAAATAAACAAGGCTATAGGCCCCGAAAACAATCATATATCCATGGTTTTAAAACAGTGGCTATAGGATATAGAACCGTGGCTATTGGTCCATGGAAGTAGCCACCTTTTCTAGTTGTGTCAACTCATGAGGCTATATAGGAGCCATCCGATATATAGGTGTAGTATGTGTGCCTTCCTAAGGTGTAGATCAATTAAAAAGTCAGTCACCCTTTAGGGAGATAAATTTTGACGATCTCAAGGAAATATATCCTCATACTCCACCACCACTACAGGAAACTGATGAATCATATAATTCACTACACTAAGGGTGAGGGTAGCCAACAAATGTGTACTTGGATGCACTCTCTTATGTGTGAGTCCATCCAGTGCTGCTTCTATTTCCATTTCAACAATAAAGGAAAACCTAGTTCCTTCACTAGGGATACACCACACACTTCACCTAAAATAGTCAATCAATGCATGAACTTTGGATAACCATCCCAAACCAATAATGACGTCTTAAGGACTCTTAATTTCTACAAAGAGATCCCAACTAAAACACTTGCCTCAAAGATTCAGGTCACACTGTCGGTACCAATGTGTGATCATTGAGTATTCTCTTGTTAGAGTCTCCAAGACTAATTACTAAGTAAATAGTTCAAAAAGAACCACCAAGTCTCGAACACGTATCAGGGAAAGAATGTAATGACTAGAATATATGTCTATCAAAACTAAAACTAAGGTGGAAAAGACATAGATCATACCTCATATCATCCATGGATTCTTGGGGTCATAATCTACTATATACTATAATTGGACTCATCCCTACATACTATCTCTCTTAGCCTGGAGTGGACCACCTTGGAGTGTTGGTGGTAATATGTGAACATATCGACGACCTCCTACTTCTCTCCCAACTCCTCTACCACGTCTGCTTCCCTGCGAACCACCCTAATCCTGTATCTATCTCTTGGAGATCCATTGAACATCTCCCAATCAGTAGTTCGATAAGTCGGGAAATCTCATGCTAGATTTCCCCAACCACCACATATGTAACACCACATACCACTTAGTTGAATTGAGCCACCATAGGAGCCCAACACCGCTATCCCTGAGTCTTGGGATCCCCTCCTAAATCAGCCAACCCACTTGGATACGTTTGATTGTTGTATTCCACTTGCTATCAAGGTCTCAGCTACTGGGTTCCCACTTTTAGCTCCCACTAATTGTGTCTTCTCTTCTAGAAAACTCACCATAATTAGCGCTTAGTCAACTACCCTATCATAAATAGAAATGAAAAGGGAGACCACTAATGCAATGATGTCCTAAAACAAGCCATTCTCCAAGGTCCGAGCCTTGAATAACTATTCTCATAGAATGTCCAATGAGTAGTGAGAAAGTTCAGTAAACATCACAGAATACTCCACCATGATTGTACTACCATGATGCAAATGTAGAATCTCCTGTATGCATACCAGTTACAATATGTCTCGATTGAACTTCACTCGAAATAGATGCTCGATGTATATCCAGGAGAGATATGTCTTGTCATGTGACTCGGTCACAAAGTTATACCATTGCCCCATATATCCTTGCAGAAGAATTGTTGCATGTATTGACATCTGGTCGGTAGACGTCCTTAAAATGTGGAAAACATGCGTTACAACCTCTAGCCAATCCTTAGCCATCTTGGGGTTTGGATCACTCTAAAATCAGGGAGATAATTTCTTATGAAACTTGTGAAATGCACTCAGCCTGTGCACATCCTTATCTGGTGGTGCCGGTAGTAGCTGCATCTCGATAAGTGGTGGTACAGCTGGTCAACCACCCCAATGGGATATCTACATTATATTACAATGTACCAATTTCTCTTCATCACTAGGTGGATCATCCTCATGATCATGCAGTAGAATCAAGGTTGGTTGCCTATGTGAAGAATATTGAAATTAAACATTATGTACCATGTTTAATAGAGTATATTTGGGGAGACGACTCAAAGAGGCCCTATACGACACAAACATTCCTATATAATTCATGTACCATTTTCCCTACAACTAGTGGTTTCATGTACCAAGTTGAAAATTAGGTAATCAGAATCCTAGTATGTGGATACATTGGCCACCACACCAACACTTGGAGTCCATGGCATGAAGGCCAAACTTGAAAAACATAACACTATTTCCAAAAACCAATCTCATATACTACCGGGGTAAAAGTAGAACCGACCCTCTATGATACCACTCTATCACAACCTATCGAAGAGGGGCTTATGCCATTACTACCCCAAGACAACCTCCGATTGGAAAGGGGTTGATTACTAGCACTGAGAAGGTATATCCCAGAAATTTGAGGCATTAGAATACAGTACATTTCTTTTGTTGTACACTACACCAAGATTATCTGGCACTATACGCAACACCATTTTAGCTTCTAATATATTCAACACTATTATTGGATTGTTTTTCAAGAAATAGTGACCATCCTCAATAGCGTGTGTTGTAGACAATACCGAGTTTCATTAAACAATGATATATTGTTATAATATTATTATGAACTATCCATTATGAATAGTATGAACAAAATTTTAAATTTGATAACATTATAATTCATCTTACACATTTTCTAGAATGAGGTATGAGAACAAAATTAATATTTCGGATAATAGATGTATTTTTAAAAAAATGCAGTTTTGTCGTCTTTTGATGGAGAACCCATTTTAACTCTAAATTTAGATAAGTTTATAAGTTCAATTTTTCAAAATAAACTTATTATTTGGAATAATGATATAAAAATTTACATTGGATAAATTTTTTACATTATTCTGATAAACTTCACATTTTGATGAATAGTAAAAATAAGCTAAATGTTAATTAAAAACAACATTTTTAATAAAGATAATTTATATGGTTAAATTATAATTTTGAATGGTTTTAAAATATATATAGAATTTAGTTTTACTATTTAATATAGTTTATTCCATTATCAATAATTTTACTTTTAATTCATATGTAAAAACTTTTCATTCTTTTGCAATGTTTTAACTTTTAAAACCCGATTTCTCAATAGTGAGATTAATTTTAAATTAAATATTGCGACTTTTGTGTTTTGAATTTTGAAAAATGAATTCAATATTTGGTATCATTAGGTAAAAATAATGTTAATAGGCTACTTTTTAATTTTGGGCATTATGAATAGTAACAACGGTGAATTTCATTTACAACAGTTAAAGGTAATTTTGGTAATTAAGGCTTAAGATAATATAATAAAACTACTCAAACACTTGTCTTAATATAATTGGATGATTATATTTCATCCTAAAATATACTTGGGAAAAAATGGAATCTATTATAACCTACTTTTATGTGATTAAGACCTTTAATTTATTTTATTTAAAGGAAAGTGAAATATGTCTCACTCAAACATTAATAATTAATATATTTTAAATAAAGGATATACAAAATATAAATTCGATTATAAAAACTAATATGCAAGATAAAATGTTTTTCTTTATCATGGTAATATATTTTTAATTTTTAAGAAATATTTAATTACCATAATAGCTTATAAATTTATGATGAAGAAATTATTTATTTCGTAAAAATTCAATAATATAGTTTTTATTCAAATAATAATACCCATAAATGACCCAAACACTTGACAAAAACTTATTTGTCAACTTTATCTACACCATAATCTTCCAAGGGTCTAATTTTTGACCATTTTGTGCCTTATAAAAATGATTATGACACTTATATTTTTTTATTTTAAATGAGGTCAAAGTTGCCACCTTCATACGTTAATAAATATAACAATTTAAATGCTGTAATTTTAAGATGATAAATTCGAGTAAAAGTATTCTTATAGAATATATTATATTTAACTACATCATAGTATTTTTTTCAATTTTCAGCAAAATATAAGTATATTAAATAATTATACAATAATGTTGTAGTAATTATTTTATTAAGAGGAATATCAAATAAATGGTTTTAAAAATATTAAAATAAATATTATATGAACACATTAATGTGGTCTGTGAATTTTTTTTGACGAATATGACATGTTAGGAATCTATTAAATATTTTTTTAATATATCATCAGTTTGGATTTTATATAAACTCAAATAATTGAATAGTGTCAAAATTGACACTATTGATATTTTATAAAAATGAAATATAATTAAATTGTTTAAAAATCACTAAAATATATAACAATTTAAATTTTAAAATTATATGGTCTATAATGTAATAATGTATCTAGTAATGGAAAATTCACAACACATAAGTATGTATTTATAATAATAAAAAAATTATAATATTATTACCGCAAATAAAATAAAATAGATTAAATAAGGATAAATCAAAATTATAATGTTTTAAATAAAATCAAAACATGTCCAAATTTTATTGGTTGATGATATTACAACCCTATATTACCTTAAATCCTAATTTGAGTCACTTTGGAAGTTTTTAGGTGGGGTTTTTGTTTATTATAATCTAATATTTTGGAGGTTTCCAAAAGTGTCCATATTCTCTCTTATAAAAGGCCACCTCCTCCCTCTCCACTTCACAATATTTTGTTCCTTGAAGCTCGGCTAAACCCTATACATTTCTCTAATAAAATCTCATAGAAACATACTAGAGGTCTTGGTATTCTTCAAAGACCAACTTTAGTGCCCTAAGAGGAGGCTTATAAGAGGCGCGACAAAGAGGAGGAGGATCAGATAGGTACAAAGCATATCAGACCTAAGGTAAGGGATTATTTCGTCTCACTTTTATTTCTGTGAGACATATTCCTTAATCAGAAACTATTTCTTTTTTATGGTGTTTAAGCTTCCCATGACTGTTTTATGATTTTTATTATGAAGGATATGATATTTACATATGCATGTAATTTTCATTATTTTATGACACGTATGACTCCACCGATTATAAATTGTAAGGGATAATTATTCTAATCTCGCTCTTATCTAAGATTGTTTATTCTTATGTATTTACTGGGGTTATATTTATCATCCATGTCCATGTGTTCTAAAACTATTTTCATAAAATGTTTACTATTCTTCCATGTATATTTGAAGTCATTTTTACCCTCTGTTGACTTTTACAACATGGTATGAAATAAATTTTCTTTTGTTAGCCATAAGAGGTAATTTTTCACATTTCTAGAAAAAGTATGAGAATAATGTTTTTTTATCTTATACTGAATGAACAGATTTTTACGGTTTCATAATGCCTTATTTTAATGAAGCTTCCTCTACAAGATTTCATGATTATTTTCAATAAAAATCTTGTCCTTTTAAAATTGGATGGGATTTTGTGAAAAGAAAATGATTTTGAAGAAGAAGCGATATTTTCCTCAAAAATTCATTTCAACTGTTTTATCAAAACTATTTTCCATATATAATTACACTATATAGAATGATCACATTTCAAGTATAATGTCTATATTAATTACATGGTTTGATTATTCTGATGATGAAATGTTATCCGTTTGTTTTATATGGATTATGTTATGATTAGATGATGTTTATGAAACCCATTTTATTCTTTGGGTTATGATGAATGGTTTATTTTTATGTTGTGGCACATTTAAGAATGATTTCATTATGAGATGGGTGGGACCTATATCTCCCTCCAATTCATTGGGTAATGATTTATATCTCATGAGATAGACATGGATGGAATGGTAAGTGAATCCGGTTCAGTAATACATGACTAGAACCGAAAGTAAACCCGGTTAAGTAATGGAATTTCTCCATTATGATGGTCTTGCTAGTAATTACTTTGCTACTATGGAAATCATAACATGTGCTTAATGGTTTCCACAATTACATGTTTTATTCCAATTATATTTTATCATGGTTAATGTTCCTTTATGGTCTATGCCTTATGCACTGCCAAGATTTATGTCATTACACATGATTTTGATGTTTTATGTTCACATTCTTACGTTCAAATGTTTAGGTATTGTTTTATGTTCTCCATGTTTACCCATACTAAGCATTTGAGCTCACCCATTATATGTTTTCTTTTCCCCTGGAAAAAAAAGGATTTAGGTAACAAAACTAAAGATGAATATCTTTATGGGAGATGTTGAAGATCATTCACCATAATTTGAAGATTATGTTCCGAGTTTCCAAAGACACTAAACTAATACAGTCTTTGGGCATCTATTTTTTTCATGTTTTAAGTATTCTGCAAAATTAATGTAATGTCTATGTACGTCAAGCTTTTGGTCTCTACAGGTGGTATCAGAGCAAAGGTTTAGATAACCTTTGTAAACTATGATGTGAATAAAAAAGTTAAATCCCTAGAGATATTTCTAAGGTATGTCTAGTGATGTCCCTAAGGTTAAGTATAAGTATATTATATAATCCTATAATTACGGTAGCGATCTTATAATTAAATAGAATATTCTCGATATTGAAGGTACTCCCCCTTTATTATGTTGTTTTACTAGCATGATTTTTTCCTCTCACACTATTCTTTTTGGGTTTTAGATGGTGGATAGAGCCTGAAGGAACCGTGTTGATCAATATAATAGAAAATGCAATGATTGTCCTCCTGAACAAACCAATGTTATGGGAGATGGAGTGAAAAATCTTATTGTTATACTTACACAAGCTATGAATCAATCTGGACTTCCAAATAAGCAGATAAGTGAAAAATATTCTATTCAGTACTTCATGAGGCAATGTCACCCTTCTTCCAATGGGTCTTCTAATCCACTTGCTGAATAATGGATCAGTATCATTAAAAAGATATTTTCCATACATCGTAGTTTAGAACATGAAAAATTCATTTTATCTATTTATTGTTTATAAGGACAAGTAGTCCAGTGGTGGACTCTAATTAAGAATACAAGGCCCCAAGATGAAATTGAATCCATGTAATAGGATGTGTTTGAGAACTTGTTTTTTAATAAGTACCTCCCCTGTATTCTGCAAACAAAGATGGAAAAGGAGTTCCATGAGCTTAAGCAAAAGGATGATAAATATGTTGGTATATATGAATAGAATTTTACAAGGCATGCAAGGTATGCATCTGGCTTTATCATCCAACCGGAATGTAAAGTTGGTCGATTCTTTAGTGGCTTAAAACCAAGTCTTTGAAGGGAATTACCTTTAAGAGACTTCAGTAGCTATGAAAAAAATGCATGTTGTGATATCATGGTAGAATTGTAAGTTGTTCTTACATATCCATCTGATGGTTTTGATAAGAAAATAAAGACAGGCTTCATGGAAAAATTTCAAAACAATGGTGAAAAGAAGATGAATGTTTCTTTATGCTCAAAGTGTGGAAAGAAGCATGGTGGAGATTGTCTAAAAGGTACTAAAAAATGTTTCAAGTGTGGAAAAGAAGGTTATCGAGCAGTTCTGTGCCAAAGTAATGATAAAATGGTTTCTAATGACGTAAATAGGGAAAATACTATAGAGAGCGTACAAATAACACTTCAATGATATAAGTGCATGGATATGGGGCATTATTCTAATAAATGACCTAATCCAAGGGTTAATGATAATCAACATGAGCAACCACATTTGGAAAAGGAAAAAAGGGAAGTCAAATGAGATCACTATTTGTGATGTTTAGTATGACAACGATGTGGTGGAATAATTAAGTGTTTATGTAATGGGATTTCAAAATAGTATCATGGAATCTCATTTATAGTATTATGGAATATTGGAATATCTGTGTATTGGTTTATTATGGTTTTCAATAATTATATGGTATCGGTAACCATGAAAAGTGATTGAAATATTTTTAGACCGTAGATGCTAGGCACATAATGAAGGGATAAAGAGAAAATAATATGTTTGATATTATTAATGAGCTCCTGACTGATATAAGGACAAAGTGATACCGTGGTTGGAGTATATAGAAATTATGGTATTTTGGTATGTGGAAAGAGTTAACTTTTGAATGCATTCATGTTTTCACTAAGGTTCTACAATAACTCATGTTTCAATAGAATACATTATTAAGGTATTCACTTGTTTGGAATGTGACCAACAAGGCATATCGTATGATATATGGGGGATAAATGATGGAATTCACATGCTTGGTAGATGACATTTCTAGTAATCATTTACTTTATACTATGCGACTGGACATAAGTATATTAGATAAGCCTAAAGGTTGGAATGGATTAATTAAGACATAATATTGTATTGATTATGGCTATAAATGTTTTATTTTATTTTTAAAATGTTATAATAATATAGATTTAGAAAAAGGACAACCCGTAGAATGGGCGACAACCTGTCCCGTTGGATGGGGATACGAGAACCGAACCCACAACTGATGTGTGATAGGAATTTATCACCAACCAATGGCCTACAAGAAGTACTTGTTTTGTAGAAATTAGTTTAATGGTATTATAGATGATGTATAAGTCCATTTTTGGAACCATATACTATTAACCTCACCATAGACGGACTTATGTATATTTAAAATCTTGCGCTACCCTTTTTGTGATAGAGACAGATGGAATGACCTATCATTATATCTCATGATCTACTAATACATCATGAATGAAAAATTCAACCTCAATTCATTAAATATGAGATGATGTGGAAATTGTTCAGGGAATGACCAAGGATTATATTACACTAAAATCAAGTAAGTATTTCTCCTTATGCAAAAAAAATCATCAACTTTAGGGAAATGATCTTGAAATCCAAAAATGTTGTCCTAGTAACCTCATATCTGATGAATCTGATGGTACCTTATATCATCACAAATTTATGGATTTGTGATTTTTGTATTTTTCATAGCCATGTTCTCTACCACTCTCCAACAGAACATGATTGTTATATTTCTCATCCATATCCATATTTTTTCACCTATATTCTTCTATGTGGAAACCGACTGATGAGTTCCTTTGGGTATCCATTATGTTTCTAATGTTCCTTTTTAAAATTATGTTTTAGTATTACTTTTTACAATGTGGGTTTCTATGAAGGAAACATTCAAGTAGTAAACGGTATATAACCATGATGAATTTCAAGGGTGAAATTCATTTTAAGGGGGGTAGAATGTAACACCTCAAGATATTATGAGAAATATTCCTTTTAATTTCTTTGATGTCTTGTATTGTACGCTAATCCAAGATTATCTTGCAATATATGCAACAATGTATTTGCATTTAGTATATGCAACACTATTCTTGGCTTGTGTTGCATGCAAGAGTGACCATCCTCAATATCGTGTGTTGTACGCAATACCGAGTTTCATTAAACAATGATATATTGTTATAATATTATTATGAACTAGCCGTTATGAATGGTTTGAACCAAATTTTGAATTTTATAACATTATAATTCATCTTACACATTTTCTATAATGAGGTATGAGAACAAAATCAATTTTTCGGATAAAAGAAGTATTTTAAAAAAAATGCAGTTTTGTCATCTTTTGATGGAACAACCATTTTAAATCTAAATTTTGTGAAGTATATAAGTAAAATTTTACAAAATAAACATATTATAATCAATCAGGATATAAAAATTTACATTGGATAAAATTTTGACACTATTTTGATAACCTTCAAATTATGATGAATAGTAAAAATATGATAAATGTTAATTAAAAACAAATTTCTTCATCAAGATAACTTATATGGTTAAATTATAATATTGAATGGTTTTAAAATATAAATATAATATATTTTTACCATTTAATATAATTTATGTAATTCTTATTAATTTTACTTTGAATTCATATGTAAAAAGATTTCAAACTTTTGCAATATTTTAACCATTAAAACTCATTTTCTCAACAGCGGGATTAATTTTAAATTAAATACTGAAAAATATGTGTTTTCAATTTGGAAAAATGGATTCCATATTTTTAATCAGTTGTTCCAAATTATGTTAATATGCTACTTTTTATTTTTTGGCATTATAAATAGTAACAACGGTAAATTTTATTTACCACAGTTAAAGGTAAATCACGTAATTAAGGTTAACTATAATATTATAAAATTCTCCTAACACTTGTCTTAATATAATTGGATGATTATATTTCATCCTAAAAAATACTTTGGTCGAAATGGTATCTATTATAACCCACTTGTATGTTATTAAGTCCTTTAATTTATTTTCTTTATTGGAATGTGAAATATGTCTCAATCAAAATTTTATAATTAAATTATTTTTAATATAAGGTTATACATAATATAAATTATATTATAAATAATCATTTGAAATATAAAATGTTTTTCTTTTTCATGTAAATTTATATTTTATTTTTAAGAAATATTTAATTCTATTAATATATAATAAATTAATGATGTAGAAATTATTTCTTTAGTGAAAAATCAGTAATTTTATTTTTCATAAAATAATAAGACCTAATAAAATCCCAAAAACATGACCAAAACATATTTGTCAAGTGTATCTACACCATAATCAACAAAGGGTCTAATTTTTGACCAATTGGTTCCATATAAAAGTGATTATGACACTTATATTTTTTTATTTTAAATGATGTCAAAGTTGTAACCTTCATACTTTAAAAAATGTAACAATTTAAATATTATGTTTTTAAGATGATAAATTAGAGTAAAATTATACCTATGGAAATATTAGATTTATATTCATCATATAAATTTATTTTAAATTTTTATGCAACAAATAATTATATTAAATAATTATACAAAAATGATGTAGTAATTATTTTATTAAGAGGAATATCAAATAAATGGTTTAAAAAATATAAAAAAAAAATATTATATGAACAAATTAATGTGCTCTATGAATTTTTTAGAGGAATATGACATGTTAGAAATCAATTAAATATTTTTTTTTGAATATATCTTCTATCAGATTATATTTAAATTCAAATAATTGAATAGTGTCAAAATTGACACTATAGACATTTTATAAAAATAACATATTCTTAAATTGTTTAAAAATCATGAAAATATTTAAAAATTACAAATTTAAAATTATATGGTCTAAAATGTGATAATTTATTTAATTAAGGAAAATTCACAACTGATAAGTAATTATTTATAACAATCGTAATATTAGAATGTTATAGCCGCAAATAAAATTAAATAGATTAAATAAGGATAAATCAATATGATTATGTTTAAAATAAAATCAAAATATGTCTAAATTTGATTGGATGATGAGATTACAACCCTATTTTACCTCATATCCTAATTTCAGTCACTTTGGAAGTTTTTAGGTGGGGTTTCGGTTTATTATAAATTAATATTTTGGAGGTTTCCAAAAGTGCCCCTCTCATCCCTTATAAAAGGGCACCTCCTCCCTCTCCTCTTCACAAAATTCCGATCCATATAGATCAGCTAAAAACTATCCATTTCTCTTATCCACTTACCTAGAAACATACTAGAGGTCCTGGTCTTTTTCAAATACCAACTTTAGTTCCATAAGAGGAGGTTTAAAAGAGAAGCATCGAAGAAGAGGAGGTTCAGATATATACAAAGAATATCAGACCTAAGGTAATGGATTATTTCGTCTCACTTTCATTTCTGTGAGGCATATACCTTAATCACCGGCTTTTTTTATGGTGTTTAATATTCCCATGAATGTTTTATTATTTTTATTATGAAGGATATGATATTTACATATGCATGTAATTTTCATTATTTTATGAAACGTATGATTCTACTGAGTATTAATGGCAAGGGATAATTATTTCAATCTCGTTCTTATCTGATATTGTTTATTCATAAGTATTT
This sequence comes from Viscum album, assembly GCA_963277665.1. Lineage (NCBI taxonomy): Eukaryota > Viridiplantae > Streptophyta > Magnoliopsida > Santalales > Viscaceae > Viscum > Viscum album. The sequence goes on from OY728137.1 coordinate 1,516,894,993, forward strand.
ACCGGGGTTATATTTTTCATCAATGTCAATGACTTATAAAACTATTTTAATAAAATGTTTACTATTTTTCCATGTATGTTTAAAGTCGTTTTTACCATATGTTGACTTTTGCCACATGGTATGAAAGGAATCATTAATTTGTTTCCCATATGATGTCGTTTCTGACTTATCCGACTAAAGAACAAGAATAATTCTTTTTTTAACTTATACTGAATTAATGTATTTTTATGATTTCATAATGTTTTATTTTCATGAAGCTTCCTTGATAAGATTTCATAATTATTTTCAACAAAAATCTTTTCCTTTGAAAATTTCATGGAATTTTGTGAGAAAAAATGATTTTGAAGAGGAAATGATATTTTCCTCAAGAATTCATTTCATGGGTTTAATCAAAACTATTTTCCATCTAAGATGACATAATTTAGTATCTTTATTTTTCAAGTATAATTTCTTCATTATTTACATGGTTTGATTATTCTTATGATGAAATGATATCCATTTGTTTTATAAGGATTATGTTATGATGGGATGATTTTTATGAAACATTTTTTATTCGTTGGGTTATGATGAAGGATTTATGTTTATCTTTTGGAAAAGTTGATAATGATTTCATTATGATATGGGTGGGACATATATCACCCACTAATGCATTGGGTAATGAATTATATCTCAAAAGATAGAAATGGCTGGAACGACAAGTGAATCGGGTTCAGTAATTCAGTGCTAGAACGGCATGTAAACCCAGTTCAGTAATATACTTTGTCCACTATGATGGTCTTGGTAGCAATGCCTTTCATACTTTGGAAATAATAACAAGTGTTTAATGGTTTCCACAATTACATTTTTTATTCCCATGCTATTTTATCATGGTTAATGTTCCTTTATGATCTATCCCTTATGAACTACCATGATTTTTGTCATTACTCATGATTTTGATGTTTTATGTTCGTGTTCATACATTCAAATGCTTGGGGATTGTTTTATGTTCTCCATGTTTATCCTTTACTGATAATTTGAGCTCACCCATTTTTTGTTTTCTTTTCCCTAGGATATAATGAAAGGTTTTAGGCAAGAAACCCAAAGGGGAATAACATTATGGGAGATGTTGAAGATCTTTCACCATTATTATAAAAGATGATGTTCTGAGTTTCCAAAGACACTAAACCAATACAGTCTTTGGGTATCTATTTTTGTCATGTATTAAGTATTCCTCAAAATTAATTTAATTTCTAGGTAAGTCATGCTTTGGGTCTCTACAATTATAACATCTTTAAAGGAATTATCCTCAATACAATCATAATACTTCTAAATGATTTACTCAATGAGAAAATGAAAATAATGCCATACATTATAGTTTTAATTTATATCTAATTTTGTCTTCATATTCTAAGTTAAAGTATATTATAACATCCTAAAAAAATAATATAATTAGAATATGTATAATTTAATTTTATTATATTTTATAAAATAACTATTATTTATTATTCTCCCTTATTCTTTGGAAAATAAAATGTTGTCCTTGGATATGTGCGAAATACCACATCCACGAGTGATGTGTTCTATTATTCAACACAAACATACATGGATAGTTAAATGTTTTTATTTATTTAATAAATATGATACATATATCTTTATTTATATTTATAATATATAAATAGAATTATACACTAATTTTGTTATATGAAAATGAAAATATTGTCCTTATGTACATGCCATATACTTTCTCTATGGAGTGACATGTCTAATTTTGATTCTCCACCCTAAATTTATAGTTATAAAATATATTTTTTGAATATATATTATATTATTTATTAATATATTTCATAATTTTTCTTCTGAATGGATAAAGCAAAAAATTAGTGATCAGTATATAGTTATATGTTGATATCAATAAATTATATATCACATATCTTTCTAGAATTTACTCTAACAAACCATTCCCATAGATTATACGAAATGAAATTGGGGATTGATAAATTATCCAAAAAAGATTTTAATATCTAATATAATATAATAATTGTGAACTTTATATATAAAAATGCAGTTTTACAATTCCATTATATAACATATAAGAAATTATCAAAATTACATACATATTATATTGAAACTAATAGTTATCTATATAAGTAATGTCTAATGAATGATAAAAATTAACAATTAAATTGTGAATTGATATGGGTTATGAGATATGATATTAGTACTAATTTTTTTATGATACTTAATATTAAATCACATTTCTATAAGATGAGATAATAGTTAATGGGTTTTCAAGACTCAAATTATTTTGTTGAGTCATAATTATTTCTCTTTGATTATGGTTTTACAACATTTTTTTCTTCAATCCTATAATGATATTATATTTCTGTTCAACAATAATTTTTTGGTTATTCTATCACTTTTAATAAATATTCCCATAGATATTTCATTCCATATAAATGTTGATGGTTTTCATAATAACCCATAACCACTATAAATTAACTATTTCTCAACCATATCCTTGTTTAATCTTCCTACATGATTTCTCTATTATCATTTCAAAATCATAATTTTTTTTATTTTAGTTGATATTTAATTTTTTATTTAATTATTTTTTAGTGGATGATTTATAAAATTTTTCTTTATATGAGTATTGATATTTCTATTTTTAGTAATAAAGAGTTTTTTATTTTATGATCATTTACTTTTTTATTTAATTCAATTTTTTTTGATGAAGAATATGTCTTCCTCTAGAATACATTTTTAAAATTTCATTTGAAATAATATTTGAAAATAAATTCAATTCAATTTTTAATGAATTATATATTTATTTAATGTGACACATAATGAGTTATCTTTATAATAATGATTATTAATGTTTTATATGGAATAATTTAAATTTCACTTCATTTTCCTTCATTTACTCTAAATTATCTAACTTCAATAGTGTTTTGTTTTATGAATCACCATGTAATTTTTTTTAAATATTCATTATGTGTGATTAAAATATTTGTATAAATTGATCTACTTTTGATATCATGTTATGTGATACCATTTTGAAATGATATGAAGAACAATGTTTATTTCATTGTGCTTTCATGTTACAAAGAATAATTGGTATCATATGGTAGCCATATGTATGGATGTTGATGGGAAGGGACCAATATCTATATCCAAGGAACTTGTTATGTATTGAAATTGTAAAAAAAAGTATTCATGAACATTTTTTATATTCTGTGAACTTTTTTTTATAGTGAACATTTCAAGAGGCGGTGAATTGAATTTCAAATTAAAATTTATGTTAAAATAATTTAAAACAATACCCAATTTTTTTTAAAAAAATCACTAGTAATCTATAAATGTATAAATATAATATTTTATCATTGAAATAGTTTGTAAATAATTTTATCAGAACATTGTTATAACAGGTTTTTATGAAAAATTTATCTTTTGATAAAAATTATCAATAATGAAAATATTTATATATAACACTGGTTATTGATAAAAAACATAGTAATTTTTTAATTATTTTTTTAAAAATATATAATGGATTCTTTTAAAATAGAGGGAAAAATATGAAAAAACATAGGGGGCTAAACATAAGAGGTTCAGTCTCAAATAGAGACCTAGTCCTCTCTACTGGGAAATCACCCCTCGTATGAACTTTATTAATGAAAAATGTGATACGAATATTGGATTATGTTTTTATATAAAAACTAAAAATAGGAAGTCTTTTCTACACACATCCTCTTCTATATTTACTCATGAGATAAACGAATAATAATAGTGACCATATAGTCGAGTGTACACAACATCTTCCAAAATTCTTCAAGAGAGTACGTATATAAAAAAATGAGAGATATTGTATAGAAATATAAAATGTAATATTATATAATGTTGTAGACGCCGGAAAAGTCCGTTGTTCCCAAACGAAGCTCCGGATGCGGAAAGCGAAGTGATATTTGGAGTCAGAAGCACGTTCTGGAGGGCCCGGAGGACTTGCGCGAAATTTCAGAGACCCGCGCGCAAAGTTGAGTCGCGGCGCGCAATCCTCCCGGGATGCGCGCAATGCGCTGGGCCGGCGCGCTATTTTGCGCACCCGTGGCCTGCGCGGCTCCCTTGCGCGCCGGGTCCTGATTCCGCGCCCGCGAAGGGAATTGCGCGCCCGAGACCGGATTCCGCGCCCAGGGTTGCCTATAAATATAAGGCGACCCCCTATGTTTTGAAGGTTGCCAGAATCCGAAGCGTCGCTCGTTCGCGCAATCCAACCCCTTCCGCGCGCAATGCCGATCTTCAGGTAACATCCTTTCTTTCGCGCAATAGAGCCTTGGGGTTCGCCTTCGCGCGCAATCCCCTTGGCTCCTTTCCTTTGAATAATCCTTAACCCGAAGGCCTTTGCGCGCAAAAGAAGCCTCTTGCGCGCAATTGCCCCCGGGTGCGCGCAATCCAGCCCGATTGCGCGCACCCCCCTCTTCAAAGTGGCCGTTCGTTAGAGAATGAGTCGTTGCCCCCGTGAGCTGTCCGACGCCCGGTGCGCGCAATATCAATCATCCGCGCGCAAAGTGCTGGCCCGATTGCGCGCCAGCCCGCCATTTTGCGCGCCGACCTGCTGTTTTGCGCGCAAAGCTCCTCTTTTGCGCGCAAACCGCCGGGTCGCCCCCTTTGACCCCCTGAGGGTACTCGCCTGCGTGGCGCCCGATGATCTTCATCGCAGGTGCCCGCACTGTGCGTCGTCTTTCCGTGTGCCCCCCCCCCTAGGCTCGCGCGAAGTGACACGGACCCATCGGCGGCCCGATTGCGCGCACCCCCCTCTTCAAAGTGGCCGTTCGTTAGAGAATGAGCCGTTGCCCCCGTGAGCTGTCCGAAGCCCGGTGCGCGCAATCTCAATCATCCGCGCGCAAAGTGCTGGCCCGATTGCGCGCCAGCCCGCCATTTTGCGCGCCGACCTGCTATTTTGTGCGCAAAGCTCCTCTTTTGCGCGCAAACCGCCGGGTCGCCCCCTTTGACCCCCTGAGGGTACTCGCCTGCGTGGCGCCCGATGATCTTCATCGCAGGTGCCCGCACCGTGCGTCGTCTTTCCGTGCGGCCCCCCCATAGGCTCGCGCGAAGTGACACGGACCCATCGGCGGCATCCTATCGTCCAAGCTACAAAGACGTTAAACTGTACAGCATTCGTCCTGCATGACGTTAAACTGCACATTCGTCCTGCATGACGCTAAACTGCACCACGTCCTGCACGACGTTAAACTGCATACGTCTCGCACGATGTTAAACCGCACTTCGTCCAAGCTACAAAGACGTTAAACTGTACAGCATTCGTCTCGCAAGACGTTAAACTGCACATTCGTCCTGCATGACGCTAAACTGCACCACGTCCGCGCTGCAAGACGTTAAACTGCCAAGCACCTTCGTCCTCAACACACGACGTTAAACTGTACTTCGTCCGGCAAGACGTTAAACCGTCCGCTTCGTCCTCAACACACGACGTTAAACTGTACTTCGTCCGGCAAGACGTTAAACCGTCTGCCTCACCCGATCCCGTGCCTCGCACGCAGGGTCCCCCCCCCCGGTTTGGATGTGGCCCCCACCCGCTCGTCTCTGCAGGGATGTCGGGATTGCCCCTCTTTAGGGACGATTTAATGGGAGCGGCTTTTCCCTACGGGGGTAGGGTATTACAAACCCCTAGTTTCTTGTGGGGGGCTGCACATGTGTATCTCCATTGCGCTCCCCCACTGCCGAAGCCAGTAGAGGGTGTGACTGGGATCGGGGTGTCTCCTACTTTCGGTCCAAGTCCCTTCCAACTGAGTTTTGCCGCATCCGGGCTGCCTCAAGTGCATAAGTCCTGACAGAATGAACTACGTGGACTTTGATCCCTGTCTTCTACACAGGGTACGTAGGAAGCCTCCCTGAGGTTCAAGCCCACCACCTGGTCGTCCCGGTCGTATCCACGTCGGTTCATCCATCAGTGGACCCCTCCAGGGTTCACGCTTGCGTCGATTCACCTATGAATCCGCCACTGTGGGAGACTGCCCGTGTGTATCTCCACTGTGCCTCCCCACAGCCCCTTTCTTCCATTTCTCCTTTTATCGTCCAGCATGACGTGAAACTGTGATCCACCCGGCCGTTCCATCCCCCTCTGTGCGAGGTGGTTCGGTTCAATCCTCCTCCCGGGGCCTCGATCTCTTCATGAGTCGGCTTGCCGACGTCCAGCATGACGTTAAACTGTATACCCGAACTACGTCGACTTTGATCCGTGCTAACGCGCGGTACGTAGGAAGCCCCTACGGGGTCCAAGCCCTTCACTCCATCATCCATCCTGATCCTTACCTGGGCCGCCACATCCCGTTGGGGTCATGCCACTTCACTCCACTCCATATCACTTGGGAAGCCGCCCATGTGCTGGCCCCAGCGTCGGAGGTTCCCCGCAAGGGGTTATGTCATCTGATCCACTTCTCGTGTTGATCAGTCCGATGCCATCCCCGTTGGACGTTAAACTCGCGGCATACCCCGTGTTAAACATGGGAAGCTGAGGAAAACCTCAGGGGACACAGTTCCCCGCACCCAGTGCGGGATGCCTCATGCCATCATGCCTTCGAGAAGCCCTATTAAGGACGGAAGACAGACGTGCAGAGCCGCAGTGTTACGACATGCCCCCAGCACCCAGAGCCACCCGGCCTCCTCACCGCAGGTTGCTGCCCCGACCGGACTCCTTGGAACGTCCGGGAAGAAGCTGCGTAATTAACCGGTGTCCATGAAGATATGGCGCCGAGAACGAGATTCACGAACATTCTTAAGTCTATGAGGGAGACCCGGATTAGGCGACGAGTTCCGAGGAGACGTCCAAGGAAGGAAGAGCCGACATCCCATCATCCCGGTTTCGATCAAGGAGCAGACGCCCCTGAATAAGGGACGGATGCCACCCGCCCTTGGAATGCGGGACTGCGGGACCACAAGCCGCGCGCCTATCCCCTCGGGTCGACGGGTGCACGCGCGAACGCGTCCTGGAGGAACAGCGTAACCCGACGCACATCCGCACCGAAACAGAAAAATGGTGAACCCGACGTGAATCTCTTCTCCTCGATATGAAGACCGATGGCTTTCAGAGGTGTTGGAAGACCGGCATGTTGCCCGGCCAAGCATTCAGTCTTACCCGCCAGGGGCTGGGGAAGGGACGTCGGGCACTCCGTCTCGCAACGTCGAGGGCCTGGGTTCCCCCCACGGAAGGCGTCGTGGCGCTAATGGTTGGTTGTCGATTCCTTTTTCCTGTCAGTGTTAATGGGTCCTTCTCCCTGCTTTCAGAAATCAGGTCGCCCGATCCAGTGCCCGATCGCCACCCGCCCACTGGCGCAGGGGTAGGGGAAACACCGACGCGGCTACTCCGCGCGGTCCCGCCCCTTCCATAGTCATCCCAGCAGCCGCAGCTGCAGGGAGACCACGCCCTCTCTCCCCCTCGGAGGTCATCCAAAGAAGGTTGATCAACACCCTGGTGCGGAGATACGAGGAAGAGGGAGTCATCCCCACCAGGAACATGGCTCGCCTAGACCTTGAGGAGGCTGCACCTCTCCGCCAACGCCGCCCCCGAGGGCCGCGCAGGGAGGCACCGCTGCCTACCTCGACGTCCAACCGCTTTGGGAGCTTATCCCCGGAGCGCTCCGACAACTCCTTACCCTATGCGGATGAAGTGGAAGATGCCCGGGACTACCCTATCCGAGGTCCGCTCCAGTGATCCACGATAAGGGCTCCCGCCAGGCCACGGCGACACCGCCGCCAGGCCCCTCAAGTCGAGGAACAGGCTCTCCACCTTCCCGCGCCGCTCATCCCGACTCGTCTGTCCCGACGCCAACGTCGGGCACGAGCGGAAGAGGATGCCCACCTTGGGGCCCAAGCAATGGCAGCCGCACTGGCCCAAGCCACTGTTGGCTCCAGTCGCCATGCCCCTGCGCATCCTGAGCAGGGGAACTTCTATGCCCGACCCGGATCGAGGCCCCGACCGCCCCAAGGGCAGGTTGGGTTGACTCTCCCGGTTGCTGGTACAGACAATAGCCACCGCGGACCACCTCGCGGTAGCGCTATTCACCAACAGGGGCTACTCCGTGTGGCCGATCCAAGAGGCATGGGTCATCCCACCTTCCGATCCCGGCCCGGAGGCCTGCCCGGAATCATCTCTCCCCGCGTCCCCTTTGATATCTGTCCCGGTGCTCCTCGCACCTTGGTTTCCAGTCCTCTTGGCCCCAGCACCAGTGCGGCCGGAGGATGCCAGGACAGAGATCAGCCCTGCCCCGAAGAACAACCCAGGGGCAGGAAGGCAAGGCGTCGACGCCGAGGGAAGAATGTTACGGAATTCCGGACAGAGATCCGACCGGTTCGCTTCTCTGATTCAGAGGCGGAGTACGATTCGGCGACAGAGCCCTTTCCCCAATCTCGCCAGTCAAGGGCAGGGGTAGGAATGCGGCATGTCAGCCTCGTGCTCCCCGAGAGCGAGATCGATGTGATCCCCGCTTCTCTCCGAAGGTATATCCGGAGTAACGAGGGCCTGGTAGACCCCCAAGGATCAAGCTTGCGGTTGGTACCGGCCCCTCCGGAAGTGCCTTCCGCCTCGATCGGGGAAGTCGGAGACTCTTTCTGAGGACCGACGGTCGAACCACGATCTGGTGCACCCTCGGCGAGCACCGATGCTACGGAAGGATGTTCGCTCGCCGGCCCGTCCTATCGTGATGTGGTAGCCAGGGCACCGCCACCCTCAGAGGGCGGCCCGGGATATGGAGGCCAATCGGCCTGCTCGCCGTATTCACCGCCGGCCAGCCCGTCGGCCCGGCGGCCCGCCTCGGCACCACTGCCGGTTCCCCGTCCGTTCCCAGCCATTGAAGAGGACCAAGGAGATCTGGGTCCCGAGCTTGAGTCATGGAGCTTCTGGACCGTCCTTGCAGAGGGCCACTTCCCTGAGAAGTTTTGGCCAGTCGCAGGACCGGGCTTTGATGCACCCGAATCGCTCACCCCGGATGAGTTCGAATGCTTCCGCCGAACTCTCCGGGAGACTCGCTCCTGTCTTCACCGCTTGCAAATGCCATACCCCGGGATTCAAGCACACCTGGAGGATATTGGTGAGCAGTGCCGTCAAATTGACCTGGCCATGCTCCCCGCGGTTCGGCACCCCGGGTCATTTGGGCACCACGAGGCCCTCCAACAACGATGCGTCGAGTGTTTTCAAGTACTCCGCAATGTTATCGAGGAAGCCACTCCCCACGTGTATATCCGTGGATGGGGGCAGTACGCTGCCCTACGCTTCAGTGTGATTCGCCGACAGCCCGATTCGCTGGGTGGCCCTGAGGGTATATCCCCAGGGACAGAAACGGTCAATATGGCTGACCTGTCGGGAGAGGGGAACGACTTGGAACTTCTCGACGGGGGCTTCCCCCCCGAAGACAAGCCGTCGTCAGATCCATCGGTGAGAGTCACTCGTCATCAGAGGAACCTCCTGGGGCTCCCCGCACCCACTGAAGCACTGACGTTGAGCCGAAACGTCAGCAAAGGAAAAGAGCACAGCGAGGCTATAAAGCTCGCCGACCCATCTGCCTCCATGCAGAGGGCAGAGGAGGATCCCGAGAAGGCTACGCTACGTCAGCAGCTCGCCGAACAGAAGAAGCTGGTTGACCAGCTCCTCGCCAAGCGTGCTGCAGAACGGCGGCCTGACTACGGTGATCCTAGGCCAGGACAGCAGGGACCGGAACAACCGCTCCTCGACGAGACTCTCCCGGGAAACCGTGATTACGCCGTGTTCGCCGACAGGAGAGAGGCCATTGCCTACGGCAAGAGGGCACGGTATGTTTCGCCACACCCTCCCGAGCAGCGTGACTACCTGAGAGACCCCGCTCGGATTCCTCCCGATGCCCCAAGGGCCGCTCCGCCCGCCATCCCACGAGCAGCCGAGTTCGACGACCCGGTCGACGACCCGATTGAAGGGCCATGCAATGCGCTCGTGGTTAGAGATCCTCGCCAGGACTGGAACCCATGTCCGGACGATCCGATGGTGGCGCTCATTACCCGCTTGGAAGCCTTGGAGACTCGGCAGGTGGCGATCCCACCGGACGGCAAGCCCTACCCAGCATGGGTGGATGACATGCCAGCGCCTCCGGGATTCGGGAATCCCACTTTCGCTCCCTTCAACGGGACTAGAGATCCGCCACAGCATTTAGGCCACTTCAACTCGAGGTGCGGGCCTATGTTGGGGACTCCGGCGCAGCAAGAGGCCACTAAGCTTCGCTGCTTTGTTCAGACACTGGAAGGGCCAGCATTTGTCTCGTACAGCCAGCTCCCCGTCGGGTCGGTAACCAGCTGGGAGGACCTCCGTAGACAGTTCCTCTAGCAGTTCAGTTCCACGACCCGGAAGAAGAGTATCGCCGACCTCTTCAAGTGCAAGCAGAGGCCTGATGAGCGAGTCGCGGACTTCGTCGCCCCATGGAAGGGTCTCACGTATTCCCTCGACATGCCATTGACTCAGGAGCAGTTGCTGACAATGTGCGTCGGGAACGTCAAGACCGAGCTGGTCCCTTCCTTGATCACTCAGAATTACCCCGGAGGGTTCAGGGACTTCTCAGACAAATCTCAACATCTTGAGGAAGCCCTGCAACAGGCCAGCCAGGCACACCCGCTGCCTCCTATGATTCCTGCAAGGAGAGCCAGCAGGGCTGAGCCCGCTGCTGTGGCCCAGATAGAGGCTCCCAGGCCGTTGGAGCTACTGCCGGCGAGACCAGCTCCACAGCCTCACAGGAATCCGCCTCCACGGGCTCAGTTCCCGGTCCAGCAGCGGCAGCCTCAGAACCGGCCGGCCCCTCCGCGTAATGTACCGCCACAACCCAGGCGAGATAATCAGGGCCCACCTCCTCGGCAGGCCCCTCCGGCCCCTCGTCAAGACCACGCTCCCAGGGGCCCGCGACACCTGACTTACTCATTTCAAGAGGATCAGGTCCCCGGTTATTTCCGGAGCGCCCTGGAGCAGAGGATTGTGCGACTGCCTGAGTGTTGGAGGCCAGAGGAGGCACATCTCACGGATAACCCCCGTTACTGCCCCTACCATCGAGCCCTGGGGCACACCATCCAACGGTGTTATGTGTTTAAGGATTGGCTCCAAGACCAGATTAACAACAATGTAATCAGGTTGGGCCCAGCTCCAGCACAGGTGGCGGGCGTGTTCGTGGGATCAGATAACGATAGCGGCGATGAGGACGAATGGCAGCTGGTCTCCGACCGCGTGTCCCAGAAGTATAAAAGCTGGATGGCCCGCAAGACGATCATTCGCGCCCATGGAATCATCCGTGCGCGCTTGAATCAGCCTGAGCCCCCAGAATCCGCGGGTGCTGCTTCAGCATCGTCGTCCCAGCCTGCCTCTTCTAAGAAGAGCAAACAGCGGCGGCGCAAGAAGGAAGAGCGCGCCCCGCCAGTTCCGCCACTATCCCGCACTCTCGGCGATTTCATGCCCCCGGAGATGGGGATCCCTCCTCGGATCCACCCCGTGGTGGATGATTCGTCTGATGACGGTATTGGGTACGCTTCGGTTAACACCGTCGAGCTGGTAAATCCCTTTTCGGTTCCCGACGTTGAAGAACACCAGGTGGACCTCCCTAGTGTCCCCGGTCGTCGCCACCGTCGGAAGAACCGCAGCAGCAGGAGTCGCCGGGGCACAGCAGTTGGTACCTCCAGCCAGGCCGTGCACGCCACTGAGACTAGGCAGCAGGCTCAAGATCGAGCTCAGAGTGCGCAGGCCCCCCATTCGGGGATGACGGATTCGCCTCCGCCACTGTTTGTGGTGTGGGACCAGGCAGAACCGCCTCAGCCGCGTCGCGACCAGCTCCGCCCTGCCACGAGTCCATCCCGGCCTCCTGACCACAGTACGGTGACCATTTCCCAGACTGCAGCCAGTGAACAGCGAGATGCGCCAAGTACCAGTCGGCCGCCGATCCAACCGGCAAGGCCCTTCATGCTTCCAACCGCAGAGCAACCTCCTGCAACCAGGGGCTCACGCTTGGCCAAAAAGTATGATGTTCTGAAGCACTTGGCTGACATCCCAGCAAGGCTCTCCATCCTTAAGTCTCTGCGCATGTCATCTGAGATGCGCGAGGCACTCGCTAAAGCCTTGAAAATCCCCCTCCAGTTTGAGACAGAGGTTGCGGCTGCAGAGGCCTTTCACGCCGAAACGATCGAGGACGCCGAATGCCAGGCAGTTATCTCGTTCTCCGGTAAGGATGAAGACCCTCCTATACAGGGACATATTCGTCCGCTGTATGTCACTGGCCAGTTCAATGGCCTTGAAGTCCGGCGCTGTCTTGTCGACACGGGGTCTGGGATCAACCTGATTCCAACTCGGACGCTCCGGAGATCGGGGTTGTCTGAGGATGACTTGATCCCCTCCGACCTCAGGATCCAGGGGTATGACCGCACCGAGCAAACTCCGGTCGGCAAGATACGTTTGAAGACCCAGTTCGGTGACTTGGTCGCGAACACCGAATTCATGGTGGTCTCTCAGGACACTGCGTATAACGCATTAATGGGTAGGCCATGGCTCCACCTTCATGCGGCGGTTCCCTCATCATACCACCAATGCCTCAAATACTCCCTTAATGGTCGAGTAGGCGTGCTTCAAGGAGATGCCTCTCCTTTTGCCTCATGTGAAGCCCGCTATCTGGACGCGGACTATTACAAGAGCAAGGATAAGAAGATCCTGGCAGGTGAGGTTGAGCCTGTCGCTGTTGCAAGTGATCCCTGGGCAATTCTGGATGACGCTTACGTCCTCCCTGTTCAACGGTTGGACGTGGCCATGGTCTCGACGGCCCGCGAGTCTCCTGATGAGATGACCGCGACCGCCCGCGCCAGCACCAGTGGCCCAACAGGATCTGGTAGCCCAAATGCAGTTTCCAACGCAGTCTCTCCCGTGGACGATCCCTCCCCGAGTGGAGAGGACGTGGAAGATGCACCCCCAGCCTTTGAGGAGGGCGTCCCCGCCACGGTCGATGAGTTAGTACAGGTGAACCTTGGAACCGAGGCCGATCCAAGACCCACATTGGTCAGTGCCGCCATGCCCTCTAAGGAGCGGCAACAGTACGTGGACTTTCTCAGGCAGCACCGTGATGTGTTCGCTTGGGGCTATGACGAGATGCCGGGGCTAGATCCTCAGGTAGCCGTCCACCGCCTTGGTCTCCCGGCGAACCATCGCGGGTTCATGCAGCCTCCCAGGAAGATGCACCCATCCCACGGTGCCATGGTTGAGGCCGAAGTTGACAAGCTTATCAAATCCAACTTCGTGAGGGAAGTCCAGTACCCCAAATGGCTGGCCAACATTGTGCCGGTCAGGAAGAAGAACGGGCAGATCAGAGTCTGCATCGACTTCCGCAATCTCAACCGCCATTGTCCGAAGGATGATTTTCCCCTTCCAGTGACAGAGCTGTTGATTGACGCCACGGTAGGATTCCAAGCCCTCTCCTTCATGGATGGATACTCCGGATACAACCAAATTCGTATGGCCCCTAAGGATGAAGAGTTCACTGCCTTCAGGGCCCCCCAAGGTACCTTTTGCTACCGGGTCATGCCTTTTGGCCTGAAGAATGCAGGTGCCACCTATCAACGGGCGATGCACCACATATTCAAGCCAATCCTCGGCACACTGGTGGAATGCTACGTCGATGACTTGGTAGTCAAATCGCGCCAGCGTCAGGACCATCTCAAAGATCTTGAGAAAGTGTTCGGCTTCCTCCGGTCTCGTTGCCTGAAGATGAACCCATTGAAGTGTGCCTTCGGGGTCACCTCCGGAAAGTTCCATGGATTTTTGGTAAGATACCGGGGAATTGAGATCGACCCGGAGAAAATCAGGGCGATTAGCCAGATGCCTCCCCCAGGTAACATCCGGGAACTGCAAGGGTTCCAAGGCCACTTAGCCTATATACGCCGATTCATTGCGAATCTGGCCGGCAAGTGTAAGCCCTTTTCTCGGCTCATGAAGAAAGGTGCCACCTATGTATGGGATAAAGACTGTCAGACCGCTTTCGAGGAAATCAAGCAGTACCTGCTGCAACCTCCGGTTCTGATGCCGCCTGTATCCGGGAAGCCGCTGGTCCTCTATGTGACCGCCCTGGAACGGTCCCTTGGCGCCCTTCTTGCCCAGAAGAACAACGAGGGAACAGAGAATAGCCTCTATTACCTCAGTCGCATGCTCCTCGATGCGGAAGTTAGGTATTCCCCCATCGATAAGAGCTGCCTGGCGCTCGTATTTGCCGTACAGAAATTACGGCACTACTTGCAGCACCATGAGGTACAGTTGGTTTCTCGGGTAGACCCGTTGAAATATATCCTGAGCCGGCCTATGTTGACTGGCCGTCTAGCACGGTGGGCTGTGATTCTCCAGCAGTTCGACATCAGGTATGTGTCTCAGAAGGCCATCAAAGGGCAAGCGTTGGCAGACTTTCTGGCTGCTCACCCGACCTCCGCGGATCAGCCGCTGGATCTAGGCTTTCCTGATGAGACCATTCTCTCGGTTGATCGAGCCGATCCATGCTGGCAGATGCACTTTGACGGTGCCTCCCGGAGCCCCACCGGTAGAAGACTCGATAATCCAAAGCTCAACAGAGTAGGCTTGGGCATCGTCTTCATTACCCCGGAGCAAGCCGTGCTGCCATACTCTTTCCTGTTGTCAGAGGGCTATACCAACAATGAGGCGGAATACCATGCCCTCATCACTGGCCTCGAGTTAGCTCTCGAGATCGACGTGCCCCATCTGTGTGTGAAAGGGGACTCTGAGCTAGTTGTTAAGCAGATCAATGGCGACTATGTTGTCAGGAAGCCGGAACTTGCGCCATTGCTGGAGTGCACCCTCCTTCTGATGGCCTGGTTCCCTTCTCGGCCAGAAATTGTCCATATTCCCCGGTCGCAGAACGGTCAAGCAGATGCTTTGGCCAACCTTGCTGCATCACTTGCAGAGCCTGAACAGGATAACCTGATCATCCGCGTGATGCACCGCAGGCTCATCGCTCCCGTTATCCCGGAGGGAGATCGCGACCTGTCGGTATGTAATCTCACCACGGTTGCCCATGTGCCCGGAGCCCCGAGTACCCCAGATATGACAGTCGAACCAGCCCCTGATTGGAGGACGCCTTTGGTTGAGTACCTCCAACATGGCATTCTCCCACCGGATCGGGCCGAGCGCGAGCGAGTTCGACGCCGCGCATCGGAGTTTGTCCTCCAGAGCAGTCCCGTCCTGGAGCAGATCCTCTACAGACGCGGATTCGATGGTGTTCTCCTCCGTTGCCTTCAGGGAGTTGAGATCCCACGAGTCATGCAAGAGGTTCATGCTGGTTCATGCGGTGCCCATCAGACTGGGCCGAAGCTGTCCCACCAGATTCGGAGGTTGGGATACTTCTGGCCCTCCATGATCCATGACTGCATCGAGTATGCCAGGAGGTGCCATGCGTGCCAGGTTCATGCGGACTTTGTGCATCGGCCGCCGGAGCCTCTCCATACCACTAGGTATTCCTGGCCCTTTACAGTCTGGGGTCTGGACGTTGTGGGACCATACCCACCGGCGACAGCTCTCCAGTGCCGGTTCATTCTGACCGCCACGGACTTCTTCTCCAAATGGGCAGAGGCGATTCCGCTCAGAGAGGTCAAATCCTGTTCGATCGCTGACTTCGTGACCTCCAACATCATCTATCGATTTGGAGTGCCTCACGCTATCCTCACGGATAACGGAACCAATTTCCGAGAAGCCGAGTTGAAGAAGTTGTACGCCAAGTATAACATTCGCTCGAACCATACATCTCGCTATCATGCGCAGGCAAATGGACAGATCGAGGCGTTTAACAAAACCCCCTCTAACATTTTGCAAAAGATGGTTGGTCAGAACAAGAAGAGTTGGCCAGACAAGCTCCCCAACGCCCTCTGGGCTTATCGGACGACGACTCGCAATTCCACCCAGATGACCCCTTATTCCCTGGTGTATGGAGCTGAGGCCGTCCTGCCCATCGAGATCCAGTTACCATCCTTGCGCACTGCGGTCTACGACCAGCAAGCGCCGGACAGAGTTGTTGAAGCCCGTCTAGTCGAGTTGGAAGCACTGGATGAGAATAGACTTCGCGCCTTGCACAACTTGGAGAGGCATCAAAGCAGGATGGCTAGAGCTTTCAATAAGAAGGTTCGCCTCCGCTCCTTCCTGCAGGGTGATCTAGTGCTAGCCCTAAGAGCACCTATGATCCCCCGCAGGAAGCCGCCCAAGTTGGAACCCAAGTGGGAGGGACCTTTTGTCATCCACAAGTTCTATCCCAATGGCGCTTACTCCCTAGCGACTATGGATGGTGAGCGTGTCACTCCTCCCACCAACGCTAGGTTCCTCAAGCAGTACTTTGCCTGAGTGTACATTCGTCCTGCATGACGCTAAACTGCACCACGTCCTGCACGACGTTAAACTGCATTCGTCCAGGCTACAAGACGTTAAACTGTTCAGCATATCGTCCGTGCTGCAAGACGTTAAACTGCCAAGTGTTTCGTCCAACATGACGTTAAACTGTACCACGTCCAAGCTGCACGACGTTAAACTGCCCAGCGTATCGTCCTGCATGACGCTAAACTGCACCACGTCCTGCACGACGTTAAACTGCATTCGTCCAGGCTACAAGACGTTAAACTGTTCAGCATATCGTCCGTGCTGCAAGACGTTAAACTGCCAAGTGTTTCATCCAACATGACGTTAAACTGTACCACGTCCAAGCTGCATGACGTTAAACTGCTCAGCGTATCGTCCTGCATGACGTTAAACTGCCCCTCAAGAACTACGTGCGGCTTGATTCCCATCCTTATGGGATACGTAGGACCGCCTGAACATTCATATTTCAGGCCCAGCCCCATCCTTCGGGAATTTCCATCCCACCTCGGGCCCTTGGCCCAGTTGCCTCTGGATATGTGGCGTATGGTGTGGATGCGGGGCTACGCCCTCATTCACATCGGTTTTCTCGCCACGATGTACGCCCCCACGTTTGGGGATGCCTTCTGCTTCCCCCTTTTTTCCTCTCTTATCGTCCTGCATGACGTTAAACTGCACTTCAAGAACTACGTGCGGCTTGATTCCCATCCTTATGGGATACGTAGGACCGCCTGGACATCCATGTTTCAGGCCCAGCCCCGTTTCTCGGGAATCTCTATCCCGCGTTGGGCCTCTGGCCCCAGTTCCCCTCCTTTTTGTGCGAGGCGTGTAGCGTGAGCGGGGGATTATGTCCTCATTCACGTCGGTCTACTGGCCGCGCCGTACGCCTCCCCCCGTGTGTGAGACTAACTCGCACCCCTCATCGTCCTGCATGACGTTAAACTGCCTCTCAAGAACTACGTACGGCTTGATTCCCATCCTTATGGGATACGTAGGACCGCCTGGACGCTTGTGTCTCAGGTCCAGCCCTGTCTCTTGGTTGATCACGGGGATCTGCCCTCTTTTGGTTGCTCTCAGGGTGAGTCCTCCGACCCTTTCCGGTGATCTGTTAAAATGTTTTGGGTACTTCGGTCTATGACTCGTAGTGTCAGATTCAATCCCGACAAGTCCTGTGTTGCTTGTCAGGCCTCGCGCTTCCTCTTGTTCGAGCCTTCACTCAAAGGGATCCTCGTTAGCGGTTTGGGTACAATGCCTCAGTGCTCTCCCACCGTTCCGGGTCGATTTACCGGCGGGTCTTGGGCCGCAAATCGATATGAATCCTGCGATTGAGCGGTCGATGCTCGTTTGCTTGCCCCGTCTTAGGCTGACGCGATCGGATGTTGTGTTGCGAATGCGTCAGCAACATCCTTGATCGCCATGTCGGCTCTTTCAGGCTCTGAACATTGGTTGTGCAGTCCTCATCACACTCCGCCTTTGTGCGTTGTAGTGGAATCTCGACACTCTCTTCATACTGACCTTCAGTACACCTCTACACGTTAGGCAGACCAACCAGGGTAATGATGTCGTTCGAGGCTCCCATGATCTGAGCACCAAGGATGTATGTGAATATCCTCCCTAAGGGCCATGCGTAGCTGGACCGTCGTCCCCATAAGGAGGAAGGAGTCGCTCGAACAATCGCGTTCTGGGCCCAGTATATCTGGAGGCTAGCATCTTTGCCCCTCGGGTGATGGACATACGCAGACCCCTATCCCAAGACTCTTCTCCTGGAATCGTGCGTGACCGCAGGGCTAGGTATGTTCCCACCTCCGCCGTGTCCGCCATATCGCGGTAAGCGGATTCCTCCATGGTCCGAACCACACGACCTTAAACTGTGTTGCCTGGTCCTACCACACGACCGTAAACTGTGATCGTCTTGGCCGCCCGACGAGAAACGACACTGCATCGTGATGTTCTCCTCAGGGGACACTCACGTTGGGCGCTGGTTAATAACCACGCCATTCATCAATGCCTTTCACGGCTTGATTATTGTGGCGACGCCAGAGATTTCTCAATCACAGGCATGTCGCCGCACAAAGAAAAACCATCCATCTTTAAGGACAAACAAGAAATATCAAATACCGCTTCTTCTATGTGCGAGGGTCAGACCCGCACTCTTCCCCGCGCTGGTGCCCGATTGTGTTGCGTCGCGCTTCAAGAACTACGTGTGGCTTGATTCCCATCCTTATGAGATACGTAGGAACGCCCGGATGTTTGAAACTCCGGGTCCAGCCCCCCACCTCTTAGAGATTCCCCCTTCTCTGGGGAATCCGCCGCCTTCAGGTCACCCTCAAGGCGTGTTCCCCGACCCCTTGCAGTGGTCCACCGGTGTCAAGAGTACTCTGGTTTATTGCCAGGAGCGTCAGGATCCGCTTGGTCAGGTTTCCTCCACATTTCAGGCTTCGTGCTCCCTTTCATTCGGACCCATCGTCTACGCCCTGGGTGGAGCCCCCGTGAACGGTTCGGACACAATGCCTCAGTGCTCTCCCACCGACTCGGGCCGGTACCCCCAATGGCCTCGGGCAGCAAATCGATATGAATCCTGCGATTGAGCGGTCGATGCTCGTTTGGTGCCTCATTCCACCAACGGTTAGTGCGATATTGATGCTGCTTTTCCGCCACGGTCGGCAGTACTCCCATATCGTTACTCCGGTGCCCCCAGTCCTTGAGTGAATGGCCGCATGATTCACATTTTCCACCTCCCATTCTGACCAGGCGAAACCTCGACACTCTTGACACTATCCCTCAGTGCATCTTCGCATATCCAGGGGATAGGACCACGATGTGGCGTACTTTGAGGTTCTTATGGTCCGATCTCTAAGACCTTAAACTAAGATCTCTCCTTATGGTCCGAGCTCTAAGACCTTAAACTAAGATCTACCCTCATGGTCCGAGCTCTAAGACCTTAAACTAAGATCTCTCCTTATGGTCCGAGCTCTAAGACCTTAAACTAAGATCTACCCTCATGGTCCGAGCTCTAAGACCTTAAACTAAGATCTCTCCTTATGGTCCGAGCTCTAAGACCTTAAACTAAGATCTAGCCCCATGGTCCGAGCTCTACGACCTTAAACTAAGATCTCCCCCTATGGTCCGAGCTCTAAGACCTTAAACTAAGATCTACCCCTATGGTCCGAGCTCTACGACCCTAAACTAAGATCTCCCCAAATGGGGTCCTACGTCCTGCATGACGTTAAACTGCACTCTCAGAACTACGTGTGGCTTGATCTCCAGCCTGATGGAGTACGTAGGAACGCCCGGACATTCCGACTCGGGTCCAGCCTCAGTGATCGTTAAGTCCCGCCCCTCCTCGTCGCCGGCCGTCTAGCCTGACTTCGGGTAGAGTGGTGCAGTCGTAATATTCTCCCCGATTCAGCTCGGGATGCCCCATCGCAATGATGGGAAGCGACAGTTTCCTCGTCAAAGAGGTCCTGTCTGAGGATTGAGGTGATTCACGGCCAGATTAGTGCATCCGCCTAATACGCTTTCCCCACGGTGGCGCAATTTTGAGAGCGTTGGATTCTGTCCGAACAAATCGTCACTTCGCCCCACGCTTCGCATGCCCTGTTGATCTGGATTTCCACCCTTGCGTCTGAAGGAACCCCCAAAGCGGTATTCATGATGACATGTGGTCCGCCTCCTGCAATATGAATGATGACCTTCGGTCCGTCTATTGCAGTTGTTATGGTCGATCCATTGTCCGCCTACCGTCTTGGGCATTTCCTGGAAGGCCGACCGTTGTGGATGTCTGGATTCGGGACACGCGATTCACCCTTTCTCATTTCCCTATGTTCGGATAAAATCTCAACGCCCCTAGCGTTGTCCCGCTCGTGTGTTGGAATAGGTTGGGGGGATGGTACATTGATTAGGTCTGAGGTCTCCTTTCCTAGGAATGACCTCCCTCTTTTCTCCAGAAACCCAGGGCCCCTATTTATAGGCGAGGCCGGGGTCCGCACTGCACGGAAAGCGCTTTGCGCGACCGCAGCGGCGAATTTCGCGCCCGACGCCCCTTTTTGCGCGCCTAAGTCCCGCGCCGCCCAGGACTTCGGCATTCCGGCGTCTCCCTTGGAACCCGATCGTTGCGACCTCTCGCCGGTCAGATTCCGAGGGGGGGCTTTTGTAGACGCCGGAAAAGTCCGTTGTTCCCAAACGAAGCTCCGGATGCAGAAAGCGAAGTGATATTTGGAGTCAGAAGCATGTTCCGGAGGGCCCGGAGGACTTGCGCGAAATTTCAGAGACCCGCGCGCAAAGTTGAGTCGCGGCGCGCAATCCTTCCGGGATGCGCGCAATGCGCTGGGCCGGCTCGCTATTTTGCGCGCCCGTGGCCTGCGCGGCTCCCTTGCGCGCCGGGTCCTAATTCCGCGCCCGTGAAGGGAATTCCGCGCCCGAGACCGGATTCCGCGCCCGGGGTTGCCTATAAATATAAGGCGACCCCCGACGTTTTGAAGGTTGCCAGAATCCGAAGCGTCGCTCGTTCGCGCAATCCAACCCCTTCCGCGCGCAATGCCGATCTTCAGGTAACCTCCTTTATTTCGCGCAATAAAGCCTTGGGGTTCGCCTTCGCGCGCAATCCCCTTGGCTCCTTTCCTTTGAATAATCCTTAACCCGAAGGCCTTTGCGCGCAAAAGAAGCCTCTTGCGCGCAATTGCCCCCGGGTGCGCGCAATCCAGCCCGATTGCGCGCACCCCCCTCTTCAAAGTGGTCGTTCGTTAGAGAATGAGTCGTTGCCCCCGTGAGCTGTCCGAAGCCCGGTGCGCGCAATCTCAATCATCCGCGCGCAAAGTGCTGGCCCGATTGCGCGCCAGCCCGCCATTTTGCGCGCCGACCTGATGTTTTGCACGCAAAGCTCCTCTTTTGCGCGCAAACCGCCGGGTCGGCACCTTTGACCCCCTGAGGGTACTCGCCTGCGTGGCGCCCGATGATCTTCATCGCAGGTGCCCGCACCGTGCGTCGTCTTTCCGTGCGGCCCCCCCTAGGCTCGCGCGAAGTGACACGGACCCATCGGCGGCATCCTATCGTCCAAGCTACAAAGACGTTAAACTGTACAGCATTCGTCCTGCATGACGTTAAACTGCACATTCGTCCTGCATGACGCTAAACTGCACCACGTCCTGCACGACGTTAAACTGCATACGTCCCGCACGACGTTAAACCGCACTTCGTCCAAGCTACAAAGACGTTAAACTGTACAACATTCGTCTCGCAAGACGTTAAACTGCACATTCGTCCTGCATGACGCTAAACTGCACCACGTCCGCGCTGCAAGACGTTAAACTGCCAAGCACCTTCGTCCTCAACACACGACGTTAAACTGTACTTCGTCTGGCAAGACGTTAAACCGTCCGCTTCGTCCTCAACACACGACGTTAAACTGTACTTCGTCCGGCAAGACGTTAAACCGTCCGCCTCACCCGATCTCGTGCCTCGCACGCAGGGTCCCCCCCGGTTTGGATGTGGCCCCCACCCGCTCGTCTCTGCAGGGATGTCGGGATTTCCCCTCTTTAGGGACGATTTAATGGGAGCGGCTTTTCCCTACGGGGGTAGGGTATTACAAACCCCTAGTTTCTTGTGGGGGGCTGCACGTGTGTATCTCCATTGCGCTCCCCCACTGCCGAGGCCAGTAGAGGGTGTGACTGGGATCGGGGTGTCTCCTACTTTCGGTCCAAGTCCCTTCCAACTGAGTTTTGCCGCATCCGGGCTGCCTCAAGTGCGTAAGTCCTGACGGAATGAACTACGTGGACTTTGATCCCTGTCTTCTACACAGGGTACGTAGGAAGCCTACCTGAGGTTCAAGCCCACCACCTGGTCGTCCCGGTCGTATCCACGTCGGTTCATCCATCAGTGGACCCCTCCAGGGTTCACGCTTGCGTCGATTCACCTATGAATCCCCCACTGTGGGAGACTGCCCGTGTGTATCTCCACTGTGCCTCCCCACAGCCCCTTTCTTCCATTTCTCCTTTTATCGTCCAGCATGACATGAAACTGTGATCCACTCAGCCGTTCCATCCCCCTCTGTGCGAGGTGGTTCGGTTCAATCCTCCGCCCGGCGGCCTCGATCTCTTCATTAGTCGGCTTGCCGACGTCCAGCATGACGTTAAACTGTATACCCGAACTACATCGACTTTGATCCGTGCTAACGCACGGTACGTAGGAAGCCCCTACGGGGTCCAAGTTCTTCACTCCATCATCCATCCTGATCCTTACCCGGGCCGCCACATCCCGGTGGGGTCATGCCACTTCACTCCACTCCATATCACTTGGGAAGCCGCCCATGTGCTGGCCCCAGCGTCGGAGGTTCCCCGCAAGGGGTTCTGTCATCTGATCCACTTCTCGTGTTGATCAGTCCGATGCCGTCCCCGCTGGACGTTAAACTTGCGGCATACCCCGTGTTAAACATGGGAAGCTGAGGAAAACCTCAGGGGACACAGTTCCCCGCACCCAGTGCGGGATGCCTCAGGCCATCATGCCTTCGAGAAGCCCTATTAAGGACGGAAGACAGACGTGCAGAGCCGTAGTGTTACGACATGCCCCCAGCACCCAGAGCCACCCGGCCTCCTCACCGCAGGTTGCTGCCCCGACCGGACTCCTTGGAACGTCCGGGCGGAAGCAGCGTAATTAACCGGTGTCCATGAATATATGGAGCTGGGAACGAGATTCACGAACATTCTTAAGTCTATGAGGGAGACCCGGATTAGGCGACGAGTTCCGAGGAGACGTCCAAGGAAGGAAGAGCCGACATCCCATCATCCCGGTTTCGATCAAGGAGTAGACGCCCCTGAATAAGGGACGGATGCCGCCCGCCCTTGGAAAGCGGGACTGCGGGACCACAAGCCGCGCGCCTATCCCCTCGGGTCGACGGGTGCACGCGCGAACGCGTCCTGGCGGAACAACGTAACCCGACGCACATCCGCACCGAAACAAATGTGTTTATAAATAAATATTTTATAATAAGCACAACCAAAATAGCAATATATAACATAAAGATAAAATAATAAAATTAGAATTTATAATGCAGCCTAGTCAGATAATCATTGGGTGACAAGTTTGTTCTTGAATTTTCATTTCAAGGAGATCAATTTAGTTCTCATACATTGTTTAAAAAACATAATTTTGTGGATGGATAATAGTGATTCATTTATGTATCAGTATTTATCATGCACACATTTATTCATTGTTCTCATTGAATTATGGAATGAACTATATAACTAATAAATGATTATAGATACAATAGTAAGAGATTAAAAAATATTTAACTACTTATATTAGGAAAAATCACTTATCTTCACTTAAAACATGCTTACATTAACTCATGGTTACTTCACATGGTTACACGGCTTGGTTACATGGAAGAGTTACATGACATGGTCACATGAAACATTAAATTCATTTTTCCAGTGGTCACTTATTTTCAATAGTGGGTCCATTCGATTCATCACATAGTCATTTTAACTATTCATATAGTAGGATCATCTCATCATGTCATAGAATCCTAACTTTTCATAGTACTTATATTAGTTTTCATGGTCAATTCACTTATTTTATAGGTAACTTCATCGAAAAATATGATAGTTTCAGTATATATGTGGTAAATTTTATATAAACACACAGTTAGATCATTACATATTAGAATATGTACATCTTATTCGCTATAAGTTGATTATATATGTCGTTTTTTGGAGTATAATGTTTGGTCATGTACAAAACTTCACTCAACCAACTTGGTAAGATAAATTTATTTACATGGTAGGTACATTAAATATTCAATAGTTTGTCACTATGACCTAAATACATATCCAATTCCATAATTTTGGCTAGAAGGGATTGGAAAATAATAAATCATGAAATTCATTAAAAATAAAAAACTGATTTGGGAGCAATAAGATAAGGAACTGCAGGACTAATAAAAAATATCCTATATTTTGATGATCGAAAATGATTAAATATAAAATGAATTTAATTGAATACATATTATATCTAAATATAAATAATATTAAATTAATTATTACACCATATAATTCACAACATAAACATCAATATCATCAGTTTTTTTATTGTCAATAATTCATTTCTTTTGAGATTATCAAAAAGTGTAGTCATGAGGTAATATAATAAGGAATAATAAATAAATACTAAATGTAATTTTGAATGAACTAATAATTCAGAATGTGAAATGATATAAAACAAACATTAATCATAAAAATGAATTTTTGAATATCTCAAAGGAGTATGATGAAATTTCATGGATTGTACATATATGTAATTATAATTATAATCTATATTTATCAAATCCAAGGACTCATCATGATAGATATAAACCATTTTGAATGAGGTAGAGGGTGAGTCGTATTAGTTTTTTTTGTGGTACAAAGTTAGTAGAATATTCCATAACAACTACAAACATTTAAACTAGTCTAATATATTGTAATTATTGTTTTAGAGGAAAGTAAAAAGGGTTATGATAAGAGGTTTTAAGATAAAGAGGAGTTGAGGTAATTGGTATTATAAAAAATAAAAGAATTTCTATCTTGTAAATGTACATATATGGTACTATCAACTTACTAATTTATACGATTTATGTAGATCCATGTTTGATTTCTTGAAAATAATCCACTTTATTTTCCATGAATGCATTTAAAATGGTGGTAAATATTTAATATTTTTCCACTCATGACATGAATACTTGGGTCAAAATGAGGGATCCTCATATCAATACCTAATAATATAAACATGGACTTGAGATATGGATATATGAATTTCTTTTTATGTTAGAAATAAATTCCAATTTTGATGTTTTCTACATATTTTACAGTATCTATGAAATATTTTATAAAGAAAAATAATGTTTTAGCCACCTGATTTTTGAAAACCATGAGATACTACATCCCTTGTTCATTCAAACTCATAAAACTGAAATCTTGACTGACCTCTTTTGAGTTATCTGATCTTATCTTCATCAATATATGAATAGAAAAGTGGATAAAGAGGTCAATAAGTATATGAAGATTTTTGAACCACTAAATTTATATTAATTTGACATATATTATGCAATATTTATAAAAGATATCCCAGAAAAGAACTCACTTTTGTATTCATGTCCTCACGATCCTTCCTCATAATGTCTATTTTATAAAGTAATCTAGGAGGATGATGAAAAATGACTAAATATACTAATTTGGAGACATCATATACTCTATTTATAGTTATGGAATTTTCAAAATCATTAAATAATTCATTTAATTCCTTCATTATCTATGATTTTATGTCATTAAAATCATATATTGTAACATATTAAGTGGATGAAAAAGAAGGGGGAAAATAGGTACATTGGTAGATGGTTCATAAGAAAAATTGAAACCATTATCCTCATTCCCAAAAAATTTAGATATTATGAATTAAACTTTATCCTCTTGAGATACATTCTTAACAACATCATTATCAAAATTACGAAAAAATTCAACAGGTGTTGTCTCATTAATTTTCATATGTTCTTCAAAAAAATTATTGGAGTAGGAAAAAATATAAATTGCAATGTTTGGTCTCACACATACCTATAAAATGAGGCCTCAATTCCATTATGATAATCTATATAATGACATTCAATTTTCAAACATAGAGAATACATCTTTTATGTGAAACATTTCTTGGATTACACAAACACACGCACAAAGTCTATATTAGTTTAGTGACTTTGGAATCATGTGAACATAATAAAACAAGTCCATAATAATTCTACATCTTCTCCCACCTATTTATTCATAACAATAACTATTATTGACATATCATACAGAATATATTTATTTAAATCATGGGGAAATTAAACATCAGATGTTTTGATATTAGATTCTAAGATAGTGTAATGATGGGAGGTACATGATTATAAAACGAATATAAGGTTATGAGAACAAAATAAAAACATTTTAATATCTTTCCCAATATTTCTAATATAATATACAAGAGTCATGACATAAATATTGGTATTTCTTAAGTCATGAATCATAATAAAATCAAAGCACATCGAGCCATGAGAGTATTATAGTGGAATAAATCTTTTATTTCGTGTCATAAAAAAATTAAGGAAATATATTATATTTATATTACCAACTAAGAAATTTATTTTATGTTAGTCCTGATCTAATTAACCATGTAAAAACTTTAGGATTGGGACAACCTCCCATGCAACTTCTTGTTTCGGGAAAATGATGACCTCCTATGTACCCTCTTATTATAGGATTTGGATGAACTCCCATGTACACTCTTTTTGTGGGCTTAGGATGATCCCACACATGCCCTATTTTTTTTGGAATATGATGAACTCATATTTACCCTCTTTTTATTTGTTTACGATGACATTTCATGTACGCTTTGAGCTCATAGAACATTTATAGTTTCCCAATTTACCATTCTACATGGAAACAAAAATTACTAACATTACAATTTATAATTTCAAAAAATAAAAGGTACCTATTACTAAATGTGGAAATTTTGATTCCAAATATTGAATACATTTTACAAAATTTAGAACATATAATTGGCCAAACTTTATTTAAAATTAATCTTTTAGGGAAGGAAATGATTTCTTAAAATCAAATGTTAAAAATAATGAAATGTTTTTATAACCAAATTCAATGTTCAATTGATTCCAATGAACTATGTTTAATTAACATATATATAAATATCTAATTCTTCTTCAAATACAATGAAAAATATAATATAACACAAAATTATTTAGAGAAAAAATTCATTTTCAATTATAATTCACAAATTTTAACTATTAAAAAAACATGAAACATCTTAGAAATATAAAAAAAGATAACCCAATGTAAATTATTATATTAAACATTCTAAAAAAATTTATTGTTTTATATAAATATTTTGATTGTGTCAAAAATTACACCTAAAATGGGTTCACACATAAAATGTGGTAAAATTTCCATTTTTAAAAATAACAATTTTTATTCAAAAACAAGAATCTTACATTTTATTAAGACTATAATATATATTTTATTATTTTAAATATATTTGAGTAAAGAGTAAAAATATAAAATTTATTAAAAAAATTCATCAATAGTGGTTTGATTAATTTTTTGAGATAAAGTGCTATTTGTATAGAGGAAAATTGTTTTCTTTGAAAATGAATTTCATTATTTTCAAAAAATTCTTATCTTCATTTATAAATAATTGATAACCAATAGACTCATTTTATATACTTGTTCAAATCATATTTTCATAATTTAGATAATATTATTTATAATTTCCATTCCAACGGCTATGTGGTAACTATAATAATATTTTAATAACAATACTAAAAGTATATTGTTGTTAGGTAAAACATAGTCTTGCATGTAATGATAGCCATATAAATAACTCAACATTTGGCTGTAACAAAGTCCAAACATAGTTTTATGTGTACCTCAAGAAAATCTAAGTGTTGCATGTAGCATAAGATTAACATGGTGGTGCATATAATGTAATCCAAACATAGTCATTTAGTATAAAAAGCTATATTCATTGTAGTGAGAATTAAAAAATATTGCAATGATTAAATTAATGAGATAGAAATTCCAAAAATATCCAGTTGTTAGATACTACGACCCTTAAAATAAATTTCTACCTTGAAAATATTCTAGGTTTTCACTGGTTTAATACTTAAAAGTTCGTTTTATTTAAACCCACAGTTCATAAATGAATTCTAAAATTACCTTAAAAATGAAAGTTTAAAATGTTAATGTTACCCAACGTAACTCATAATAAGTCTTCCACATAGGGTAACATAGGTGGAATGTGAAAAAATTAAAAAGGATGAGGAATATAAATATCATGTTCTGATGGAGGGTGATCAAGAACACGGTTAAGAGACCGTAACAAAAAAATACAAAACACAAAGAGACTTGTAATAGGACATTGATATCATAAAAAGTGAGGATAATAGTAAAACAATATATTTCAAGTCCCCTTTTCCTAATGATGATATATTTTCCTAGGAATATATACATATAATATTTCAGGACAATGTCACCATTTTTTGTGCCTTAATCAATTTCCACTTCATCTCATACTCTATGAAATGAAGATAAATTGAACATTTTTGAAGATTAGGTAGATCAGGAAATCCAAAAAATAGAATGAAAATTCATTCCACTAGACTTAATAACAACAAAAAGGTTATCACAAGTTTCCTAATATGCATAAATCATCATATGGAGAGATAATACATAAATTTGTAAAACCTCATATGATTATTAAAATAAATTCTTCCAGAAATGGTTAACATTATAATCCTTATGAAATATAAAAATCCAAAACATTATCAATAAGGTCATTAAATTTCCCAAAAATATCTTTTCATTGATCCACTATATATCCCAATGTAGTTCTTGTTTCTCACATTCCAATAATATGTGAATACCTACATCATGAATTCTCCTAAAACATGGTAATTTCCATAAATACTTATTTAAAATTTGCATTCATTTATATTCCAATGACTATTGGATATATTCCTTATGTCATAAAATTACTTAAACTCAATCTATGATAGCATAAATAACATTGTCAACATATCCTTTATCAGTTCCAAGCTAATTAGTACCATTCAATTTACCTAATCATATCCAAAATATATTTATCAAAATGTCATTATCTCAATAATATAAACATATTAGGAGTCATAAATCCCATAATATTGGGTTTCCCATGAATATCAACTTGCCAATAAATCTGTTTTATATTTCTTCAAAATCATTCAACATATCCTTTTCAATCCATAATGAAAAACTTATACTAAAAATACTTATCTATTTCATGATTCGTAGAACATAATATTTGAATTCCAAAAGATTTAAACTCCAATAATCATATTTTATTCTTAAATGGATTCTCATGCTTCACAATGATTTTAATTATTAAAATATAAAATATGAATCTGTTATTAAGGATCCTCAAACCCAATATTATAATGGTTCTTATTTTTAATGTAAACAATACTATTATAACATCTCATACCTTTCACATGTCATTTTCGGTCTCTTAATTTTCAATATTATAATGAATATTCATACCACCTTCCATATTTGATTAATCATACATCAAATTAGGACATTGATTTTCAAAATCTCATAGTTTCCATCTTTGAAACATTCAATTTCAACCAATTAATTTATATTTCCGGCTGTTGATTAAGACCACAAAGAATAGTGTGATAAACAGACATCATCACAAAAAAGAAATCATCGTGAAAAATTAATTATAGTATGGTTGAATCATGAAACATACTTTTAAATCTTTGACAACATATGTTTATCCTTAGAAAAATTTATTGAGATATATTTAGTAATACCCTTAGGGATCCCACTAAGGTTTTCTCATTTGATTTTTTGAAGGTCGACTAAACCATTTCTATAATATCATGTACAATGACCATGGATTTTTATACATATACATATTCTTTACATAATTTTTGGTTCATTTCATATATTACATAATAACACACCACAATACCATATTATTTTAGTTCTTTTGAAAACATTTAAATATAAATAGATAGTTCATAATAAATCTACATATTCTCCAACCTATTTCTTCATTACTATAAATATATTTGAAATATCACTATTAATACCATTCTTTATATCCTAGGGGAAAAAATCATAAGAAAGGGTGATCTCATATACTACATAATAGAAAATACATGAGATACATTAGAATAACATTAATATAAGGGTATGAGGACCAAAGACAAAAAATTGGAGGTCATAAACTGCATGAAAAATGTAATATAAAATCATCATGCCAAAAAGACTGATAGTTCAGATGACATGAATCATAAAATAATTAATGAACACGATCCATGATATGCTAACAATGGAATTAATCAGGGAATTTGTTCAATAAACATAATATTATAATATCTTATGTCAATGATACCTACTAATAAATTCATAGTATATTAGGCTTGGGATAATCAGTCATGTACATACTTCAGTCTTGGGATGACCTCCCCTGTACCTTCTAGTTTTGGGTTTGGGATGGCCTATAGTGTACCCTCTTGTTGTGGGCATAGGATGACCTCCCATGTTCCCTCTTATTGTGGGATTATGAGGACCTACATTGTTCCCTCTTATTGTGATCATAGTATCACCTATCTTTTATCCTCTTTTTGTAGGCATAGGATGACCTCATATGTAGCCTTTGAGATCATTGAACATTTATCATTACCCAATTTACCCTTTACCATGGAAACAAATATTACAAATGTTACAATTCACATGTGCCCAAAATAAAAAGGGTACATTTACTAAATCTGTTCCCTCTAATACCAAATATTGAATCCAGTTTTCAAAATTCAAAACATAAAATTAGATAAATTAATATCGAATTAATCTGGTAAATAGGGAAACAATAGATATTTAAAGGGAAAGAAGTTAAAAACTAAACTAATTTTTTATAAAAATTCAATTAGTTTGATTCAAATGAACAAAAAATATTACATTTATATAAAATTAATCTAATTATAAAATAAAATGACTCAAAAATGTAATTTAATACTATAAATTATTAAGAAGAAATAGTTGTTTTCAATTAAAATTTAGTATGTTTCACTATTCATAAAAACATGAAACATTTGACAAAAATACTAAAAGTTCACCTTAAGTAAATTCTGATATTATCCATTAAAAATTAATTTTAATTTTTCCTATAAAAATTAGTGTTTTTTTAAAAAAAATCATTCTATGGGTTCTACATTAAAATATGGTAAAATTAAAATTTTTAGAAACAACTATTTTTATTCATAAATTTTGATTTATTGTTATATTACTCCTATTAAATAGATTGGATATGTTTAGAAAAACATAGTTAATATTTAATATATAAATCTTTTTAAAAACACTAATAAACATTATTTTGTTTAATTTATAGAGTTAAAATTGTGTTTGTATGTAGAATTATGGTTTTCTTAGAAAAAGAATTTATTTGTTTTCAAATAATTCTTACATTCATTTCTTATGAATTTATAACCAAATTATTAATTTTATAAACATATTTTAATCATATTTTCATAATATAGTTAATATTGTTTATAATTTCAATTCTAATGGCTATGTGGTAACTATAATAATATTTTAATAACAATAATAATAGAATATTGTCGATCGGTAAATCTCAGTCATGCATGTAACACAGATTTTCAAAATAAATGAACATTGGGTTTAACATAAGACAAATGCAGTGTTGCATGCAACTCAAGCTAATCTAAATATTTCATATTTCTTAAGATTAACATGGTGGTGCATATAACAAAAAAATAAACATAGTGAATTCATATAAATAAATCTATATTCAATGTTATGTAAAGTGAAAAATATTTTAATGATTAAATTAATTAAAAAAACGATTAAATAAATATCTGGTTATTACATTCAACCAACATAAAATTAATTTCACCATTGAAATTAATCAAGGCTATCAACTATTTAATAATTGAATGTTCATTGCATAAAGAAAACATTGTAAAATTGAATAATAAAATATCATTTAAACATATTAAGTCAAAAAGATGAGAGTTACCTAAAGAAACTCATAACATGGTTTTTATATTAGAGAACATTGGTGGAATGAAAAAAATATATACATAGATGAGAAATATGTCTATCATGATCTGAGGGAGGGTGATAGAGAACATGGATAAAATAAATATAATGATATTAAATCCACAAGACAAAGAGGGTTTAAAAAGATCATTGATATCATCAAAATTGATGTTGACAGTAAAAATTTTTTATTTCAACACGATTTTTACTAAAGTTTTTTAATTTTCATGACAGGATATAGATACCTGATTTTATGACAACCCCACTATTGGTTATTCCTTGATCAATTTATACTTCATATCATATTCCACGAAAAAAGTTGAATTTATTATTCCTATAGAATTTGAATATAATGGGATCCATATATAAAATGGTTGGTCAATCCATCCATCTTTATAACAAAAAAATGTTAATAGAAATTATCATATATGAACAATTCCTTATATGAAGAGTTATTATATTTATCATTAACACCTAATCTGTGGATTAACCTAAGTGTTTCTACAAATGGTTAGCATTATAACCCTTCTATAATGGCCCATAGTTTACATACATAGATATTACTTTTAAATTGAATAATAATCTTTAGAAAACATAATAAAACAACTCTAGGACCATATAGGTTTACTATATTTTGAAATTGAGAAATAGAAACAACTGATTCCTAAGACATCTATATGGTCTCCAACTTAATTCATTATAACGAGACTCATCTTTGACATATCTTACTTAATACGTTTATTAATTAGATGGGGAAAAGAAACTTGAGAAATTGTCAGATCATATTCTCAGTAAGGGTAAAAAAAGATGATATAAATGTTATCATAATCACAAGATATAACATTTAAAAATCTTAAGTTTCATATTAAAGATAATTATATCATGTAATGGGATAAATCATAAAAGTTCATAAGGATTCAATGAACGTAATACCAAAAGTTATAACATAAGACAATAAATTTTTTGGCATACACATTAGCATATAAAATAATTTCATATTAGTAAAGGCTTATTTCCAAGACCATCATAGTGGAAAAAGTCCATTACAGAATCGAGGTCACTCCTCTTTCCAAACCTGCTTTATTTAACTGATATCATTTCCCATTCCATCCCGATATATCTCATAAGATATAAATATATTACCAATGCATTGGAGGAAGATATAGGTCCCACATATCTCATAATGAAGTCATTATTATGTGTGACACAAAAACAAAAGTCATTTATCATTAAATAAACTACAAGAAAAAAATGTGGTGTTAAACATCATTCCCTTAAAAAAATATTCCATGAAAAATAAGCATATTTCATAAGAAATATTCCATAATAATTAATATCAAACCAATGGAATAATAGGGATAGTAGAACCAATGAATAACCTTATTAAATAATTTCATTTTAGATGGTAAATTATTTTGATAAAACACTTTTAAATTAATTCTTGAAGAAAATAACATTTCCTCTACAAAAATGTTCTTTTATCCCAAAATGTAGTAAATTTTAAAAGAAAATAATGTATTTGAAAATAAACCTGAAATCATTATATTTATGATTTTTTATATAAGGTGTTATGAAAATGAAAAAATAAGTTCATTCCTAATATGTTAAAAGAAAAAATTCTTCTTGTACATCTGTTGGAAATTCAAAATGTACCTCGTATCGAAATTAAAAAATCATTCATTTCAATCCATTTAATAAAAAATATTCAATGGGTAAAATTTTTTATAAAAAATTATTGAAATATAGAAAGAATATTTGAGAATATATAGTTAGAAAATATCGACATGGATGATAAATATACCCATGTGAATACTTATGTACAAACAATCTTTGATAATAATGAGATAGCAAAATTACCACTTACCTTAGGTACGATATCCTTGGTATGTATCTAAAACCCCTTTATAATGCTTTAAATAATTTAATTGACTTACTATAGAATCATATTCATTTTTGTATATCCTATATGATCATATTATCATCCATTTGTTAGTAACATTTCATTTTTACTCATTATTTGGTTATTAATTACATTGTTTTTTTATCCATGTTTTGTAACATATGTTACAATTATTATTCATAGGTTATAGTTATAGAATTTACAGAATTATATTAACATAATATTTATAATATTTATTCATTTTATTCATTTATGTAATCATTCTTTAATGTATATGCTATAGAATGAATCACATCGCAACGTGGATATGGTTGGCAGTACGTACGCACTAGTGATGATATCATTTCATTAATAATGTGATTTTTGGAAGTGGATGATATATTAATGAATAAATAAATTGTTATAATAATCATATATAGTTATTATTTCCATCATTATACCCATCTCTGTAATGTGTTGGTGAGAAACAGATTACACCATGGTGTGGAGACAGTAAGACGTATGTACGTACGCGTGGTGATTTCATATTTCATAGGATGGAAATAAGGTAGAATATATTTTTTCTATAATTATAATAACATATTATTATATAATTGACACAATAGTTTTTACTTTATAATGAAACAACTCATGAAGAGGATGCATACAAAGAATGAATTTTAAAAGAATCTATATAGGATATAACCTCTTCTTCGATGAGATCCCTATAGATCTCCTCTTATTGAACTCATGTTTGTCTTTGGAGAAGACCAAAACCTATAGAATTTGACTAGGTAATTTTAGAAGGGAGATTTGAATATTATGGACATGCATGATGGTTTAAAATAAAGTGAAAACGTGAATGAGGATGTACCATTTTATAACATAGGTGAGGGACACTTATGGATTCTTCACAAATGTTAATTTAATATAAGTTATTTTTTAACTGAAAAGGACTTAAAATATTGTTATGTATAATTTATGGTGAGGGTGGTTCTAAATCCTATCGTCCAAAAATATTTATACAGGTATTGATTTTATTTTAATCCATTGCTTTGCATTTTACTCTAAATTAATCTATTTAATTTGAATTGTGGTTAAAATTTTGAAATATTAAAAGGCTATAAGTTTTAATTATATGGGGTAAATTTATCATAAATTAATACTTTATGAACATTCATACCTTATAATAGTACCTTATAATCTGTAAATATATTTATTATTTTAAAATAATTTAATATAATTTTTTTTTATAAAATATTAGTATTGTCTACTTTGACATTATTCATTTCATCGTATTTAATTAAAATCCAAACATAGACATAAAATTAAAAATATAACATTTAATAGATTTTTAATATTTAATAGTCACATATAAAATTAATTTTTTTCATTTATTAATTATAATTATATTTATTTTTAAAATTTTCAAATCATTTATTTAATATTTATATTTATTAAGTAATTGCATTATCCTGGTTGTGTTAGTATTTACGATAATTATTTAATCTATAAAAATTAGAAATAAACTTTTATTATGTTGATGATTTCATTATAATTCTAGATATTATTTATTATCTAATTTATATAATATTTTTAACTATATTAAAATTATTATTCTAATAAGAAATAAGGGAGTGACATTTTGTAAGTTTCATGTCAGTTTCTTTTATTTTAAAAACATCTATATCATTTTCATACACAAAAGCCCATTAAATAATTATATAATGATCCTTAGGTGTTAAGGGTAGATATTTACTCATTAAATAGTATTTTGTAAGGTGTTATGGGAATTTTATTGTCCTTATCATATTATTTTGTTACCTAAATTACCCAATTTACCATTAATTGCGTTAAATAAAAAACTATTTTAGTTATTAATCTTAATATCCAAAAAATTAAAAGTGAGCTACGAATATAATTTGGACCCACTGCTTCCAAAATTTGGAATTTATTTTTTAGTATTTTATATAGAGATGTTTCAATATTTAATTAAATTTAATCCAATTTCAAGAATAAAAAACAGGTGTTTTGAATAATAAAAACCATTAAAAGATTATCATGTGTGTGTATCCAATTCAATCTGAAATTTCATCCAATAAAACTCCCCATATTAAATGGTAAAAACATAATACAATTATACTTTAAAAATAATTAAAATTATCATATAACAATATAAATAAATTAGACCAAAAAATGTTTTGAATTAAAATGCAGTATTTTTTACTATTCAATAAAATATGAATTGTGTCAGAAAAATTCAAAAAATTTAATAAATGTATATTTTTATTTAATTAATTCCAATAAAAATTTTATTTTGGAATATAAAAATTATTAATGTGTCAAAAATTTTATGTAAAATGCCTTCCCTATTAAAAGACGATAATATTACCCTTTTAAAAATATAGGTTTGTATACATCATATCGGGTTTATTCATACCCTATGACTAATATATATATATATGATGAAAATAAAAAATACTTCATTTAATATATAATATATTTATATTTTTCATAAATAATTGGTATCCATTGAATTTACCAAAAATTTTCATAGGTCGGTTATATTTATTCCTACTATCTAAATGGCTAGGTTATAATGTCCATTTTATACTAATGGTGTATCGTGGTTCATTTAAGCTCGTGATTATGTGAAATTTGAGCTATTAAAGAAAATTTATTAAAAGAAAATATTTTATAAAAACATTTATGTGGTACATTCTACCCCCCATAAACTAAATTTTCCCTTGAAACTCATCACTTGGATGCAAATATATTAGGATACCTCTGCCTTATCTCATTATCAAGATCTTTATATCTTCCCCAAATTATTGGTTCCACCACAAAACATTGACCATGCTAATGGTCTTGTTTCATAGAACATTTTCTCTATTATCTAGAATCTATATTGCTTGTTCTTCATAAGAAATATCTTACTTTAATGGTATGAATTCTAGGTTAACATAACTAAAGGATTTTTTATGTTTTTTTAATAGAGTTACTTGGAAGACATCAACATCTTGAGAGATATTTAGTGGAAGCGCCACTCGGTAACTTACCTTCTCAACATGATCCCGAATTTCAAAATGACTGATATACCTAGTGTCAATATTTCTATTCTATATAAATAACATTACTCTATTCCAGTAATATATTTATAGAAACAAATTTTCACCCACTTCAAATTATAGAACTTTTCATCAGTTTTCAAAATAACATGTTTTTCTACTCTGTGTTGATCTGATGTGTTGTTGAACAGACCAGACCTTCTTCTCAATTTTATCAACAAGAGAAGGTCATAATAGATTTATTTCCCCAACATCATCCCAACAAAATGGAATTCTAAACTTCCTTCCAAAAAATGATTAATAAGGATCCATCTGAATAATGGATTGAAAGTTATTGTTATAAGAAAATTATACCAAAGATAGGTATTGATACCAACGACATTAGAAATCCATATATAATTGTCTCAGAATGTCTTCTAGAGATTGAATTTTCCTCTGATACTGGCTATCTGTATAAGGATGATAAGCAGTGCTAAAATATAACATCATATCCAGAACCTGTTGAAGAATTCTATAGAACACAAAGGTAATCCTTAGATCCTGATTAGATATAATATAAAGTGGTACTCCATGAAATCATACCACTACCTTTATATTTATCATGGAAATATGATACAAAGATAAATACTATTCAAATGCAATGAAGTGTTCCAACTTCATAATATGATCAACTATAAACCATATAGAATTCTGGCCTTTATATGTTTTCGGAAGTCCAATGAAAAAGTCCATAATGATGTTTTCCAATATAAATTTTGGTCTGGATAATGGTTTTAACATCCCCTTAGACTTCTATCTCTCAGACTTAACTTACTGACCAACTAAGCACTGAGAGACATATTCAACATCTTTTCTCAGTCCATCCCACCCGAAATAATCTTTCAGGTTCCTATACATCATTATGAATAAAGGATTAATAGATAATTAAGAACTATGAGGCTCAAACAACAGTTCCTTTAATACTAGTACGAGATGAGTACAAACCCGGTTCTCGAACCTTTGTAGTCTATCAAAATTAGGTTCAATTTATGAACTATTCTCACCTTCTTTTGTAGATATACATCTTTATTCTGTGTATCATTAATCTTCACTTGTATATGTGTTTGAACATTCATTTGATAAATATAATATTTAACCCTTACATTAAAATTTCAAGATTTATCCTCTGAGAATCCCTAAATATTGGATCTTTTTTTATCCTTTTCATGGATGGGCTAGCATGGTCCATTATACTCAAAGAATGTTCCACCTTGTTCTTTCTCCCTGGTGGTAATGTATCAATCAGTTATACTCTTTAATCAACTCTAACCATTTTATTTGGCACATATTTTCCTCCTTTAGTGTGAAAATATAATTTTATCTTTTTTGATCAGTATAAATATCATAACATTCTCCATAAAGATAATGAAACCATATATTTAATGAAATTATTTCCACACATGAGTCTAAGTCATGGGTTTTTTAGTTTTAATCATGTATTTACAATTGTCTTGAAGAATAATCTATCACCATATCATTTCGCATGAGAAAACTCTTTTCCCCTTCAAGGATGAATCACTGTAGATTAGAAACCTTTCTCCATAACAAGGAAGTGTGAGAATAGGTGCACATCCTAACCTTATATTTAGCTATTTGAAAGTATATCCACGTTCCTCTATCAACAAGAACATATCTCCTTTCTAAGTCAACTAGTGGAGTTGTTTATATAGTCATGAGAAATCTTTCACAAAGCATCAATAATATCCAGCCAAACCAAGAAATTTTGAATCATAGTTTCCATTGATCCATTAGGCCAATGTTCAATAACATTCATTTTTTTATCCATAGATTCCCACCCTATTGAGATTATGCGACAAATAAATGAAACTTTTGGAATCCAAAACTCATAATTGGTAAACTTTTCATAAATATCCTCCTTTATTAGGGTCTTCAGTACAATTCTTAAGTAATCTCCATACTCTTCCTTGGTTTTAGAATATACAATAATATCATCTATAAAGACTACCAAAAATAGCTACTTATATTCTCTAAAGAATCTATTTATTAGATACGTAATGATAACAGGGGAATTAGTAATACTGATAGGCATTATAATAAATACATAGAGTCCATACCTTGTACGTAATTCCATCATTGGTGTATCCTACTTTTTGACCATTAATTAATGATATCTTGAATGAAGATCATTATTGGAGAAGTTATGAGATCCATAGAGTTAGTCAAATAATCCATCAATGTGGGGAAGATGATATTTGTTCTTAATAGTGATCTTGTCAAGTTCTCGATAATCAATGTAGAGTCTCACTGATCAAAACTTCATCTTAATAAATAGAAAATTTTCACCCTAAGGTGATGCACTAGGGAATATTAATCCCTTTTCAAGAATTTCTTGGAGCTTATTCTTCAATTATTTTAACTCAATTGTGTCCATTTTATAAGGATTCATTGAAATAGGCATATCACCCTATATGAGTTATTTTGAAAACTCAACGTCATGATTTGGGGGAAGAGCAAGAAATTCATCCAGAAAAACATCAACAAATTCTCGTATAGTAGGTGTATTCTTAATTACAAGATTATCAATATCCATTTGATATAGATAACCTTTATATATAGGAATGATGACCCATAAGATGGTATAAATTTCCACTAAAAGTTCATACTAATCACTTCATCGATAAGTGATCATAGATTGATCCAGAATATAAAACATGACTTCCCTTCCTTGGAAATTCTTATGAGATCCATATAGATAAAGAAGAACCATGCCAGAAATCATGTAAAATTCCACTAATGGAAGGATCACAAGATTTTTAGGAAGAAATTTCCCAGAAACATCAACTGGAGAAGAATTTTAAAATATTTATGTGACTGTTGTTCCATTAATTGTTGTCACAACAAATTCAATATGTAATTTTTGAGGTAATATGATGATAACCAATATAAATTCATCAAAAAATGTAATATTGGATTGATCCATGTAAGAACCCAGTTCTTTCCTTGAGGTATGGATCCATACTTTTCAATATTTACTTAAGAAGATGGAGGAAAAAAGAAACTTTCACGGAGTGTATTTCCAAGTACACACCGTGTAAGGAGAGTTACATTCCGTATGACCCTAGTACAAGACCGTATAATGATCATGCCAAAAATATTATGGAAATTACATGTATTTTCAAGTACATTCCATGAACTTTACTAAAAAATTTCAAATTGGGACGTAGCTACATGTTTTGTCAGAAGGATAGATGGCTCATCCTATTCGACCAAGAGCCATGCTAAGAGGTTTTTTTGACTCATGATTGTTTTCCCCAACTCTATTTCAATAACCATTGGATATGCTAGAACACACTAAGTAATATCTAAATTAATCTTTAGACGATCTTTGTAATTTCATCTCTCGATTGAGTTATAAAAGGTTGAGCATTTTTTCTCATTTTGTAGATCTTATCCATTCTAGGTTGAATCAAACCCCAATTCTAGACGAGGAGAGTTATACAAGTACAAGGTAGGTGGTCTAATTCCCTTTGTAAATTTTCATGATATTAATATATGCCGAAGTGTCACATGCCCATTTTTTGGGTGTCTATTGGTTTATAATTTACCATTAATGTTTCCTATTTGTATTTAGGTAATTGAATAATTATTTTAAATTATGAATTATGTTATTTACTTTGATTAAGGGAACCCCCATGGGTTTTTTCCCTTAGAATGACCATTTATGGCTATTTGGATGAGGTTGCCTATGAGGAATGCCTTGTTTCCATTATTTGGTTGTCTAGTATGAATTTAAATTATAATGTAATTCCATTTGTGATAATCTATGATTGAATTGATTAATGTTTTTGGGAATAGTGATTTCCCCTTTTCCCTATGTTATGTCTATGCCTGTTTAAGAATGATTGGACTGTTTTTCTCAACATATGAACCTGTCCACATGTGTGACATCATTCAAAGGACTTGTAATGGTTTAGATTACTTAATAGTCATGTTTTGTAAATTATTCCCATCTGAGTGATTTATGATTAAATCCATGTGATAGTTTAATTCCCATGGGTTTCTTTGTTTATGAATTGTGCCAATGTGAGTTAATGACCTTAAACCATGAGATAGTTTAATTCACATGTGTTTCTTCTTATCGGTTATATTCCCACATGAGTGAATATGTTATGTTCATGTAATAGTTTAATTTACATGTGTCCACTTAAATGAAATATTAATAATGGATAATTAGCAATGGGATATCCATAGTCTAAGTTAAAAGGTAAGGGCGAGCTCATGTGAATAATTACACATTATATAACTTGAGTGAACCAATGACTTTGTTAAAAGACAACTGATGAGATCAAGAGGTTAATTATGTAATGTCCATGAGTGAGGCATGGATAAGGTGGTTGGGCTCATTGAGGCTTATTAAAAATACTGAGAGAACCTATGATCTTTCTAGGGATACCAAGGTTGTGCTCTATTAGAAAATGATTAAATGATTATTATTTCACAAGTTGACGGTTACTTTTATACAGGGGGATTCTAGGCCTAGGCCAAACCTCAGGACTTGTATAAAATCAAGAGGAATTGAATAATGAAATAGAATGACTAATGAAACGTCTTCCTAACCAAATCACAATCATCAATTTTTTCTTCACTTGTACTTGGTTACATTGACTTCTAATACATTTGTTGTGTTTACTTTTGAGTACCTTCTGGTTTGCTACTTTCACTATTGTACACTACGTTTTATATATACATCCACTAATAGATTGGAATAGACCATGAGTGGCTTCTTACTGGGATTTAGTCTCACATCCTGTTTGGGTCTTTCTTTTTGTCCCAAACAGATTGTATAATTACATGTGTTAATCAAGGAAAGCGCCCTGCTATAAGTACTTGATGTGATTCTAAAGAGTAAAAGATCATGGGATCGAGTCGATTCTTGTGATGATTCATAATATCATTTTGTTTATTTTTTTCTTTTGATACATATATTGTGTATTACATAAGTGTAATTGTTTTGGCTTATTTTTTGGAACATATAACATGTTGCATCATCTTTTTTATAAAACGTTGATTGGTTATTTATCTTATCAGTATTTTGATGTTTTTTCAGTTTTATGTTGGTTAAAATTTCTTCTAATGTATTGTTATTTATTCTTCTCTGATACACTCTATCAATGAGGGTATAGTTTCTCCACTATCGTTTCTTAGGCCCTCACTTCTAGTCAGAAGCCTCTGGAATTTGGGGAAATGTGCATGTCACCATGTGGCCAACTGGGTACGGGTCACCCATTGAGTGGAATACAGATCTGGGATGCTACAAAGTAGTATTAGATGATTTATTTTCTAGTTTTATTTTTTTTTGAGATAATATAAAGAGATGGAAATTCAAGTTATTTGGTACAAACCCCTTCCAAGGAGTAGCTACCTGCGTACAAGGTAATTCCAAATTTCCTCGAATAAAATTGTAATTTTTGAATTTTGAGCTATTATAGATGATTTAATTTCACCATTGGGTGAATCTCTTGTTTTTTGATGTTATTATTGATATCATTATAGTTCTATTATGTTGCAACCCAATGAGATTAGGGTGTTCCATCTCAAGAATCTTATAGGCACCTGTTAGAGGTCATATGCCATGCACTCCTACCGTGCCGTTTAGGAGCATTATTAATTGCTTGTTATTGTGATAGATGTTTTCATACATATGAATTATACTGCGATAGGTACCATGATAGATATTCCTACTATTGTGATAGGTGTATTGGTACATGTTATGGTATAATTGGATGGAGTCCAAGCATTATCCCCTGAGGAGTATGGGCCCTCTTGGATTGAAATTTGGTGGATCATGTATTGGCCTTGAGATATATATTGTGTTGTTATAGGATAAATGTGGATTCTAGGATTTGATTCATGGGAATTATGGGCCCCCACATATCGGAATTAGGCACAACATTGCTTTATTTTGAATAAATAGAGGTTCCATGGATGTTTTAAAGGATTACTATCTGGAAACGAAGACAAAATTATGGGTGGGTCTAGAAATTCATGTCGTGTGTTCTTCTATTTGGAAATAAAAGAACTTTTTATGTTCATTCTGTGTACTCAGATTATACACTGCGTTTTAATTGATTTTGTGTCAGGTCTTTTGATAAGGAATGCAGGATAGTGGGTTTCACCAGTACCCAACCTTAAACTTTTAGTACACAGTGTATGGTCTTACTCTGACAGAACCCATGTGAATCCATGTATGAAACTGGATCTTCGTTCAGGTACGTTTTTCCTTTTTTTTGAGTTTTTAAGAAAAATGGAGTTTCTGGAAAATTTTGAAGTACATGTCGTGTACTTTCTGAGTACACACAGTGTACTCTTTTCCCGCTCGAAGCCGTGTGCTTTCCATGTCCGGACCACACACACGGTGTGAAAGGGTGATGTGGAGGCCGATTTTGGCAGAGTACAAAAAGATCTAGTAAATTCCATGTTCTCTGAATGTACACTCCATGTACATTGTTTTTTTCATTAAACAGACCGGGGTCACGCCTGACGGACATAACTTGCTTCTTCTTCGGGATATTAATCTGAGAGCGACCTGTACGGCCGAAAATATTCCCTGAGCCACCATGTCTCCATCCGATCTTTGTTCCAACCACCATCAATTGTGTTGGTATCACCTCGGTAAGATCTCTCTTCTACTTTAGCCTTTTTCCATGGTTCCTCCTCATTTTCATGTTATCCTAGGTTGAGCATTTTGTGTGTTTTCTTAGATATATGACTTTCTGAGGTGAATCAAGCATCATGGTTCATGTATATCAATCCCCTAGCATCAAGGTGGGTGGTTCGTACCTTTATATAGATAGTATTTGAGTATTTTGTGCAAATTACACCAATACCCTTGAACGGGGTATTGCGTGTTTCGGGTTTTGCCCCTATTTCTGCCTACTATGCATGATGTCTTGAGTAGAGGTAAATGCCTGTAAATTTTGGTTATGTTATACTATGATCATGTGATTTTCCTTATATGTTTTGCTTATTAGGTGTTTTCCTGTTGCCATGCCTAGTTGTAGGATAGTGGATTTGTTGTGTTGTTTTACTACTGAGCCTTAGAATGATAGCCAAGTAGTTCTCAAGGTTTACTTGGATGATACACACACGCTATGCATGTTTATTTATACATAGGGATACGAGAACCTAGTGTAGTGGAAAATAAGGAGAATGGACCAAAGGGCTTCTCCAGAGTGTCTTTAATTATGATGCGAGACCACAGGGGGAATTGACATTGAGTGCTTCCCAAGAGAGTCTGTAGATCCTCGATGCAGGACACATGGGGAATTTGACTTTGAGTTCTTCCCCAGAGATCCTTTAGTACGATACGAGACTATAGGGGGGATTAATGGTGAGTACTCCCCAAAGAGTCTATTCTTTAGCTGAACCAGAGGGTGAGACTATGTTTGCCTCCCACGGGGGATGCTAGTACTTATAGTTTGATCCATAAGGGTTAGGCTGTGAGAATTACCCAGGGGGTTACCTTTTTTTACTGGTTGATTGTTTTATACTTGTGTAGTTTATATGCTAGACTGTAAATTGTAGCTATTGTGTATTTTCCTGTTTAATGTTCCTGTACATTACTTTCCATATATACATTGACTGTTAGGCACAGATCATTGGGTGATTGCCTACTAAGACATTGTCTCACACCTTGTTTGGGCCATGCTTTTGGGTCCAACCAGACTATGTTTCTGCATGTATAGATAAGGTAAAGTGCCCTTCTACTTCAGGTTCATGATTGCACTAGATCTAGAGGGCATGGGACCAAGCCATGAATTGTGATGCTAAGGAGTTTCTCATCTGTTTATCTT
Organism: Viscum album; assembly: GCA_963277665.1. Lineage (NCBI taxonomy): Eukaryota > Viridiplantae > Streptophyta > Magnoliopsida > Santalales > Viscaceae > Viscum > Viscum album. The sequence goes on from OY728137.1 coordinate 1,516,939,788, forward strand.
ATTTTGTTGCTTTAGTACTTGTCTTCTGTTTTATTTCAGCATGTTGTTGTGTTTCTGATTTCCTTAGATACTTGTACATGCTGCATCATTATCATCATTGCTATATATTTATTATCCCGCTGTTTGTTACAGTTATCTATGTTGTTACTACTTACGCTATTGACTATTGTTTTCCTTACCTTTTATACCTTACTAAATGAAGGCATAGATTCCACAATAACATACCAATGCCCTCACTGCTAGTCGGAAGCCTCTAGAATTTGGGGAAATGCACTTGAGGTCATGTGGCGAACCAAGTACGGGGAACCAGTGGAGGGGCTACGGATTCAGGTTGTTACAAAGTGGTATCAGAGGGGTTCTATTCTATGGATTTACTGTTTGGAGACTTTAGCTAGGGATAGGAAGGATTCGATACATGGTATTAATCTGTGCTCGGGAGTAGCTAAACCGTGTACAGGGAAAAGCTATACTACCTCATTAATTTCAGTTTGCTGGTTTTGATATTTTACGGTTGATATGATTTCACCTAGAGTGATTCACATGATTTTTGTTGTTATTTACTTGACGATTGCAGTTCTATTTCTGTCGCAACCTGATGAGATGAGGGTATCCCATCTCATGCAGCATATAGGCACTTGTAGAAATCACATGCCATGAATTATTTCCATTCCATCTAGGGTGCATTAGCGATTGCATGTTGTTGTGATACACTTTGTGTTGATTATGCAAGCTATTGTGATAGATGCTTTATAGAAACTATGCTTCCCTATTAGAGGATTGTATGTTTCCTACTTTGCTTAAATGAACTCCAAATTTTGATTCATGAGGTGTTATGGGCCCTCACGAATCGGAAATTGGCACCTCCTTGCCTTGTTTTCTGTGTTCTCTGGTCTTCTGTGTAGTTTCTGAACCACTGCCCTGAAAAACCCAAAATACACGGCATGTAATTTTTGACTACATGCCATGTAGTTTTTAGACAGTGTCATTGACCATGTGATTAGGGACACGTTTTTGTAGAAATGACATCAGGAACACACCGTGTACGGTAGGTAAACACCGTGTAGTTCAAAGTTGTGTACCCTGTCGTGTCACTAACAACACGGGTTGGGGAAGCTCGAGTAGAACACGCCGTGTTATAAAGGAACACACAATGTGGTCTTGTCTAGGTACCCAGCTATGTCACGAACAATAAAAGTTGGCATAACCTTCTCTTAGACACACTGTCTGTTTTCAGAACATGCCAGGTAGTCTTGTTCAGGTACCCGACCGTGTCACGAACAACACGGGACGATGTCACCTTCACTTATACACGCCGTTTTTGTTTGGAACACACTATGTAAGGTTCATCCATGTAGACGGCCGTGTGTTTAAGAACACGGGTTGCCGAAGCCTTGTCTAGTACACGCCGTGTTTGTTCAAAACATTCCATGTAGTCTCGGGTTATGTCGGACTATGTGGGTTAGTCATGTAAAGAGACTCGGGCATGAGAATAGTTTTCAACTACACGTCGTGTGTGGGGTCAACACACCATGTAGTTTGAGGTGTTACACGACCAGCAGGGCCGGGGTACACGCCCATGATAGTGGCTTATGATGACACACCACGTAGTTTTTATACATGCCTAGTAGTCATGTTTTGTAAACATGTGTTTTTTTCTTCCCCTGTTCTCGTTTTGTACTATTTTGTTCTCAACCGTTGTTAATTCCGATCTTAGGTGTGTTTTTATCTTTTAGATCTATGCCTCTGAGACGTCCTCCGGTTGTGTGTCTGTCGTCAGGTAGTGATCAGACGCCAGATATGGCTGATCAGGGAATTCCTACTGATCCTCCAATCGGGCAATCCTTGGCACCGACTGTCATACCAGTTGCAGGTGTTGATGCGAAGTTTAGGGATGGTTTTATGATGATGATGTAGACCTTTTCGGGAGCACCGCCTCCTTCCTCGACTATGGCAGACTTGATGTGGGTTTTCAGCAGTAGCATCCTCCCACTTTCTCTGGGGAATGAGGACCACAGGCTGCAGATTCATGGTTGGAATCCATGCTAACTATCGTCGAGCATCTGGATACACCTCTAGAGAGGCGGGTCATGCTCGCTACCTGCACGCTCTAAGACTCCACCAAGAGGTGGTGGGACATGATCTCACAGGCGGGTCATCAGCAAGTTATGGCATGGGAGGAGTTCCAGCGCGTGTTCTACAACTACTTCTACCCGAAGAGCCTGAGGGTTGATCGAGCCCATGACTTCATGAGTCTAGAGAAGGGTACTCTTTTTTTCATGGAGTATTCCTATCGTTTCAATGAGCTGCAGCATTTCACACTCCTCTGAGATGGAAGTGGTGTATTTTTAGCAAGGAAGTTTGAGGATTGACTCAGGCTGGAGATCCACTCGCAGGTGAATATCTTCTAGTTGACTTTCATCACTTTCATCATCAACCGGGCACTGATTGTCAAGCACAATTTGAGAGACTCCAGAGCTGCGAGCTAGTACGGGTTTTCTTGCAGAGCTAGTGTTCCTCAAGTTGACAGTAGGATGCGCCGTAGGTAGCCTACGCGCGGTGACCCGAGGAGGCGCGATACATCTTCAGGTACCCAGGTAGTATGATTCCTGTGTGGAAGGGCAGGGAACACGAGGCCACAATGCCAGAGGGACCCAGTGGAGTGTCGATATTGTGGCAAGATGGGTCACCTTCAGTGTTTCTGTCAGTTTTTCTCACCAGTTGCTTGGGATGGGGGTTCTTCCATGACTTGTCGTTCAAGAGCCGCACCATCAGTTTCATACCAATCAGGGAACTGGGGGTCTTCCGGCCGTTCGAGCTGAGGAGGAGGTCGAAGCCATGGTAGTTAGTCACGAGTTCTTCTGCGCCAGTAGGGGGGATCAGCTCTGGGTGGTCAGGCAGGGTCATAGGGCCACGGGTCATGCCAGATTTTCATCGCGGAATAGACCTATCTGGAGCAGGATACCGTCTCATCTATAGTTAGATGTATGATTTTATTAGCCTCAATTTTATAATCAGCTCTTTTAAATACTGGCACTACACATAGCTTTCTCTCTGTTGCTGTCATGGAGATCCTTGGGCTCTGTATCTTTTCTTCTGCCGACTCGTTGAAAATAGACACACCTTTGGGGACATGGAAATCTAGTGTACGTCAGTGTAGAAAGTGCCCACTTGAGGTTGCAGGGTATCATTTCTTATGGGATCTCTACGTCCTCAAGATGACAGGATATGATTTTATTCTCTGGATGGACAAGTTGGTTCCCTTCCAGGTAGTCATCAACTGTTATCGTTGTAGAGTGAGTTTTGTTTCCCCTGAGGGTGATTATTTTCTTCATAGTTGCGAATGGGATGTTCAAGCGAGTCGAGCAGGACTCGAGCATCATGGGATAAGAAGGGTGGGATCCCAGATTTCTAGTCTTTATCTAGATGATTAGGGCACTTCGCAGTTGGACTTTCCTCTAGTGGAGGATCATTTTAGGGACGTCTTTCCAGAGGACTTTTCGGGTTTTCCACTGGAGCGTGAGGTAGACTTTTCTATTGAGCTCGTGCCAGGAGCAGCACTGTTGTCCATTACTCCTTATAGGATGGCTACACCTGAGTTGCAGGATCTCAAGAAGTAGTTGGAGGAGTTACAGGAAAATGGTTTCATCTAACCCAGTAATTCTCCTTGGGGTTCGCCTGTCCTGTTTGTGAAGAAGGCAGATGGTACCCTTCGGCTATGTGTGGATTATCGGAAGCTGAACCAGTTGACAGTCAAGAACCGATATTTTTTAACGAGGATTGATAACCTCTTTGATCAGCTTTGAGGAGCTCGGGTGTTGTCAAAGATCGACTTGATGTATGGTTATTATCAGTTTCACGTTAGACCATCAGATATACATCTGAAAACCTTCATGAGTAGGTATGGTCTATACAAGTACTCAGTCATGCCTTTCGGTCTCACGAATGCGCCTGCAGTTTTCATGGAACTGATGAACCGAGTTTTCCATCCTTACTTGAAATCCTTCATCGTGTTCTTCAAGGACGATATCTTGGTGTACTCTCATACTTGACACGACCATGCCATACATCTTGAGATCATTCTGAGTACACTGAGAGGGCATCAGCTTTATGCTAAAATTTCTAATTACCACTTTTGGATGGAACATATTCACTTCATGGGTCACATCATCTCAGAGGAAGGAGTATCTGTGGACCCGGAGAAAGTGAGAGTTGTAGTCTCCTAGGAGCAGCCGAAGAATGTTTTTGACGTACAGAGTTTTTAAGGCTGGATGAATACTACAGATGCTTCGTTCATGACTTTTCACACCTAACAGTACCTTTGACATGTCTTACCAAGAAGGGGGTGAAGTTCTTATGGTAAGATTCTTGTGAGTCATCCATCTAAGAGCTTATGGGAAGGTTTTCTTCAGAACAGATACTAGTCTTTCCAGAGCTAGGCAAGATCTACACCGTTTATTGTGATTCTTCAGGTATTGGGCTAGGAGTTGTGCTTATGCAAGGGGATGGATTCGCCTTGTACGGGTCTCAGATGTTGAGTCCACATGAGAGGAACTACCTGACGCATGATCTAGAGGTGGCGGTTGTGGTTCATGCCTTACGTTGTTGAAGACACTATCTTATGCGAGACCACATTGTGGTCATCACTGACCACAAGAGTCTCAAGTATATCATCACTCAGTGGGATCTGAATCTGAGGCAACCCAGTTGGGTCGAGTATCTTCAATATTTTGATTTCGATCTTTCCTATAAGCCAGGAAAGGGAAACACAGTGGAAGATGCGTTGAGCAGGAGAACTCAGATTCAGGCGGTTCAAGAGGCCAGTAGTGAGTGGCAGCTTATGGATCTATTCTCTGAGATGCCTCTGGAGGTTCACGAAAGACAGGGAAAAACTTTCATATCATCTATAGATGTTACCTCTAAATTACTTGACCGGGTACAGATGAGGTAACTATCAGACTAAGAAGACATTGTCTTGTGGGAGAGTGTGTCAGGAGAGGACCCTCTTCCTGGATGGACAGTGGGTGCAGATGAGACCTTGCATTTCTAGGGATGCATATGGGTGCCAGCAAACATATGTGAGGCGGTGATGTGGGATTTTCATTCCTTAGTTTGGACAGTACATCCTAGGGTCACCAAGATGTATAGGGATCTTCATTGCCAGTACTGGTGGCCAGGTATAAAGAGGTATGTTGCTGGTTTTGTCATGAGATGCTCTACTTGTCTGCAGGTGAAGGTGGAGAATTAGTGACCAGTAGGCCTTTTACAGAAGTTACCCATTCCATAGTGGAAGTGGAACGATGTTGCGATGGACTTCATGACCGGGTTTCCGAGGTCACCTCGGGGGAACGATGATTTTTGGGTTTTCATCGACAGGCTCACGATGGTTGCTCACTTCTTGTCGATCATGGAGACCATTAGTGTCGATGATCTGGAACGACTTTACATCAGATAGATCATTCATCTGCATGGAGTTCCACACTCTATTGTTTCAGAAAAAGAAGTGCGCTTTACCTCTCGGTTCTGTCAGGGAATTCAGAAGGCCTTGTGTACACATTTACTTTTGAGTACAACATACAATCCCCAGACTGATGGCATGTCTGAGTGCATGATCCAGGTGCTTGAGGATATGCTTCGAGCATGAATCCTAGACATTGGTGGTTCTTGGGAGGATCATATCCTTCTTCTGGAGTTCACCTACAACAACAGTTTCTAGGAGACCATTCAGATGGCACCTTATGAGGCTTTTTATGGTAGGTCATGCCAATCACCTATATGCTGGCTGGAGGAAGGAGACACTGCTTTGCTGGGACCTCGTCTTGATCAAGAGACTTCAGAGAAGATAGAGCTACTTCGGAAGAGGATGGCTACAGCACAGTCTCGGCAGATGTCTTATGCTGATTAGCGTAGATGACCTCTAGAGTTCGAGGTCGGGGGTCAGTTTTTCCTGCTTTTCGCACTGAGGTTTGGAAAAAAGAGGATTCAGAGGCGGGGTATGCTTTCACCCTGGTACGTTGGGCCATTTGAGTTTTTGTAAAGAGTTGGGCTAGTCACCTATCGGTTGCAGCTACCCTAGTGGTATCGGGCCATGCATGACGTTTCCACTTCTCTCAGCTCCTACATTACTTTTCAGACCCATATCATGTCTTTCAGCCTATGAAGGTTATGATCGAAGCAGATGCATCATTTGAGGAGAATCCCATCCGGATTGTCGATCACAGTACGAAGGTTCTCCGTGGGCGGTCTGTCCCTCTTGTATGGTGGCTATAGCAGCATGGGGGGATTACAGGACGAGACCTGGGAGAGGGAGGCCAATGTACGATCGCAGTGGCCGGAGCTGTTCAAGATTTCTCCTTCTCCGCCTTGTTAGGGAAATTTGGGGACAAATTTATTTAAAATGGGAAGTTTGTAAGAACTCGGATCTTCGTTCAGGTACATTTTTCATTTTTCTAGCGCTTTTATGAAAAATGGAGTTTCTGGGAAATTTTGAAGTACATGACGTGTACTTTCTGAGTACACGCCGTATACTCTTTTCCCGCTCGAAGCTGTGTTCTAGCCGTGTCCGGGCCACACACACGGTGTGTAGGGGTGACGTGGAGGTCGTTTTTGGTGGAGTACAGAAAGACAAAGTACACACCATGTACTTACATTTTTTTCATTGACAGACTGGGGTCACGCCTGACGGACAGAACTTGCTTCTTCTTCAAGATTTTCGTCCGAGAGCGACCTGTACGGCAGAAAATCTTCCCCAAGGCCTCGTGCCTCCGTCTGATATCCATTCCAACCGCTGTCAATTGCATTGGGATTGCCTCAGTAAGCTCTATATTTTTCTTTAGCCTTGTTTTATGGTTCCTCCTCATTTTCAAGTTATTGTGGGTTGAGCGTTTAGTGCATTATCTTAGATCTATGCCATTCTGAGGAGAATCAGGCATCATGGTTCAAGTATATCGATCCCCTAGCATCAAGGTAGGTGGTTTGAGCTTTTCTATAGAAATTCATTGAGTATTTTCTGAAAATTACACCAATACCCTTGAACGAGGTATTGCGTGTTTCCTGTTTTTCCCCTGTTTCTGCATGCTATGATTGATTAAATGAGTAGAGTTAAATGCATGTAAATTTTGGATATGTTATACTGTGTTCCTGTTCTTCTCCTTGAATGTTTTTCTTATTAGGTGTTTTCCAATTCCCATGACTAGTTGTAGGATAGTCGAACTATGGTGTTGTTTTGCTGCTAAGCCTTAGAATGATAGCCAAGTAGTTCATGAGGTTTACTTGGATGATACACGCGTGCTATGCATGTTTATTTAAACACAGGGCTGCGAGAACCTAGTGTATTGGACCATAGGGATAATGGACGGAAGGGATTCTCCAGAGAGTTTTTAATTATGATGCGAGAACACAGGGGGAATTGACATTGAGTGGTTCCCCAGAGATTCTGTAGATCCTCGATACGTTCCACAGGGAGAATTTGACTTTGAGTGCTTCCCCAGATATCCTTTAGTATGATACGAGACTATAGAGGGAATTGACGGTGAGTGCTTGCCCAGAGAGTCAATTCTTTAGATGAATCAGAGGGGTTAGACTCTGTGTGCCTCCCAAGGGGGTTTCTAGTACTTATAGGTTGAAGTATAAGGGTTAGGCTATGAGAACTACCCAGGGAGTTACCATGTTTTACTTGTTTATTTTTTTATACTTGTGTAGTTTATACGCTAGACAGTAAATTGTAGCTACTGTGTATTTTCCTGTTTATTGTTATAGTAATTCACTTTCCATGTATTCATTGACTATTAGGTACAGATATTTGGGTATTTCTCTAATGGGACTTTGTCTCACACCCTCTTTGGTCTATGCTTTTGGGTCCAAGAAGACTATGTTGTTGCATGTATAGAGAAGGGAAAACACCCTTCTACTTAAGGTTCTTGATTGCACTAGAGCTGGAGAGCATGGGACCGTGATGAGACTTGTGATGCTGAGGAGATGCTCATCTGTTTTTCTTTTTCTGTTGCTTTATTACTTGTGTTCAGTTGTATTTCATCATGTTTTTGTGTTTCTTGATTTCCTTAAATACTTGTACGTGCTGCATCATTATCATCATTGCTATATATTTATTTTTACGCTGTTGGTTACAGTTATGTATGTTGTTTCTTAATCAGCTATTGACTATTTTTTTCCTTACCTTTTATACCTTTCCAAATGAGGGCATAGTTTCCCCCAAAAACATACCAATCCCCTCGCTGCTAGTCGGCAGCCTCTGGCATTTGGGGAAATGTGCTTGAGGTAATGTGGCAAGCCTGGTACGGGGCACCAGTGGAGGGGCTCCGGATTCGGGTCGTTACAATCCATCCATGTAGAAGTACATGGAAAAGATGGGGGACATTTGTAGTTTTTATGTACCAGAATAACAAACTGTTTACATGGGGTGTTTACACACCTAGGCCGGCAGAATTACACTCCTATGTGAGAGCATGAGGGTACACACCGTGTATGTTTTCTACAGGTTGTGTACTTCTTTCCTGGTTCACTTTAAGGGAATTTTCCAGTTTTATTCCCCTTTTTCAGTTTCAGACATAAGAGTATCATTTTGGAGTAATTTTCTATGCATATCATAATGTTTAATCCCATGGATTTTTCCGAGGACTCTAAAGGGGTGTATTGGATCTTTTATATCTAAATGGAGAGGTCCATCCTCTATTTATTATTTTAGTGGTCTAATGAGAGTGAGACCAGAGTGTGAATGACAGGTTGGGTGTTCTTACCTACCTAGATAAGACCTATGATTTGAGATGAGCTGTGAGATATCTCTAACGACCTATTATTTGAGGATGCCCGTATTACGATATGTGTCCATCTGGCATATTAAGTTATGATATGATTTGATATCGATAATTCTGGGTGGGATTCAAATTCTTATGTTTCAACCTAGAGAATCTCGTGTTGGTTGTATCTATCACATATTTGGTTACAAAGGATCCCCTGTGGGATTCATTTGTTTACATGGTTTTCTAAGGGGTCCCTTATAGGATCTCTCTTATGTGTACCATTTTCAAGGATCCCTATTGTCGAAAACCTCTCATTTTTATCTTTCTATGATCTTATTTAGGATACCTCCCTTTCCTTCTTCAATGGATCCTAAGTGGGATGCCTTTATGTGTTATGAAGCTTATGCATCATAAGGGGATTGTTTTTGGAAGAGCTTTCCATCATTGGTATTACCTAGGGGCTATTGTACCTAGTAGAATATTTGAGTTTTTAGATGGAAACTATTGTGAGAATGGGTGATAGTTGAATCATGACCTATAATATTGGAATGACCATAGAGTAATAATTGGATTAGTAGGTCAGACCTGCCTCATGCATTGTCATCCACTTATGAGGTCATGTGAACCTCTCTTTATTTAAGTGATGGGTGACTTGGTACTTCATCATGTATGTAAATGGTTGTATTGATGATGTGATTTTGATACAGTTCTTGTGTGAGCCATCTTCTTCTATGATATGTATGGTAGAAATCCTATGAATAGTAAACAGATAATGATGTTTGTTCATGTAAACTCTCGGTATAACATGTTTTCATACTCAGTACTCATAGAGTGTTATGTGATAAAAACAAGCATCTGAGTTCAGTTAAATCATTGAGCTTTGAGTTGTTGTGTCTATTATCGGTTATCTCGAGAGTAGAATGACCTGAATATTTTGGAACTCTGTTTGTCCCACTACTCATGGGGACATTCTAAGACAGAATTTTTTTGACACGCCGATTAGTTTGATTTTCAGTGTTCATGGAAAGTGATATAACAAAGTTATCATGGTTTGTGGAATGACACTCATGCATTTATGTTGGTTGTGAACTAGAATGTCTGAGAGATGATGTTCCTTCTCATTGTATAGAACACTACTAGGTGTTGAGTGTCACGTCAGTTCTATTTAAATGTGTAACACCCAGAGATTTTATGAAAAATATTATTTTAATTTCATTAATGTCTTATGTTGAATTCTACACCAATATTACCTTGCACTATACGCAACACCGTATTAGCTTGCAGTATACGCAACCCTATTATTGGACCGTGTTACACACAATTTTGATAATATTTATTCTACGCAACATTGAGTATATATATATATATATATATATTAAATGTATAAATGAAATATGGTTGGATTCTGTTATACGAAACAATGAAGGATTCTTTCACAACACGCAACCCTGACTTGGCTTGCATTACACGCAATCGCGACCTTCCTCGATAGCGTGTGTTGTACGCAATACCGGGTTTTAATAAACAATGTTATATTATTATAATATTGTCATGAACTAGCCGTTATGAATAGTATTAACTAAAATTTGAATTTTATAACATTATTATTCATCTTACACATTTCTAGAACATGGTATAAGAACAAAATAAATTTTTCGGGTAAAATAAGTATTTTTCAAAAAATGCAGTTTTACCGCCTTTTGATGGCGCACCCACATTAAATATAGTTTTTGACATTTTTATATGTTCAATTTGACAAAATAATATTCTTTTTTTGAATCAGGATGTTAAAATTTACATTAGATAAAGTTTTGATATTTTTCCGACAACTTTCATATTTTAATGAATAGTAAAAACACGCTATATTTTAATTAAAAAAAACTTTTTTCATCGTAATATATTATGTGGTTAAATTATAATATTGAATGGTTTTAAAGTATATTTAGAATATATTTTTACCACTTAATATAATGTTGGTCATTGGACACAATTTTACAATTAAACCGAACATAAACAAGTGTCAATCTTTTGATAGTTATTATCTCTTAAAAACACGCTTTTTGTTTTGACAGCGGGAATTAATTTTAAATTAATTTCTGCCACTTCTGTGTTTTGAATTTAGAAAAATGGATTCCATATTTTGAATCAGGATGTTCAAATTGTGTAAATAGATAACTTTTATTTTTAGACATTTTGAATAATTACTGCGGTAAATATTTTATTTACCATGGTTAAGGGTAAATCCGGTAAATAAGGGTTAACAAATAATATTATAATAATATTAAATTACCCTAAAACGTGTCTTAACCCTATTGGTTGATACATGGTCTACCATGGGCATATTTGGGTCGATTTTGGGACCCCATTGATCCACTTGTAAGTGATAATGACACTTTATTTTAAGAAAGTTAAAATAAATACAAAATTGACACAAGCATATATCTTTTAGAAAAACAATTGTTACATAGGGTTATATATGTTGGATTTTAGATTATAAATATTAATTAGAAAGATAAAAAGATTTCCTACATAATGGTAGTTTATTTGTAATTTTTAGACTTTAAATAATTTAATTTATTTATGACACAATGATGATGCAGTAATTATCTTATTAATGAAATATTGACATAATTGATGTTATAAACACCAAAATAAATGTAATTTGAGACTTTTTATGAATTCCACTAATTTTCTAGGTTACTATAATATATTAATGTTGATTTAATCAACTTGGTTCGAACATTTAATTCTTTTATGACTTTCACAAAAATCATATATCAAATAGTGTCAAAATTGACACAAAATAGTTTTTAAATCAAATATTATATTATTAATTGTTATTGTATTCTTAAAAATCTAAGGTTCGGAAAAATGACTTAGATAATGATATATATATTAATAATAAACAATTTGGGGTTCGTTTGGCATGTTATAGTAAGTGTATTAACCATATAGTGAAAGAAAACAAAAAGACACAGTAAAAGTTAAATTATTTAACTTGGAGTTAAATCTAATTGATAAGGTTAAAATAATATCCTAAACTTGTCTAAATACTATTGGTTGATAGGCTTTCGACCCATCCCCACCTTAGCTTCGAAATAAGACCCTTTGGAACCATTATAAACCGATTTTGACTTTCATATAAAATAATATTTTGAGATATTCCTAAGGTGCCCCTCTCCTCCCTTATAAAAGGACACCTCCTCCCCCTCCTCCTCACACCAATTTGAGCACTCAAGCTCGGCCAAACCCTGCCAAAATATCTTCTCCACTTCCCTAGAAACATCCTAGAGGTTATGGTCTTCCTCAAAGACCAATTTTAGTGCCCTAAGAGGAGGTCTCAAAGAGGCACTTCAAAGAAGAGGTAATTACCGTTACCAATTCTTTCATCTTTATTTCTTCTTCCACTTCTTCTTCTTATGTTGTTTCATTATGAAGTAATAACATCAGTATCACTCATATACTGATATGTTATTATAAGTATGAAACAACCCTATTTCACCATCTATCCATCCTACGGAAAAAGAAATCCCCGCGCGTGCGTACGTACGGAATACCGTCTCCACGCCGTGGTGTAATCTATTTTCCACCACCACCTTACTTGGATGGGTATAATGGTGTAAAGAATAACTATACATAGTTATTAAAAAATCATATTGATTCTGATATATTTTATAATCCACTCCAATTCAATTCAATATTTATAGAAATGATATCATCGCTCGTGCGTACGTACGGACTACCGTCTCCACGACGCGATGAGATTCATTCTCCATGTTAACCATTTAAGAATGATTATAAAGTATATATAAGAAATAATAATGAAATATATGAAATTATAAAGCTACTGGATTTATGTATATATATACATATGTATGTCATCTACTTACTTCCATTTCAAGACAATAAGGAAAGGAAAACAGCGTTCATACGTACGTACGGATTACCGTCTCCATGAACGGTGTTTTTCATTTTATTTATCTACCTATTATATATATATATACTGAATATATATGATATATAAATCATATTTTATATTCTTGAAGTAAGTAAATCATGATATAAGTAATAATGATGTCAAGAACAACAAGTCAAAACACCTACGATAAATGAAACGATTTTACCCAAAACGCTTCTTTAACATGGAATTTACAAAAGAACGGGTAATATAATGTCATAAGTGAACCATATATGATATCATAACAATGAATATGATTCTGTAATAAGTCAATAACATTATTTAAACCATTATACAGGAGCTTCGGACACATACAAAGACAATCGGACCTAAGGTAAGGGAAATATCACAATCTCATTTTTATCCGAGATTGTTTATTCGTAAGTATTTACTAGGGTGTATTTTATCATCCACATACATGTCTCATCAATATGTAATATTATTTCCATCCACCTACAATTGTTTAAATCCATTTTAACCCTTCGGTGAGTTTTTAGTAATATGTATGAAAGGAATCTTTTGTCGTTTTTCGTACGAGGTACTTTTTGACTTTTCCGACAAAAGTACGAAAAATGTTTTTTTTAACTTATACGGCATGAATGGATTTTTAAAACATTATTTCCAAGAAGCTTCCTTTACAAGTTTTCAATTTTATTTTTAATCAACTTCTTTTATTTTAAAGTTGTATGACATGTTATGAAAGGAAAAATGTTTTTGAAGAAGAAAGGATATTTTCCTCGAGAATGGAGTTCAAGTGTTTTATCAAAATTATTTTCCATCTAAGATAATAAAGGGTTCTGTTTTTATCCCTATTATTAAATTGATTTGATCATGTTGTGATGGAATTATTTTTATGAATTCCTTTAACTTATATGAATTTATTTATGATGTCATGATGTTTCAAGAATTCCATTTTGTTACATGTGTTATGCGATGATGTATGTTTTATGATTATGTGGCACACATAAGAAAGGATTCATTATAAGATGGGTGGGACCTATATCTCCCTCCAATGCATTGGGTAATGATTTTATATCTCATGAGATAGACATGGCTGGAATGGTAGGTTATACCGGTTCAGTGAAACAGGACTGAAACGAGGGTTACTCGATTCAGAAAGGGACTTTGTCCACTATGATAGTCTTGGAAATGAGTCATGACTAACAAGAAATGATTTTACATGATTATGTGTGCATGCCACAAAGTTTCAAGTTTCATGTTATGATTATGGTGATCTCATTTTCACTTCTATGATTTGTTCCATGTTAATATATTATGATCTCTTTTGCAGGTTATGATTTTCAAAAAAATATGATATGATTTTTATTTCTTTTGTATACCCTTACTGAGCATTTGAGCTCACCCTTTTATGTTTTCTTTTCCCCAGGATATAAAGAAAGTTTTTAGGTAAAAAAAATGGAAGATCTTTACGGGAGATATTGAAGATCTTTCACCAGGATTAGAAGATTATGTTCCGAGTTTCCAAAGACACTAAACTATTACGATCCTTGTGTGTGTGTTTTTGTTATGTACTAAGTATTCCGCAAATGTAATGTAATGTCCATGTACGTCAGGATACGGGTCTCTACAGTTGGTATCAGAGGAAAGGTTTAGTCAACCTTTGGAAACTAGGATGCGAAAACGTTAGTGAGATCCCTAGAGATATTTATAAGGTATGTCTAGGGATGTCCCTAAGGATAAGTATACGTATAAGATATAGTCCTAGAACTACGGTAACGATCATATAATTTAACCTAAGAAGTTAGATATTGAGGATACTTCCCCTTTACTATGTTGTTTTCTCTAGCATGATTTTTGCCTCTCACAAAATTATTTTTGTGTTTTAGTTAATGGAGGGAACCAGAAGGAATTCGGTTAACATTGAATCCAATGGACAAATTGGTGACTATGAGAAACAAAATTGTGTAATGCCTAAAGATAAAGATATTGTGATTATGCCGAATCAGTCATCGCGATATATGACTAACAAGGTGAAATTTAGTGGTATGACTAATTCATCAAAGAAGAGGAAGATAGACTATTATGCATGTTCGCATGTTGAGGAGTATAAAGAAAGGAAGATTGAGATTTCTAAAGAAGGGAAGAAGAACCTTGAGGAATACCTCAAATGGAGGGACCAATGTTATCTGTGTGGAGAAAAGGGTCATAGAGTGACAGATTGTTATGGAGTTCAATGTCTTATTTGTGGAGAACATGGGCATTACCCAACTCAATGCCCTGACCTAAAAAGATACTTCTAAATCAAGGAAGGACTAATTCCAGGACAGTCATTGAAGTGGATGGACTGAAGTGTTTATGTATTGGTATTCAAGAATAATGTTGTTGAGGTACTTTTATGGTGTACTAAAATATTTATGTTTTGATCTATTGTGGTTTTCAATAATTTTATGGTACCGGTAACCATGAAAAGTGATTGAGACATTTTTGGTAAACAGATGATATGAGCATAATGAAGGAATAATAAGATAATGAGGTGTTTGATTTTATTCATGAGCTCATGACTGATATAAGGAGAAGGTTATATCATCGTTTGAGTATATAGAATTTTGAGGATTTTGGTATGTGGAAAGTGTTAACTTTTAACTGCACTCATGTTTTCACTAAGTTATTCAAGAGAATACACGATTAAGGACTTTGAATGTTTGGAATGTAACCAACAAGACATATCTTATGATATATGGGGATCAACGATGGTATTAAATCTCTGGTAATCGTTTTCACTATATTATGAGAGTAGACTGCAGTATTATGGATAAGCCTAAAGATTAGAATGGATTATGTTGGACATAAGTTAGTATTGTTTAAGGATAGAAGATTTTCGATATTATTGATGGGATGTTATAGTAAAATAGCTTTAGAAAAAGGACAACCTGCAGGACGGGCGACAGCCCATCGCGTCGGACAAGGCTGTGGGAATCGAACCCACAACCGAAGTGCGACTGGCCTTTACCGCCTACCACTGGCCTACAGGAAGTCCCCGTTTAGTAGAAACTAGTTTTATTTTATTAAGCGGTATGATATATGAAGTATAAGTTCATTTTTGGAACCATATACGATTAATCTCACTATAAGATGGACTTATAACTTTTGCTAACCCTTTGTTTGAAATAGATGGAATGACCCATCCTTCTATCACATGATCTGCTAATGCTTCACGAATAACAAATTCAACTTCATTTCTTTATGATATGAAGTGGAAATTGTTCAATTCACGAACAACAGTGAGATTGTAACAAAATCATGTAAGTATTTCTTTTAATTCATCAACTTTAGGGAAATGATCTTGAAAACCAAAAATGTTGTCCTAGTGCCCTTATATCTGATTAATCAGATGGTACCTTAGATCGTCACAAATTTATGGATTTGTGATTGTTGGCTTTTCCATAGCCATGTTCTCTACCACTCTCCATCAGAACATGATGGTTAGATTTCTCTTCCATATCCATATTTTCACCTATGTGGAAACCCAATGATTAGTTTATTTGGGTAACTGTTACGTTTCATACTTTTGTTTTTAAAGATAAGTTTTGGTATTCCTTTTTACTATGTGGGTTTCTATCAAAGAAACTTTCAAATAGTAAACCATTTATAACCCCGACGAATTTCGAGGGCGAAATTCATTTTAAGGGGGGTAGAATGTAACACCCCGAGATTTTATGAAAAATATTATTTTAATTTCATTAATGTCTTATGTTGAATTCTACACCAAGATTACCTTGCACTATACGCAACACCGTATTAGCTTGCAGTATACGCAACCCTATTCTTGGACCGTGTTACACACAATTTTGATAATATTTATTCTACGCAACATTGAGTATATATATATATATTAAATGTATAAATGAAATATGGTTGGATTCTGTTATACGAAACAATGAAGGATTCTTTCACAACACACAACCCTGACTTGGCTTGCATTACACGCAATCGCGACCTTCCTCGATAGCGTGTGTTGTACGCAATACTGGGTTTTAATAAACAATGTTATATTATTATAATATTGTCATGAACTAGCCGTTATGAATAGTATTAACTAAATTTTGAATTTTATAACATTATTATTCATCTTACACATTTCTAGAACATGGTATAAGAACAAAATAAATTTTCGGGTAAAATAAGTATTTTTCAAAAAATGCAGTTTTACCGCCTTTTGATGGCGCACCCACATTAAATATAGTTTTTGACATGTTTATATGTTCAATTTGACAAAATAATATTCTTCTTTTGAATCAGGATGTAAAAATTTACATTAGATAAATTTTTGATATTTTTCGGACAACTTTCATATTTAAAATGAATAGTAAAAACACGCTATATTTTAATTAAAAACAGCTTTTTTCATCGTAATATATTATGTGGCTAAATTATAATATTGAATGGTTTTAAAGTATATTTAGAATATATTTTTACCACTTAATATAATGTTGGTCATTGGACACAATTTTACAATTAAACCGAACATAAACAAGTGTCAATCTTTTGATAGTTATTATCTCTTAAAAACACGCTTTTTGTTTTGACAGCGGGAATTAATTTTAAATTAATTTCTTCCACTTCTGTGTTTTGAATTTAGAAAAATGGATTCCATATTTGGAATCAGGATTTTCAAATTGTGTAAATAGATAACTTTTATTTTTAGACATTTTGAATAATTACTGCGGTAAATATTTTATTTACCATGGTTAAGGGTAAATCCGGTAAATAAGGGTTAACAAATAATATTATAATAATATTAAATTACCCTAAAACGTGTCGTAACCCTATTGGTTGATACATGGTCGACCATGGGCATCTTTGGGTCGATTTTGGGACCCCATTGATCCACTTGTAAGTGATAATGACACTTTATTTTAATTAAGTTAAAATAAATACAAAATTGACACAAGCATATATCTTTTAGAAAAACAATTGTTACATAGGGTTATATATGTTGGATTTTAGTTTATAAATATTCATTAGAAATATAAAAAGATGTCCTACATAATGGTATTTTATTTGTAATTTTTATACTTTAAATAATTTAATTTATTCATGACACAATGATGATGCAGTAATTATCTTATTAATGAAATATTGACATAATTGATGTTATAAACACCAAAATAAATGTAATTTGAGACTTTTTATTAATTCCACTAATTTTATAGGTTACTATAATATATTATTGTTGATTTAATCAACTTTGTTCGAACATTTAATTCTGTTATGACTTTCACAAAAATCATATATCAAATAGTGTCAAAATTGACACAAAATAGTTTTTAAATCAAATATTATATTATTAATTGTTATTGTATTCCTAAAAATCTAAGGTTCGGCCAAATGACTTAGATAAGGATATATATATTAATAATAAACAATTTGGGGTTCGTTTGGCATGTTATAGTAAGTGTATTAACCATATAGTGAAAGAAAACAAAAAGACACAGTAAAAGTTAAATTATTTAACTTGGAGTTAAATCTAATTGATAAGGTTAAAATAATATCCTAAACTTGTCTAAATACTATTGGTTGATAGTATTTCGACCCATCCCCACCTTAGCTTCGAAATAAGACCCTTTTTAACCATTATAAACCGATTTTGATTTTAATATAAAATAATATTTTGAGATATTCCTAAGGTGCCCCTCTCCTCCCTTATAAAAGGACACCTCCTCCCCCTCCTCCTCACACCAATTTGAGCACTCAAGCTCGGCCAAACCCTGCCAAAATATCTTCTCCACTTCCCTAGAAACATCCTAGAGGTTCTGGTCTTCCTCAAAGACCAATTTTAGTGCCCTAAGAGGAGGTCTCAAAGAGGCACTTCGAAGAAGAGGTAATTACCGTTACCAATTCTTTCATCTTTATTTCTTCTTCCACTTCTTCTTCTTATGTTGTTTCATTATGAAGTAATAACATCAGTATAACTCATATACTGATATGTTATTATAAGTATGAAACAACCCTATTTCACCATTTATCCATCCTACGGAAAAAGAAATCACCGCGCGTGCGTACGTACGGAATACCGTCTCCACGCCGTGGTGTAATCTATTTTCCACCACCACCTTACATGGATGGGTATAATGGTGTAAAGAATAACTATACATAGTTATTAAAACATCATATTGATTCTGATATATTGTATAATCCACTCCAATTCAATTCAATATTTATAGAAATGATATCATCGCTCGTGCGTACGTACGGACTACCGTCTCCACGACGCGATGAGATTCATTCTCCATGTTAACCATTTAAGAATGATTATAAAGTATATATAAGAAATAATAATGAAATATATGACATTATAAAGCTACTGGATTTATGTATATATATACATATGTATGTCATCTACTTACTTCCATTTCAAGACAATAAGGAAAGAAAAACAGCGTTCATACGTACGTACGGATTACCGTCTCCATGAACGGTGTTTTTCATTTTATTTATCTACCTATTATATATATATATATATACTGAATATATATGATATATAAATCATATTTTATATTCTGTAAGTAAGTAAATCATGATATAAGTAATAATGATGTCAAGAACAACAAGTCAAAACACCTACGATAAATGAAACGATTTTACCCAAAACGCTTCTTTAACATGGAATTTACAAAAGAACAGGTAATATAATGTCATAAGTGAACCATATATGATATCATAACAATAAATATGATTCTTTAATAAGTCAATAACATTATTTAAACCATTATACAGGAGATTCGGACACATACAAAGACAATCGGACCTAAGGTAAAGGAAATATCACAATCTCATTTTTATCCGAGATTGTTTATTCGTAAGTATTTACTGGGGTGTATTTTATCATCCAAATCCATGTCTCATCAATATGTAAGATTTTTTCCATCCACCTACAATTGTTTAAATCCATTTTTACCCTTCGGTGAGTTTTTAGTAATATGTATGAAAGGAATCTTTTGTCGTTTTTCGTACGAGGTACTTTTTGACTTTTCCGACAAAAGTACGAAGAATGTTTTTTTTAACTTATACGGCATGAATGAATTTTTAAAAAATTATTTCCAAGAAGCTTCATTTAAAAGTTTTCAAGTTTATTTTTAATCAACTTCTTTTATTTTAAAGTTGTATGACATGTTATGAAAGGAAAAATGTTTTTGAAGAAGAAAGGATATTTTCCTCAAGAATGGAGTTCAAGTGTTTTATCAAAATTATTTTCCATCTAAGATAATAAAGGGTTCTGTTTTTATCCCTATTATTAAATTGATTTGATCATGTTGTGATGGAATTATTTTTATGAATTTCTTTAACTTATATGAATTGATTTTTAATGTCATGATGTTTCAAGAATCCCATTTTGTTACATGTGTTATGCGATGATGTATGTTTTATGATTATGTGGCACAAATAAGAAAGGATTCATTATAAGATGGGTGGGACCTATATCTCCCTCCAATGCATTGGGTAAAGATTTTATATCTCATGAGATAGACATGGCTGGAATGGTAGGTTATACCGGTTCAGTGAAACAGGACTGAAACGAGGGTTACTCGATTCAGAAAGGGACTTTGTCCACTAAGATAGTCTTGGCAATGAGTCATGACTAACAAGAAATGATTTTCCATGATTATGTGTGCATGCCACAAAGTTTCAAGTTTCATGTTATGATTATGGTGATCTCATTTTCACTTCTATGATTTGTTCCATGTTAAGATATTATGATCTCTTTTGCAGGTTATGATTTTCAAAAAAATATGATATGATTTTTAGTTCTTTTGTATACCCTTACTGAGCATTTGAGCTCACCCTTTTATGTTTTCTTTTCCCCAGGATATAAAGAAAGTTTTTAGGTAAAAAAAAAATGGAAGATCATTACGGGAGATATTGAAGATCTTTCACCAGGATTAGAAGATTATGTTCCGAGTTTCCAAAGACACTAAACTATTACGATCCTTGTGTGTGTGTTTTTGTTATGTACTAAGTATTCCGCAAATGTAATGTAATGTCCATGTACGTGAGGATACGGGTCTCTACAAAATGTGTTCTTCAGCGTAGAAGGATCACAATCAAGGACCATTCAAAGAATGTCCTTTCTACATGAATGCCTTTGAGACTTAGGATACATGATTCATGTTGTTTCTTTATTGGTAGCACAATGTTTATAAAGTTGGCTATGTGCGAAGCCCTTTTCAGGCACTGATGATCATGGGTGGACCTCAGTTATTTAGCATGAGATTTTATAGAAATTTCTTGGGATAAATGCATTGTGATCGGTTAAAAGACGATACATTAATAGGCGAAGATGAGATTTCTTTTAGGAGGTAGACTTGTAGTGGCTTGTCTATCCTTTCCAGGTGATCCTTGAAATCCTCTTAGTGTTATCTTTCTTAATATATGACCATGTACCCTATCTTGACATCATCATGGATGCACTAATATAGCATCAGTTAGGCGTAGTGATACAGTTGAAGTCTGTTGTGGTTGTTCGTAATATTTTTTGGTGTTTTGTGCTGGAAGAGTATATTTAAATGAGTCTTAGTTAATACTGAGTGATACGTAGGTTCCCTTGTAAAAATTCATTGTAAAAACTCAAGGATTCCTACAATTTTCTTCGACATGACCATCGGGTGGTGTCGTCTCTAGGTTCAATCAGTGTTCTTATGAGGACTTTCGGCCTTGTACCAAAGACTCAGTTATAACAGGAGTATGGACCACCATGGTGAGTTCCATGGACTCCAAGTTGATGAATCTAAGGTTATATAAGACTTATAGTTGGCCTCATAAGTGGTGTTTTAAAAACAGGTAATGATTATAGGGGGTGGATCTAGAATTAATGTTTTACTCATTATGTTGCTTGACCTTCTAATTGATCATGGTATGGATTGACAATGTAGCGTCACTAAGAGAAAGGTATGAGGTTTGTTGAGTGGGATCATTTTGGGTGTATGATTCCTGAGGAGTAGGCGTTGTGTTTTTTGCAATATTTTATCCTTCTAAGATGGGTGTTTTTGAGATAATTCATCCAGTTATGGTTTGATTCGGTATCCTTCTTGTTCTTTTTGTTTTGTTCCATATGACCAGTTTAAACACTCTTCTAGTTTAAGGTATGTATGGTGTAAATTTAAAAATTTATTTTTAGAAAAGATTTCCCAACCTATTTTGATGAGTTCGATATGGGTTCGACCATTATTTTTTTTGTGGCCACTGTTATGAAACGAGTTATGTTTCGGTTTTCCCTGTTAAAGGGAGATCAGGCATGCAGAATCGCTAAAACAACCAGGGTCGTGCTTGGTAGAGTTTTATAATGTTGGTGGTTTTGTGTTAATGGTGTATTTTTCATTGTTCTTAACATACATACGAATGTTGCACTTTTCCTACCAATCAAGGAATCATTCAGTGTTGAAGAGCATGGAAGGTTGTCCAACTGTGAGATTGTACGACTACATAGGGTTCTTTTTCTATCATTTCAAATAGGGATACACATTTTATTTATCATTTCTGGAAATATCTACAAAGGGTATTGGGTACACATCTGCTTCTATGAAAATATTTCACCATCAGATTGATATCCAGTTAGAATGCATGATTTTGGTGCTAGAAGAAAATTTTCAATCTTGGGTCCTAAATTATCAAGGGTTCTTGGGGGAGACACATAACCTTGGTCATGTTCACCAATATTGATATCTTATAGAATAATTTTTATATGGATCAACATGAGGATTTGTATGGTAGGCTATTTCGATCACCCCTGTGTTGGATGGAGACCGGAGAGACGACTATGATGGAACCTCGTCTAGTCCAAGAGACCACTAAATATGTTCAGTTGATTCGGAAGCAGGTGGCTACTATATAGTCTTGTCATAAATATTATGCCAATCACCACAATCATCCTCTAGAGTTCAAGGTTGGTGATTGAGTTTTACTATGTGTTTCACTAAGTATGGGATCTAACATGATTAGAAGACAAGGTAAGTTTTCACCAAGTTACATAGGGTCGTTCAATATTTTTTAAAGAGTCGTGACATATGCCTATTGGTCGTAGTTACCCCAGAGGCATAAGTTTATTCATGATGTCTTCCATATTTTTTAGTTATGAAATTACCTTTCAGACCCATCTCTAGATTTTCAACCCGAGGAGGGTGAGTTCAAAGTAGATGCTTGATTTGAGGGAAATCCTAATCGTATTTTGGATCGTAGCATGAATGTTCCCCATGACCGGTCTGTTAAAATGTATGAGTGCTATGGAAGCATGATCGAGTATGGTATGAGGCCAAGGAAAGAGAGATTGATGTACGAGTTCATTGGCCAGAGTTATTCTCTATTTTTTTCTACACCACCATTGGATGGGTAATTCAGGTAAGAATTACTTTAAGGGGGGTTGTTTTTATGAACATGGTTCTTTCCATGGGGTACAAATACTTCTATTTCAATTTTTACTCAATGAGATTGATGAAAAAGAAACATACATGCCATGTATGGAGGGTTACACACCATATGATCCTAGTACACGGTCATGTAATGGTCGTTCTAGAACTTTTGTAGACACAACATGTATTTTCATGTACACCCCATGTACTTTTCTAAAAAAAAATTATATTAGGTAGTAGCCATGGGTTTCATCATACGAACATAGGGCTCATCCCATTCAACAAACAGTCGTGTTGAGAAGTCTATTTGCCTATTTATTGTCTACTCAAACTTCGTTTCAGTCACCGTTGGATGCATTAGAACCCAATTGGTAAGATCGAGATTCTTTTTGAGCCATTCATCATGATTTCAACTCTCGATTGAGTTTTCAAAGGATGAGTTTTTTTTATAGTTTTGTAGATCTACTCTGTTCTAGGTCAAATCAATAATCAACCCTGGATGAGGAGAGTCGTATAAGTATGAGGATGGTGGTCTTGTGGCTTGCACGTATAGTCATGATGTTTATATATTTCAGAGTGTCGTGCACCCATTTTTTGGTGTGTCATTTTATTTTTAATTTACCCTTATTGTTTTCTATTGTTGTTTAAGTAGTTAAGTAAGTGTTTTAATGTATGAATTGAGGTTTCTACTTTGATTAATTTCCACGCCATGGGTGTGTTTCCCTGAGAATGACCGTTTCTTGCTTTTGAGCCGAGGTTGCCTATAAGGCATCCCATATTTCCCTTATTGGATTGTGAAGTATGAATTATATTTATAATGTTATTTTAGTTGTGATAATTTTTTATTGATTTTATTAAGGGTTTGGGATTAGTGATTTACCATTTTCTCCAGGTTATGCTTATTGTTATTTTAGCATGTTTAGAATGTTTTTCTATAGATTTGATCCTTCCCACATGAGTTATGTTATGAATTGGTGTTTTAATTTTTTATATTACTTAATATGATTGTTAAGTAAATTGTTCCCATGTGAGTGATTTATTATTAAATCCCTGTGATAGTTTAATTCTGATGATTTTATTTTTATATGAATTGTACGCACATGAATTCTTGATGTTAAACTATGTGATAATTTAATTCGCTTGTGTTGATTGTTATTAGTTATATGACCACATGAGTTAATATGTTAATGCCATATAATAGTTTAATTTATATATGTATTCTTATATGAAATGATTTAGAAGGGGTAATTAGAAATGGGTGACCCATAGTCTCAGTTAAAAGGAAAGGTCATGCTCATGTGAATAATAGCACCTTATATACCTTGAGTGAACGATTCTCTTGGTTCAAAGAAAATGGATGGGATTAAGAGGTAAATTATATAAAGGTCATGAGTGACACATGGATAGGGTGGTCAGGCTCATTGAGTCTTATTTAAAATGGCATGTGAACCTAAGATATTTTCAGAAATTACTCGGCCTGGCTCTATTAGATAATGATTAAATGAATGTTATGTCATGTGTTGACAGTTACTTTTATATAGTGGGTCACTAGGCTAAGGCTGGACCTCGAGACTTTTATATAGTCCAATGGAATTGAATAATGAAATAGAATTACTAATGACACATCTGTCAAGAGAAATCACAATCTTGGATTTGGTCATCACTTTTACTTGTTAACATAGTCTTCTAAGACATATCTTGTGCTTAATTTTAATTAACTTATTGTTACTACATTCACAATTGTACACTTCCTAATATATATATATATATATATATATATATATCCACTAACAGATTAGCACCGACTATGGTTGGATTCCTACTGGTATTTACTATCACACCTTATTTGGGTCATTATTTTGGACCCAAACAGACTATAAGATTGCAGGTGTTGATCGGGGAAAATGACATGATACAGGTACATGATGTGCCACATAGGAGTAGGAGATCATGGGACCGAGTCGAGGCTTGTTATGCATCCTAGTATCTTTTTTGTTTATTTTGTGCTTCTGAGACATATATTTGTTATTATTGTACTGTACTTGTTTTGGATACTTTATTGGAACATATAACATGCTGAATCATCTTTTGTATGGAACGATGATGGGTAATTTATCTTATCACTCATCTACTGTTTATTTTAGTTGTATATTGTTTATTGCTTCTGCTATTGTACTGTTATTTATTTCACTATGTTACAGTCTACCAGTGAGGTTATAGTTTCCCCAATATCACACCTTAGGCCATCACTTCTAGTCAGAAGCCTCTAGAAATAGGGGAAATGCATTGGATGTCATGTGGCCAACCAGGTATGGGGAACCAGTTGAGTGGAATCTAGATCTGGGATGATACAAAGTGTTATTAGATGATTTCTTTTTTGGTTTTCTTTATTGTTTTGTGATCATATATATATATATATGGTAATTCAAAGGATTTGGTATTAAGATGTGCTCGTGATTAGATACACCATGTACAGGCTAAATCCAAATTACCACGAATGAACTTGTATTCTTTGTATTTTGATATATTATAGTTGATTAAATTTCAAAATTGGGTGACACAATTGTTTTGTTCTACTATCATAGATATAATTTTGGTTTTATTTTGTTCCAACATGATGAGATGAGGGTGTGGCATCTCATGAATCCTGTAGGCACTAGTTATAAATCACATGCCATGAATTCGTTCCAAGCCATTTAAGAGAATTACTGATTCCATGATGATCTGATTGATGTCGTGCAAGATATGCTTGCTGTAGTGATAGGTATGATTATTGATATGTCTTCTGCTGTGATTGGTGTATTTGTACATGTTATGGTTGAATTGGATGGATTACAAACAATATCACTTGAGGAGTATGGGCCCTCTTGGATTGGAATTTGATGGACCATGTTTCATCCATGAGATATAGGTTGTGTTTTTATGTGCTATATGTGGATTCCAAGCTTTGATTCACAGGGATTTTGGGGCCCCACATTTTGAAATTTGGCAAACCATTGCATTATTTTTCAGAAACAAGGGTTCTAGGTAAGTTTCTAAGTATTAATATCTAGAGACCCAAAAAACATGATGTGTGGGTCGATAAACACATGACTTGTGTGGTTCCTTTTGGGAACAAAATATATTTTTAAGTACACACATTGTACTCGAAGTACACTCCATGTTGTAAGTGACTGAATTTCTAACTGTGTGAGAAGGAACACAAGAATGTGGGTTTTTCTAGTATATGACTGTGGACATTCGGTACATGCTGTGTGGTCTTACATTAACATACCCCATTTGAATCTGGTCATGTAAAAGTACATGGACAAGAGGGGGGAGTTGTGTACATGTCACAGAAACATACCAACACACTGTGTACTTGGGTAGTTTAATTATACAGGCTCGTGGAAGTACACTCATATGTAAATTCATGAGGGTACACACTATGTACTTATTTTTTGGTACCATTTTCAGATTTTTTCCTATTTTATCCCCATTTGTTAGTTCTTGACCCATGAGTGTCCACTGCTGAGTGTTTTTCCACATAGATCACAATAGTGAAGCCCATGGAGCATTTTGAGGACTCTTAATGGGAAATTTTGAGCTTTTATATCTAAATGCAGAGGTTATTTCCATATTTATCATTTTAGTGGTCCACTGAGAGTGATAACAATGTTTGAATGACCAGTTGAGTATTCGGACCAGCCTAGATAAGACCTATTATTTGATATGAGTTGTGACCTATCTCTCATTTCCATTTCTTTGAGAACCTATCCATTGCTAGATGTGTGCTTCTGGACTATGAGTTCGTTATACGAGTTGATGTTTAGGATTCTGTGTAGGATTCCCCTGATTATGTTTCAACATAGAGAATCCCATGTAGGATATCTTTATATTCTATATGGTAAATAATTATCCCCTGATATATTTCTTTTCCTACATGAAGTTCTAGGGAGTCCCTTGCAGGATATCCTTTTTGTGTAACATTTTCAAGGTTCCATGTTGTAGGATTCCTCTATTATTTATATTTTGAGGATTATATTTAGGATACTTCATTTTCCTTTTATCTTATGATCCCTAGTTGGATGGATATTTGTGTTATGATGCTTATTCTACGTAAGGGGACATCCCATGTTAAATATTTCCAACATTGGTACCCTCCAAGGATCGTTGTCCATAGAAGAATTTTTTAGTCTTTAAAGAGGACTCCATTGTGCGAATAGGTTATCATTGTATCTAGACCCTTGAGATGGGAATGAGCATTGAGGAACGCTCAGTTCAATAGGTTTGATATGTCTTGGGCATGGTCAACCAATTATGACTTCATGTGAACCTTTCTATCTTTGAGTGATTGGAGAATTGGTACATCGTTATTTGTGAAAAATAGTTTTATTGATGATGTTCCTTTGATCTAGTTCTTGTGTGATCCATATTAAACAAGGATACATAGGATGGAATTCGAAATAATAGTACCTAGAAAATTCCATTTGTTCTTGTATACTCTGGGTAGTGTATGTTGACATACATGGTACCGGTCGAGTGTTAAATGTCAAAAACGAGGCACCGAGTTCTGTTAAATTGTTGAGCATTGAGATGCTTTGTCTATTCTAAGTTATCTATAGATTAGAGTGACCTGAATATTTTAGATCTAAGTTTGTCCCAATACTCAAAAGGATTTTCAACGACATAGGTGTTTTGACATTTCGTTCAGTTTAATGTTCATCATTAATTCCCGGTGATATGAAAAAGTTATCATGGTTCTTGGAACAACACATGTGCATTTATGTTGTTTGTAAACTAGGGCTTCTAAGACCGGATGTTCCCTCTTCTCAACATGGAGGACACTACAAGGTGGGGAGCGTCACCTAGGTTCTGTTTAAATGTGTTCTTCGAGGTAGAAGGATCATAATCAAGGACCATTCAGATATGGTCATTTATTTTTAAATTCCTTTGAGACTTGCGTGTCCTGACTCATGTGGTTTCTTTCTTTGTATCACGTAATTTCTACAATTAGATGTGCACGTAGCCCTTATAAGGCACCGATGATCATTGGTGTACCTGAGGGATTAATCATGATCTTATAAAAAAATACCTTAGGAGAAAGACATTGTGATCCGTTAAATGACGATGCATCGACATGTGATGTCAAGCATTCTTTCAGGTAGTAGACCAATAGTGTTTCGACTATCCTTTTTTGGTAATCCTCAAAATACTCTTAGTTATCTCTTTCATAGAAGATTATCATGCCCCCTATCATGACATTTTCCTCAATGTACTAAGAGAGCATCAGTTATACATTGTGCTGTAGTTGAAATTTGTTGGAATATTTTGTAATATTTTTTAGTGTTGTGTGATGGATGCATAGTTTTAAATGATTATTGTTTAATCCTGACTGATACTTGGCTTCCCATGTAGGAATTCCTAGGTACAGACTTAGGGATTCCTATCATTATCTTCGACCTGACTGCCATACAGATTCCACTCAAAGTTCAATCAGTATTTCATGTGGACATTCTACCTTGTAGCAAAGTCTCACTTGTAATGGGAGTCTGGACCACTGTGGTGAGTTCCTTGGACTCCGAGTTGATGAATATTAGCTTATCTAGGACATAATGTTTGGATCAGATTTGAGGTTTTTAATAGATGCAATGATTCCTATGGGATGGTTCTAGAATTACAGTTTCACCCATGCTGTGTCATGAACTATTAATTGATCAAGGGATGGCATGACAAAGGAGTGTAACTGAGAGATAGATAAGAGCTTCAGTGAGTGGGGTCATTGTGGGGGTATGGTGCATGGGGAAGAGGAATTGTGTCTATTTCAATAGATTGGCCTTCGAAGAACAGAGTTTCTGAGATAATTCATCCAGTGATGGTTTGATTCGTTATCCTTATTTTTATTCATATTTGGTTTTATGGGACTAGTTTAAACACACCTCTATTTTAAGGTGCGAGTGGTGTTAAAATCCACAATTTCTTTTGAGGGAATATCACATGACCACATATGATGTGGTAGATTAAGGTTCGACCGTTATTTACTATGAGGCTGCTGGTATGACCCCAGTTATGTTTGTGTTTTCCCAGTTAAAGGAAAATCACACCAGAAGCATCGCTAAAACACTAGGGGGTAAGCTTGGTGGATATTTCCAATAATGGAGGTTTTGTGGTAATGAGTCAATTTTAATATTTTTTAACATACTTACAAAGTTTACACTCTTCCTAGCGATCAAGGAATCCTTTTGGGTTGATGAGAATGGAAGGTTGTACATCTATGAGATTATATGAATACACAGGGTTCCATATTCTATAATTTCCGATAGGGAGACCCAATTTACATCTCATTTTCTGGAAAGAGTTACAATGTGAACTGGTTGCACTAGTGCTTCTAAAAACAGCATCCACCACCATATGGATAATAAGTCAGAATGCTTGATTTATGGTCAGTAGGCAGTTCTTTGGGCATACATCCTGAATTTTCAAGGGTTCTTGGGAGAGACACATACCCATGATTGATTTCACCAATAATTATAGATTTCATTAAACATTTCTGATTGTTCCAGATTAGGTTTTTTCTGCTAGGCCATGCCAATCACCCCTGTGTTGGATGGAGGGAGGGGAGGCACCTATGTTGGGACGTCGCCTTGTCCAGGAGACTACTGGATAGGTTTAGGTGATATGAAAAGTGGTGGATACATATAAGTCTTTTCAAAAATCTTTTCTTTATCACCACAGATGAATTCTAGAGTTCAAGGTTGGGGATTTAGTTTTCCTACATGTTTCATGAAGGTTGGGACAAAAGGGGATTGAGAGACATGGTATATTTTCACCCAGATACATTGGCCAGTTGTTGTTTTTTGAAAGATTTGGGTTGGTTGCCAATTTTTTTAGTTACCTCATAGGCAAAAAGGATATTCATGAAATCTTTCATGCTTTATAGCTGCAACATTACCTTTAAGACCCATCTCTTTCTTTTCAACTTGAGGAGGATGAGTTCCAAATGGATGAATCCTTTGAAGGGCATATTTTTCTTACTGTGGAGAATAGCACGAATGTTCTCCATGAAAGGTATGTTCCTAATGTATGAGAAATATGGAAGCACCATCAAGTGTGGGACATGAACTGGGAAAGGGAGACTGATGTATGATTGCAGTGGAATGATTGATTCTCTAATTTTCTTAACACCACCCACGGAAGTGAAATTTGCAAACAAATTGCGTTAATGGGGATGTTAGTAAGAACCCGATTCATTCTTTGTGGCATAAATAATTCCTTTTCAATTCATATATAATGAGATGGATGAAATGAAAATATACATGCCATGTAAGGAGGGTTACATGCCATATGTTCCTCGTACATGACCATGTAATGGTAATTCCAAGACCTGTATAGACAAAAAATTTATTTCCAAGTACACAACATGTACATTTATAAAATTTGTTAAATTGTGTAGTAGACTTGTGTTTTGTCAGATAGACTGAGGGATTTTCCCATTAGATGAAAAGATATGTAGAGAGGTTAGTTTTCCTCCCAATTTTCTGACTGAACTCCATTTTTATCGTCATTGGATATGTTGGAACCCAATTGGTAAGATCATGATTTATATTGAGAGGTTCTTAGTGATTTCTTCTATCGATTGAGTTATCAAAGGTTGTTATTTTTTTTATTTTGTATATAAACTCCATTCCAGGTCGAATCGAATCATGTTGCCGGATGAGGAGAGTTGTACAAGTACAAGGGAGGAGGTCTTGTGGCTTTTGCTAATTTTCATGATGTTTATATATGCCAAAGTGCCGCACACCCATTTTTTGGGTGTCACTTGCATTATAATTTACCCTTATTATTTCTTCTTGTGTTTAGGTTATCAAATAAGTGTTTTAAATTATGAATTACGTTATTTACCTTGATTAAGGGACACCCCATGGGCGGGTTTCCCTTAGAATGACTGTTTATTGATGTTAGGCCAAGGTTAGAAATTAGGCAGGCATGTCTCCCTTATTGGGTTAACAAAGTATGAATTAAAATTATAATATAATTCCAATTGTGATAATTTGTGATTTAATTTAATAAGGTTTTGGGATTAGTAATTTCCCCCTTTCCCCATGTTATGCCTATTCTTATTTAATCATGTTTGGAATGATTTTTTCCAACTATGTACCTTCCCATGATTGTTAGGTTAGGCTAAGGCCCTGTAATGTTTTAGATTACTTAATAGACTTGTTATATAAATTGTTCCCATGTGAGTGATTTATTATTAAATCCATGTGATATTTTAATTACCATGAGTTTCTTTGTATATGAATTATTCCCACAAGAGTTTATGTTGTTAAACCATGTGATGGTTTAATTTACATGTGTTTCTTGTTATATGTTATGTGACCATGTGAGTTAATATGTTAAATCCATGTAATAGTTTAATTTACATGTGGATGCTTATATGAAATGATTAATAAAGGGTAATTAGAAATTGGAAAGTCATAGTGTAAGTTAAAAGACAAGGACAAGCTCCGGTAGAAAATTGCTCCTTATATACATTGAGTGAAGCATTTTTTGGGTGAAATGATAATGGATGGGATTAAGAAGTAAATTATTTAATGGCCATGAGTTAGATGTTGATAGGGTGGTCGGGGATATTCAGGATTATTTAAAATGAGGAGAGAACCTAGGATCCATTGAGGGATACCAAGGAAGAGCTTTATTATAAAATGATTAAATATTTATTATATCATGAGTAGACAATTACTTTTATACGAGGGTCTCTAAGCCTAGGCCAGCCCTCAAGACTTTTATATTACACAATGTAATTGAACAATGAAATATAATGAATAATGACGAATAATCCAATACAAAGAAAAAGCTTGGATTTAGTCTTCACTTTTACATGGTTACATTCGATTATGTGAATAATGATATGCGTACTTTTTAGACCCCATTGGTTAAATTATTTCACTATTGGAAACTTCTGGTTATATATATCCACTAATAGATTGTAAAAGACTGTGGGTGTTTTCCTACTAGGATTTAGTCGCACACCCTATTTGGCTCATGCATTTGGTCCCAAACAGATTATATGATTGCTGGTGTTGATCAGGGAAATCACCCTACTATAGATACTTGATGTGATACTTAGGAGTAGGAGAGCGTGGGACCAATCCAAGGCTTCTGATGCTTCCATGTAACTTTTTATTTCATTTGTGACTTTGAGACATATTTTTTGTCTTACTACAGTGTACTTGTTTTTGATACTTTCTTGGAACATATAACATGTTACATCATATTTTGTATGGAATGATGCTCAGTTATTTATCTTATCATTATTCCACTATTTAATTCAGTAGTATGTTGTTTAATGCTTATAAAATTGTATTGTTATTTATTGTACCTTTTTAAACTCATCAAATGAGGGAATAATATCCCCACTATCACACCACAGGCCCTCACTGCTAGTTAGTAGCCTCTAGCATTTTGGGAAATGTTCTTGAGGCCTTGTAACCATCCACGTACATAGAACCAGTTGAGTGGAATCCAGATCCATGACGCTACAATCCAGAATCAATTAAAACATTTTATAATGCATATTGGATGGTAAGTGTACCTTTAAAATATTCATTATCATATTCCACATCACTAATAGTGATCATATGTGACTTACCTTTATCTTCGGCCTTAATAGTCTGCTGATGTTGATCATTATCGATAACCCTTGGATTAGGTTATTGGTTGGCATAACGCCCCATTTTTTCACTTGTAAAATTAAAGTTTAATTAGTGTATTATGTGTGTAATTTTGTCTTTTATCATAAGTAGACATCTTTTTTCCCATCACATTAGTTTTCAAATTCTTAATTTCCCTCTCTCCCTAGCCATTTTAAGACAATTTCCTCCATGATTTTTTCCATACATTCAGTGTAAGTAAAAACTAATATTCTTTTTAGTGTAGCCTTTAGATTTTCCCTTGAATTAATTATTTCTATTCTTATCAAACCCATAAGATTGATGGGTCACTATAATCTCAATATTATCATTGAGATCACATTGAATGATTTCTTCATAGATATTTATGCCACTTATTAATAATTCCCATATGAGACTTGTTTCTAAAACCACAAAATAATAAATAAATTTTACTCTCATGTTAGATAATAATTCTAACAGAGTACCTTGAATGTCTAGTAAAACATTCTTTATAGGTTCCGACGGATTCATCATCCTTTTTCTTAAGCTCAAGGAACTACTTCTCCATCTATGTCCCAATAAACTGGGGAATATACATATTAAAAAAAAGTGATCTTGAACTCATCTCATTATATGGATTAAATTTTATATCTTTTCATTATATTATTTATAAGGTTGGACCATTTATCAATTTCACATTCGAAATGATAGATGGACATGATGATTTTATAATTTTCTGAACATTGTAAAACTAAATATATGTTTTCAATGGTATTGATCCATTGTTTAGCTACAAGTGAATCAGAAGTCCTACAGAAAGAAGGTGGACATTGCCTCATCAATGAATCAATAAAAAATTCCCTCCTTTTCTCTTTTAGATTTCTT
The DNA here is from genome assembly GCA_963277665.1 of Viscum album. NCBI lineage: Eukaryota > Viridiplantae > Streptophyta > Magnoliopsida > Santalales > Viscaceae > Viscum > Viscum album. The sequence continues at coordinate 1,516,973,404 of OY728137.1, forward strand.
GCATGATTCATAGATTGAATATTTTTTTGTGAGCATAGCTACAAGATTTATCATTCTAGCTCCCATAACATTTGGTTTCTCAGGAGGAAAATCATTGCATTACCCCAAGATTTATAATTGACATGGTTCCTTCGTGTTCTATCCATTCACTAAAACCAAGAAGCATAGTGTGAGAAACAATAAAAAAATGGGAAAACCAAATAATCATGATTTTTTTTAATTTAGGACACATTAGGTTTTATCATAGTTTATTCATTGTCATTTATAAGACACTAGGATTGTATCCTATAACCATAAGTTTCTTACTATGGTTTTCTCATCATTGATTCTAAATGTTAACTATAACTTTGATTTTATACCAATTATAATAGACCCTACATTAAATTCATAAATATTACATAAAAAATGAAAAAATTTAATTAGAAAACCTAATAATACCCTTCCAAGACCATATAGGTTTAGTGTCATTAGAAATTAGGAAACTTAAAGAACCGATTCATAAGAAATCTACATTGTCTCCATCTTATTTCTTCATAACTAAACCCTCTATTTTTAAATATATAACTTAATAAACATTATCATTACCTCAGAAAAATAGACATAAGAATGGATAAGTTCAGATGCTCAATAAAGGTAGAAAAAGGAGTTATAAATCATATCATAATCATAAGGCATGACCTTTAAAAATATTATTATTAATAAGAAAGATCATGATATCATGTCATGGGATAAAACATAAATGTTCATAAGGATTCAATGAACGTAATACCAAAAGGCATGACATAAGGCATGATTTTTTTGTCATACACATAATAATAGAAAATAATTTCTTGTTTTCCAAGGCTCATTGACATGATCATCATAACAGACAAAGTCTATTGCTGAACCAAGTTCACTCCTCATTCCAAACATTTATTATTGATCCAAGATCATTTTCCATTCCATCACTCTCTATCTCATTAGATATAAATCATTACCCAATGAATTTGTGGGAGATATAGGGCCATACCATCCCAAAATGAAATAATTATTTTATATTGTGACACTATAGCAGTCTAGATATCAAAACCCATACATTCAAAATGAATTTTCATCTTAAGATTCCACTGGGCATTGTTGGTACCATTGATGAAAGGTGGCCGGTTAGTAGAAGCATCATCTAGTCTATTATCCATTTCTAGTTTTTAGCAAATAATTTAAAGGAGATAAAATTTAGAATTAACTGAAATTTAAGATCTTTAAAGATGCAACTAAAATCACAGTTGAAAAACAGAATATTTTGAAAACTTGTATTAACAAAAACAACCTCTGATAAAAAATGACGGTCAAAGTGGACAATCAAGAGGGGGTGAATTGAGTTCCAATTAAAAATTTATGTTAAAAATATTTCTCTTAAATCACACTATTTAAAAAGAAAGTTAAACTACAGTGAATTTATATAGAATGTAAATGTTCAATTAGTTTCTCAAATATTGATTAGGTCTCAGTTAATTTAATCTGAAGATTAAATTGATTTTTGAGACTAACTTACTGGTTTACAATAAGTATAATCACTTGATAATTTAACTATCAAAGTAACTTTAAAACAGATTATATATCAAAGTAGTTAGCAGTAGAGTATTAAATATATATAGTATACTTATGACTTAGACTAAAATGAACAGCAGATGTAACCAAGAGGTTTAGTATCAAAATGAGACTGAGTCCTCTCAAAAAGTATATATAAATTGATCCACACCTTGGATCGGGGTAAACAAAAGTACACTACTGTCTATGTCCAGAGACCTCTACAACAGTTTTACGTGGGAAAACAAAGACAACAACTCACAACTGTCCAGGTGTTACTAGACCACTACCACTATCCACAGTGGGGTGCGAGGGAGTTAATAGAGTTTGAATGCGGATTTTAGAATCCCCTAGCTTAGTTTAGGAGACAGTGTGCATGTAAAATAAAAAGGGAACACACACTGCTCGAAAATTAAATGAAAGAATCACTAAAGTTAGTGTGAATGAGTTTAGAAATGATTTAGTGATTGGCAGTGCAGCTCTAGACAAGTTTTATTGATCAAAAAAGTTTCTGAGTCCTTTTCTGGTTTTTTTCTGAAAAACGTAGTGTCATTTTCTTCCTTGGTTTTTAGGTTCAGTTTATCAGCATGAATGTATGAATTATTTGTTGTAGTTCTTCACTCAAGATACATCTTGTGTTGTGTTCTCCTCTAGAATGAGTGGCTTCGTGTATGCCCAGTGCTCTCCAGGTATGGATGTAGCTTTGTATGAATGCACCATGTTTCAATGATTTGAGCCCTTTCCTTTTTCACCCTTCACGCGCCTTCTTAGTTCCTTTATTCTCTCACATATTCAACGTCATATGCATGGGACTTTTCTTTACCATTATAGCTTTCAGCTCTAGCAAAAAGGAATGACTAATTTTTTCATGGGTACTAGGTAAGGTTCTATCACATGCCAACAGATATCATCAAATAACATTGACTGCATTAAAAACTAAAAATGTAACCGTTAGCTTAATAAATAAATAATATTGAGAGTATAGAGTTTGACTGGTTGGTCAATTATTAGTATCTCCTGTTGGTAGACGTGTATGGTGGATTTTGTGTAACAATTCCCTTAAATTGGTATCTCATTGAACTTGTATCAGTAGCTCCTGATACAGGTAGATCTTGCTCTGTATCGGTAACTTTCGGTATCAGTAGCTTTTGATCTATCGATAGCTCTGCTTTGTATTGGTAGCTTCATTCTGTATCATTCTCTGTATATCAGTAGCTCTTCGTCTATCAGTATCTCTGGTCTATCGGTAGCCCTGGTTTATCGGTAGCTCTGATCTATCAGTAGCTCTGATCATATCGGTAGATCTGATCTATCAGTAGATCTAATCTATACTATCAGAAACCTGTTCTATTGATATCTATCTACATTGGTGACCCTGTTCTATGCTTATCGGTGGACTTGTACATATCAGTAGCTTTGCATATCAGTGACCTTAGCTTATCAGTGACTCTGTATATTGGTAGACTAAGTACCGGTAGCTCTGTATCAGTAGCCATACACAGACCAGTGACTAACACTTATGTTTTTTATGAAAACATATCTGAATGGGTTAGAATTACTTCAGAACTCATACAAACATGGATAAACATTGATTAACATATCTCAAGGAATATTTTAATATTATTATCATCTTGATGATAGTATATCATAGATTGAGTGGATTTTAATATAGATAAACATTAATTGGGATTATCAAAGTATGTGAAAGAATAATTGGGATTATCAAAACAGGTGAGGTCAACATAAATATATAGAGGTTTCCTAGGAATATTTTTGATATAGGAATCACATTCCACATAGTTCAATGTAAATATTTTTATGCAACCATACTATTCTATGTAGTTTAAAATATTAATATAAGGATATATATGTTGTTAAAGGGGATATAATGAATCATTTTAAAGGACTAATGAATTGGTTTCCATATATTGTGTTCCTATCGTAATATAAAACTTTCACGAAATATTTCTCGTAAGGAATATAACCAAAGGTGTTAGATTTGATCAAGGATAAAGCCTCTTGAAGGTGAGTTAGTAACTAAATGTTGGGAATAACCTGATACGATAATGGGTCATTGAGTAGGTAAAGATGGCATCGCTTATTAATTCTATGAATACTGTTTGTTATTATGAGGGGGACTGATATGATTATTAGAAATTATGATTCTAGTACAGGGTATTACACATGGGTATGTGTTCCAAAATATTAGTGACACTGAATCATCTATGTTTCTTATTGATGAATTCATCAATAGGAATAGTGTTTTAGTACACATATTATAAGTTAGACTAATTAAACACGGATCATTTATTAGAATCGAGTGATAGGATGAGCATGTTCATCTATGAGATGATACTCTAGTGTCCTCTTGATAGGGTCTCTCAATTTTATGGTAGTGCACAATTAGGATTACCTTGATATTTCTAAATATCTATAAAAAATTATACAGATCTATTAATGTAATACATGATTGAAGGGAGGAATGTTGTTGTGTATTCTCTAATAAAATATGTTAGGCCTCTTTAGAGGATGCCTGGATTTTTTAGCTTGACAGTTTTGGATTTAGTGGAAAGAAATTTTTTTTTATCATGAATTTTTTCCCTGGGTGGATGATCATGAAAAAATATTATATGAAAGTGGTTTGACCCCCCCCCCCCCCCCCGCTTACATTAAATATTTTATGAAAAGTTCCATTGACAGATTAAATACTTTTTTCGTGATAACCATTAGAACGATGGGCTTTAATATCCCAAAATTAGCAGGTTCACCTAATATACATGTGAGCAACATCGGTTGGCATTGTATTATCATGCGATATAGGGTGACCCAAATGGTACGGTCAGGATGGATGATAGTTTATGAGGAAGTTTTCTGATACAGATATTTTTTATGGAGGTTCCTATAAAAAATTCATAATGGGGATGTTCTATGTGGTTAGTTAATGATATAAGTTTCTCTATGTGGTCATCTCATGAAATGGGTTGATTAACATGCTCTTTTTATAGAGTTCACTAGCTTGATAATTAATGCTATAGAGATTTGGTAGTAGATTATGCTCCAGTACTATGATTTTCAACAAATAGTTGTTGAAAATAATTCTCAGAATCAATTATGAGAGATTCCCCATTTTCTTAACTTCCTTGTTAATTACCTAAGGAATTCTCACATACCGTATAAAAGAAATTATTTTGTCTCAGTCTCTATTTATCTATTATTTATATTGCACATCATGTTTGACCCCAATGCACTCTCAAAATATAGAATAAGGTACTTATAATAAAGGATCATGTTAACCACTTCCTTAAATAGTTGGTAATACATTTAAGCATTTGAAATAATGGAGGGTGTCAACCATAAATCTGCATATGATATGGGAAACTACAATGGGGTTAGCCATCATATTACATTTGATGGAGTTACTACATGGTAGGTGTATAGTTGCTAGGGCCCCCACCTAAATGAAATGAAATACATAAAATCCCATATAAACATGGTTGTTGAGTGGTTATCTCATCATGACCACATGTATGATGTGGGTTTTCCTATACTCACCATGTTTCTTGTCACCATTAGAGGTCATTCTTCATGCATTGATCTCATCATCAGTCCAAGGAGGATGTAATTTCTCACATGGTTCTCCCATATTTTTGTAACGAAAGTGTTTTTTAACAAACAACACCTTTAACCCCCATGTTTTGAGATTCCATAGCTTTTTACCATATTATGTAAATCCATAGCTCTTCTCATTAATCAGAAAATACCCCCTCATAATGGAATCTAATTGACATGAAGAGAGGTCAATTATGAGGATATGATAGAATCATGTATCATTCCCACATGATCTACTCTGGAGGACCTTGGTTTATATCTTTTAATTCATAATCTATGCAGAGGATGAATATTTAATAAATGTATCATGAAGAAATACTCATATATAAGAAGCCCTCCCCCCACCCCTCATGTTTTCACTTCTTCTTCTTTGAGAACATTTATTCAGAGAAATTCTATAGAAAGAATAATTTTTTATTCTTTTCTTATTGATTGATGGAATCCATGACCTTAGAAAAAAGATTCACATTTTTACATATAAACAACATGGTCTCCATGAATAGTATACAAAAATCAAAGAATTACGAATTTACTAAATTTTTCACTTGATTAGGATATAATATTATTTCATTCTTGTGGACAACATATTGTCTTCTGTGTTATGGGGTTTTGTCAAATGATTTCAATATGCAAAATTATAAATTTAATTTATTAATAATTTATTGTTCCCCATTCATATTTTTTAGAGAATTAACTTGAGAACAACACAAGCTCAGTTGTTCCATCTATCATATATGGGATGAGATAATTGAGATTGTTGAGGATATTCACTGATAATAAATTCATTAAAAGAATAATTTCCACTATTAGATTATGGGAAAATGACCTCATGAATATAAAATATCATAAAGGTTTCCCCTATACATGTTTGTAATTTTTTGTGATGTTTCAATTATTGAACTATGAATAACCAACCAACAACATAACATGATTAAAATGATATAGGACGTAGCAAGATGTGCATAACTATGGATTCATCCTGAGGATGTCTACAATATTTCAAAAACATAATTTCCCATCGATTTTTGATCTATAAACTAGAGGGGATTTTTATATTGATTATAGTTGGTCATTTTTTGTATGATAGATATATAAAGAATATGAAAAGAAGGAATGTTAGTTGGTTTTTATAATGCTTTCAGGTTCTCACAAATGCATGTACATCATAAAAATTAATTAATAGCATAGGTCCTTGGCAGTTGTAACCCATACAGAGACACTCTCTCCATGGTTCATATAGTGGTAAGAATAAGCCTATAGGATATTTAGATGGTGATTTGATATATTTTACTTTTGTAAATTAATGATGTGTTTCTTCCATGGTCCTACCTACATGGAAATGTTGAACTCACACCAGTACTCTCTATATAGTTCATTGATCTATCCAAATTAATAATGGGATAAGATATTCATATCAAGATTGATGTACCTTTTTGATAATTGATTCGAATTATAATTAATATTAATAGTAATGAATGATAACCCAATTGGACTCAAACATGATAGGTTATCTTGTAGTATAGACTTTCATATTATTATTATCCATCTCGAGAAGTGGGACTACTCAAAAACTAGGGTAGGAAGGTAATCATTGAGGCTGATAGATTCGTCTACTATCAATCCTTCAAAAAAATATTAGTGGATCCTTAAATTAGTATGTGAAAAAAATGTAGATTCTAATTCAAGAATTTAATGTTGTTTTTATAACTATAGAGTAACATCTAGATCAGTTTTTCAGTACAGGTGTTGGGTGAATTATACAGAAAAGTTAGTCACATCTATAAATGTAAATCCCATTTTCAGATTTTCAAACACTTCCAAGTGTTATGTGGGATGATGGCGGCTCATGTGGGTAGATAATAATTCATCACTTCCTAAGAAATCCTATGTTTCCAATATAGATCATATGTTAAATGTATAATCGTTTCAATATAAGATCACTGGTTGAAAGAGAAGTGAACAATAAGATAATGTGACAAAATTGGTTTGTGTTTCAATCTTATATGGATTCTACGAGTAAAATTACTGGAAATTTTAATGATATTACCAAAGTTTGATCCTATATAACTTTTATAAGAGGTTTAAAATAGTCATTTAGTATTAATAGATAAATAATTTTTGAGGGGTATTTCATATATGTTTCTATGAGTCAATTTTGTTGTGTCTTAAATAAGTTCCATGCTACTCCCTCCAGTGTTAAAATATTGAATCATCAAATAATAAGTTGTATATTTTAGTAGATGAAGGTTTTTAAGGAGAAGGTAATACATATTAATTTTCTTTTATATGTAGTCACTTCGGGGATCCTAAAAAATAATTCCAACACCTTGATTGATTCAAATCCTAATAGGTGACTAGAAATGTTATTGTTTTATTTCAAATGCTCTGTAGTGTCTAAAATCGATGGGGTATAAAAAAACCATAGTGGATGAGATGTACATGAATATTCCTCCTTCAAAAAACCACATGGAGTGTAAAGTATTAGTAACAGGGTCACATTAAAGGGGCCATTTTCATATGGGATACTTATGAATTTGGTCAATAATGTGGGTATTTCACCATTAGGTGGTAGAGTAGCCACCATTACCTAAATTACACCCATGTTTAATTATCTAAATTCTTAAATTGATAGTTATTGATGATAGAATTCGTTATCTAGATTGTATGTTTGGGGTGTTATTCAATGGATTAATTTTATACTAATAGGGTTTGACAATTTCACAATCCACCTCAATATCTCTAATAATGTTGATCCTCAAGAAATTTGATCACATTTTAATGATGAATACTTTTCTATAAATTTGATGAATGATACACCCATTCAATTGGATTATAATTAAAATTTATTATTTCTTAAAACAAGAATAAATGATGAAGATAACAGTCAAAGATTAACGCGAGAATAGATATGAATAAAGTTCCTTTTGAAGTGTTCTATTCAAAAAATGATTTGTTCTTGACTTTAATTATTCCCTGGGATTTTACCATATTTGTAATAAAGTATATCTCATATTATTTCTATAATACCGGTGGGGATTCCTAAAATATCTTAGTAATTTTTTTAGGAATCATATGTAAAAGAGTAATATTCTCTCTATATCTGTTTGAACACATGAGGGTGGTAGTTTCTAACCCTCATTAGAGATATTTGATAACACCATTGGTTTCTCCATAAAATGTTTTGATGTGTTGGGACATCCATTAGTTTAATAAATAAAATTGATTGAAAATATTAATTTTTCCAAAAATATCATATAAATATTACATTAATAATTTCATATTTACAATAACACTTCCTTCTTAATAATAGATTGATATTTTCATATACAAGTGAATTCTCAATGATGGAAGAGTTAATAGACTCTCATGAGAATTAAGCTCTTATCCCTATAGAAGGGAAATCTGTAGAATCACTGGTACTAAAATATCCATAATTTATTAAAAGAAATATTTATTTGATCATATCTATTGATTTCCATATTATTAGGGGATGGGATTTTTCATGTATGATTACTAAATGTAACTATGATTTTATGCCACATCAACTAATCTATATATATATAATAGGGTTCATTATATACAATAATTCCTTGGTAGAAATAGATGATATATGCATTACCATAAACACCAAAGAATCCATAAAATATTTCTAGATCAATAATACAGAACATGAATTTCCTCGTTCGTCTCCAAATATGCTCAACATGGTAACATCACCATGTGGGGAGTGAATTAGAATGTTTAACCCACTATTATTCATTTTTATGTAATATTATAATGTTTCTTTATCCCACTTATGTTATTATCATTCATATTCTTATGGTGGAGGTTTTGTTGGATTAAGACCCAAATGAAAAATCTCCCTATGACACTTGTTTGACACTCTATAGACCCTATATAAATTTTCATTTATCACGTTTTATTCAACTCATTGTAGAATGAGGATATAGATATGAATGAGAAATTGTATTCACAATAGGTCATAGAACAATCATAAGATATTAATTCGCATCACTATACCTAATTGATTCTTTGGGATCTTAATATTAGGAATGATTAAACTCTTGTCAGGTGAGAGTCTCAAGAAATAATCATAGAGAACTTCATATCCACCACAGACTTACATTCCCAATAAATTTTTTATAATTCATAGAATTTCCAGATTATACTCTTTTTACCTTTTTTTAATAATGTATATTTTTCAATCACCGATCCTAATAGGACCAGACCATGCAAAGGGTTTTGTTGATGGTGTCTCTTATTACATGATTCAACCATTAGAATTTACTAGGGAACATATTTCTGTAAGGATAAGCAAATCTATAGTCACAATACAAGTGGTTGAAAATATTAATTTGGTCCTTGGGTATATATCACCATCTATTAGAGGATTTGAATCAGATCATGAGGCCAAGAGTACATTCGGCGTCACCAACTAATTTCTCTGGATGGACATATGGCAGTTGGTCTCTAAGACTCCCATAGAGAACCAATCCATAGAACTTCATAAGACTCATATAATGTTGAAAATTATAGTAAAAATAAAATTTTACTTACATTCCCTCCATGATGAAATTAAAGATGTTATTGAAGTGCATAATTAGGAGAAAACTTCATAATAACTTTTTACCAAGTCGAGATCATCAAAATGATCCACTGATGTATAGATTGATGTTTCCCAATAGAATCCTTACTAAACTAGGGAAACAGTGGAATACAAAAATAATATTGACGAGTCATCCTTACAGGATATCCACAAACAATAATAATTATTATCTTTTGTGGACAAACAATTTAGTAGCATATATTTATTAATGATGATCACACCCACAAGAGAAACATTTTCATGGTTAGGTGAAGTGAATTAATCTCAATAAGGAATCAATGGTGGTGGAGATATCTATAATTGAATGAAAAACAGAATATACTGCTAAATGATTTAAAAAATAAAATCATATTTTGGGAAGATTCTATAATATGACTCTTTTATGAAGAGACACTTTGTATTGTAGAGACTCCACATATTTTTTACTTTACTTATGAATTGAAATTTGTTTCCAATCACTGTCAATTAATTGATTTCAAATCAACCCATGTTATCAATATATAAAAATATATAAAAAACATGAATACAATTTATCATAAAAAAATAACATTCTAGAAAATTTAATTTTATTGAAACATGTAAATAGGGATTATAAAATGATTTTGATAAAATTATTCCCTCATGGGTGTGAATCATTAATTGGAATAGACACAGTGCCATCACTGCAAAAATAATGGTGGACCCTTTACATGTAGAGTGTTTTTCATAAAAGAATGATTCACAATACAAGTAGATGCTGATGTTTCATTATAGTAAAAATAAAGTTGTTCTACTTAGATGTAGAATGATTAGGCATTATATGATATAGATCATTAAGGGTGAGTCTTGGAATGGGTGTTATAGTTTCCAAGAGGGATCAAGCACCCTAGAAATACAAATTCATGAATTATTCATGAATTCATTAAACATATATTCTAGAGATGATGTAATTGTCAAACTACTTCATAGTCTATAGGACATGGTAAGAATAACCTATATTCTGTCAAGGCCTTATAATGGACCACAAAATGTTTTCATTATTTAATATTAATATCCCTACCTTTATCATAATCTTTGTATAGGGAATGATTAGTGGAGATAAACCAAGATTTCACATAGTTATCTTGTTATCTGATTTAAACCAACTTTGTTCTATTTATTTTTTATTTTCAAAATATTTTTTTTGTCTTGGATCATGAAAGATACATATCTAGTTATAGATACATGAATTTTTCTATGACAAACTTCCTCGGAGTTCTTCCTTGTGTGTTCAATTCCTCTTTATTTTGGATGTTTAAGGACATGAAATTAAGTCTATTTCAGCCGATGATCTATATATTTCTTTTGAAAAAAATATTTCAATTTTTTTCCCTCAAATAAGAATTGAATTTAGTATATTTCATTGTGACATCAGTGCATCATGATAAAATTTCAATGAAGAGCCCATAATCTCATATATAGACAACCTTAATGTTCTATCCACACAGTTTGGTGTTTTACTTCTTAGAAATATTAGGGTAAATAATAAAGTACATAAAACTTCAACCAAATACTTATAGTCATATTTATTTGAAAAAATGTGTGGAAAAATCAATAATTTAATGTAAAGGTAAATCTGTATGTAAATGAAAGGATCATTATGTTTAAAAAATATCTAATATAAAGGGGGCATTCATTTTACAATATTGATGATCAGAATATATATTTCTGATAATTAATGTTAGTCATCTTTAAAAATAATATTTAAGCCTCTACATAGTAAGGGGGGTATAACTTTTTTTTGAATAGAGGTCCTATTTCTTGTATTGAAAATATCATAGATGGATGCACACAATTTATGTATATAGTTATTAGACTATTTTTTCATGAAAATAATGGTCACTAGATGAGATCCAACACCAAATTTATGAGTATTAAATGATGTATCCATTCTATAAGGTTGAACATGACTCATGAGTGGGTGACATTTATGTTTTCATATACCGGTGAATATTTGGATGCAGGGTTCTATAAATAATAACTCAAGGAGTTGAAATATGATATGATTAAATGAGATATATATTATGTGGATGTATTTTGACCATTTTCTAATGACTTATTCCACAATAATGGCATCAAGGAGTACTGATATTGTTCAATCTCTTCCACATGATGATTAAATATCTAATTGGTAGTGTAAATTATTAATTCACTGATGATTATTATAAAATAGAGGTGCCTTTGGAGAAATATTCACTTGTTAACAATATCTATGGAATATTTTTTAGTATTTAAAAACTTAAAAAATCATTTATGTTTATAAGGAAAATCAATATTCATGGATGGTTTTGGAATTGTAGAAGTTATACCACAACTTTTTGAACAAACATTCGAGTGGAGTATAAATCACATGGAATGTTTATAATTTTTTTATATACCTGTACATCTTGCGAGCAGAACTATAATTTTTCTTGGGGATGATTTTTTGTCCCATAAGCATTGGGGGTTTTACATTTGTGCTCTATTTTTTCATACGAAAATAAAGTGGGTAATTAAAAAGTGGAGTCTTTAATATTAATCAAGTCACCCATTTATGTGTTTTATCATGACATATTTTATATAGATTTTAACTATAGTTTTACAAATAGTAGTATATACTTATTGATATCTAGTGTTTATGTTAATACATTTTTGACCAATGAACACATATTTTAATGTAATTGTGGTAAGACTATATATGTGATAGAGACTATTTGGTAATGGAAAATAAAGAAATATCCTGAATAGATAGCCCAAAATTACCAAATACCATCTTATATATGTGTAAAGAGTTTGAAATGTTATTGGATGGACTAATGGGTGAGATAGTCTATTTAACAATGGTGGGTCAAAACACAAAATTTATATATGATTGTAATGCTAAAAAACATTTCATAGATGGGTGAATTTTGTTTAAGGTTATAGTTCATTGACCAAAATAGTCATAGAGACTAGGTTGAAATAGAAAATATAAACTTGATATTAATATAGAGCATAATGTTGTTATATAATGATTCATAGAGGATAATATAATTTAATGTCTCCCTATGTGGACCAATGGGTGATATGATCTAACATACAATTACATGGTATAATATCATGTCTATAGAGGATCCTAATTCTAATATATATAATCTCATATGTGAGCACACCAAACACCATATCAATAGGTAATGATCAAATTAAAAAAGTATGGTTTGATGTTTTTGGATTGAATGTGATTATATCAGAAAGCTATGTAAGGGAATACCATTAACCACATTTTAATGGATTATTATTTTATGATATTTTTAGGGGTGTAAATAGATTATATGACCTTCTCCTAGGGATGGAAACAACATTATTTTTGGAAGTCCACATTAAAATTACATATGAATATCCATTCCAATGTTGTGTATCCATATGTAAATTGAAGATTTATTTTGGGGATGGATTTTGTGGTGACTGATATTTCTGTAAAATTTATGAAATTTTTGAGACACTTGACATGTGAAGTTTGAATTATTAATGGTGGATGTTCAAGAATGGTTGTGTGGGTATTCTGGAACTGTGTTTTTCATAAATTCGATTTTATAATACATTATAGAGGTGAAAATATAAATGATTTCTCATGGATGGTTGCATTATATATATTATGAAGATCAGTATGCATCTTTAAATAAGATGAATCAAGACCCATGTGGTGATTTTCTAATAAATTTCTCTTCCACTAGTATATTTCAAATATATGGGAGGGGAATCTTATATCCTGGTATCGAATTGATATATAAGGAACAAAATTGACTCATTTAAGGAGATGAACCAAATTATGGTAAAAAATTAATATCGGGGACTCGAACTCCCAAAACTATTGGAAAATATGAGATAATTTACCCCTATGTTGTTCCATGTATGTCATGTTCTCCAACATGGATTATAATCACATGTTGGTTAACTAGGTCACATTTTATTAATTACTCTAAGTACTATATGGTCATATAGGGTAAACCATATGTTATTTATCTTAACATCATGAAACAAGGTCATAAATGATCTGAATGTTTTTCTTATGCCATGAGAATCACAGATCACAATGTTTATATTCACGAGTCATTTTCTCAATTATTATGTTGATTATGTAATTCAAAAAGGACTATTTATCATGATGTTTAACATCATGTGATGTGGGATCTAATTTCATTAAATATAAATCGTGAGATAATTTATTAAATGGAGCGATCCAAAAGTATAGAAATTTTGATCTAGAAAAAGATTATAGATATACATCCTTATCATGGAATCCATTTATTTGATTGTCTCACACACCAAATTCATAAACTCTTCCATATTTCCAAATGATGAATAAAAACATTAAATAAATTTGTAGACAAGTTATGGTTGGTGTATAATTTATGGATAAGTCTAGGATAACAGATCTTGGATTTACTATTTATCCTACTAAAACATGAATCATGGAATATGAAGTTTTTATCAAGGATAAATATGACATCAAACTTGGTCAAATGTAAGGAAAATGAATTTTACCTTAGAGTAGATTGATTGAATCAGTAAATCTTCTCACGTGGGTGGAGATTTCATATAAGATCAATTAATCTCATAAATTGACCAACCCTAATATCTTGAGGGGTTCTATATAGTGTATTTTATTTCATATGTTTTAATATTTTGCAATAAGTACATAAAAATCTAGTTTCAAATTTTACTATGATGAAAATTGATTATGTATGGGTATTATTAACCTTCATGAAAATAAGAAAATGTGTAAAAAATATATTCTGACATCTCTTGCATGTATCAAGAATTATTATAATGGAATGTTGAGTGAATGTGTTAGATATTTTTGGATAATTCTAGGATAACATATTATTGAATCACTATAAATTTAGTAAGGATAAAAATCAATCCATATATAGTTCATATTTCCCCCTTCTATACATATGAGACTCATGTGGAATGAAAATGAAATTGGATTCACATTCATGTAGGTCTATTGAGAACATTTAATATATATGGGGAGGCCCATACTGTAAGGTGGGGGTGGTACATTTTGGTTTATAATTTCAAGGATATCTCATGTATAATAGATGTTGGAATTAAAATGTATCTTCTTGTAACAATAATCAAGAAAAATTTATTTCATATAAAATGGACACCCTATCTTGGTAGTAAGAAATTGAAGGAATCACATTAGGGCGACAATGATGGTCTCGTCAATAAGAAAGTGTGAGATGACTATTTTGGATTGGTAAGGTGTATGGGTCCTGTAATTTTATGTGACTATGTATCCTAAAATTATTAGAATCAATATATTTGTAGTTATTATAGGCATGAGAGTTATACATGAATTAGGGTTCATATGATAATTAATCCTTAAAAGGATTAGAGTCTTATGTAAAGGAGTTAGACCATATGAGATGGAAGTATCTATGTAGTTTAATTTCATTAAATCTATTCCATTTTTTTCATTGTTTAACATTGTAACACCTTGAGATTTTTTTGAATTTTGTTTTCGAATTATTTTAACAGTTGGGATATTTTTCATTTCACATAAGAGTGAAAATAGTTTATTTTATATTAAATCACCATGTTTGGAATGAATTATATGAAACTCCAAGTTAATTATTCACTACACACATCATAAACTTTTTCTTTCTCTATATAGAACATTGAAGTTATCTTGAGTTACATGGAATAATGACTTTCCTTGATGACCTTCATAACACGCATGAAAAACTTTTAGCAAACAATAATATATTATTAAATAATTATAATTTTATATTATAATATATGACCTAGAAGTTAAATAAGATGTTATGAAAAATATTTAATAATCTATGTAAATATATTATTTACACATATTTTATATGAATTAATAGTTTATCAATTAATAAGAAAGGAATATGAAAGCTGATTGAATATAAAGGAAAATGTCAATATTTTTTTGGTCACAAAGATGTTTTACCCTAATAAATTAAATTGATTATAATTAGTGAGAAATATTAATGTAATAAATATGTTATATATTTAGTAAAATTTCATTTCTATTCATCTAATAGATTTGATAGACATAAGAAAAGAACATACCTAATTGTATGCATAAAAACTAATATTTTTTATAAAGGTAGTTTTATCGCCTTTTAATGGAGAACTCATTTTAAATTCTTTTTTTCAAACATTATAGTTTTGATATATCCAAATAAACGTTACCTTTTTTTAAATCATAATAAATGGTTTTAGGTTATTTTTATTGGTATTTGATTGTAAGGTATCAATTTTAATGAATAGTTAAAAATATTGGATTTTAATTTAAAACTCCTTTTATATTTAATTTATTTATAATGATAAATTATATTAAAAAATTATTTCTATGTTCAATTACATAATATATTTACCAATTAACACAATTTAGTTCATTGGATTCAATTTCACAAAGAAATTGGATATAAAAACATACCAATATTTTGATCTTTTTTTAGTTGGAAAACTAGCAGGGTTGTCCCATCAGCAGTATTCATTTTAAATTAGTTTTTTCCACTACGATGATTTGAATTTGGATGAAATATTCTGTTTTTGGAATATGAATAATTCATAATGTCTAATATTATTATCTTATTTTTTTATGGAATTTATTTGGGAAGAATGTTGGCGCACCTAACTTTTTTTTAAAAAATACGGTGTTTGTCATTCCCTTCCCCATAAATAGTCACCACCACTCTCTGTTATTCACACATCTCAAAACACTTATGTTCTACCAAGATCTACCCAATACACTTTCCAAAATCCCTACCCTACTGTTGGAAGCCTCTCTTTTTGCAGAAAGTCTTCCGAAAAAGCCTTTTGGCTCAAACCAAAAGGAGTTACCCAAATAATAGGTAACGCCATATCTCATGCTCCTATATATTGTTTTCCTTCTCCACCTACTCCACTCTCCTTATTACATGATTTTATAATGACACTAGTATCCTAAATATACTATTATTTCTTTCAGATATAGGTTATACCAATAATTTCACACACCTCCATCTAATGGGCAGCAAACATACGATTTACGTGTATGATGAACATTAACCTTACAAAATATAGATTATTAAATTTTCCATATTTCCTATCATGGTGGAAATTATGGTGGAAAATATATAAATATATGTTATTAATTATATTTATTATGTATGTAAGCTTCATTATACCTTTTACAACACATATCTTTTTACTATCCTTTTGGTGTGAATATGATAATTTCGTTTGAGGAAGTGTGGACTACCACCCCCTCAATGTAATGAGATTCATTAAAAAAATACATTGAATGTACTAAGGTTGGGTTTAGTGAAATTATATGATATATATATATATACTTAATAATACTTTAATTATATTATATTCATATATAAATAAATTTCATTTTCATTCCTTCTTTCAATAAGACAATAAAAATAAAAAGAATATTCATGGGCACGTACAGCTTACCATCTCCATGAACTATGTAGTCCATTTCACACATATATATTATATAGATTATTATAATAAAAATATAATGTATATACCTGATATTTAAATCATGGTTTAAATTATAGAATCATGATTTAATTATAAGTACCAATGATATAAAAAATTAAGACACATGAAAAGAACAATGTGAATATTATCTGAAGTGAAACCTTAACTTTGGATAGTTATCATGTTGCACCCATTTTTTATATATTATTTATTTTATTATTTTTTTTGGGCATCATATAATTCGGTTCAAGGCCGAACGTAAAATTTCTGAGTTTTATTTTGAAACATAGTTTTTGGCCTTTTCGGCGTTCAGCGCGCCGTTGTCAAAGCCACCCGACCTCGCTTGGGTCGCCGCGTGACCTCGCTCGGTTCTCCGCACGCCTGCTTGACATACAAACAATTAAATAAATGAGTTATTAATAAAGAAATAAAATTTAAAAGAGGGATAAAATGTATGTAAATGTACATAAGAAACGTGATGAAATTTAATTGTTGGATTTAATTTTGAGGGATGTTATTATCATTAGTATTGTTTGAGTTAGAGATAATAATTTTTTTAGTTTATTATTATTATTATCAGTTTTATTTTATTTTATTTCATTTTTTTTTATTTTATTATCTTTTATTTTCAATTAATTTTATTTTCAATTTACCTTTATTTCTATCTTTATTTTTATTATGTTATTCTTATTATAATTATCCCCCCTTGTTACGGTTTGGCTGCGCCTCCCCCCCCCCCCCCATTTCTTTGTTTCTTTTTCTTCTTCTCCCTGTGCGGCACATCCCGCTGCTTCCTCCTCCTTCCCGCAGCCCCCCTTCTTCTCCCTGCGGATTCTTCCTTCCGACGAACCCTGACACCCCCTACTCTTGCTCCGGCTCCCACGTCCAGCCACCCCGGCCTCTTGCTACCCGTACCACGCACTCATCCGTACCCCAGCCCTACTTCCCCCTGGTCCCCCTTCCCAGGTCCTACTCGCACGAATCTCCTTCAGAGCCGATGCCACCCCTTCGGCGACCTTCAACCCCACCGGACCCCCCCCCCCACCCTCTATCCGGCGACCCCCCTACGCCCCTCCTACTCTGTCCGACCCTTCCCGTTGTGTGACCCAACTTTTTCCGGAATCCTCAGTAGCCAAACCGACCTCGCGCATTGCCCTCCATCGTCCTGGCCAGCATCCTCGTAGCGCGCTGCTGTAGGACACGTCTCATGTTTTCCTTGTCCAGCCAAGGTGAACCCCCCCTGGAACCCCTGTGTCGGCCGACGCGCTCCCGAACGACCTCACTCCCTCTTCTGGCACTACGACCCGCCGCCCCCTCCTACGGTTTTTCCTCTGGAAAACACATCGCACAACACCCTCCCTTGCGCAGCGACCCCCAGCTGACGACCCTTCCTCCCTCGGCCCACCACCAACTGGAGCACCCCCATTCCGGCACGACTCCATCCCCGGCAGCTACGACCTCACTGACGCCCTTCCCTTCCAGTAGTTCATCCCCCTTCATTATTTTTTTCTTCTTATTTCCGACCAATTTTTCTGGCCCGGTGCACCTCTGAAGGCTTCTGTTATGCCCCGACCTGCCTTTCACTACCTCACCAACGGTGCGTATTCCCTTTTCTAGTTTTGTCTTCAATTTTGGGTTCTGTCAAGTTAGGTTCTTAGGTTGTGTTCAGTTTAATTTTGATTCAAAGGGTTTGATATTTTGTTTTTAGGACATACCCATGCTCTTGATCCGTGCATGACTTGAAGTGGCCTTTGTGCACCAATTTTGAAGAGTTGCTACACACATGTATGTGGTTCCGCTCATCAATATTGTTTGATGAATTTATTTGTGTGTTTAATTAATTGAGCATATTATTTAGTTAGTTTGCAGGGTGCGAAGTGGTCTTATTTTATTCTCTTGAGATCTCATATGCATTGATTTGTTATTAATTTTTTTTTAATATTAGTGTGATTTTTCTAGAAACCCATGTCATGCTGGTTTAGTGGTTTATAAATTGTTCAATTTTTAATTAAATGATATTTGGGGTGAAAATCATGTTTCGATAATATTACATCGTGTGTTTGGTTCTAAAGTGGCATTCTAAAAAAACCAAATTTATCGTTAGTGAAAACATTATTGAATCGTTTGTTAGCTCTTGTGTTATACTACTCAAACGGTTTCCTTTTAATTGGCGTATGTGGTGTGGATTGAACTATTGATGTGGTGTTGTGTGTGTTTAGTTACGAAAGATGTTTTGGTTGGGTTTGCTTGTAAATTCATGCTCTTATCTTCAAAATTTGTTTGTTAAAAATCTTAAATGTTTTATGAAATAGTTATTAAGGATGCAAGTTGTTTTAATTGGTTGTGTATGAAATACAGATTGAGTTTTGGAACATTTTAGTGTGTGTATTTTTTAAAATGGCTTTTGTGTGTGCGAATGGTGTTTCTGGTGTGTGTGATGTCTTTATTGGTTTGAGTGTATGATTATGACATGTGGCATGAACATTGAATTACTTGAGCAGAAATGGGAAGCCTCGGTACTAGGTGGGTGGACTAGACTAGCGTGCTAGTGATACGGGAGTGGCCTCAGCCCTGTTTCACTTAGTGGGATTGAATCTTAAAACACTAACTAAACATTGGATGATGACTGGAGACCACTATGGTAGGAGGTGTTTCCCTACCAGTGGATCGTGCACGGGAATGTGTGATATGGTTCATCGAGAAGCGAGGTTATAGGGTCCCACTTCTCGCTAGTATCTTTAGGGTCTCCCATGTATTGTGCTCTTCCTCTACTTTTTGATCACCGTCGGCACATGGTGTGACGTTGGGGTTACCAAGAAAAGTGTGTGTGCATGTGTACGTGTGTGAGCTCGCCTGTGTGTGTGTGTGTGCGTGTGTGGATGTGTGTGTGTGCGTGTAAGTTAATTTAAGTTGTTTTCCTTTTTGAGAAGTTTCCCCTTAAAACCCGTTTTCATTAAAATTCATTAAACACTTATTTATTTTTATTCTGTTAAATTGCAAATGTATTTGTCTTTTATTAATAATGCGTGGAAACATTTCTTAGTGGGATCCTACTGGGTTTCTAGCTCACACTATACATACACCCTTGGGTGTATGTAGATTTCGTTTCATCTACTTTCCAGATTGTGACATAATGCTCAACAATGGTGGTTCTGGTCGTTGGTGGTATTCTTGTGCGGGTTGGTGTTTTGGTGTGCGTATGTTGCGTCTCTCTTGTTGCTTGGATGTTTGAGTTTGATTTTCTTTTGTTGTCTCTTATCTTGGTTGTGGGATCAAGTTTTAAACCTCTGATATTTTTGTTTTCTGTTTAAGGCCATGATTGGTTTTCTACTTTTAGTTTCTATTTCTTTATCTTATCAGTTGTTTTGTGTCTACTATTTTTGGTAAAATCGTTCCCACTTGTTACTTACGATACCCAGGAACATGTGCCAACCAGTGGGGATCGATAATGCCCTTCGGGCCATGTCGCGAACCGGGTCGGGTACCAGGTCGGATGGTGATCCGGCCTGGTTCGAGAGAAAATGGTATCAGAGGAGCAGGTTTGTTCTCTTGGGTCAGTTTCTTTTGGGATAGAGTCATGGTGGACTTGAGTTAGGGTTGTCGGGACTCAAAATCCTGGCTACGAGTGAGGTTCCTTGCCAGCACACCTCGTGGCAGGACTCATGTTACCAATATATGTTGAGGTTTGTCTGAGTTTTTAGTCATTGCTATTAATCTTGTCTAAGGGAAATGAAAAATGGGTAGGGTCAGTGGTCCTAGTGAGCTCTCAGGGTCTGGAAATCCATGTGGAGTCAGGGACACTGTCATAGAATACCCTCCGTGGTAGTGGCATGATTGGCGTATGGCTTCCAACAAAATGTTCCAGTCACCCACTGACACAAATTCTCTCATGCACCATTCCTAGATTCTTTGTTTTGGAATTGTGGATATTTGGTTTCCAAGTAAAAATAATTTGATCTTGGAAAATGATTTGGAAAATGGTTTGAAATAAATCACATAAAAAATGACGTATGAGGTTTGAAAAGTGTGGGTTGGATGTTTTGGTTTTGAAAAATATGGAAAGGTTTGGTTATGATCCTTGGTGTTCTCATGGGAAACCACATGCATGAGTGTATATGGAATGAGAAAGGGTTATTGGAAAGAGTGTACGAGTGCCTAGATGGATATGAGGTGGGTACTGGTGTGGAACAAGAACATGCATGTGCGAGCCCCATGGGACACCATCGGTGTTTGTGCAACCCACTGGCTTTGCTTATTTTCAAAATGTTTTGTTAATGGAAAGTTTTGTGTTTTTAAATAACTGGTGATTTTTTGGTGTGTACTTGTATTTTTGAAAGGTTGGATGTGAGGTGTTTCGAGCCGAGGATCCTTTTTGACTGATCTGTGTCTTGAGTTTGGATTTTTCTTGGTCAGTTCATATGCAAGCGTGTGGTTAGTGAATTATTTTGAAGATTACATCAGCGAGACCTTGCAGTGGTACCCCATGAACGTTTGGTGTTTTCTTGTGGTATGTCTTGACCACTGGACCAGTTCAGTTGAGCCCGTGGTTTTTTTCTTGACTAGTGTATGTGCCCCCATAAAGCGTTGACATGGGATTGAAGTGCGGCCACATAAAAATTACCATTGGTAGACCCTCCAGTTGATCAGAGGAAGCTCTTCATGAATTCCAGAATTGAACCCACCTCTCCTTTTTACAACTATACAGATCCTATTGCAGCGGAATGAAAGACGCGATGGGAGATGAAGGGAGTTTTGGACCTTTTGAGTTCTCAGATTCATCAGTTATGAAGTTAAAATCGTTCTGTCTAAAGGTTCTCCTGGAAGCGGTGTAAGAAATTCCCGCAGGGAAGGTTGAAGGTGGTTCAAAATTATTAGTTTTGACCAGTTTCTGGAAGGGATTTGTAGTACATTCATCGGCCGAAAGGGTCAGGTTTGGTGACATCTTGCCGCGTGAGGTCCCTTTGATAGTCAACGACTATTTGGAAGTGGTAAAGGAGACTCCAGTGGGAAAAAGGTGGATGCAACTCGAGGTTGTTGGTGCGGTCTATTGTTCTAAATGGCCTATGGTATTTGGTTTGTTTTGTTTAGGAAAAGGTTTGTGTTAGGATACTAGTTTGGGAGAACCAGTCGTATGAGGCTATTATGGTTGTTTGTAGGAATCACATGTTGTTCAAGAAGCGGTTTAAAGTATTTCTCAGTGTAATGTTTCTCTATACAAAAATGGGCAGGTTCTGGTGATGATTTGTGGTGTTTTGTTCTCATCCAGTGTGACAAAGGGTGATTTTCATGCACAATTTTAGCTCCTATGTTGGTGAATATTCCGTGTATGATCAGTTGAATGTCGTAATGTTTTGTATTTTCTGGTGTTTCCTCTATTGCAGTATGGTTGCATATGAAACGAAAAGTAGAAGCTCCATTTGGGAGTCCTCAATACCTGACTGCGAGGAAAGAGATGCTTCAAATAGGAGGGCTCTAGCCATAGGCCTCGGAGTGAAGCTAGCGCCCGGTCAGAAATCTCATGAGTGTACGGGACCCCAACCTTTATTTTTTTCTTTCTATCATCGGTGTTGAAAGTATAGGTAGTTTAAATTGTTTCTATGATTGTTCCATTCCGAACAAACCGTCCAGCTGTGTATGGTTTCCTTGACCATGTGGATGCGTGTTCATCTCGTTTCCTTAAAGTCTTGGGGGTTACGTCCCACTAGATGTAATCGCTTTATGGGTCTTTATGCGGTATGTCCATTAAATCAGTATCAAAGTTGAAGAGGGTTCATCCAAGAATGTGGAAATGATGGTCTGTCTTGGGCCTTGGTTTTGACGCCCGGTAGTTGGGTCCCTCCCACCCCTCCCCTTGTGGTGGGGTGCTTGGTCCCCATTGAAAAGTTTCTAAAGTTTTCTATCTGATGTTAGTTCCAATGGTAGGGAAACCCACATTGGATCTCGCACAAAGTTCTCCAGAATGAATCAGTGTTGGACTGTTCTTTAATGTCTGGGAGTTCGTTCGAACCTCCACGTGTCGGTTTCTAGTCTCGTTTCGAGCGTCAGTGAGTTCCTAATGGTGGGGAGCCCCTCGTCCCTCCCAATGTTGATCATTTGCTTCTATTTTTAATTATGGCTTGGTGATAAGTGATAAGAGTGTTACGTGGACGTGTTTTGACCTTGTTTGTTTATCCTAGCCTAATGGTGTGGTTTCGGTTTAATAGTTCTTGAGGTGTTTCCGTTTGTGAAGTTAGTTTCCGTGGGTGCAAGAGTTATCTTACTTGATCTGTCAACTGGAGGCATTCTAGCTCTCCGAGGCAGGTGACACATATCAGAAAATCATTATGTGAGTTTCTTGATTTTTTCTTTGAGTTACTTTCTCTGAGCACGATTCTTTTACCTTTTTTGGCTTCATGATTGTGTGGATCCTATTTGATTCTTAGTGGGGTGTCATTTCGTTGTTTGGGGCATAGTCTTAGTTGTGGCTTTCTAGGGATGGAAAGCTTTATGGTGGGGAGAATTTTCACACCCGTTTTTTTATATATTATTTATTTTATTATTTCTATTAGGAATCAGATAATTCGGGTCAAGGCCGAACATAGAATTTCTGAGATTTATTTTGAAACACACTTTTTGGCATTTTCGGCATTCAGCGCGCCACTGTCAAAGCCGTGAGACCTCGCTTGGGTCGCCGCGTGACCTCGCTCGGTTCCCTGCATGCCTGCTTTGACGTGCAACCAATTAAATAAATGAGTTATTAATTAAGAAATAAAATTTAAAAGAGGTATAAAATGGAAGTAAAAGTAAATAAGAAATGTGATGAAATTTAGTGGTTGGTTTTAATTTTGAGGGATCTTATTATCATTATTATTGGTAGTTTTAAAGATAATATTTTATTTAGGTTATTATTATTATTATCAGTTTCATTTTATTTTATTTCATTTCATTTTAATTTAATATAATTTTATTATTATTAGTATAATTATTCCCCCCCTTGTTAGGGTTTGTCCGGACCTCCCCCCTTTCTTTGTTTTTTTTCTTCTTCACCCTGTGCGGTGCATCCTGCTGCTTCCTCCTCCTTCGATCAGCCTCCCCTTCCTCTCCCTGTGGATTCCTCCTTCCGGCGAACCCTGACGCCCCCTGCTCCTGCTCTGGCTCCAATATCCAACCACCTCGGCCTCCTTCTACCCACGCCGCGCACTCGCCCGGACCCCAACCCTGCTTCCCCTGGCCTCCCCCATTCCTAGTTCCTGCTCGCACAGCTCCCCTTCAGGGCTGACACCACCCCTCCGGCGACCTTGAACCCCACCGGACCCCCCTCCCTCTATCTGGTGACCCCCCCCAGCTCCCCTCCTGCTCTGTCCGGACCTTCCCGTCATGCGTTCCAACTTTCTATAGACTCCTCAGCAGCCGAACCAACCTCGCATAGCACCTTCCATCCTCCCAGCCAGCATCCCCGTCGCACACCGCTGTTGGACACCTCCCATGTCTCCTTTGTCCAGCCGAGGTGAAACCCCCTGGAAACCCCATGTCGACCGACTCACTCCTGAACGGCCTCCCTCCCTCTTCCGGTGCTGCGACCCCCCCTCCCACGGTTTCCCCTCCGGCAAACACATCGCGCCACACCCCCCCCCCCTTGCACAACGACCCCCAGTGGACTACTCTTCCTCCCCCGGCCCGCCACCAACTGGCGCACCCCCATTCTAGCGCGACTCCATCTCCGGAAGCCGTGACCTCACTGGCCCCCTTCACTTCCAAAAGTTCCCACCCCCCCTTTAGTATTTTATTCTTCTTTCCAACCAGTTTTTCAGGCCTGGCGCACCTCCGGTGGCTTCTGTTATGCCCTGACCAACCTCTCGCTGCCTCACTAATGGCGCGTATGTCCTTGTCTAGTTTTGTCTTCAATTTTGGTTGTTGCCAGGTTAGGTTCTTAGGTTGCGGCCAGTTTAATTTTGATGCAAAGAGTTTGATATTTTGTTTTTAGGACATACACATGCTGTTGAGCCGCTCTTGACTTGCAGTGGCCTTTGTGCACCAATTTTGCGGAGTTTCTCCACACAGGTAGGTGATTCCGCTCATCATAATAGTTTGATGAATTTATTTGCATGTTTAATTAATTCATCATATTATTTAGTTATTTTTCATGGTTCTAAGTGGTCTTATTTTATTCTCTTGTGTTCTCATATGCATTGATTTGTTATTAATGTGTTTTTGTGATATTAGTGTGATTTTTCTGGAAACCCATGTCATGATGGTTTAGTGTTTTATAAATTGTTAAATTTTTAATTAAATGATATTTGTTGTCCAAATCATGTTTCGATAATATTATGTCGTGTGTTTGGTTCTAAAGTGGAATTTTAAATAAATCCAAATTTATCGTTAGTGAAAACATTATTGCATCGTTTTTAGCACTTGTGTTAAACTACTCAAACAGTTTCTTTTTAATTGGTGTATGTGGTGTGGATTGAACTCTTGATGTGGCATTGTGTGTGTTTGGTTATGAAAGAAGGTTTGGTTGGTTTTGCGTGTAAATTCATGCTCTTCTCTTCAAAATTTGTTTATTAAAAATCTTAAATGTTTTATTAAAATGTTATTAAGGATGAAAGTTGTTCTAATTGGTTGTGTAAGAAATGAAGATTGAGTTTTGGAACATTTTATTGTGTGTATTATTTCAAATGTCTCTTGTGTGTGTGAATGGAGGTTTTCGGTGTGCATGATGTCTTGCTTGGTTTGAGTGTATGATTATGACATGTGGCATGAACTTTGAATTAATTGAGCACAAACGGGAAGCCTGGGTACTAGGTGGGCGGACTAGACTAGCGTTCTAGTGATACGGGAGTGGCCTCGGCCTAGTTTCACTTAGCGGGATTGACGCTTACAACACTAACTAAAAATTGTATGATGACTGGAGACCACTATGGTAGGAGGGGTTTCCCTACAAGTGGCTCGTGCACGGGAATGTGTGATATGCTTCGCCGAGACGTGAGGTTCTAGGGTCCCACTTCTCGTTAGTATCTTTAGGGTCTCCAATGTATTCTACTCTTCCTCTCCTTTCTGCTCACTATCGGCACACGGTGTGACGTTGGGGTTACCAAGAAAAGTTTTTGTGCATGTGTATGTGTGTGCGTGCATCTGTGTGTGTGCGTGCATGTGTGGGTGTGCATGCGTGTGTGTATGATAATTTAAGTTATTTTCCTTTTAGATAAGTTTCCCCTTAAAAAGCATTTTCAATAAAATTATTTAAACAATTATTTATTTTTATTTATTTAAATTGAAAATTTATTTGTCTTTTAACAATTATGCATGGAACCTATTCTCGGTGGAATCCTACTGGTATTTTTTCTCACACCCTACATACACCCTTGGGTGTTTGTAGATTTTGATTCTTCTGCTTTCTAGGTTGTGACATCGTACTCAGCGATGGTGGTTCTGGTCATTGGTGGTCTTCTCATATAGGATGGTGTTGTGGTGTGCGGATGCTGCATCTCTCTGATTGCTAAAAGGTTTGAGTTTGAGTTTCTTTTATTGTCACTTATCATGGTTGTGGGTTCAGGTTGTAAACCTCTGATATTTTTGTTTTCTGTTTAAGGCCCTATTTGGTTGTCTAGATTCAGTTTCTATTTATTTATCTTATCATTTGTTTTGTGTCTACTATTTTGGGTAAAATCATTCCCACTTGTTACTTATGATACCTGGGCACTTGTGCCAGCCCGTGGGGATCGAGAACGCCCTTCTGGACATATCGTGGACCGGGTCGGGCACCAAGTCGGATGGCGACCCGGCCTGGTTCGTGTCATATCAAGTGGGTAATATAAGGTCACAATAAAACTATATACAGTATTTGATATAATAATATACTTCTTTAACATATTTATAATAAATTTATATTTTTTATACACATTTTTGAACGAGTAAGATGAGATTCAAGACACAAGTTAAGTGTATTTCTTTTCACTTTTAATTTTTGTGAGATACATTCAATGTTCGCCACTCTTTCACTTTCTATGGTTTATGTACATACCATGATTGTATTATATGTATCATATAATTAAATTTATGGGTATTCACATATCATTTTAATGATATTTATTTCTTGTGGATTATGTTTTGAAATTTACCTAATCGGTGAAATAGTTTTGTCTCAATTTTTTTTCTTTGAGACACATGTTTTGTTGTGAACCTAAATTCCTTATTGAGCTATACATACTTCAATTATACTAGTTATATCCTAAATTTCAGTATTTTAATGATATATTATGTTTCATTTAATTTCTTTTTATTACATGGAGAGTATGATCACAAGTTACCATGTTATAAGAGTTCATTGAGACAATATAATTGCTTTTCAAGATTATTTATGTTTATGCATCCTTGGATGAAATCTTGTGATCAAACTTTGCAGAATATTCATCAATTTTATTCTATTTCAGTCATTAATGATTTATTCATGTATTGGTACCATTTATTCCACTCTTTCATATGTAAGATAGTTAATAAAATGTTTTTATAAAAATCCAACTTTACCCTCTCTTTGTTTGGAAATTTATGTTCCTTCAAACCCTTGTTTTATATAAAGTTACTCCAATAATATCATACCATTATCTTTTAATATTTATAATAAAAGTTTAACATTTTTTACTTCTACCAATCTCTTATAAGTAATCCTCTTTTTCCTTTATTATCAAGTCATTTTTCCTACCTTTTTCCTATGAAAAAGGAATGTTCTTTTTACCTATTATGGCCTATACAGGATTACCAGTCATCATTTCATTGAAGCATCATTTTCATTTTTAAAAGGTTAATTTTTTAGAAAATGTTTTTAAAAGTTATTTACGAGTAAAATGGTTTTCAAATTGTTTTTAAGACTTATTTATATGTTTTTTAATGATTTTTAATGAAATGGTTACTAAATCTATTTCAATATCCAATTATATGTTTTCAAGTAAAAATGTTTTCAAACAATCATCAAAATTTCCATATATGTTGTAAAAGTTTTTTTAATGAATATTTTTTTATAAAAATAAGTTTATTATATATTTTTTCGAAGAAAAAGTTTTCATAATGATTTCATGTTTTTTTATAAGTTTCTAATTTTTTTTAATAAAATCATTTATAAATTATTTTATGTATTAATAATAATTTTACAAATAGGAAATGATATTTTACTCAATAAATGTTTTTGAAGGATATTTAAAAATTATTTTCCATCTAAGATTACATCTATTGATGTTACATATGACCTTCTGGGAAATAATCTAATTGTTCCATTCATATTCTTTCAATGAATGGGTTATGCTTCATATCATGGTCTTTATTAAATATATTTATCATTCCCATGTTATATGTTAAAAAATATGCTTTTTATTCATGAGTTTTGATTTTGATGAAATGAGTATGAAACCTATCTTGTCCTACAAAATATTATATTATTACATGTCTACAATACTCATTTCATTTCATGGGTTATGATATGATTATTTATGATATTTTTTTATATGTATGTGTGATTCAATTATTAGATGGGTGGGACCTATATCTCCCTCAAATACAATGGGTCCAGATTTTTATATCAATAGATGGAATAGGATCGTCTTTGGAATGAACCTTGAATAATAAGATGGGAATGGGAGTGAACAATGACTACCAAGATGGTATGAGGAGTCAACTCATGCTTCTATGATGTCTATGGGTGTGAATATTGACTAACAAGATGGTATAGGGAGTGAACGCATACTAAAAATATGGTCTTTTCAACAATACCTTAGATACTATAGAAATCATATTATATTTATTTTTTGTGCTAAATTTCAATTTTTATTCCTATTTTGTGCCTTCATGACTTGTTCAATTAATTATATTGTGATACATGTCTTATGAATTTCCAATATTTATTATTATATCTAATATTTTGTGTATTATCTATAAATTTTATGCTCAATTTCTATACACTTTTTTCGTGTTATGCTTACACATTTGCTTTTTTAACCCTTACTATGAATCTGAGCTCACTATTTCTTCTGTTTCCTTTCCCTTGGTTATGAAGAAAGGTTTTTTGAAAAATTACTATAGGTGGATATAGTTATTAGGGATTTTGAACATATTTCAACAGGATAGATTATTTTGATTCCAGGTTTCCAAAGACACTAAATTATTATGGTCGTTAGGAATTTATTATTTTAATATACATCATATTCTTATAAAATTGTGTAATATCCATGTATGTTATTCCTATCTCTCTATAGTTTGTATTAGATGAATGGTTTAGTTATCCTTTAGAAACTAGTTATAAAAAACTATAGTGAGATCCCTAGGAATGTTTCTATGGATATTTCAAGGGATGTCTCAAAGGATATGTATAAGGCTGAGTCGACGTTAGGAAAATATCTTGAAATGTTAATAAAGGATATAGTGAGTGGTTTCCTAGAAATACATCCATGTCTGGATACTACAAGTGGATATGGATCTGCCATAGTTGTACCTAGGTGTATCAACTACAAAAAGATGTTTTTGTCCTGAATTGGGGAATGCTAGTACACGACAAGCGGTCTTATTGAACTTCTGGTTTGACATTTCTGGGTGATATTATAGGGGAATTCACAAAATCATCACGAACCATCACTATATATTTAAATATAAGTTGTTTGCAAATAACCTAGGATAAAACTTGGGTTTCATATATTAAGTAATATTTCATGATTTATACATCCTTTAAGTAATTATTTTAACGACTATGTGGTTTTATACTATGATAAGTAATGCTCACACTATGCTTATGGTGTTATTCAATAGAGAGAAATATAAATAAATACATTAATTTTGAATGTGATGGATGATTTTTTGATGATAATTCAAGTGGTATGATCACTACAGTAATTTTTTTATCTTTCCTAATCCTTTTTTACTGAACATGAATAACAATGTGTACCTTAACCAACTATCCAACTCCCCATAGAATTCAAATAAGAGGTTTACTTAGATTTGGGGGTTGGATACTATGGAGTAAAGAATATTTGGTTTCCTTTATATCAAGAATGTGGATAGAATAACCTAACTGATTGTATTCAAGTAAGAATAATATGTATTGATGGACGTAGAGAAGGAAAAAAATCAAGTGACTGCATGGTGAAAAATAAAGAATATGTTTGATGGATTCAAAGAGAATATTGGCATCCCTAAGTAACCATTGATGTTAAAGTGTTTTACATGTGGTATAAATGGTCATTATTCAACTTAATTTCCCAAGAGGGAATCTGTTGAAGAGGTTCATTAAGGTGGTTTGAGTAATTGTTATAATGTTGGTGATGAAAAGACTAAAAGTGAAATGTGAAAGGAAGGAGGTGTTGTGTAGTAGGATAAAGTATCATTTCTAAATGAATACGGATGAAGTGGAATAATAAAAGATTTTATGTAATCAAATTCAAGAATTATGTTACATGGAAGGTGAAATGTATAAGGATTGTTCATTTAATTTGTTTCACTACGGATTTACAACAACACATTGAATGGTTATTATGGAATAGAAAAGTGATATAATGGAAAGGTTATGTCCATGGAAAACACATGATTAAGGGAAATATAACCATTAATATTTTCATAATGTTATGATAATGTTGTTTGGATAATGATATGTGGGGTATGAATAAGTAAATTAAAAGGTACTTATTACTTTGGAATTCATTTTGTAATTGTGGAAAAACAGTTTATTCTCTCATGGATGATGTTTTCAATTTATAAGATAAATGGAATATATCTAGTAATATATGGAATAATAAAGAATTCATGTCTTCCAGAATTAGTTATGGTAATTCATGTTCTTACCGTGTTGCAAAATAATTTACCATGAGGGTATTCACATTTTTAAAAAGTGACAATAATGAGATAATTTTTGATATATGGGGGGTTAGTGTTAAGTTGATATCATGAATCTCTTTCTAATGTTATGGATTTTCATCAATTATAATGGTTATATGGTTAATAATTCATGAAAGAATTATGTTAAATATTATATAAAGTATTAATGCATTGAGTTTGTTTTGAAAACCTCGGTTAAAAGGCTATTTAGTTATTAACATTATTTCAAGGACTTCCATCATATTTTGGAAATTTTATTAGCATGTTTTTATAAAATGAAAACATGTATATCAAGTGATATCCAATCAATTATGGTAGGTACATAGGTCTTCACCCCAGGTTTTAAGGACAATAAGTGTTTCACGCCAACTATTCCCCGATACGATGTCATTATTAACATATAATTATTTTTAATGTGTAACTATTTTTTTTATAAAAAACTTGTGTTAACTTTATTTTTTGATATTAATTTATTAAATTTTTTAATTTTTTAGAATATTTAAAGATAAATAGTTATAATTTTATTCTTTTATTGGCTTTAAGATCTGCAAAAAGTGTATTTTAGCATGTTAGGTATCAAAGTACGTCTATTACATGATGTAATGGAGGAATTAAAAATATATAAAAGCACTACTAAAGAAAGAATTTTATTATATAAATATATAAAGTTAAGTATATTTACTTATATTGCTGGTCAATAAATGAAATAATCAACAATAGTATAATGATCAAAAGAAAAGATGTTGTCCTAATACCTTAATTTTGTTGAACTGATGGCATTATAAATCATCACGTATTTATGGAATTGTGGCCCTAACATTTTCTTTGATATTTCAATGGTTTGCGATTGATGACCTAAATCAATCCCTAAAAAATTACAGTTTTGATCCTTGCCCAATATTCACTCCCAACCTAAGTTCTCCAATGTGGAAACCTAGTTATATTTTACATTGGGTAACCGTTAGGGTTCCAACTTTCCATTATTATAGGAAGTTTTATAATCCATTTTTATGATGTGGTATTCTATGAATGAAACTTTCAAGTATTAAACATTTGATAACCTACAAGAATTTCAATGGAAAATAATTTTAAGGTGGGTAGAATGTAACACTTCCAGATTTTGAGAATTGTTTTTTTAATTAATTTAACCTTTGTGATATTTTTCTATTAAAATAAAAATAAAAATAGTTTATTTTATATTGAATCACTATCTTTGGATTGAGTTATACCAAAAAACCACCTTACTAGTGTATAAAACACAACTTAAATTTTAGCTACTATACAAATAACACTGAGGTTAGCTTGCATTACACGCGGCAATCACTTTCCTTGATGTATTGCATAACACACATGACCTAGTGTTAAAAAATAATAATACTTATTTGGAATAATTTTATTTAATATAATATGATACATCCTCATAGATAATATAGAAATTATAAAAAATATTAACAAATTTATAAAAATATATGGTGTACACAAATATAAGATGAATACATTTGTTATCAACTAATTAGAAATGAATATGAAAACCAATTGAATATAAAGGAAATTTTTTTTATTTTTTTTATTATAATAATAATTTACCCTACCAAATTATCTTAATTAAAATTTTTTAGTAATATTAATGTAATATATATGTTATACGATGAAATCTGAACCAGAGGTAGGCCTCTGACCATTTATTGAAAATAAAAGGAAAGTACAACAGACAGACACAACAAGGTGAGAAAACAGTTACATATCATAAAAATCAGACCTGTCACCACATCCCTGACAAACTGCCTCCTCCACGGTAGCCGATTCCCATTCCGAACTTTCATATTGTTTCAGAATCTGGGCATACTTCCTTCTAAGATTGATCTTCTCCAAAGAAAGGAGCTCCTTGGAAGATTGTGCAATCCATACCGCCTTCCCGCTAGAAGATCTGGTAGCCATAGGCATTGGTAAGTGAGAATAATCTTTCCGTGGACTCCTTCGTGGTGGGTCAGACATCACTTTCTCATTCACCGATACTTTTCTTGTGCATTCCGAATCCATATCACTATAGGATGGCTGAACCATACCACCATCATTTTCTGTCTCACTATCAACGCAATCCTCCCATTTACCAGAGATGTGCACCACCTGATACTCTTCTCTCACTCCCTGTTCTTGATGAGACTAATCATTAGCATCCATCACCAGACAGGGGGATGGTTCCACCAAAACACATCCATTCTGCAGGCCCTTCATCCCAATATAATCTACACCAATATTATCCAATATTGAACTATTACCTGCATTTAGTACAGGTCCCTCCTCAGCATTAGAGGGCTTCCCAGACTCCATCTCCTGTTCGCAGTTACCAGTAGAAGCATCCGTTGATGCAACACCAGAACCTACAGATGCAGAGATATACTCCACATGAGTCATGGCAGTATCCCGGTCATAGTCCAGAACCATGTCAGCGGTCACCAAGCCTGAAAAACGACTACCATGCTCAACACTGGCCACCTGCCTCCCAGAAATTTCTTGCATCCCATCCGACCTTCTCATCGAAGCATCACTCCCATCTGAAATTTCCTTAACATGTGTAAGGTGTGTCTCATCCACCTTCACTAACCCATTCTCTAGGCATTGAGGTTCAACCTGGACTGCGTCATTCACTGCAGGTGCACTCACAGGGCCTAGTCCAAGCGGGGCCATACCACCATTTTGTCCATCTGCAGCCTTCTCCACAACATCTTCTAAATATGCATCCTCCTCAGCAATGTTACCCACTCCCCTTCGGGGAGTTGCCATCAAAGAGGACTTTGAAGTTCCACAAGTACCTCAGCAATCCTAATTTTATGTATAAGAACTTATATTTTTTATAAAGGTATTGGTAATTCCTGTTAATGGAGGACCATGATAAATCAATTTTTTTTGAACATTTATAGATTTAATTTTTACATATAAAAATTATTTTTTTAATTGAACCATAAAAAATAGGTTAGGATATTTTATTGTTTTTTTCTCTAAGGTGTAATTTTTTTAATGAATAGTTCAAAATATTGGATCTTAATTCAAAACTACTTTTTCAACTAATTTATATATTTGGGGAAAATATATTTTAAATTGGTTTAAAAGTGTAATTAGATAATATTTTTACAATTAATCCAATTTATGTCATTGGAACCAATTTTACATTGAAATTGGATATAAATACATAACAAACGTTTGATAATTGTTTTACTTTAAAAACTTTTATTATCGTTCCATCATCATGATTAATTTTAAATTAATTTCTTCCACTCCTAAAACTAGAATATATAAAAATATATTTCATATTTGTAATAATAATAAATTATAATTTCTAATATGTTCAACTTGTTTTTTTACCAAAATTATTAGCTAAAGTAGTTAAAATTAATTATATCGATTAAGGTAAAATTAAGTGTAACTGAGGACCTGACGTTAAATTTAACACCCAAAAAGTCATATAAACCATTTACAAAAACCATATTTTGTCCATTAGTCTGCCATTAACCTTACATTATTGATTTTGGTTGGTTTTTTATGACTGTTTTTTATTAAAAACGTGGTTACACATAACTTGTTTAAAAAAATGCCAAGTGTGTCATTTCCCTTCCCTATAAAAGGAAACCACCTATACCACTTCATCAATCCTCTAAAACCAAATAGGATTAGTAGATATATGACCAATAAAATTTCCAAAATCCTTCACTTACTCCTTGAATCGTCCCTTTGGGTGTATTTTCTTCCAAATATTTTTTTCCCACAAACCAAAATGAGTTACCCGATTAAGAGGTAATGCTTTCTCTCAAGCTCTTTTTTTTATTTTCATTATAGACCAACTCCACACACATAATTCCCTGATTTTATAAAAAAACAAGTGTCCTCAATATACTATTATGTTTTTATTCAAATGGTTTCAGATATAGTTACACACACATACATTGAATGGGTAACATACATATTGTTATTTGTATGGTGAAGTGTCGCCTCACAAATGGATGATTGTTCAATTTTCATCACTACCTATCATGGTTGAAATTATATATGGAAATATATATATATATATATATATTATTTATTAATTCATTTTTGTTAATTTTACAACACATATCTTTCTTACTCTCCATTTGGTGTATATATGATAATTTCATCTGAGGAAATGTAGATTGCCACCCCCTCAAAGTGATGTCATTCATTCACGCACTACATGGATTTTATTAAGAATGGATTTAATAAAATGATATGATATATATAACATTATAGTTATAATTTAATGAAATTATACACATATAATCATATATGTGATTTTCCTTCTTTATTTCAATGAGACAATAAAAGGTAATAATGTTTTTGAGTATATACAACTTACCGTCTCCATGAACGTTGTATTCCATTTCATACATCTATATTATATATATTATTATTATAAAAATATAAAAGATACAATTTAAATTTATATCATTTTTATCATTTTGGAAGCATGATATAAGCATAAGGAAAAAATATTTATCAAACTAAGACACATGTGAGAAACACACTGAATATTATCTATAGTGAAACATCAACATAGGATAGTTAACAAGAGGGTAATATAAGGT
Source organism: Viscum album (assembly GCA_963277665.1). Taxonomy (NCBI): domain Eukaryota; kingdom Viridiplantae; phylum Streptophyta; class Magnoliopsida; order Santalales; family Viscaceae; genus Viscum; species Viscum album. The sequence continues at coordinate 1,517,009,104 of OY728137.1, forward strand.
TGTATTAAAATCATATCTGGTATTAGATATAATAATATGGTTCTATAAAAAATTTATTATAATGTCATATTTATTATATAGGTGGTTTTTAATGAGTATGATGAGATCCAAAACATAAGGTAAGACAATCTCGTCTCACTTTTTATTTCCGTGAGATACATGATTTGTTTTCCACTCATTCCATTTGGGTGGTGTATATACTAACCATGATTGGGTTATATGTATCATATGAGTAATTTTATGGGTATTCACCAATCCATTTTATTATCATTCTTTCATGGTTATTAGGTTTCTAATGTTACCAAATCGTTGAAATAGTTATGTCTCAATTTTTTTTCTTTGATACTCATGTTGTGTTATTCACATAAATTCTCTTTCTACGTGTACATAATTACATTTTTAATGTTATATAATAAATATACTTTTTTCATGATATTTTATGTTTCATTTAATTTTATTTTATTACATGGAGTGTATGATCCTATTTCACCATGTTATAAGAGTTCATTTAGACAATGTCATCACTTTTCAGGATTATTTATATTTATGCTTCCTTTGATGAAATATTTGGATCCATATCTCAAGAAAATTGATCTCCTTTATTCTCCTCTGTTTATTAAGGATTTATTCATATATTTATACAATTTCTTCCACTCTTTGGTACATGATAGATTTAAGAAAGTGTTCAAACAAAATCCCATCTTTACCCTCTCTTTAGTCAGAAATCTATGTTACTTCAATATTATGTTTTCTAAAAATGGTTTCCAGGAATATTTTACCATTCCCCATTAATATTTAAAATAATGTTTTACCCTTTTTTCCTTTTACCAATATCTTCCATGTAATATTGTTTTCTCTTTCTAGACAAGGTATTTTTTTACACTTTTTACAGTGAAAATGGAATGTTTTTCATACCTCACCTAGCATGTACAGATTTACCCACAGTCATTTATTTGATGCCTCCTTTGTACTTTTAAATGGTTGATTTTTATGAATTTTTTAAAACTGATTTCCAATTAAAATAGTTTTCAAAATGATTCAATACGTATTTATATTTTTTTATGTATTTTATAGAGATGGGATTCAAAACATTTTCAAGATGCTTTTATATGTTTTGTAGTGATAACGTTCTAAAAAAATCATGATTTATTTATTTTTTCCCAAATTTTTATTAAGTAAAATAGTTTTCTAAAAATTTTTGAATATTATTTTATGGGTTTTCAAGGAAAATTTTTTTCAAAATCATTTCCTGTCTTCTTTATAAATTATAAATGAATGTTTTTAATAAAATGATTTTCAAATTGTTTTACATAATAAAATGATTTTTTCAAAAAGGAACGGATATTTTCTTCAAGAAACTCATTTGAAAGATATTTTAAAATTATTTTTCATCTAGAATGACTTATATTGATGTAACTCACGATATTCTAGAAAATGATCTCAATAATCCATTTGTATTCTTTCTATGAACGAATTATGTATAATTTCATGGTCTTTATGAAACCCATTCCTATTTAATGGGTTATATGTTTATGAAATATGTTTCTACTTTATGGGTTATTAGTTTATTGAAATGATAATAAACTTATATTTTTCCACATGGTATGATATGTTTACATATTTATAATACCCAATTAATTCCATGGGTTATAATATGATTATTTATGATCTTTTCGAACATGTAAAAATGTTTTCATTATGAGATGGGTGGGACCTATTTCTCCATCCAATGCATTGGGTAAAGATTTATATGTCATGAGATCAACTAATATGGTCATGGGAATGATCCTTGACTACTATGATGGCCATGGTAGTGAAATATGACTACAATGATGCATTGAGGAATCAACTAATGCTACTAAGATGGCCATGGGAGGTAAACATTGTTACCGGGATGATATAGGGAGTGAACACATAATACCAATATGGTGTTGGTAGAAATACTTTATCTAAGATGGAAATAATATTACATACTTATGTTTCTACTATGATTCCATGTTGTATTCCTTTGTTTTCATTTCGTGACTAATGCTCTTAATTCTATTCTAATCCATATATTATGAATTGAAAATATTTTTTATGATCTCTAATATGCAGGGTATGATATGAAAATGTTATGATCATGTTTTATTCCCATTGTTCATGTTATTATTACCCATTTATTTTATTTACCCTTTCTGAGCATCTAAGATTATCACTTTTTTATGTTTCTTTTCCACAGGTTATGAATATATGTTTTAGGTAGATTTACTAAAGGTGAATATAGTTATGGTAGATTTTGAATATCATTCTCTAGGATAAAATATTTTGTTTCCATGTTTCCGAAGACACTAAACTATTATGGTTCTCAGGCATATATTATTGAAAGTTTATGAATATTTATCTAAAATGGTGTAATATCCCTGTATGTTAAGCCTGGGTATCTATAAAGAGCATGAAAAAAGGATGAATTGATATCCTAGTTTTGAATGTGAGGAATATCAACTATTTTATCCTGGAAAATCGAATAAAACACGTAAATTAACATGAGTAATGATCTATGTGAGAATGTAGAGGTGGATTAAATTATTACCCACATCAAATCAATTCACTTACCTGGGGAAAGTATTAACCATGAAATTTATCATCATACGAAAAGGATATATGTGTCATGCATGGGGGTAAAACAAAAACCCCATGATTGAATAATGTTAATTGGTTCATTTTAATGTATAATATATAACATGAATTCTATTTGAATAAACCCAACAACGAATGAGAAAGATCAAACAATATGAATTTATTCTAGAAATATATGATATTTAGTTATAGATATAGCTCATATATTTAACTATAGAGTCCATAAAATTGGACCAAACATGTGATATTTATGTTATATAACGATAGACCCTATATCAAATAACATAACATTGTTTGATATGGAAATAGATGTCATTATTTTTATGTTCATGTGAAAAGATCCCATTCCAAGTAGTTTAATTTATTTTATAATGGACCTCGGTGGAAATAAATTTATGCTCATGGTTATTGGTAAATCATCAAAAATATTAACATAATATAAATTAGATATATGTTAAATAGTTTAACATCATGATGAATGGATGAGTTCTAAGAAGACTAATGTAATGAGAAAAGGAGTTTCACTATGAATTTTAAGGGAAAAAATCAAATAGTTTTAAAGATGTGTGAAATTATAGAATTGACTATTTTAAAATCTATTTATCAGTTTGATTTTTGATTTTCTAGCTATCAATTATTTCCATATAATAATATCCATTTGAATCAAAATTGTATAAATAGAAATTTTTATCCAATTTTGGTTCAATCTTTAGAGGTTAATTTACAGGTATAATTGGATTTCTAAGGGTCTAGCCCAATTCATCATAGATAAATGAATATATGTGTACCATCTTATTGAAGAAAAAACTATATAATTCTGATGTATTACAATTCATTATAAAATGCAGATAATTTTTCCATCATATCACTCTAGTTAATCAGGTAACTTTTTAGAGTCTTTGTCCTTAGTGAGATGGTAAAATATGGAAACATAAATAGAAGAGAACTCAAATTCATTGGTTAAAACATATTAATTATCATCTATAATATACTATTATTTCGCTGATGTAGTTTTTTGAGTTTGGTTATTGTAATCCCACTATGTAAGCATAAATTTTTTATCCAGGAAATTTATAACTATTCATAATATTTAAAATAATGTTTCATATTGTCTTATTGAAGGCTTTAATATTCCCATTTTTATAACATGATATTGGGATGAATTATTGGATAGGTTTATTCATTATTGTTAAAACCTTTTTAAATTAGAAAAATAGAAGCATGTAACGTCCCCTCATCCAGAACTCTATCACGTGGTCATAAAGTGTTGTTTATAGGACCTGAAACATGCCTCCATATACAACAGAGGATGCCAACTAGTAGGGCGGGTGTGATAATTATTGAGGTGATACAATACCTCCTAGTTACAGAGTTACAACCCAATGAAATAATAAATAAAAACAAAAAAATTAAATATGAAATTAATGGAAACAATATACTATAGAAGATACAAATAATAGAATATAATTAAACATTATAATAAATAATAATTATATAATGTAATAATGTGTTGTCATTTGACTAAATTCAATTCTTGATGTAATATAAGTAATAGAAAAACTAACCCAAATAACATCTCGGTATTCCCATATCCAGAACACTATCTTGGTCCAATCTCCAAACTCTAGAACATCCATCAGGAAAGTAATCCACAACACAGTCATTTTCCATTTTCCAAACCTACGTCCATATAATCATCATGGGTACCATATGGAGGACAGAATAATGTTTCAGTAAAACATTGTAGGTCGACACCATTGTGTCTAAATAGTCATTCTAATAACAAGTGAATGCAATAATTCAATCAACATGTTTGTTAATTAATTAAACAATTTAATTAATATATCATCAACTTGATTTGGCGCCATGATGTAATATATCTCAGAATGTCTCACAACCATGTTAGCCACATTGATATAATCCATAAAAATATTTCATTCCTCAATTCCATGTTAGAATGTCTCTATCCATGTCTTACAACCATGCCGACCATAACCTTATAAACAAGGTAGGACATAACATTATGGGGCAGACATGCTATATAATCATTTTAGCATTTAATTTGGGTGTCACTCACTATATAATCATTTAATCATGTGTCACTAAGAATCACCTTCTATATAATCATTTTAGTATTCAATTGGGCCACGACTGTTATATAAGAATTTTAGCATTCCACTAGTCAAAGCCTTCTATATCATAATTTCAACAAGTTCCACTAGGCCTAGACATCAATATATGAATTTCATCATTTAATCATAACACGAGTAATATAAAAATGATATCATAATATCTCATTGTATGGGTCAATGGTGAATTATGAAATTTTAAAATTGAATTTAATTTACACATATCATATATCAGTTTTCATTAACCAATAACATGCTATTTATCCCAATAAACAAGACATGATAAGGTAATACTATATCAATAAACGAATGACAGTCCATTTCATGTTAAACACACATTAGTGCATTAAAAATTGAACTTAATTTCAAGATTTTACACACCTAAATGATAGCTACAAGCCACTTTAATTCCATTTTGGATCGAAATGGATTCTAAGGAACAATTTGGTTCATTGTTTCAATTTATTCTATGATTGATATTTTTTTTGGAATTATAAATTAGACATACGTGAAAATTATAAAAACATGGGGATAATATTTATACCCCTGCCTGTAAATGTTGATCATAGAATACTTCCAATAGTTAACGCCCACAAGTAAGAAGGTGAAGATGATTCAAATAGGGATCCTAGATTACTACTGATCTAGATATAAACCAATAATCACACAGCCTGTGGATTGCATTACAATGTATAGTAAAAAAGGTAGGGAAATTGAAAATGGATCAAAACCACTTACACAGGGATCGATTGGATAAACTGGATATCTAAAAGGTTTATTGGAACTCTAAAATTTCTTGGAGGGTATCCCCAGGTAATGTGGAGAAATTTTTATTTGATGATTGAATAAATCTACCAGACAACAAACTTTAAAATATCATGTAAGGATTTACTAACCATGTAAAACATTTACACATCATTTAATTATTTTTAATTGGATTCCCTAGAAAACCCATTTCCATGGATGATTATTAAAATCACCTGAACATTACACAACATGTAAATGTTATGAAAATGTTTTTATGTCATTTCAATATTAAAAAACTCTAATCCCCTTTAATTATTCTAAACATACCAATAAATCATGGTAATACATGACCCATTTTAAATGGAATCCATTAATTCAAACAAGAATATATATTTAGAAATTTAGTCATATTCCATAACAAGTATTTTTATCTATGAACAAGTATCATCAACCATGTATAAATTGAATCCCATAGAGGGACATATCTAAAAGATACAGGATCTTACAAACTCCATGTCATATAAAAGATCAACATTGATCTGCTACAAGAATAACTTTGAGGAATTAGTGAACATTTCATACCACTATGCTTGCATATAAAATGTCTTATCATAGGTCTCCTCATGTACTTGATCATGTAGCCACTACACCCGAACCAATGTTACAATCATACAATAAAGATACTTCCCACTATGGTCCACAATCCATATCTGATTCTCCTAAAAGGATTCCTTAGAACAAATATTGACGTCAACCGTATATATCTCATGAGAAGGATCTGGATAATGTCTCTTAAGATGTGACACATGGAACAAGTCATGCATGGAACTACATTGCTTTGGAAGGGATAAATTTTATTCCAATGGATCGAACCTATCAACTATCTCTATTAGACAAACAGACCTAGGTGGAAGCTTTCTTAGTTTCATGATATGAGGTTTTCCCAATGAAGGTAACACTTGATAGAAAACATGGTAACTAACATAAAACTTGAGAGGTAATATATGTTAGTTAGTGTGTGAATTCTGAACCCTTTTCATAGTCACCAAGTGCTATCAGATCAACTAAACTAGCTCAAACATATCCATCAAGAGAATAGACCCAACAAGAACTGACTCAGCTACCTCCAACCAGCAAAGAAGAGAACAAAACTATGTTCCCTAAAAATCCTTGTAATGGTCTGTTTGGATTAATTTAGGGAAGATTTTATTTTATGTAAACTCTATGAAATCCATATGATGCTCCCATGAATAACCAAAATCCCGAATATAGAATCACAACATATCCTCTAGAACATAAATAATCCTCTCATATTGACCAATAGTATATGGATGATAATCCATACTCAAAATAACCTATGATCCTATATCCTTTTAATGACCCTACCAGAAATAGGTAGTGATTTGATGATCTTTGTCTACATTATAAAACTCAAAAAAATGTGATGTTGAACTACATCATGCATATAAAGACTGTCCAGATCATCAACTGTGATAGTTTCCCTGATAGGTAAAAAGTGGGATACCATCATTAGTGAATATACAATCACCCATAAAGTACCATTCTTACAGGTTTTCCTGGCTAATATTTCACAAAATCTATAGTTACATAATCCCATTTCAACTATGTAATAGGAAAATGTTGCAAGATTACAACAGGATGTTGATTCTCATAATTCACCTACAGACTGGTGAAGCATATTCCCATGAATCATACTTATTTCTTCTTCATTCCAAATAACCATTGTTTATATGGATATCAAGATACATCATTTTCGAATATAGATGTACCACCCATCTAGAATAATGAAACACATTCAATATCTCGTCGCACAATCCTGAGGGATCCCATACTCTGCCACATAAATGAATAGAATTAAAACTTCCAAGACATCATCCTAGTATAGTATCCCCAAAATATAAGCTGTCTCCTAGATCTAAAACCTCAATATCAAGAAAATTATTGTTCACAATTTTGTCCAAAATCTTGGATATAATAGATTTCAAAGTTAAATCCACTCGTGCCTGATACTACTAGACATCCATATTCTTGTCTTCAAAGAGGTCCATCACCCACCACTTATTGGAAGACCATTGTACTGACTCTTCATGTGTATTCTAGCATAATAAAATTTAAAAATTATTTCCTAATCGTAGTATATATGACAACATTAAGATTAAATATTGTAGATAGTCCACCCACCTCCTCCACTAAATGTTATGTCCCACTTGTAAAATAGGTACCTACAGATCTTATAGTCAATGTATACCACAAATATCTCAGACATGAAATTATTCCTCTATAATCATATGGAATATACCACCACTATTAATTCCAATTCATTAGTTGGATAATACCACTCATATGTTATCAACTATCTGGATCCATAAAAATCCACTGAATTCACTTATATAAAAAATGCACCTAGTATAACTCATGAAGAAAAATGTTTCTTGGTATATGCTTTACCTGGAATAGGTAATATTAAGATAGGTGTTGTGTTCACCCTTACTTTAAGCTTCCAGAATTGTCTCTCGTAAGCATCTGACCAAATGAACATAACTTCCATTTAGGTCGACATAGAAATTGGTATTTCCAAATGATAAAAGTGGAGGATAAAGTGCTCACTATAACCTAATAAAACAAACAATATATCAATATTAAATATGTTCTTTGGAAGATCCCAAAATAAAACATCTACCAATTTCTCTAGGCCCCCTGAATCTCCTAGAACTAAAATTAAATTCCTCATGAAGTGAACATTATTAAAACAGAAACAGCATTTGGTTATCTTGGAATACCGGCAATGCTCTCTAAATGTACTCAAGATGATGTCAAGATTTCTTTCATGATCTTCTACAATGTTGGAAGTATAGTAATATTTCATTGAAAAAAACACCACACAAAGATCGAAAAAATGAGGAAATATCATTTTATCGATGTTCTTGAGTCCCACTAGTGCATTGGTCATACCAAATGGAATCATAATGAACTCCTACAAGCCATACATTCTCCTAAATTTTTTTGGATGTATGTATGAGTATGTCGCACTCAGTTGATTATATCATAATATCAAATAATTATTTCAGAATAATTTATCAACTCTACGATGATCGAATAGATCATCGATACATGGAAGAGGGTATATGTACATGAGTGACATCTGGTCCAATCTCCAATAATCTGCACATAAGATTAATGACCCATAAACCTTCTTGGTGAAGAGAACTATATAACCACATTATGATTTACTAGTCTATATTAAACCATTTTTTTCTAAATCATGCACATTAACCATCAAATATTGGATCTCTTATGGTGCCATTCTCTATGGTAGGATAGAAATCATCTCTACTCGCAGCTCCAAATAAATTGTAAACATGATCTGTTTCTCAGGTGGTACGCCATTGAACATTTCAAGAAAGAAGACATAATAATAGTCATCCACTAGATTATAAATAATCCTACTACATTTTACCACCATATTGAGAAATATCAAATATATAAGATATGAGATAATCAAATGTTCAATAAAATGGCCATGCGTGACTAGATTAATGACTCCACTCTCCGTAGGGCACATAGCTCTCTCCTTATGGAGATAAAATGGAAAATATCATTTAGTAGTAGTAAACATACGAATGTTATAGAAATAAAACATCCATAAAGAGTATCAAATCAAACCCACTCATTTTTTTCATGAATGGTTCCCAAAACAAATAGTAACCACCAATATATAGCATTTAGTACTTGCAAAGATTGATATTTTATGAACACATTCCAAATGATGTTTCTATGGTCAAAACACAATCCATTATTTACACATCCAATCCAAAAAATATAAAAAGAGAGGATAAAAAGGAATCTGACACTCCTATATAAAAAACGTAAGAAATATTAGATGATAGAATAATATTTCATCTGATAGTATATGGTAATGCATCCACACTAGCTGAAGTATTCTGGCTAAAATATAGCAAGATAGACCCTATTCCAAGGGTTCCAACATGACTCCCCTGATTTATACAATTTAACTTGTAATTTCATTCCTGTATTAGGGTACCACTTCCCTTACATTGCCTAAACAATGTTTTGAAACTCCAACTACTTGAATGTTGAGGAATTTATATGTGTTTTCTAAACTCTAGTACTTGTCAGGTTCCCCTTTCAAAACTCTTCTGATGCATGCCCCTGTAAAACCTCTTTATTTGGCACCATATTTAACAAACGTGACACTCAAATGTGGGGTATGGATAATGAGTCCATATGTGACCCATCATTCCATACAAATAGAACTATAAAAGAACTAGGACTAGAGATAACTACCCAATTACCTAGATTCTCTAACCACTATTTCCATAATTAAAACTATTATAATGGTACTTCTTTCTACAGGAAGAAGAGCTCATAGTTTTCCCTACTGATATAGCTAGGTCACTGCTTGGGGCCTCTCTACGATTTCCTTCTATATTGAGTTATTGATTAATCACGTCTAAAAACTCCTCATAAAAAACTCATTCACCTACGATGATTTCTCATAGATAATAGCATCGTAAAAACATATTTCCCTAGATATATCATCACATGAAAAACATGGTGCACTGTGGTTCAACGTACTCTAGTACTGACAAAAGCTTTTATCTCAGGGGCATGAACTCATGAGCATTATCATTCTTCAACATCTCGAGATATAAATGTCCAATGAACATCACTTTGATGTACTTACTTGAAAAATCATCTTTATTAATTACATTCTCTATAATTTCTGATCAATGCATGGTTGTTCCCTGAATCATATATATAGAAAGCTACATCCTTTTATCTATGGGTGACTCACGGTTCTTAAATATCATTTGAAATGACTCTATGTAGATCTTGGATGACTAAAGACCTCCCTCCCCCATGAAATTTGGAGGATTTTGTAGATAAAAGTCTTTTTCCAGCTCATACTTTGAAAAACAGTGTGAATAATGTCTATTTCCATTGATCTCATTACCCTCATGAAGTTTACGAGAAGATGAACATCCATATGATTCTCGTGAAATATAGGAATCTCTTGTTCAAATATTTTGGAGTATGATAATATAGAGTCTCTCGGCACACAACACAAAAATGATGAGGATAAATTTTCTATACTAAACATTCACACTCCTAATAACAATGGCTATAATACGGTCAACCTAAATATGTGAAAAAAACTAAGAACAACTGACTCTCAATATATATAATCACTGATTTAATGTGTTTTATCATGAAATAATAGTTGATTTATTTCATTAATATTAAATATATATTCCATATCATGGTTTAACATGCATTTATATATCACATGGAACATAAAAATGTCCCTATCATAAACAAAGCATGTAATTATAGACCTATGTGCCTATTATGTTTCATGCACACTCATCTCATCTCATACGGAGCCCCGAGTATAAAACTCAATAATATAATAACATCATAGAGTAATAATCCCCTCACAACATGTGAATCACCTAGGTAAAATATCATAAAAATTAACAAGAAAAAAATATTAATAGAAATACCATGTCTAACACTCAGATTTCCCCCCATAAATGGGTTTTGTACTCCCATTCAAAATCCCATTCACATATCCCGATACGTCTTAGTATCCTTTACACCCTTCCCAAAGTATAAATAAGTAGAACAAACAACCTAAATCATTTTATACAGAACTATAATGTCCTCTGATCCGACAATTACTCATGTGTCCAGAAAGGGTTGGTTGTGAAACCTCAAGTATGACTCCCCATACACTAGAGGTTGTCAACTAATATAATGGTTTGATAAGTATTTGTAGAGTCTACACCCCATGGTTGTAGACTAATAACAATGATGAATAATCAATAACAATAAAAGAATAAAAAGTTGTAGAGGTAAAGGAAACAATATAATACAAAGGAAACCAATAATAGAACCCAACAAAAAAAATCCAATGAATAATAAAAGAATAATGTAATGACATGTTAGAATATAACTAAATATCATGATAGATGTAATATAAGTAAAATATTAGAAAACCCAAATAGACCCTCGACAGTCCCCGTTTCTAAACCCCATGTTGGTCCCATCTCCAATATTCATCCCAACCAGTAAGAATATAACAACAGTAATGTCCTTTTCATTTTTTCCAAACCTACATCCATATAATTTTCTTGTCTAAAATATGGAGGCATGAATATTGTGTGAATAAAACTATGTAGTTAGACACCGGTATGTCTAAATAACTAATCTGACAACATTTTTATGCCATAATATAATAAAGGGGTGTATTAATTAACTAAATAATTAAATTAGTACCACATCAACCTACTTTATTTCCATTTCGAAATATCTTTGAACACATCTCACAACCATGAATACCATACCTATATAACCATAGTAACATAAACTGCCTCGACACCATTTTTGAATGTCTCTTAGTATGTATTAAATCCATACCAATCATAACCTTATAACCAAGGTAAAACATATCATTCTCGGTAAAACCTACTATATATTCATTTCAACATTAAATCTCGGTAAAGTCGGCTATATAAGGATTTCATGATGTGTTACTAGGAAAAATACACTATATAAACATTTCATAAATCAACTAGGCCAATCCCATTATATAATCATTTCATTATTCAACTAGGTTAATCCAACGATATCTTCATTTATACATGTTCCACTTCACATACCATGTTATATATACATTGTAGCATTTAATAAAAATTGAAGTTATAGAAACAAGGAAATCATAACAACACATCATATGGCTTATGAAAATTACCATTTCACTTTAAATTAAACATTTCATATATTAATTATTCAACCAATATCATTTCAATTTTATAAATATACAATCCAGTTAAAGGTTAAACTATATCAAGAAACCACCAATAATCCATTGCATAATAAGAAAAAATTAATCTGTTAAAAAATTCATTTAATTTAAAGGGTTCTCTCAACTAAACAGTATCCTCAATATTGTTCAATGACCATTTGGATCCAAAGGGACTCCTTGAAATAATTCATTTCATTGGTTCATCATATTTAGTGCATGATATGTTGTCACAATTACAATATTGAACTATATTAACATTTATCAAACCACCAGGTTATGTTTTATAACCTATAACATTAAATAAAAATCAAACAACACTTCCAATGGAAAACACCCATGAGGAAGAAGGTGGAAATTGATCATAACAGGGATCATAAATAAAAACTAATCAAGATCAAAACTAAAAATTCCAAGTTAGAAATATTACATCGTAATGACTGGAAAATCATGATAGAGAATGAAAAACTATTCCAAAAACACTTTCCCAAGGGTCGGTTGCTCAAACAGAACATCCAGAAGGGTGGATGAAACTCTAGAATCGCCTGGAGGGTTTCCATAGGTTGAGAGGAGAAGATATTCATGTGGTGAATGTAAAAGCAACCATATATATTAAATTAAAATAATAGGTCATGGATTACATGTTGTGTAATATTTTTACAAGTCCCATAATTAATTTTAATGGGATACACTAAAAACCCATAGTCTCATCCAAATACTAATTTTTTTGAACATTACATGATGTGTAATATTTTTACAAGATATTTAAATATTTTACATGTAATTTACCACCCATTTAATTATTAAATGACCTGAAACCCCTTTAAATAATCGCCACATACTTAGAAACTATGGTAATTCATGACCCATCTATACCAAAACTCCATTAATTCAAAAAAAGAATTTATCTCTGGACATTAATTAATTTTTCCAAACAAGGATCTTCATCTCTGAACATGACTAAACTACCAAGGATTTATTAAAACACAAGGTGGGACATACCTAGAAAAATACGGGGTATTATAATGATGGTATCTCTGTCAGTCATTATAATATGAGGAGAACATAATCTTGTAAGGATGTTTCTCTTTAACATATTGATAATATCCATCACCCTAAATTCCTTGTGGAATATATCCTCAACCCATTTTGAGATTAATTTCATAGTATTAATAATTAAATTTAACTACCTGGTTTTATCTATGGGATATGTCACTATTAGAAACATTCCCAGGGTCGAATATGTTCATAAATATTGGGTATTGTATATCAGTTATGTTGGCAGATTAATAATATTGGTACATAACTGGAAGTCACATACTTTTTTTAGTGATCTCCATGTAGTCATGATTTATTAGTGGCCAATATTTTCTAAGCCTCTTTATATTATTAGAGATCTTGGTTCCCAACTAATGGTTGATACATACACCGAGATGAACTACCTGCACAATAAAAAGGGTCTCCCCTCCTTTAATGCATCTAAGGAGAACCCCCTCTGATAATCATTTATTGAGGAATTCATGTGAATTTCAGCAGTCATAATAAGTGATTTTTACTTCATGATACCCATTCATATCCCTATTATCTTGATCAAGGGGATGGGTTTCATTTTTGATATATTCAGTTATTATATAAATTCATCCAGTTATGGAATCTTTCAGTAGGTATGTGTGATAACATTATTCTTGGATAAAACTAATATCAATTATTTCACTTACATCACATTCAAAATGGGGGAATTCCACCCTGATATGTGAAATGTATATAATTATCTGATCTAGTAAATGATTTTTTTGGTGGTGGATATGTTAAAAAATAAATTAATTTTGGCATTATATGAATATAGTTTTTGAATGTGTCACTATATTGGTGTCATTATCAAGGGAATTCAAAACACACTTTACCACATCCCCAAAATCATTGGGGGAATAGTGTGTGCTTACATCCTAACACTAATGCGATGATATAGAGGAATCAACTAATGTTTTGGATGATAGGTTTTTTGAAGAAGACTCCAATTCCTATTGAGATTCTAAAAGGAAAACCAAATCATTTTTACTATTGAATAACTTGATTAATACAACTAACATCATGAGAATAAGAACTCTAATTCCCAAACCTCACATTTGCCTCAAATATTGATTATTGATGTTTAAATGGTTAGAGAAACCATGTCTTATTGTCTTAATAGCGGTCAAAATAGTCATTCAATGATGGTTAATGGGGGAAAATCAAGGATTGTTTTAATTTTGAGGAATTTTCACACATTGGATGATGGAAATCGATTATTATTTATAGAGATCCTTGAATAGATTGATAGGGAAATTATTTAGATCACTCTTTGATTTGATATAGTCAATAATATCTATCATTGGTGGTTTTAGCACTCCCTTATAGAATGCATAAATATAATAGGATTCATAGGAATCAAAGGGTGTCATAAAATGATACAACACTCCAACCTTATCAATGAAAACATATTTTTGGGATTCAATATTTAATGTGGGAACTACGATGTGCATATATATCCACAACCTCTATAATAACATATTTAGTTTCATATCCATATAAGAATCCAAAAATACAATTTTATAAATAAGGTATCCCTAATATGTTATATGATTGGTCCATTCTATATTTTTATTCTCCATCTTATCATACCATTGGATTGTCATGTTAAATGGAGTAAATTAGATTAATAAGAATCTAATAATTATTGTAATTTTAATGGTATGAGAATTATTTTAGATCAATTATCATTTAAGGATCAATGAATTTTAATGTCATTATATTTTATAGAAACATCAAAGGGTCTGTTGTTATACTATATGAAAATATCCAATTCAAATTCCATTAAGGAAATAAAAAAAATGAAATTTGATGGAACAAAAATTTTGATGATATGATTAATTAATACTATCCTCAAAATTACATTCTTGTGGGAGTAAAATGGATTCCATTAGTGACAAATTTAGTTCCCTTGAGATATGAAGGGAATAAAAAATTGAGATATTAGCGACGATAATGGAATGATTCTTTAGTATTCCATATTTGTTTCTAAGAAAATGTGTGTATTATCCTAATGATTCTCCCTATAATGTGTTTTGGGGTATGATGTTTATTATTATAGTGAATCACTCCCAAAACTCTTGTTTTGTGGTTCCATCAATGTTTTCGGGATAGATAGAGTAGGGCATCTTTTATTATAATCTAAAAAATGTATATTTCTAAATAAATCCTTTAAAATTATTAGACCTGAATTAGTTCAGGAGGATTGTAGGTTAGAATATTATTCATTTTGAGCCTAATAGAGTGATTTTCATCACATATATGTGGAATTTATGGATTAAATAATGTCCGAAACATTTATCAATGTAATTTCTCCCTTATTTTAGTAATTTAACATAGTTAAAATCCCATAAATATCACACAGAGACCATAAATACATTATAAATTAATAATTAATAAAATAAGAAGTATATTTCGATGTTATGGAACCAATATTTAGGAAATAGTAACTTGACCATAGGAATAGAAATTTAACCCTTATGGTTAATAAACTTGCCAAATGAATAGTATCCACACTCATAAAATTTTAACAAAAATTTAAGCATCTTTTAAATTAAATTATGGAATAATTATATCATAGACTAAGTAATTAAATTTTTTAAAAATTAATATTTAATTATTTGAATTTTTTTAATTCATAAAAATTAAATTAAAATTTTATGACTACATTAATAATTTAAAAGAAAATATATTTTCGTAAAATGTATTCATAAATTAATATTTTTATGTATTGTGATTTTAAGATAATTTTATGAGACCTTAAGTAGTATTTCAATGTGTTATAAAATCTATTATAATTTACAAATATTTATTTTCCAATTAAATTATGATTTATTTAATATTTAAATTACTCATATTTAGAATATTTTGTTCATAAAATGGATATTAATTTTGAATTCTCCAGTTAAAAAATTGGACTCTATGAATTTTTGGTAAGTTTCTTGAATTACTTGAATTTTTTGTGAATAGTTAAATTCAGTGATTTACAATAACTGCTAAAAACATGAATTATTGAGTCATGCATGAGTCATAGATGATGAAAGTGACCATTTGTTCAAACTAAAATTCACTAATTACTACATTTAGATTAAAGAATCATCACTATTTCTTGTGTTGAGAAAAATAATAAACTAATGATTAGAATAATGAGAAAACACCACTCTCATGCACTATAAATACCACCCTCACGCCCTCTTCTCCTCACACCTCTCAAGAATTGATATATGCCTAAATTATTCTCAACACTCTTCCATATCTCCTACAACACATAAATAATATATTTTTCTCATAAAAATAACAATCATGGGTGCCATGAGGATAATATGAAAAGGGGGATTCAAGAGGTAAATCCTCAGTCTTTCTCTTTTAATTTCCTTTCAATTTCATTTCTTTTATTATTCTACTCACCTCCCTTCATCCAAATGAAATGGTAACACCAGTACATTAATATACTATAATTATATCGTACTAATGGAATATCCATCATTAAACACCTCCATGTCACTCTTTTATTATAAACATGAAATCACCACCAGTGACATGTCAATTTATCGACATCAAGGGTGATACTCGTTCATTTTCGTTAAACAACTTCATGTATATTGATAAAAAAATTAAATGATTTAAAATAGATTTTAATATGTATGAATCAACTATATTTATGTATTTTAACTTACATTTATACATAATACTAAATGATAAAACAAAATGAGTTCATTGTGATCGAAAAACATCGAAAAAATTACAAAAACGATCATCATTAACATTGATCTAATGATTCATAATAATGGTATATAACTAAATTATTTATAATACAATTTAGAAATATATAATATCATTATTAAAAATAATAACAATTCTGAATATCTTTCCTCATTTTACATGAACTTCCATTCATGAATACAAGTGAACCGATCATGAAAAATTAGAAATCAAATGCTCCTGAACAATGAAATTACACTATATAACCCATCTAAAGAACTATAAATAAACTAAATAAAATAATAATAAATAATATTTATGTATAAAAGGATATATAATTGTTAAGTACATAATCTAATGTGATTATAAAGGACCTTAATGTGAATAAATCATTATATCACAAGGTGTGGGGAATTCTCAAACACAACTTTCATTCTTTGGGTTTTCCATCTTTCACTGCCTTTTCAGTATTTATATTACCTAAATATTATTTCATATTCACTATCTTACCTTTTCTAGGATATAATTATTTTTATTTTAGTTTATGAAAAACACATTGTTTTCTATAAGAACTCTTCATTAAAAAAACACACCTTTTACTTCTCGAGATTGTTTCTTTTTCACTCAAGGTTGATGATTCAAGTATGTTTTTCCCTAATTAATTTGGAAACCAAATGTTTATGAATGTATAGTTATGATTTGGGGCCCATTCCTTACCATGGGTTTTATTATTTTCAATATTCATCTATGTTCTATATTTCATGCATGATAATGAAAATGTTATGATGTGATGGGTGCGCCCAGAATTATATATAACTCTAATACATTGGGTAATGTGATGTATCTCATGATAAAAGTGAAACATGCATGAAAATGATGCTAAATGTTTTCACAACAATACGTCTTAGTTGAACACTAAGGCATGACATTTCATTTTTATGCATTTCCACATTCTATGTGTTTTCATAAAACATTCTCTTAGGATTTTGACCCAATTCCTTTTTTGATGGTATTCATTATGCTCACCCCATGTCATATTGTCACATGTTCTTATCTATCCTCTTACTATGATTTCAGATCACCCCTTTTTGATGTATATCCTCAGGTGATTTCATATTATAAGGATAATTCAAGTGCCAATAAGAAACTTGAGATGAAGAAATTAAATAAATGTTTATGTTTTTTTAATGTTATCTATGGTCCTAATTTTCCCATGAAACTGAACCTATGGATCCTCTTTATCTAATGATTTTATGATTTTCACATTTAATTTATTTAATAGTATTTTAAAAAAATCAAGGTATCTATTGTATGTATCATAGGATGGTTTAGTTAATTGGGGAATTAGGTTTCGAGAACTATAGTGAAAACCCTATGTTTGAGACTATGTATAAGTGATAACCCAAGCTTATATTTAGATATTTATAAACATTGGGATCCTGAAAGATATTCCTTTTGACTTAAATGAACAAAAATATAAATTATTTATTCATGAATTTTTGAATTATGTATTATTATAACATTTTATATTTTAAAAAATGATATGAACAAGGAAAACCCAAGATAGTAACCTGTGTAATGGACAATGCAGTGATTTCCCGAAAGACATTCACAATGCCATGGGGGTAGAGTTCAAAAATTCTGGGATATGCTTACCTATCTATATCGGGTTATGAAAAATAGCCTCAATAATGTGTAACTTCCATCGTCACCGAAGAGGGGGGAACTGGATATTGAGTGTTTTATGTGGAAATAACCACCGACATTTAGTGGATCTTCTGATCCACTATTTTGGGAACAATGGGTTAACTTGATAAATAATTTCCTTTCTATTATTCACAAATTTGATATGGATAAGGTGAATCTCACTATATGTAATCTATATGGAGAGGCTGATAAATTTTGGGCTTTAATTAAGAATATCAAGCCGAGGGATGTAATTGATGATATAGAGTGGGAATACATTAAGATATTGTTTTGTAACAACTATTTCAGTCAAACTATTCATACAAATATGGAGAGATAATTTATAGAGATGAATCAAATGAATGAAATAAATTTCATGGCCTATGAATAAAATTTCACAAGTCTTGAACGGTATGCTTCAGGTATTGTTAACAATAATGACTGAATAAATAGATATATTATTTATTGGATTAAAACCACACCTTCGAAAGTCTCTTGTAATTTGAGTCTTTTGGATTTATGAAGAAGTTTTTTGATGTCCTCTCAATGTGGATATAGTGTTTGGAGAATTTTCCCTTGGCTATGGTTATATGAAATTAAATATGGAGTTTCATTTTGGAGGATCTCATGACCAAGGTGGAAACAAAAATCAACCACCCACTAGTAAAAAATTTGAGAATAATCATCAAGGGAACTATCTAAAAGAAATGGAGAAATGATTAAAGTGCTGGATAGAAGGACACATAGCACATGAATGTCAAAAATACATGAGGAAGTAGGATAATGTGGTGGAGGAAAGGAGATCACCACCCAATGTCCAATGAAACAACTGTAGTGATAAAGGTCAGTATGCAATCCAGTTCACTAAACATTGAGACCTCGAGGGTAATCAGTATCATCAACCACTAAATCCAAAGGAGAAATGGAATGATTAATCCATCACTATTGTGGAAGTGGAGAAATAAAATGAAGTCATACATGGTACACTTTCTATTCACCAAATATTTGAAAATGTTTTATTTTATTATAGTTCTATGCATTCATTTATATCATGCATGTTTACTAGAACTATTGAATTGATTCCCCATAACCTTGAAGTAGTGATATCCATAAAAACACCTATTAGGTGAAATCACTGTATCCCAAGTGTTGGTAAATTCTCATATTAGTGTATGTGGGAAGATTATTATAGAAAATATTTTAATACTTACCTTGGTGGAATTCGATGTAAAGACCTGCAAATTTCAAGGAAATTTTTTTTCTTAAATTTCTTTGGAATTTTACAAGAGCGCAGCTTCAGACGGCACCTGATTCCGAGGCCCGGTGTGCCCGGAATCAATTTCCGAAGTTTGGCTCGGGTACGTTCAGTGAACGGACGAGCGGGTTTTTCTATCTTTTGAACCGGTGCCCGGAATCAAATTCTGAGGGCACCGATGAAATCGCAGCGCCGGTATTTGCTTAGGAACGCCTCTTCTGGAGTTGCGTTTGCTCAGACGTGGTTTTTAAATTTTACGGCTTTAAGTCAGAATAAAATAAAGTTGTGCGACAACTTTATTTTATTTCACTTAAACTGCTTGGAAGCCAATTAAAGTCACTTAAAGGCGGCTTGAACTGAGTTGAACTGGATAGGATGCTATCCAGAAATATCCTACCCCTTGGTAGGATATTTGTGCGGTGGGACCCGCACGAGCCCCGCCGTTTCCTTCGCTATGTAACGCACCCGCGAAAACCCGTCAAAGTAACTGAAAAGTCAACCGACGCGTTTTATTTAATTCTTAACAGACCATTTAATTGGGCGGTTTATTTCGTAAATTAAATGGACTGTTTCTTCGTGAATTAAATGGGTCGTTTCTTTCGAATTGATGGATCGTTTCTTAACCGGTTTCGTGTTGGCATGTTTATAAAATAAGACCAACCTAAAAATCCTTGGAAAGGATTTGAGAGAATCTTCGTTCCTCCACCCTCTCCGCGAAGAACGCGAAGAACGCGAAGAACGCGAAGAACGCGAAGAACGCCGGAACCGGAATCCGACGACGCACGATCCGCGACGTCAACAGCTTTTCCGCGACCTTCTTCTTCTTCGGTGCCTCTTCTTCCGCGGCGAACCTGCGATCGGCGGTTAAAGGTGAGAATCGAAACTTCTAAATTCTCCCTTCTTAATTTCAATAACAACGGATTTAATTAATTAAATCCGTTTGTTCTTGATCCGGAGATTGGCGACGCGACGCCGGATACCGCGACGACGCGACGATCTCCTTCTTCCGCGACGAGTGATTCCGCGACGACCTCTCATCCGACGACGACTTCGAGGTAGGGATTTATTTTGGAAAAGTTACCCCTTTTTAAATTTTCTCGTGAACGTTCTTGAAAATTTAAAAAGCCGGTTTCAAGCGAACAATTTTATCTTTAAATAAAATTGTTGGATCATGTGTTGATCATCTTATTCTTTTCTCCCGTTGTTTATGATTAACGCGGAGGGAGCGGGTCTAACGAACAAGACCCGGCAACCCTCCGCCGATCTTCCCTTTTTGTGCGGATTTGGCGGATGACGACGAACCGTGCGGCAAGGGCAATCCGTTGTTTCCGCAGTGAAGATCGTCCCCCGGGAGGAGCAACGGCGCAGACGGGAAAGGAATCGGGCCACCGGAGCATCTCCGGCGGCCCGCGGAAGGCGGCGGCGGCGGCGGCGACCGGAGGCGGCGGCGCCCAGCGCGCCGCCGTGGAGATCTTCCGCCGCGGCTGAAGCCGCGGCAGCGGCGGCCGGTTCCGCGGCCGCGTGACAGGCGGCCCCCCCCCCCCCCGCGGGGGCCGCGTTTCTCCAAATGCCGCGGGTCAAACCCGCGGCGGCGGCCTGCTCGGCCGCTCGGCCGAAGCCGAGCCGGCCGGTCCGGTCGGCCGGGCCGCGCCCAGGCCGGACCGGACCCGGCCGAGCCGGTTCGGGCCGGTTCGGGCCGACCCGGTTCGGCCGACCCCAGGGGGGGGTTCGGGCCGGGTCGCCCCGGGCCCAGAACCCCCGTTTCGGGCCCTCTTCGGTCTTTCGCCCATATCTTGGGCCTGGGACCTCCGATTGACGAACCGTCAGCGGCTACGCGATCCTTGGATCGAGACGGTCGTTTCGGTATATTATACTCAAGGTTTCGGAAGACTTTGGGTTCGGCCGGGTTGGTTCGTACACGAAACCAACCGGGCCCTCGGAGCGGAAACGCTTATAACTTGAGCTACGGACGTCCGATCGACGTACCGTCAGCTGTGGTAGATTCCTCTAAGTGAGACGGAACTTTTGGCATACTCCGCCCGAGGATCGGATACAGGCGGAGTACGGTCGGGTTGGTTTTGCCCTAAAAACCAACCGGGCCCCTCGGACTAAAATGTCAATAACTCTCAGACCGGGCGTCCGATTGACGCGCCGTCTGTTGCGTTGAGATCCTGTTGTCGATACGGAACTTTTGGATACATCAACATCGGACTACGTGTCAGTTGATGTATCAGCCTCTCGGCTCGTGGAGCGGACCCTCCTAAACGAGCTCGCTATGTGCGGGAACCCTAGCGCTGGCTGTGACTTCGACGACAGAGCAGAGATCCTCCGTGGACTGCGACGACGGCAGAGCAGAGATCCTCCGTGGACTGCGACGACGGCAGAGCAGAGATCCTCCGTGGACTGCGACGACGGCAGAGCAGAGATCCTTCGTGGACTGCGGTGACGACTGTGCAGAGATCCTCAGTGGACTGCGCCGACTACTGCACTCAGCGATCCTACGTGGATCAGTGCTACCGGTTCTGTGTGAGCCTCTGCCTACAGGTTCTGTGTGAGCCTGATCCTATGTGGGTCCTTACTACCGGTTCTGTGTGAGCCACTGCCTACAGGTTCTGTGTGAGCCCGATCCTGTGTGGGTCTTCTGCGGGGGTTAGTACCTATCGATCCTTCGTGGGTCCGACGACTTAGATGGATCAGTGATCATCTTTGACGTCATCTGAAAAAGTATACCTGGTTGAGCTGAATCGTATGTTACTCTCCTTTGTGGATTGTGTTGAACTATCCTTTGTGGATTTACCGTTTACTCTCCTTATGGATTTGAGTCTTGCTTTCCTTTGTGGATTGAGTTGTTCTTGAGCTCGTGAGCAGAGCTAGAATTGGGGACTTAGGTATATGTATGGGCATATACCTAAGTCGAGTCAGATGTTACTTCGTGATTGCATCTTTCTTTTGTGCTATATCCTTTGTGGATTTCGGGAGACCTTCGGGGGTCTCGGGGTCCTTACTGAGTAGCTTGTACTCACCCCTGCACGGGCTATGCCCGCACCTTGTTGTGTTGGTTGCAGACGACGGACAGCGTTGATCACGGTTGGGGCGTGGAGCAGGACGGTACCTGGAGGTGAACCATTGGGCGGAACGTACTCGGAGCGGACGTGGGACCCGAGGAGCCTGGAGGCTATCTGTACCCACCCTTCAGGTGGGATTGCCAGTGGACGACACGAGGCCGCCGTCTTTTCTTCAGTTGTTGTACTTTACTTTTCAGTTGTACTTTACAGTTGGGCTTGTATTTCCGGCCCCTTTACTTTTCTGCACTTTACTTTCTGCTTGCTGACTCTGTGTGGTTGTTACTTATAAAGGCAATGCCTTCCCTGTTTACTGGGATTTTACGCCTTGGTGCTAGTCGCCAGCCCCTGGCCTATGGAAGGCGGGCTTGGGGTAGTCACGGCACGGGCCCCGAGGACGGGTCGTGACAAATTGGTATCAGAGGTGGTCGGTACTACCGTAGACTCTGATCGTCCTTTCTTTCTATGTGAAGCAATAGTGTTTAGTGTATTGAGTGTGGTTATCAGTTCAGGGAGCCCAGTGTTGGTGCGGCGGCCGACGTATCCGTACACCAGGACCCTGACTCCTGATTTCCGACTTAATGCATGAAAACATTGATTGCGTGTGTGTTTCAAGTTTTCTTTGTGATTACTTGTGTCAGCTCACCGGGTATACTGATCTGCTTTATGAAAGTCTCAAGTTTTCCTTGCGATTACTTGTGCCAGCTCACCAGGTATACTGTTCTGACTGTGGTGCTCTTGTTCTCCTTTTCAGGATGGCCCCGCGACGACTGCCAGCTAGGGTTTCGAGGGTAGGGCGCGACGGCAGCCCACCGAGCAACGAGGCCTCGGTGCAGGGCCCTTTGCCAGCAGTGGCACCGGCGGTAGCTTTACCCGCCGAGCCACCGATGCTGCCAGTACCAGACGCTGACGATGCACGTCGCCTCAGGGCACTGCACGAGTTTCAGGGCCAGCGACCGCCCAGGTTTCGCGGTGAGGCGGACCCCCAGGCCGCCGAGGACTGGCTAGAGGCAGTGGTACGGATCTTCAGACTAGTGAGGACACCAGCGGATCTCATGGTGATTCTCGCAGCGAGCCTCCTGCAGGCGGCGGCAGGACGATGGTGGAGCCTGATGCTCCAGGTTCACGATGAGGCATCCCTGCTCTGGGCGGACTTCGAGAGCCTCTTCCGCTCTGAGTTCGTCCCGGCCACCCTCCGAGCGGTGCGCATCCAGGAGCTTCTCCAGCTGCGCCAGGGCAGCATGACGGTCGCTCAGTACGCGGCGACGTTCACGGACCTATCTCGCTACTCGACCGACATGGTACGGGACCCCTTCTTCCGGGCCCGGACCTTCGAGCAGGGCTTGCGACAGGAGATTCGGGCGTCGCTGATCTCCCTCAGCATTCCGACCCAGGCGGGAGTGCTGGAGCGAGCCCTCCTGATCGAGAGCTTCCTGGCAGAGCCTTCTTCAGTGGCGAGACCTAGCGCAGGGCGGCAGGTAGCTGAGTCTTCGGCAGCGGGTAGCCGACGGATGACCCAGGGTTCCAGGCGGACCAGACCTTCCGGCAGGCGACCCCGGGACACTGGCTCAGCAGTGCAGGGCACACAGCGGAGTGCCAGCCTTCCGAGAGGTAGGCTGTGCTACACCTGCGGCGGGCAGGGTCACATGGCTCGTGACTGCCCGACTCGCCGACCAGAGGAGCAGCAGACGGTGGAGGGGCCACCCAGGCAGAGGCAGAGGGTCGACCGTGGCGGTCCGCAGGGAGGAGGCGGACGAGGCAGAGGAGCTGGCCGAGCAGCGGGTGGTGGGCGACGCTTCCAGGCTCTACCCCCACCACCACCAGGAGGGCCACCTCGACCACAGGGAGCTGGCGGGCATAGACAGGCCCAGCTCCAGGCAGTGGAGGCCTACGACCCCGACTTTCCAGAGATGATTCGAGGTACGATCTGTGTCTATTCCACCCTTGATGCAGTACTTATAGACACAGGAGCGAGTCACTCTTTCATAGCCTCTGCCCTTGTTCGGAGCTCGGAGATTCCGACTGAGCCGTTGGCTCGATCCTTACGGCTAGAGACTCCTACGGGAGCAGACTCGACGATTACGCACTGGTGCCGGCAGTGTGAGCTTACTCTAGGAGGCGAGAGCTTCGGCTGGGATCTCCTTGTAGCGGCGTCGAGGCCTTACGACGTCATCTTGGGCATGGATTGGCTATCCACGGTTCATGCCCAGATCGACTGTTTTAGGCACAAGGTGCGATGTGTTCGCACCGACGGGAGCAGGTTTACCTTCACCGGCGAGAAGGGAACCTTTGCAGCACATGATGGACTTCCGCGAAGGAGAGTGCAGCCTATCTCTCATCAGTTGGCTAGCCTCATCCTGGGAGCAGTGGACGTGCGGAGTCCGGCTTTTCCTGCAGTGGTGGACCAGTACGTGGACGTCTTTCCCGACGACGTTCCAGGGCTACCTCCTCGTAGAGAGGTAGACTTTTACATCGACTTGTACCCCGGGACAGCCCCGATATCTACTCCAGCATATCGGATGGCCCCCGCCGAGCTTCGAGAGATGCAGGTACAGTTGGAGGACTTGCAGAGCAAGGGGTTTATCCGACCCAGTGTTTCACCCTGGGCTTCCCCGATATTGTTCGCCAAGAAGGCGGACGGGAGCTTGCGACTGTGTGTCGACTATCGTCGCCTG
Source organism: Viscum album (assembly GCA_963277665.1). Taxonomy (NCBI): domain Eukaryota; kingdom Viridiplantae; phylum Streptophyta; class Magnoliopsida; order Santalales; family Viscaceae; genus Viscum; species Viscum album. The sequence goes on from OY728137.1 coordinate 1,517,034,894, forward strand.
AACCAGGTGACAGTGAGGAACAAGTATCCGCTGCCACGGATTGATGACCTCTTCGATCAGCTCAAGGGAGCGCAGTGGTTCTCGAAGATAGACCTCCGGTCAGGCTATCATCAGCTCAGAGTTCGAGACGAGGACGTGCAGAAGACGGCCTTCAGGTGTCGGTATGGCCATTATGAGTTCTTGGTCATGCCGTTCGGCGTAACCAATGCTCCAGCAGTGTTCATGAGCCTCATGAACAGGATCTTCCAGCCATACCTCGACCGATTTGTCGTGGTCTTCATTGACGACATTTTGGTATACTCGACGACTGAGGAGGAGCATGCCTACCACCTGCGAGTTGTGCTAGACACGCTCCGAGAGCACCAGCTTTATGGCAAGCTCTCAAAATGCCAGTTCTGGTTACGTGAGGTCCATTTCTTGGGACACGTCATCTCTGAGGCGGGAGTTGCAGTGGATCCCGCGAAGATCGAGGCAGTGCTAGCTTGGGAGCCACCCAAGAGCGTGACGGAGGTGCGGAGCTTCTTGGGCCTAGCCGGATACTATCGGAGATTCGTGCCAGACTTCTCCAGAGTTGCGGCACCACTCTCAGCGTTGACGAAGAAGGGGAAACCCTTCGTGTGGTCAGACAGATGTCAGCTGAGCTTCCAGGAGCTGAGGCAGAGGTTGACCAGCGCACCTATCTTGAGGTTGCCTGAGGAGGGAGTTGGATTCGTAGTTTACTGCGACGCATCAGGGACTGGACTCGGGTGCGTCCTGATGCAGGAGCGGGCCGTGATCGCCTACGGATCACGTCAGTTGAGGCCGCATGAGCAGAACTACGCCACTCATGACCTGGAGTTGGCAGCAGTGGTCTTCGCTCTGAAGACTTGGCGGCACTATCTGATGGGCGAGCGCTTCACAGTATTTTCAGACCACCAGAGTCTCAGGTATATCTTCTCTCAGAAGGACCTGAACCTGAGACAGCGGAGATGGCTTGAGTTCCTCCAGGACTATGACTTTGAGATAGTCTATACTTCTGGGAAGGGGAACGTGGTAGTCGATGCCCTCAGCAGGAGGACGGGCATTCAGCTACTTGAGGAGGCGACGGAGCAGCTGGCCTCCTTACAGATATCCTTCGTGGATAGAGACGGAGCAGCCTTTCTTCAGTCTCTCACAGTCTCTCCTCCACTTCTACAGCGGGTCAGAGAGGCTCAGCGTGGGGACGCTGACTGTGAGACCCGGCGTGCACTGATATCCTCAGGTCAGGCGCCTGATGGCTTCACCCTTGGAGCAGAGCACGTCATCCTTTTCAGAGGACGTACCTTCGTACCAGTCGCTTTGCGAGAGGAGGTGCTGAGAGAGTTTCACACTTCTCCCTTGGCGGTACATCCTGGAGTGGCGAAGATGTACCAGGATCTCAGGCGACAGCACTGGTGGCCGGGCATGAAGAAAGCTGTGGCAGAGTTCGTTTCACGATGCCTCACCTGCCAGCAGGTGAAGGCAGAGCATCAGGTACCAGCAGGTTTGGTACAGCCCTTGGAGGTCCCAGAGTGGAAGTGGGATGGCATATCTATGGACTTCGTGACTGGACTTCCACGCACTTCCAGAGGTCACGACTCCATTTGGGTGATTGTCGACCGACTCACCAAGTCGGCACACTTCTTACCCATCAGAGAGCAGGGCTCAGTGGAGAGCTTGGGACGTCTTTACGTCCAGGAGATCGTACGGCTTCACGGTGTGCCATCGTCTATCGTCTCCGATCGAGATGCTCGTTTCACTTCCCGGCTTTGGAAGGGGTTGTAGGAGGCGTTCGGGACGCGGCTCCATCTGAGCACAGCCTTCCACCCTCAGACGGATGGTCAGACGGAGAGGACCATACAGACACTCGAGGACATGCTCCGTGCATGTGTTCTCGACTTTGGTCGCAGCTGGGAGGACCACCTACCCTTGGTGGAGTTCGCGTACAACAACAGCTACCACTCCACCATCGGGATGGCACCATACGAGGCGTTGTACGGCAGACCCTGCAGATCACCGTTGTGCTGGACAGACCCTGGGGAGTCAGCACTCGTGGGACCAGAGATGGTCCGAGCCACGACAGAGAAGGTCCAGATCATCCAGGAGAGGATGAGGACAGCTCAGAGCCGGCAGAAGTCATATGCTGACAAGAGGCGGAGGCCACTGGAGTTCGAGGATGGCGACCACATCTTTTTGCGTGTCTCACCTCGACGTGGTTTACAGAGATTTGGCCGAGGCGGCAAGTTGTCTCCACGCTTCATCGGGCCTTTCCAGGTCCTCAGCAGGATAGGAGAGGTGGCTTATCTCCTGGCTCTACCACCTCAGTTGCATCGGGTGCACGACGTCTTCCACGTGTCTCAGCTGAGGAGATACGTGCACGACCCGACGCACATCATCGACTTTGGGGAGCTGGACGTGGACGATGGGGAGACTTTTGCGGAGGTCCCATTGGAGATCGAGGATCGACAGGAGCGGGTCCTACGTGGGCGGTCGATTCCTCTTGTGCGCGTCAGATGGAAGCACGGGAACCTCCAGGAGAGCACTTGGGAGCGGGAGGCTCAGATGCGTGCTCAGTACCCCCATTTGTTCCCCTAGTTTTTGATGTATCTTTACGGGGACGTAAAGCCCTGAGGTGGGAGTAATGTAAAGACCCGCAAATTTCAAGGAAATTTTTTTTCTTAATTTTCTTTGGAATTTTACAAGAGCGCAGCTTCAGACGGCACCTGATTCCGAGGCCCGGTGTGCCCCGGAATCAATTTCCGAAGTTTGGCTCGGGTACGTTCAGTGAACGGACGAGCGGGTTTGTCTATCTTTTGAACCGGTGCCCGGAATCAAATTCTGAGGGCACCGATGAAATCGCAGCGCCGGTATTTGCTTAGGAACGCCTCTTCTGGAGTTGCGTTTGCTCAGACGTGTTTTTTAAATTTTACGGCTTTAAGTCAGAATAAAATAAAGTTGTGCGACAACTTTATTTTATTTCACTTAAACTGCTTGGAAGCCACTTAAAGTCACTTAAAGGCGGCTTGAACTGAGTTGAACTGGATAGGATTCTATCCAGAAATATCCTACCCCTTGGTAGGATATTTGTGCGGTGGGACCCGCACGAGCCCCGCCGTTTCCTTCGCTAAGTAACGCACCCGCGAAAACCCGTCAAAGTAACTGAAAAGTCAACCGACGCGTTTTATTTAATTCTTAACAGACCATTTAATTGGGCGGTTTATTTCGTAAATTAAATGGACTGTTTCTTCGTGAATTAAATGGGTCGTTTCTTTCGAATCGATGGATCGTTTCTTAACCGGTTTCGTGTTGGCATGTTTATAAAATAAGACCAACCTAAAAATCCTTGGAAAGGATTTGAGAGAATCTTCGTTCCTCCACCCTCTCCGCGAAGAACGCGAAGAACGCGAAGAACGCGACGAACGCGAAGAACGCCGGAACCGGAATCCGACGACGCACGATCCGCGACGTCAACAGCTTTTCAGAGACCTTCTTCTTCTTCGGTGCCTCTTCTTCCGCGGCGAACCTGCGATCGGCGGTTAAAGGTGAGAATCGAAACTTTTAAATTCTCCCTTCTTAATTTCAATAACAACGGATTTAATTAATTAAATCCGTTTGTTCTTGATCCGGAGATTGGCGACGCGACGCCGGATACCGCGACGACGCGACGATCTCCTTCTTCCGCGACGAGCGATTCCGCGACGACCTCTCGTCCGACGACGACTTCGAGGTAGGGATTTATTTTGGAAAAGTTACCCCTTTTTAAATTTTCTCGTGAACGTTCTTGAAAATTTAAAAAGCCGGTTTCAAGCGAACAATTTTATCTTTAAATAAAATTGTTGGATCATGTGTTGATCATCTTATTCTTTTCTCCCGTTGTTTATGATTAACGCGGAGGGAGCGGGTCTAACGAACAAGACCCGGCAACCCTCCGCCGATCTTCCCTTTTTGTGCGGATTTGGCGGACGACGACGAACCGTGCGGCAAGGGCAATCCGTTGTTTCCGCAGTGAAGATCGTCCCCCGGGAGGAGCAACGGCGCAGACGGGAAAGGAATCGGGCCACCGGAGCATCTCCGGCGGCCCGCGGAAGGCGGTGGCGGTGCCCGGCGCGCCGCCGTGGAGATCTTCCGCCGCGGCTGAAGCCGCGGCGGCGGCGGCCGGTTCCGCGGCCGCGCGGAACCGGGAACGGACGCGGCGGCCCGGCCGCGTCCGCGTGACAGGCGCCCCCCCCCCCCCCCCCCCCCCCCCGCGGGGGCCGCGTTTCTCCAAATGCCGCAGGTCAAACCCGCGGCGGCGGCCTGCTCGGCCGCTCGGCCGAAGCCGAGCCGGCCGGTCCGGTCGGCCGGGCCGCGCCCAGGCCGGACCGGACCCGGCCGAGCCGGTTCGGGCCGGCCCGGTTCGGGCCGACCCGGTTCGGCCGACCCCAGGGGGGGTTCGGGCCGGGTCGCCCCGGGCCCAGAACCCCCGTTTCGGGCCCTCTTCGGTCTTTCGCCCATATCTTGGGCCTGGGACCTCCGATTGACGAACCGTCAGCGGCTACGCGATCCTTGGATCGAGACGGTCGTTTCGGTATATTATACTCAAGGTTTCGGAAGACTTTGGGTTCGGCCGGGTTGGTTCGTATACGAAACCAACCGGGCCCTCGGAGCGGAAACGCTCATAACTTGAGCTACGGACGTCCGATCGACGTACCGTCAGCTGTGGTAGATTTCTCTAAGTGAGACGGAACTTTTGGCATACTCCGCCCGAGGATCGGATACAGGCGGAGTACGGTCGGGTTGGTTTTGCCCTAAAAACCAACCGGGCCCCTCGGACGAAAATGTCAATAACTCTCAGACCGGGCGTCCGATTGACGCGCCGTCTGTTGCGTTGAGATCCTGTTGTCGATACGGAACTTTTGGATACATCAACTTCGGACTACGTGTCAGTTGATGTATCAGCCTCTCGGCTCGTGGAGCGGACCCTCCTAAACGAGCTCTCTATGTGCGGGAACCCTAGCGCTGGCTGTGACTTCGACGACAGAGCAGAGATCCTCCGTGGACTGCGACGACGGCAGAGCAGAGATCCTCCGTGGACTGCGACGACGGCAGAGCAGAGATCCTCCGTGGACTGCGACGACGGCAGAGCAGAGATCCTTCGTGGACTGCGGCGACGACTGTGCAGAGATCCTCAGTGGACTGCGCCGACTACTGCACTCAGCGATCCTACGTGGATCAGTGCTACCGGTTCTGTGTGAGCCTCTGCCTACATGTTCTGTGTGAGCCCGATCCTATGTGGGTCCTTATTACCGGTTCTGTGTGAGCCACTGCCTACAGGTTCTGTGTGAGCCCGATCCTGTGTGGGTCTTCTGCGGGGGTTAGTACCTATCGATCCTTCGTGGGTCCGACGACTTAGATGGATCAGTGATCATCTTTGACGTCATCTGAAAAAGTATACCTGGTTGAGCTGAATCGTATGTTACTCTCCTTTGTGGATTGTATTGAACTATCCTTTGTGGATTTACCGTTTACTCTCCTTATGGATTTGAGTCTTGCTTTCCTTTGTGGATTGAGTTGTTCTTGAGCTCGTGAGCAGAGCTAGAATTGGGGACTTAGGTATATGTATGGGCATATACCTAAGTCGAGTCAGATGTTACTTCGTGATTGCATCTTTCTTTTGTGCTATATCCTTTGTGGATTTCGGGAGACCTTCGGGGGTCTCGGGGTCCTTACTGAGTAGCTTGTACTCACCCCTGCACGGGCTATGCCCGCACCTTGTTGTGTTGGTTGCAGACGACGGACAGCGTTGATCACGGTTGGGGCGTGGAGCAGGACGGTACCTGGAGGTGAACCATTGGGCGGAACGTACTCGGAGCGGACGTGGGACCCGAGGAGCCTGGAGGCTATCTGTACCCACCCTTCAGGTGGGATTGCCAGTGGACGACACGAGGCCGCCGTCTTTTCTTCAGTTGCTGTACTTTACTTTTCAGTTGTACTTTACAGTTGGGCTTGTATTTCCGGCCCCTTTACTTTTTTGCACTTTACTTTCCGCTTGCTGACTCTGTGTGGTTGTTACTTATAAAGGCAATGCCTTCCCTGTTTACTGGGATTTTACGCCTTGGTGCTAGTCGCCAGCCCCTGGCCTATGGAAGGCGGACTTGGGGTAGTCACGGCACGGGCCCCGAGGACGGGTCGTGACATTCGATGCTATTCTAGGGATGGATTATCTCTCATTATATAGAGCAATATCAACTATCTGAAAAATGAAATATCTTTACTTATTCTAAATAATACCATGATATGATAGAAATAAAAGGAAGATCATGATTCTCATTTTGAAATTCCATCAATGGTGTGGGTTTTGATTACCTATGAAGAATCATACCTCACTCAGATGGTTGAGTCAAAGGATGTTATCAACCTAGTGTAAATTCACATCGGGAGGAAATACAGTGATGTATTTCCCAAAGAGTTTCCCAAACTCCACTCAAACCATGAGGTAGTGTTCTCAATATAAACCATACCCATAACAAATCCTATCTGAATGTGTCCCTATAGGATGGGTCTTATTGAACTAGAGGAGTTAAAGAATATGATGAACGAGAATTTTCATAATGGATACATATGTCTTAGTGCATCACCTTGGGGTGAGCCAGTGGTATTTTTCAAGAAGAACGTTGGGTCAATGTGGCTGTATATAGATTATTGTGAACATAACATGATCACCATAAATAAAAAATATCCACCTCCAAGGATTTATGTCTTGTTCAATCAGTTATGAGAAGCTCAGTACTTCCAAAAAGTGTATCTCTATTATGGACATCATCAGGTAAAGGTGATGGAGGAAGATATTCATAAGACTTCCTTCTATATAGGGTATCAGAACTACAAGTTTTTGGTGATGCCTTTTGGACTTACTATTCCCCAACAATATCATGGATTTGATAAATAGAGTCTTTATACATTACCTAAAAAAATTTGGTAGTTTTTATTGATGATATTATTATATACTCCAAGGGTAGGGAGGAACATGAAGAAAACCTACAGATTATGTGGGCTACATTAAGAAAGTATAAGTTTTATGCCATGTTTATAAAGTGTTAATTTTTTATGCAACAAGTCACAGTCTTGGGACATGTGATTACAAGTGAGGGAATCTCTATGGACCCATTAAAATGAAAGGCATTTAAAGAATGGAATAGACCCTCTATTGTCATAGAAACCTGCACATTTTTTGACATATAAGGGTATTATAGAGATTTTGTGAGAAATGTATCATAATTTTCAAGATAAATAACTATGATAATAAGTAAATGGGTAAACTATATTGGATAGATGAATGTGAGGAAAGCATTAATGATCTATATAAGAGGGTAATCACTTATCCTATACTCACATGATCCAAAAGTGGGGAAATATTTGTTATATATAGTGTTTATTAAAAGAAATACTTGCATTGTGTACTCATAAAAATTTTAATGTGATATCCTATTCCTCATGGCTGTTGAGGATCCATGTGTATATCTACCTGATTCATGATCTGGAGTTATAAACAATTATTATTGACTTGAAAATCTGGAGACACTACCAATATGGTGAGAAGTGTGACATATATACCAATCACAAGATCATAAAGTATATATTCACACAAAAGTATCTAAACATGCATAAAACTATATGGTTAGAGAAAATATAATACTACGCTTTCTCTATTCACATTCACCCTGAAAGGGAAACAAGGATACTAATGCTCTTATGAGAAAATAACCTACCACTCTATCCAAGTTGTGGGTCCAGAGAGACCTTATCATCTTGTAAATGAAAATTATGGATTTGTAAACCATAAAGTCAAGAAATATGTCCTTCCTTGAAAAAATTATTTCCCAAAAATCCATCCAAGAGAAGATTATGGAGGCACAAAGGGCTGATATGGAGTTACAAAAGAAGGTGAATGCAGCAATGGAAGGGAATTTGAAAGAGATCCTTATCGATGATGATGGTGCGATTTTCCATGCAATGATGCTTTGTGTTCCTTCATCAATTGGGATAATGAAGGATAAATTGGACAATGCACAAATCTCGACTTTATTTATCCATCTCGAGAGTACCATGATGTATAGTGATATCCACGAACACTTTTTGTGGTACAACATAATGGAAGAGATTTATGTGTTTATCTCATGGTTTATGATATGATATCATGTAAAATAAGAGTGAAAGAAGAGAAAATGGATGATACAACCCTTTACTATACCCATGTGGAAATGGGAGAATGTTATCATAGACTTCATCACGGGTCTCCTTAAGGAATCTAAAGGAAATAATGCGATATGGTTTATGCTGGAATGAATCACCAAGACCCCCCACTTTATCTCTATTCTAGAACATCACTCGCTTGAAAAACAAACAAAGCTATAGGAGATGTAACTGGTGAGACATCATAGAGTTCCACTCTAAAATGTATATGATCTCGATCTCAGGTTCACATCTAAATTTTGGTGGAGTCTTCCATATGATTTGAGTAATGGATTAAATTTCATCATAACCTATCACGCCCAAACTGAGGGAAAATCTAAATGGATGATTCTGACACTTGAAGATACACTAGAAGCCTAATATTTAGAATTAAAAGGTGGATTGGATCAATATCTCCCATTGGATGAGTTCTCATACAACAATAGTTTCCACTTGAGTATTTGGATGGCTCCATTAGAAGATGTGTATGGAAGGCGATGTAGAACCCCAACCTATTGGGGTGAAGTTAGAGAACGAAAGCTACATAGACCTTATCTTATGAAATAAATGAGGGAGAATATTAAATAAATCCAACAACATATCAAATCTAATCAATGTAGGAAAAAGAGCAATGCTAACAACCACCGAATGAACTTGGCGTATGATGTGGGAGATAAAGTCTTCCTCCGAGTATCATTATAGAAGAGAGTCATGCGGTTCGCTAAAAAAGGAAATCTAAGACCAATGTACATTGGAACCTTTTATATCCTTGATCACATAGTATTTTTGGCCTATTATCTCTAAATTCTACAAATTAAGGATCATATTCCCGATTTGTTGCATGTATCTATTCTGACAAAGTACAAACTAGATCCCTCACATTTTCTGATCTCAGAGTTGGTACAACTAGAATATGATCTCTCTTATAAGAAGTAAATAATAAATATTATGAACTAGATAGACAATGTTTCATTAAAAAAACAACCCACATTTTCAATGTCTTGTGGAAGAACCATAATTACGATGAAGAAACTTGGAAACTGGAGGAGACAATGAAGGAGAAGTACCCTCGCCTATTTTTTATAAAATGAAATTTTGAGGGAATCTTTTCAAAAGGGGGGTAGAATGTAATGGCCAAACATTTATCAATGGAATTTATCCATTATTATAGTAACTTGAAATAGTATAAATCTCATAAAATCAATTAGAGACCATAAAAAAATTTATAAATGAATAATTAATGAAATAACAAGTGTTTGGGAAGTTAAAGAACCAATACTGATAAAATAGTATAATTAACATTGGAATAATAATATAACCCTTATGAATAGTAAACTGGGAAAATGAATAGTTACCACAGCCATGAATGTATAAATAAAATGTACTAATCTTTTAAATAAAATTATGGTATAATAATATCATAGACTATGTAATAAAATGCTTCAAAAATTATTGTTTAAGTGTTCGAATTTTTGTAAGTCATAAATATTTGATTATCATTTTATGATTAATTTTATAATTTAAAATAATATATATAAATAAAATGTATTCATTAATTAATATTTTGATTTATTATGATTTTAGGATAATTTTATTAGACCTTAAGTGATTTTATAAAGTGATATAAAATCATTTATAATTTTTAAATCTGTATTTTCCATGGAAATGATGATTTAAATTAAAAATTAAATTAAAATTTATTTTAAAATTATGCTCATAACATGAATTTCATTTTGGAATTATGAATGTTGAAAAAAATTTAGAATTAATTTTTTCTGAAATGTTTAAATTAAATGAATTTTTCATGGATAGTTTAATATGACAATTTATGATAAATGCTAAAAAACTGAATTTTGAGTCATGATTGAGTAATTGATGATGTAATTTACTATTGGTTCAAGCTAAAATTCACTAATTACATTATTTTGTCACAATAATCTTCATTAATTCTTATATTGATCAAAATAATAACCAAACGATTAAAATAATTAAAAATGCCCCTCTCATTCACTATAAATACCACCCCTCATTCCCACTTCTTCTCACACCTCTCAAGATTTGAGACTTGCCTAAATATTTATCAAAACTCTTCTCTAGACCCTCCCATGCATCTAGAATTTCATGGTCACATCAAATTTACAATCTTAGCTTTCTTGAGTAGGATCTCATTAGGATAATTCAAAAGGTAAATCCTCTCTCTTTTTCTTTTAATTTCCATTCAATTTAATTTGTTTTCTTATTATCTCTTAACCTTTATTCATCCAAATAGAATGATAACTCCAATAAAATACATATACGTTAATTAGATCATTTTAATGAAATATCTATCATTAAACTCTTTCATCTAACAACTTTATTGTAAAAATGAAATCATTGCTGGAGATGTGTTAATTTATTGATATCATGGGCCATGCAATTGCATTTTTTCATAATTTCCTTCAAGTGTGTTAACAAAACAATTATATGGTTTTAAAAATATTTTTCAATGTATTATATACCCTTATTATGTTGTGTGATAAACAATAATACGTAATACTAAATAATAAAACAAAACGAATTCATTACGATCGAAAAACTACCAAATTTACCCTAAAATGATCACCATTAACTCTTATCTAATGATTCATCCTCTTGGTATATAAATAAATTATTTATAAGATAAATTAATTTTTTGAAATATTTTTAATAGAATAAAATACAAATTCTATATTTTTATCCTCATTTTTTATGAACTTTCTTTCATGAATACAAGTGAACTGATCGTGAAAACTAAGATAATGAATGCTCCCAACTGATGAAATAAAACTCTAAAACTCGTAGAAAGGCCCATTATTGAACTTAATAAAATGATAATGAATCATATTCATGTATAAAAGTTTATTTAATTGTTAATTATTTAATTTAATATGATTATCCAATACATTAATGTGAATAAATCATCTGGACCCAAGGTAGGGGGAATTGTCAAACCCAACTCTCTTTCTTTGGGTTTTCCCAATTTCACACCATTTACAGTGTGGATGTTCCTTAAATATTATTTTTTCATAATTATATTAAATTTTATGTGATATAAATTTATTTTATTGATTTAATTAAAAACATAGTGTTTTCCAAAAGAACACTTTAAAAAACACACCATTTACTTCTCGAGGTTGTTTTGTCTTCAATAAAGGTTTATGATTCAAATATGTTATTCCATATTTAATTTTGCAACCAAATGTTTATGAATGTATTATTTTTAAATGAATATCATTCCATTAAATGGGTTTTTATGTCCAATATTGATATATGTTCTATGTGGAATGCTTGATTGAAACATCCCATGATTTTTTAAAAAATAAATCGAAATTAATGAAACATTGTTGTAAGTAGATATTTATAACAAGGCTTTAAACCTAATTTTTCTTCTTTTATGTTTTGGATTTCTAAAAAAAGTCATCAACAATTGGGTTCAGTTAGTTATTTGGAGTCTGATGGAACCAACTTGTGTTTTTCGTGAATAGTGACATACAATAATGAATAGTAGTATGAATAGTAAAATGGCCCTAATGAATGGTAAATTTCATTATTATTTTATTTTATTAATTCTTTAAGATAACGAAATCTTGGTTAATTTTTCAATGTGATATAAATACTGTTATTGAATTTAAATTATTAATTTTTGAAGTAACTATGATTTTATTTAAAAATTAAATTAATATTAATTTGAATTTTATTTTCAAAAAATGGAGTTCAATTTTTAATTATACACATAGAGAAATTGTTATGGTGAATTTTTGGTATTTTGATGAAATTCTTGAATTTTCAATGAATAGTGAAATACAGTAAAATACCATATATTCAAATTATCAGTAAAATACACTATTTATCACATCACAAGTGATATAAGGCAACATGGTTCAAACTCACATTCCATTATTACTATTTGGGGTCATGTGAATTAATACTATTCATATTATTCTGAAAAAATATTATAATAATGATTAAAATAATAAAAAATACCCCCTCCCCTCCATTATAAATACCACCTTTTTTCCCTCTTCCTCCCACACCTCTTAGGCCTTGAGCCTTACCTATGTTCTGCCCAATACTCCTCCCAAGTCTCTTCCCCCGGTCCTAGAGATACAGGTCTCACCAAAAGGTCAAAACCAAAGGCATTAAAAAGTATCTCAAGGAGAAGAGATCAAGAGGTAAACAACCTCTTTTGATTTCTTTCTTTTATTTAATTTTTTATTATTCTTTTTAATTTCCTTTAGCTTATGATGGGTTATTTAATTCCATATTTCCCCTTTACTTACCAAATCATCTTATAATGATGTGAGACCCATTTTCCCTCATTAAAATATTTTATGAAATTTTAAGCGATGTCGTTTGGCAGCTGAATTTTCATATAGGAATTCTTAACCTGGTTTCCATTTATTGGGTTAACCTTATACTTTATTATTTAGATGGTATTAAAATTGTTTCTCTGTTTTTTTTTGTTTATGTTGTATTGAATTATGTTTATTTACATTTTATATAAATTTTACATCCACTCTATTATGTCTCACTTCAATTATATGATTTCTATAAGGGGTATTACTATTAAAATCATATTTTAAAAATTCTATTATACAAGATTCCATAGAAATGTTTTTATGAAATTATTCATTTTGTGTGTTTTTGATCAATTTCTTGGGAATTTTTTATGATGAAGGGTGGGACCTATATCATCCTCTAATTCATTTTTTATGTATATGTTATAGGTCAGTTGAATGGTTATTACAAGTGTAACTACGATTGTTACAAAAATTGTAAGGTAGTTGTCAGGGATACAAATTATAAGGTAGTCGAGAGGGTTACTAAATTATGTAAGTAATTACCCAAGATATATTTATGGTTCTATTTATGTTATTATTTTTTCTTTGTTTTTGGTAGAAATATCATGTTTCACTAAGTAAGTATATCTGGGTGACAAGTATTTCATTTGAAAATTATTTCAAACGTTACTAGTATTCATAGACTAATCTTTTCTTCCCGACTTTTCATATCCCTTTTTGATATTTTTGTGCTCATCCCAAGTATTTTAGGAATTTTCACATGTTATAAGGATTTGTAGGACAAAGAAGGAATACAAGTTAAATGACTGAATAATTTTCAAAGAAAATCATGTTATATTTGAAAAGTTTTACATTTTTGAAGAAATGAATGTTGTTTTTTATGGTATCCAATCTGTATTAATGTGTAATGTTTTGAATATATTATGTCCTATTTTTTAAATATCTAAACATGAAAATATCTTCAATGATAAAGGATGTGTTTTCTTTACTAAATTCAAGAGTTTGTAATGTAATAAGGCTTGGTCTTTATTGTTGATATCAGACGATGGATTATATAACTTTAGGGGTTAGGATGATGTAAATATAATACCAAAAATGTTTTTTATTCTATAGTTAATTTGAAATGTTATAGAATTTAATGATTACCATGTTTCTTCATCTTAGATATGTTTGTTCAAAATGGTTGTTCATAGAAGAAACAAGGAAGCTGAAGAGGAGAGGCTCTGACAAAACGACATCCTTCTGAATCTGTAGCCGGGAGTGGTAGGGATTGGAACTGAGTAGTTTTTGATAGTAATAGCTCAACTAACACATTCATCAAATGGTGGTGGAATCTATTCCAAATAACAACTAGAGGCACCACAATGGAACATTACAATAGTGGAACATTTTATAAGACAAAACACTCCTACATTCAATGGATCTTCTGACCAGGTAGTAGCTGAAGGATGGATTAAAGCCCTTGAAATGATATTTTATGTTATGGGATTTTCATATAATCAAACGTTATGTCTTTCAATTTTTTGTTTTGAATATGACGCCGATCAGTGGTGGTCAATAGTAAATAATATCGGGGATAGAGAGGATATTGATGCCTTATGGTGGGATGAAATTTAAATCTTTTCCATGAAAAATATTTTCCTAAGGTGGTGCGACATTGGATGGATAAGAAATTCATTGAATTAAAGGAAAATAATGATGATTTCGTGGTTGTGTATAAAGAAAACGTCACCTAACTGGAGAGGTATTCTCCAAATCTTATTCTAGATCATGATATAAAAATCAACAATTTTTAATCAGGATAGATGCCAAGGTATCGAAGATCATTTGAATCATATGAATTCAAAAGTTATGAGAATCTTGTCAAATATGCAGAGAGGGTAGAGATGGAGTTCAATAATGATCACATGTATTTTTGAAATAAAGATAATGAGAGGTCCATATGGCACTAATTGGGTAATAATCAACAAAATAAATCTGATGGTAAGAATATCTAGTTTCTAGTTTTGGAAAAGAATGGAAAGAAGCACCATAGGGAATGTATTACCAAAACTGGGAAGTGTTTTCGATGTCATAAGTTTGGAAATATGGACTGAGATTATAATGAAAATGACCCGATGACTAATCCTAAAAAAAATACTTTAATTTTTTTAAATATGGTGAGATAGGTCATTATAAAAATTCATGCAAAAAGAGGGAACTCAATGATGAAAAAAAGATATACTATAAGTAGAAAGGTGTAGTGAGATCCTTTGAAACTATGCCAGCAGACGTTGGACCATCCAATGAAGTTGTTCCAGGTAATTTTTATGTTTAATCATATTTTACTAATTTTTTGTTTGATACTGGGTCTTCACATTCCATTATATTTGAGAAATTTTGGGTTAAATTAGAAATATAACCTCAAAAAAGGAAACCAGAACATGTTGTTAAAAAATGAGGGGAAAATATTATAGAAAAGTGGAATTAAAAGAATCTTTCTATTATGGTTTGTGGAAATAATTTACCTATGAATAATTTTTTTCCCTTAGTCGTGTTTGATGTTATTCTGGGAAATGATTGACTTTCTATTTGTCATGCTAAGATTGATTGTATAGCTGAAGAAGTTTTTTCTCATAATGTGTTTTAGATTGTATACAAAAATGAACCTATACAATTAACAACATATCAAGAAATTGAGAAACTATTGAAAGATGAAAACGAATGTTATCTTGATCATATTAATGAAAACAAGGGAAATGATCAGATTAATGATGACCTAATGGTAAATGAATACCTTGATGTCATCCCTGATGAGTTACCCGGTGTCATTCCTAATCAGGAAGTGGAATTAACAATTAACATAGTTTTTGATTATTATCTAATTTGAAAACCACCATATCATATGGCTCAAAATAGAACTTATTAAATTGGAAAATTAGTTTCAAGATTTGATTGATAAAGGTATCCTTCATCCTAGCACTTCACCATGGGGTTCTCCTATTTTGTTCGATAAAATGAAAGATGGTTCCATGAGATAATGCATTGATTATATAGCTATGAAAAACATCACTGTTAAAAACAAGTATCTTTTGTCTCACATCAATGAAATATTTTATAATCTCTAGGTATATTAGTACTTTTCCAATATTGACTCGAGATATGGATACCATCAGCTAAAGGTGGAGGGGGATGATATCCCGAAAACAGCCTTTCGTACTAGATATGGGCATTATGAATTTGTTGTTATGCCATTTGGGTTAACTAATGCACCTATTGTATTCATGAATATTATGAATAGAATATTTCATGAGTTCTTGGATATGTTTATTGTTGTGTTTATTGATGGTATTCTACTATTTTATAAAAATAAAGTGGATCTTGAAAAACATATAAGAATTGTTTTACACACCTTAAAAGAAAATTAATGTTATGGAAAAATCAGAAAGTGGAATTTTTGGTTGAAACTGATTTCTTTCCTTGGGAAAATCATAAATAAGGATGGAATAATAGTTGATCCAGCCAAAAAAAGAGTTGTTGATGAATGGCCAAGACCCATAATTGTTATAGAGATTCATAGTTTTATTGGATTAGGTGGTTATTACAGACAGTTTGTTATGAAATTTCATGACTATCTAGCCTGATAACTATGTTAACTTAAAAGTGGTTAAAATATTTTATATGTAATAATGTAATGTTTGTTATCATAAATTGAAGAAGACACTGGTGAATGCTCTAGTTTTGGCCTTGCCTTCCCAAACTGGTGAGTTTGTAATCTACAGTGATCCTTAATTGAAGGTACTTGGTTGTGTTCCGATGAAAAATGATTAGGTAGTTTTTTATGCCTCAATAACACTAGAACCTCATGAGTTAAATTATCCCACACATGATTTAGAATCGGAAGATGTAATTTTTTAAAAAAAACTTGGTTGCATCAGTTATTCAATGCCAAAGTTCATATATATCCTAACCATAAAATATGAAGTATATTTTCACTTAGAAGAAATTAAACATGAGGCATAAAAGATGGATTGAACTGATAAAATATTATGATTTCATTATTAATTATAATCATGAAAAATCAAAAAAATTGGGGGATGCCTTGAGTCGAAAAAATCATGCATCATTAACCATGTTATATTTGGAACATGATCCCTTGATTAATGATTTGATGAATTTTGGCATTAATGTTTTGGGTGTGGGAAATACCTCTGTTTTGTTTTAGGTTTCAGTGCAGTAATCGTTATCAGATAGAATTATGAGAGTGTTGAAAGAATTATGTGGGATACATAAAAAGGTAGGATTGGTTAAAATTGGAATGTTTCCCGAATTTAATCTTTATAAAGATTTTGTATTAAGATTTGAGAAGAACTTGTCTGTGCCGTGTGATTCTTAGTGGAAGAATGATTTGTTCTGTGAAGCTCATAGTTCTCCATTTTTATTTCTTCCTAGTGGTACTAAGATGTACAGTGATATTCATGAGTATTATTGGTGGGATGGAATGAAAAGAGATATTGCTGATTATACTGTGAAATGCTTGACATGTCAATAGGTTAAAGTAGAGAGATTGTTACCGAAGGTGATGCTTCAGCCTTTTCCAGTGCCAGAGTGGAAATGGGAGAATGTATCAATGGAATTTTTTTTAGGACAACATATGAATTATCAAGGTAATAATGCAATTTGGGTTCTTACTGATCGACTGACAAAATCTTCATATTTTCGTTCAATTTAGAATATAATGTATTTGGATCAGTTTTCTCGACTGTACCTCAAGGAGATTGTCAGGTAACTTGGAGTTACTCTTCCCATTGTACCAGACTAGGATCTCAGGTTCACTTCTATCTTTTGGGAGGGACTCTAGGTGTCATTGGACACAGAATTAAATTTTAGTACAACTTTTCATCCTCAATAAGATGGGCGTTCATGATGAATGATTCAGAAATTGGATGATATGATTCGATCTTTTTCAATGGACTTCCAGGTAAGATGGGATTTGAATCCTTCTTTAGTTGAGTTTTCTTATAATAATATTATTCATTCTAGTATACAGATGGAACCTTTTGGTGAATTGTATAGAAAACAATGTCAGACTCCAGTATTTTGGGATGAATTCAGTGAAAGAAAATTGATGGGGACAAAATTAGTAGAGGAAGTGGCTGAGAAAGTGAAGATGATCTAGCAGCACATAAGGGAAGCTCAAAGAAGGAAAAAAATGTTATGCAGATAACAGAGTGGATGACTAATCTCTCAAGGTAGGTGACGATATTTTCCTTAAAATAACTCCTTGGAAATATCTGATGTGTTTTTGTATGAAAGGGAAGCTAAGTCTTCAGTTCATCAGTCCTTTTCAAATCTGTGAGAAATTTGGATTAATTGCATATTGAGTAGCTTTTCCTCTGAGTTTTTCTTAGGTACAAAATGTTTTTCTTGTTTTTATGTGGAGGAAGTATGTGCCTGATTCATCACATATCTTAATCCTAGATGCATTTCATTTGGAAGGGAACCTTTCCTATGAAGAGAAACTAGTTCAGGTACTTGATCGATAGGAATAGGTATTGTGGAATAAGGTAATCCACTGGGAAAAGGTTTTGTGGATAATCTATATGGTTGAATATGTAACATGGGAGATGTAAAATTCTATAAACGAAATATACCATCACTGGTTTAATATGTAAATCAAATTACAAGGATGTAATTTCAAGAAGGTGTGGATAATGTTACATCCCAAGGTCTTTAAACAAATAAATTTAAATTCATGAAGCATAGTTTTATATAGAAATTTATCACTATCCTTTAAACAAAACTTTTCTACTTATATGTTTTGAATTTTGAAAATACGATCATCTATAATTGTGTTCAGTAAGTTATTGGAAGTATACTAGAACCAACTTATGTTTTTGGTGAATAGTAAAGTACACTTATGAATAGTAATATGGACCTATTGAATAGTAAATATTATTATTATTATATTTTCTTAAGGATTTTAGATAATGAAATCTTGGTTAATTTTTCAATGAGATATAAATGTTGTTAAAGAATTAAATACGTTAATTTTTTAATATTGTATGATTTAGTTTAAAAATTGAACTAATAATATTTAGAAATATCTTTTCATAAAATTGAGTTCATTTTTGAATTCTACAGGTCGAAAAATGTTTAGGGTGAATTTTTTGGATTTTTCTGAAATTCATGATTTTTTTATGAATAGTGAAATACGGAAAAATATCGTATATTCAAATTACCAGTAAAATAAACTATTTATCACATCATAAGTGATGTAAGGCCACATGGTTCAATATCACATGTCATTATTACTATTTTGGGTCATGTGAATTAATATTATTCCAAGTCTTCAACAAAAATAGTATACTAATGATTAACATAACTTAAAATACTCCATCTCTTCCACTATAAATACCACCCTCATTTCCTTCATTCTACCACCACTCTCAAGCCAGGATTCTCACCTAAGTTCTACAGAATACTCCTCCCAAGTATCTTCCCCATGTCCTAGAGCTATTGGTTTTTCCAAAAATCCAAAACGGAATACCATAAAAGGATCTCAAGTAGAAGAGATCAAGAGGTAAACATCCTCTTTTGTTTTCTTTCTTTTCATTCATTTTATGTTTAATTTTTAATTTCCTTTGGCTTATGTTGAGATATTTCAATCTATATTCCACCCTTACTGCCCATATTATGTAATACCAATGAGAGACCACTTTTCTCTCATCAAAATATTTTATGAAATTTTTTGTGATGTAGTTAGGCAGTTGAATTTTCGTAAGGGAATTCTTAATGCGATTTCCATTTTTTGGGTCATCATTCTACATCGTTATTTATGTGGAATTAAAATTGATTCTATGATGGGATTTGTTTATATTTTGTTGAATTATCTATATTTAGTATGTATATAAATATTACAAATACTCTATTATGTCTCACTTCAATTAAATGATTTTTGTACGAGGCTTTACTTTTTATATCATCTTTTAGAAATTATGTTTTACAAGATTCAAAAGAAATGTTTTTATGAAATTATTCATGAATAATTTTTATGTTCTGGTTCATAGGGATGTTTTATAATGAATGGTGGGACATATATATCCCTCAAATGCACTGAGTATGTGTATGTTGGAGGTCGACTATACGGTTACTCTAAGTGTAACTGCGATTGTGACACAAATTGGAAGGTAGCAGTGAGGGTAACAAAATATAAGTTAGCCAAGAAGGTTACAATATGATTTATGTAATTCCCCAAGATAGCTTTATGGTTCTATTTTTTTCTTATGTTTTCTTTGCATCTTGTAGAAATTTCATGTTTCAAAAAGTAAGTATATGTGAGTGAAGAGTATGTCTTTTGAAAATGATTTCATACGTTTCAAGTATTCATGGTCCAATGTTCTCTTTCCTTATTTTTATATCCTTTACTGAGCTTTTTGTTCTCATCCCATGTTTTTAAATTATTTTCACAGGTTATAAGTATTTTTTGGACAAAGAAGGAATCCAAGTTAAATGATCAATGAATTTTCCAAGAAAATATTGTTATATATGAAAAGTTTTATATTTTGGAAGAAATGAATGTTGTTTTTATGGTATCCAATCTGTATTAATGTGTAATGTTATGACTATATTATGTCCAGCTTCACTAAATCTCTAATCGTTAAATGATCTGCAATGAGAATGGAATTTTTTTCTTGACTAACTTCCGGATTATGTAATGTAATAATGATAGGTCCTTATAATAATAATGTAAATTGTATAATGTGATAGGTGCACCCAGAATAATATATCATAACGAAAATGTAATGATGCGATATGTGTGATTGAAATTATATAGTCCTCCAATTAATTGGGTAATGTGATGTATCTCAAGAGAAAAGTAAAATATGTGTTAACTTGATGCAATATTTGTTCAAAACGTTTTGTGGTAGTATACCACTAAGGTATGATGTTTCATTTTTATGAATTTCCACATTCCATGTCTTTTATTAATGCTTCCTCTCTTGATTATGATCTTATGCCTATATTTTGATGATACTGATTATTCTCATGCAATGTAATATTGTTTAATGTTCTTATCTATCCTTTTACTATGCTTATATCTTTGACATTTTTTAGGTATATCCTCAAGAGATTACATGTACTAAGGAGAATTCAAGGGACAATATGAATCTTGAGAATAAGGAATTAAATAAATGTTTATGTTTTATTTTGTAAATGTTATGTATATTCCTAATTTTCCCAAGACACTAAACCTTTGGATCCTATTTGTGTAATGATTTTATATTTTTTTTGTTAAATTTATGTAATAATAATGTCATAAAATTGAGGTTGATATAGATTCAGTTGAGGAATTGTAGAAATTGAGATTTGAGTTTAGGTCATACATATCTCAGCCTTTTATGGAGTCTTGGTTTAGATGCATCATATTCATTAGAGAATATATTTTGTAGTTGAATGGTGTTTATAGAATCATATTGTGACTCCTCATATGATACAAATTCTATTTATTGGATGGTTCACTAATCTTATTTTGTGAGATGGTTCCAATCCCTTAGGTTCATCGTATATAATATCTTAGAGGGAATGGAATGGTTTATGTTCAAGTTGATTTTATTTTTTATGAATCTTAATATTTTGAAGAAATTGTCATCAATACATGGACTATGAGGAAGAATAATATGTTTCTTACATTTCAAGGGGAGTAGGGACCGTAAAATGATTATTCAGTTGTGCTATTTGTATAGAAGTATCTCAATCGACTGATATCTTGGTCATCAAGACATCATTTATTTGGAAAACAATTTCTATAACTATCTAATATTTATCCTTGTATTTTTTCTCACTAAAATAAATACATACTACAAATAATGAAGTTTTCTTTGTAACGAACCTTGTTTTGGGAATGGATGAAAAACAAAAGGGATGTAAACTTTTGACATTTTCTAGATGGGTTGTTTTTAAAACTAATATTCGAAATGAAATAATGATTTTTGGATCTCTTGGAAGTTTTATTTTTGGACATTTTTAAAGTCCTTAGAGGTTTTCTAGTTGTCTCATTGTGTTTTGAGAGCATCGGGGTCTAGAAATATGGTTTTGGATGGTCTGATAGAGGCAAATGGTTTTCCCAAACTGGGCGGCCACAAGCAGCAAACCCTATCACGACAACATAGTAGTAGGAATTCCCCACACAATATGTGCATGGTTGTATCAAATCATCCACCATTATTTCATGGATATTTACACATAGGTAGTACCCCCACCCTAAATATCACATGGTTGGCACCTTGTTAGGGTTACAATGTAGTCCAAACCATGTGAGGTGGTTTCCATATGTAATGATGCCACACGGTTAGTGCACGATTTGGCCAAAAAATTTGACATGGTTTTGGGGGTAAGATGAACACATTTCCCTTAGTGATATATTTTTCCCCCATAATTTATTTTTCCTCCTTCTCCCACATCACCCTCTCCATTGGGTGTCGTGTATCTCTCCCAAGACTAAACTATGCTCCAGGCGATCTCCTCCACCAGTTGTCTGAATCAGGTGTCATTAGTCTCTATGGATACACATCGGTAACCTCTCAAGTCCTCTTGAGTATTTCATCATTTAATATCCTACTGACTTTGCTATTTTGGATTCAGTGCATTTTCCCTATATTCAGTGGGAAGTTCTATTTTATATATATCTTCCAGAACAAATTGAGCCAGACATTAATATTAAACGAGTTGGACTTCATAAGTATGATTTACATGTTTTATGACTTATTAGAAATGTTTTCATCAATTTATGAATGTTTCAATTGTTCTGCAAGCAGGTCCTTCTAATGTGATTCGTTATAATTTGTTCATGGATATAAAATTCATCCACACGGCTTCTGTTATTCTCTTTGAGCATAATAACGTCAATATAAAATGTTTTCATTGACTCTTGACACCCATTGGGTGTTCCGTCTTTCATTGACCTAATTTAGTTAATTTAATTAAATTTTTGGAACATATTCTCATCATTCTCCTTGGACTAAAGATAGAATTTACCCTATTAGTAATTGAACAATCGATAATGGAACCATATATGTTCAATAGAGAACACTATAAATTTAATTTATAAGTGTTGACACTTTATAAAATGCTTCTTGTAATGGATTGAGTTATAGATATTTAACATAATACCTAAAAATGTTAAAAAAATTGGTTATGCATGATTTCATGTTCTAATAATAAAACCACTTGACTGAGGTGAGATGTCTTCGAAATTATAAAGTGATGGTTAAGGATTTATAACATGCTATGCCCTTTTTCATTTGTCTGTATTCCACATTTGAATGTTACTATTAGTAAATGTCATGTTAAGAAATAACCCCCAATGAGATTATTAAATTGATCTTCCATTCTATGATAAATGGTTAATTTAACTACGACACAACATAAGTGTTTGGCACCTCCTATACTTTGGATTTCCCTCACAGGAAATTTCTATATTTGATCATTTCATCTCATATATGACCCTTAGTTCCTTATGAATTTGATTTCTTTGTTGTATTTCATAGAATGGATTTTCATGATTTTTTTATCTTAAATGAAATTAAATTATTTAAATAAAATGTATCCCATTAAATGGTTAATAAGGATGGTATGACCACAACTATTATTTGGTATTTGTAAATTATTATATGAACTATAAGGTCTTAATGATATTGAACAATGCTTTTGAAATGTATAAGATGTATTTCTTTATGGATTATATTAAAAATATTATTATGAATATATATGGGCTTGATTAACCGATGTAATGAGAGGTATTACCTCAAGTCCATTTTATATTATTATGATTAAGCCTTCACATAGGATGTGGAACAATGGTAGTGTTTTTTTAGATCATGGTGGCATCACACACCCTTAGATCAGATGTTGAGAATGACATCTGGCACTAGTGATGCTATATGGGTTTTGGTATTTACATGCTGCATTCCATGAGTAGAGTGTTGTTATGGAAGAAAACTCCCCATCTTGAGTGTTGTTTCATGTAGTCTCTCACTATAATTGAATGTACTGAATATAACCTATTTACATGAACTTATGGGCTCATCTATACTTGTTATGGATGGTTGAGTTACACCCCTGCCCAGCAAAAACCTAATATTCCTGGTATATAGCCACTTATATCTATATGTACCTGGTTCATATAGGTGGATGTGATATATATCTATAATATATACATATATATTATCAATATATATTTATTTAAAGTTCTCATAAATTTATTTATTTTTTCTATGAGCTGACATTGGTATATCCACCAGGTGTCCATTGGGAGCCTGGGTGGGATGTTGTTTATTTGTATTTTTTTTATATTTTTGTTATACATGCACATTACTTTATATTATATTCATAGACTAGATTCATTTATTGATACGGTTCATGGTAACCTATTGGGATTTATATCCCATACCCTTCTTAGGATGACATTGAACTAAGGTACCCAAGTAGACTATATATTTTCAAGACCATGGATGATTACTTATGTTTTCTAACTAGTATATGGGATTTAGGAGAACATGATTGATCTAGAACATGGGATTCTCATGGAGATATCCCATTGGTATTTTCATTTATTTCATTACTTTATCTTTTTTACTTTAATGTATCAGTGCCTTATGTATTTATTTTCTTATATCTTTTGTATCATAATAATTAATTTCACTCATATTTAGAATATTGGAATTATACATCATTTTATACTCTATTTATATAATTGCTCCACTACTCTATCATTAATTTATTGATTCTTCTACTATAATAAATGATTTCTTATCGAATATATGATTGTGCTACTCTAAAATGAGAGTATAGACTCCCCTATATCACTTCCATATACCCTCACTGCTAGTCCACAACCTATGGTGTATGGGGAGGCGCACTTGAGGACATGTTATCCACCGGTTTATATACCGTATTAGTGGTTAGTTAGGTGGGGATGTTACAAAGTGGTATTAGAGGATTTATTATTTCCTCTATCGTAATATATTTCTCTGGTATAAAAAAGAATAGGAATGTGTTCTTAATTGGTAAATAGTAATTTCTTGTACTGATTGCCGCGCCCATGGGGAAATGACCAAGTGTCCATGGAAGGGATGATTGTTCATGGTGTTTTCTATAATATTTGATATGATTTTATCTTTAGTGATTCATGTAGATTCCTCTATTTATTTATTTATGAAATTTATGGAATTGTTTCCCTCAACACTATATTGAATGGAAGAAGTATTACATGAATTATTATATGGACATAGAAAATTCACATTTCTTGCATATTCCATGCCCTATAGATGCATTTTTATGTTGCCAACTGAATTGAATACATGAAATAAGTGTTATGAAATAATTTTTTAAATTAGTATGCATGTTTTGGTGATTTATTATCATGTCAATTATATTCTATTCCATGATATTATTTTATTTAGCTAGTATAATTATATAACATGATTGTGTTATTATATTTCATGCACTTTATTATTTTAGCATGTTCTTACTTTGTATCATGCTTATGTACTTAATAGGATGTTCTTTTGTGCTTATAGATTATGATAACATTCTATTTCTATTTTGATATATATATATATATATATATATATTTTCATGGGATAAATATTTTTTGGGCAATTCATGGGATCCAATATTAAATTAATTGAGTGTATTGGCACTTTATGAATTGGGAAATGGAACTGCATGTAATCAAACCGTTATATATATGACCATGATATGAATTTTAATGTGGTTATAAATGTAATATATTTATAATGTAAAATGTTAATGTAGTATGATTTTAATTAATGGGATGCAAATGTTAAACTATAAAGTGTGTGGGTGTTTTTGGATTGGTATATGGAAAACCATATAAAAGAACCATTAAATATGTGATCATTTTATATTCTAAAATAGAATTTTGTTTTAATTAAAAGGGGGAAATACTTCAGTCTATATTGTGTATGAGTTATTTATATATTGTCATGGTGGATACCCATTTAATCTATATTTTGTTTATATAACCCCCGTAGGATTTGAAATGGTTGAAATTCTAGAGTTATTTAATTTTTAACTAAAATTATTTGGATATGTTATTAAATGAACTACAAGAAACAAGTATGTTGGTTTGGGATTGTTTTTTATGAGATGTACCGTTTGGGTGTTTTGAAATTTTAGTAATTGAGAAAATGCTATTGGGTTCCTTTCTAGAGAACCCAGGTTGGCTCAGTGAGACCCTCATATGCCTCCTCATCAATTAAAATTGAATTTATATGATAAATTTCTAAATTATGATGAAATTTTAATGGATTGATAATATTTAAAAAGTATTTTTTATGAGACTCTCATGCTATCCAACTGTGTATGGGATTTAATAATTGAAATTTTTAATGGTTAATGGTGAATCAAAGTAAATAATTGAAAATGGAACCTAATGTGGTGTCCCTTGTTTAAACCCTCATGTAATGGCAGTTTAATTTTTTCTCTGAGTAGTCTACCAATTGACACATGATCATTTTTATAGGTCATTTACCCTTTAGAAATTGCTCAGATGATAACATCTTGAGTTAGTGAAACCTTTTTAGTATGACATAGTTATATGGTCGACGTTTTTGCTTTTTTAACGAGATAGCTTGTGTTAGTTTGAACCCTTTGAGCATAAAATCCTTGTTAAATACCATGAGTTTTTTATGTTTGGTAATATTTAGATGTCATTGTCCCTAGTCATACTGTTAGATTCAGAATTACACCCTTTTTCGGATAGATGGACACGATATCCTTGAATTTTGATACATGCTTGAGCAATAAGTAACATTCGGTTTATGTATGTTATACATGCTAGATCATGGCCTTCCACTTTGTTTGCCTTTTGACCCCATTTCTCTTCCTTGAACAACACAAGATATTATCAGTCGATTGTATAGCCATATAATATATAATGACTAGATCTATTTTTCAATGTAGTCCATCAAATACATGAATTCATAGGGCTGAATGCCTATGGATATCATCTAGGACGTGTCATTTTTTTCTAGACCTCGTGGCAGTATGTGTTCCTGTGTGTGGTGGTCGTTCATTGCTAAAGGAAATGAAGAACCGTTTTGGATCGTTGAAATCATTGAGCCTTGTTATGTTAACTATGGTCTTGGGTCATCTCCATGGTATAGTGACATGTGTGTTAAAAGGAATCAAATCAGTCCATCCCAATGCTCTGGAGGACTTCCTAAAGACTTGAGAATTTTGAAACATCAGTCGGTTTGGCTTGTCTTTAGTTGTATGATTTGAAGTAGTGATCATGAATTGAAGGAGTGAAACATGCACATTTATGTTTATCCTAATCAAGAACTCTTATGAGAAGTTGTTCTGTCTTTTATTTCAAATACTAGGACTCTCCTTTGGTGGGGAGCATCATGTTGATTCTGGTTGGTGTTCCCTTCCAAGAAGAACGAACACTACCAAATGAGGACCATTTGGAATTGTTCATTCTTTTCAGAATGTCTTTATTTCAGGCATGATTTATATTGTATCGGTTCTTTCGCAGCAACACAATTTTGAAGTGTAAGGTTCTGTATGAAACCCTAGAGAAACATTTTTGGTATAAAAGAGAATTAGATGGTTATGTCGAATGATCATGGGATGAATCAAATAGTGAAGGAATCATGTATTAGTTTATGATGGTGTGTCGGTAAGTGAATTCGATCATTATTCAACGGGATTCAACCAGTAGTGGTTTGACTGTTCTTGTTATGGTTTTTTCCTATTTCTATATCCTTATTAGAGATGAGTGTTTACCCTATCTTGACATATTCCTTGATTCACTAAGAGAGAATTTATCATACTCTATGATAATTTTTTAAAATTAATTTGTATTGTTTGGGTGGTTTTATATGTATTGCACACTAGATTCATGGTTTTTATCAAGTATTTGTTTTTTAAGAGTGATAACTAGGTTCCCATGTATGAATTTCTTAGACATACTCTTGGATTATAGACATTCATTTTGATATGACCATCAAGAGGATTTCTCTCTAGGGTCTTTTGATGTTCTGAATTGGATGTTGTGGGTTTGTACCAACATATCGCATTTAATTATAGGGTATGTACTACCCTTAATAGTTCCATGACTCTGGTTTAATGATTCCAATGTTATCCCGGAAATGCTTTTGGGAATTTAGGTGTTTCATAGAAGGGATAAAATTTTCAGTGGACTGGATCTTGGTTTTACCCTTTTTCCTACTGAGGGATGATATCTTAAATTACCAATGCATGGTTTGACCAAGGAATATTCTCGAAAGTCAATTGTGAGCTTTGGTGACCATGTCATTGTAAACTCAAGAGGTATTGGAAGAAGGAATTGTGGTTTTGGTTTTTATATGTTAGTTGTCTGAGAATCTGGGTATTGATTATTCGGTGCAGGATTGACATGGTTCTCCACATTTCAGGTGGTTATGGTAAATTTGGAACCCTTTTAAAAGTGTATATTGGTTAATTTAGTTTAGATATTAAGGTGGGGAGAGTGTTTGATGGAATGAAAATACTATTGGTTTCAGTTAGGTCTTTTTATGTTCGACCATTTCTTTAAGAGGGGTCTCTTTTAAGACCATGGATGTGATCATGTTCACCCTGAAAAGTAGAAAAAGCTGGGAGCATCATTATAATTCTTAGACTGTTCTTTGTAAGTAAATCCAAACAGTGGTGGTTCTATTGTTTTGAATTTTCCACTTTTTTAGTAAGAGTCTATACTGGGGAGAACCTTTGGCCATATTTTTAACGAGATGAATACATGATATTTTCCATAGCTATACGGGCTCGGGTAAGTATTTTTTAGGTGATTTAGTTGGAAAAAAACTATTAGATAAGGTATTAATAGCATATTTATCGTATTCTTAAATGATTCTTTGTGGTTTATTTGGTCTTTGGATTCACAAGCTGACTATTTGAAAAATAACTTCATGACCCTTGTTGGTCGAGAGATTTTTTCAATGTTCCTAAATTCCTCTATAGTATAAGATGTCTTATGGTGAAGATATTTTAAGTACCCATGTTTTTGGAATGTAAAAAATATAAAGGGATTTGAACTTTTTGTATTTACTGGATGAGTCTTTTTTTCATCCAAGTTTCAGAATGAAATTTTGAGAGTTGAATAACTCAAAGTGTTTTTTTGGACCTGGGTAAATGACCTAGAGGTTTCTCAGGTTTCTCATCGAGTTTGAGAAGTAATGTTGTTGGGAAAAAATCCCTCAAGGTAACATTGCAGTATTTTTTGGGTTGATTGTGTTTGTTGACAAAGCAGGTTTCCATGGAGAATTGTCGAGTTCCGAGAAGTTGTTCACATTCCATGTTAACAAAGAACGATGACAAAGGAAAGGACGATCTAGAGGAGGTATAAAAGAGAAGTACATGGTGGCGCCGTTTCCCAGTGTTTGCCAAATTTTTGGGGTCCAAAATTTGGAGGTTGCTGAGCATTGTGAAAACAGGATTTCTATGAAGAGCATAATTTAATATGGCAAAGGCATGAATTTCGCGAAGATAGGATGCATGGTCTGGAAATCGCAAAGACCAGAAGAATGGAGGTGGTGATGCTTCGAAATTACGTCAAGCATCGCGAATGACAGAGGATGAAGCGCATCGCGGCGGTGAAGGGATTTGCGAAGGAGCTTCGCGGCGAAGGCGTGAAGGAATGTTGGGCTTCGCGAGGGAGCTTCGCGGAAAAGTCGTGAAGGTATGTTGACGGTGATTCTTTGCGACTACGTCAAGCTTCGCGAACGGCAAAGTGCCGTGGTGCTTCGCGATATAGACAGAATTCCGGTGGAATCATTGGATTTTCGCGGTTTGATATGACATGGAGTTGACTTCGCGCGGAAGGGACGAGGGTCGGTGGAATCGCTTTTAAATAGAGGTCGACCCCCTCAAGAGAAGCAGAGAGAATTTTCAGAGAAAATCCATTGCTCTCGGTTCGCAGAGGTGGTTCACGAAGGCAGTGTGCTTCACGAAAGGGGAGCTTCACGGTGGCTATTCATTCTCCGCGAAAGGCATGTGCCCCGCGTTGGCTCGGTGAGCTTCGCCGAGAGGCAGGAGATCTACGACAGACTAAACTTCGCGAGGGCCGTTTCTTTCCGACGGCTTGAGCATCACGAGAGTGCTTCGCGAGAGTGCTTCGCGAGAGAGCTTCGCAAAAAGGCAGGAGCATCGCGAAGGCTTGTTGATCTTCATGAAATTGGGAGCCTAGCGATGTTGAGTGCTTTGCGAAGTTGTTTCCAAAGTGGTTTTCCCTGTGGATAGTGGAAAATGGGTATTCATCTACGGGTGAATGTTGAACTTCAACCGAGAATCTATATAAAGAGAAAGATGCATTCTTTAATGGAAATGAAGAGACCTACAGGTCTATAAACTGTGAGTGAATCCCTTCCAAGAGCAGTGAGCTTAAGAAGAGGAAGAAGGTGATCCTCTCCACCGGCAGTGATCCAGAGAGAGAGAAACAGGGAGTGACCCTTGGGAAAGCAGTGAGATGACCCTAAACATTGTATAGGCAGTGAGCCTGGGCTTAGAAGTGATCTAGCCCGAACATTGTAATCCACAGCTAGTGAAGTCTGGTGGAATTGGTACGACCGGCAAGCTGTCGGCGTATGCTCCTTGGATGTAGCCCTTTTCGGTGAACCCAGTAAAAATCTCTGCGTCTACCTGCTAATTTGTCTGCATTGCATTTAAAGAATCATCATTAGATAAAGGAGAAAGTAAGTGATCATAACATACACACAAGTGCAAACAAAGTGACCCTTGTAACAAAGAGGTCATGATCCAGTGGGGCTGGAAGAACATTGAAAAAGATAACCATACCCTAATTCACCCCCCTCTCACGGTATATAGGCCCCTATTGGTCCGAACAATTGGTATCAGAGGGATAGGTTTCTTTTATCAGATTTTTTTTCTCCGACTTGGTGTAGTCGATCTGTGTGTTTAATGAATTAGTCTGCTCTTATCTCGGGGAGCCATGGAAAAGGAAAAAACATCCAAGAAGAAGCAGAAGTCATGTGGTATTCCTCAGTGTGGATGTATGTATGGAAAAAGTGTGATTCAATTAACAGAATCAAACAGTTTACTGAAGGAAGGTCTGGATGAATCTGACATGGAAAAGATTGATTCACTCAATCATGATGTTGGAATGAGTGAAGTATATGAGCATCAGAGTGATGCTGAAACAGAAGAAGAAATTGAATGAAGAATAGATATGCGATCTGAGTTGGAGGCTGCTCTTGAGGTGATAGATGTTTGGAGAGCAAAATCAAAGAAATCCACCAAATTTGTTCACAATGCCAAACTCTATATACAGCAACAGGAAGAAGAGAAGTCTGAGTTGATGGAAGAAATTGAGAAACTCAAGTTATAAACACGAGAGAACTCAGAATCGGTTAGTGAGTATAAGATTAATATTGAAGAACAGAAAAGGGAGATCGATGGCTTGAATAGAAAAGTGAAAGATCAAGTCAAGTGCATCGAAGAACCTGATATTCCAATTGACGTTGGAAACACTGAAGAAGTCAAATCTAAAGATATCCGGATCAAAATATTGAAGATTGAGGTCAACAAGATAAGAGGCTTAAATCAAAGGCTTATTGACATAGTCACTGACCTAACATGGAAGAATGATTCTCATGCCAATGAACTATAAAATATGGCTAAAATGAAAGGAAAACAAAATGCTGATGATTATGAAGAGAATCAAAAGTAAGCTGAAGTACAGAATCTGAAAGCTAGAAATGATGATCTAGCAGCACAGTTTTCTGAAGAAGTTCAAAAGAATCGAAGCCTACAATAAGAGAATGAATATGTCTCTAAATATGTTTCTGAGGATAAATTAAATGTAGTGAAGCAAAGTGCGATTGTGGAAAAGCTCACACAGGAACTAAAAGATGAGGTGAGTAGCGGGAAGCTTCTCAAGAAAGAACTGGATGTCCAACTTGAATCGAGGGAGACGAATATTAAAAAGTTGGAACAGGATCTAGAATCAGTAAAGAAGGATGTGGAGAAATCCAATGCTAAAGGAATGCCAAAAATGAAGGATGCCTTACACTTGCTATTTGATTATCCTTCGACAAGTGATGATAAAATGAAGAATAGGTATGCTATTTTTGAAGAGAAACAACAGAATATTTTCTCAGCTCAAAGACCAGCAAGTTTCAGAAAAGCTAGTTTTGGATTTGATGAATCCCCTCCTGTACATGACAGAAAGAGATCCGTGAACAGTTATAGAAATGGAAAAGATCTTGTAGGTGCTGGAGATAGGCCTAAAAGTACAATTACAAAAAGAAGTGATGACATGTGCTATTTCTGCAGGATTCACGGCCACACATCAAGCTTCTGTTTAGAGGCTCATGAATACATATCAGGCTGTGAAAATAGAAACTTTGCTGAATCCCAGAATAAGAAGAAGCATCCGGAGAAATCAGAGAGTAGATTCTCTCAAAGGAAATCATTTATAAAATGCTATTACTGTAGAAGAATGGGACACACCATGAGTATGTGTCAGGAAGCTCAGGAGATCGATGCCAGAAGAAGAAAACAAGTTGCATCAACATCTCAGCAGAGAAGTGATGAAATGAGGTATGCCTTTAATAGAAAATGTTTCATATGTTCTGATCATGGGCATTTGGCCAGACAGTGCAGCACGAAGAAAGATGGGAAGGAAAAATACCCGAGAAATAGATTACCAACTCCAGTGGTACATAATGAGAAATTATACAATGGGAGACAAAGTGGTAAGGTGAAAAATAGGCCTAATTCCTCAGGATAATCACATGGAGCTGAATGGAAAGTGTATCAGTCACCTCCTCGGTCGTACTCACAACCGCTCTCAAGGAGAGAATGTGACAAAACCTGGAAGATTAAGGGGAGATCTACTCCAGCTATGATAAGGAAGAATCAATGTTCAATGGAGGACTCACCACCAGTGAAAAAGAGTTTAGTGATTCAGACATATGATAAAAGGAAGATAAATAAAGAACGCGTTGAAAAATTCAAGAGTCGTTTTTCTCAGCGAGAAGTGAAGGAAATAGGAAGACCCCTAAGATGGGAGAAGAAGAAAGGGAAGATGCCAAACAGAGAGGTTCTCACTTAGATGAATAATAAAGGAAAATGGAATTTTGGTAGAATTTCAAAGAATGAAATGTGTACTAGCGGGTTTATACCCCAAGCGGTGAGAAAGGATGAGCCTACGAAATCTACATATCAGAAAAGGCTCAGAATGTAGCCAATGAATGCCTAGTCATATGGAAAGAA
Organism: Viscum album; assembly: GCA_963277665.1. Classification (NCBI taxonomy): domain Eukaryota; kingdom Viridiplantae; phylum Streptophyta; class Magnoliopsida; order Santalales; family Viscaceae; genus Viscum; species Viscum album. The sequence goes on from OY728137.1 coordinate 1,517,067,701, forward strand.
TAGTTGAAGTTGGCTAGGCAGCTGGAGGAAGCAAGAAAGGAGTGTGATTCCCTCCAAGAAAAAATAAAACGGTTGACCCTTCAGGATCAACCACTATCCTCGTTTTGAGGATTTGAGAAACACCCCGCTCACTATATATATAAATGCTATTAACTGATGATTCATGTGTTTCATATTTTAGGGAGATACAATCCATGGGTTAGTGGCATCTAAGGATGCGAAGTGGAGAAGTGATTTTCCCTAGAGTTTCAATTGATTCAAATAAGGTACCAGAGTTGAAGAAGAAAGGGAGAAACAGAGCACAATAGAATGTGATTGTGTTATTAACTTTATCTCTTGTTTCCTTCGCCGAGTTTCAACTCAGTATGCTTAGAGATTTTGTTAATGGATGAACTCTGAGTGGAAGATGAGAACAAATGATGTAGGAGGAAAAGACTAGTTATGGGTCTAAAACTCTTGGGCCTATCAACTGGAAGAGTTTCATAACACAGGGGGAGTATTCTATAACAAAATATGATGCTAAAGACATCAATGAAATAATTGGATGACTCATCTCAGGAATTCCCTATCGAGGGATGAAAGAAACATAGGGAGAAGTAGCAATAATCATGCACCTCATTCTTATCTTTTTTTTGACCTAACAATGTGGTATCAGCTGATTGCTTTCAGGATACCATGAAGCTATGAGGGAAAATAAAAGGCGTGTCAACAAAAATATGAGAGAAGAAGTTCAATTAAATGACATCATTGAACAATGACACAGTGAAACGTTTTCATCTGAAAGAAATGAAGCCACTGAAAAATTAATCAGTGTGCAATTTCCTGATGAATGTGTTGAGGAATAAAAGCATCAAAGGGGGAGCATAAGTGACTAATGATAATTTAGAAAATAAAAATCCTCATCTGCAAAATAGTCAAAGAGTTGAGCCGAAATTCTTTTCTGCTGCAGTTGAAGATGAAAACTATGATCATTCCATGAATAAAGAGCTAGATTAGAATTTAGAAGAATTAGATGTGGGAGATTGTTTCGAGGCCAGCAGATTAAAACGTCATCAAGACTAAATGGTTCTTTTAAGACAAGATGAATTAATATGGCACAGTGTTTCGGAACAAAGCACGATTGATGTGCATTGGAGACTCCCATATAGAGGGAATAGATGGTGATGAGACATTTTCACCAATTTCAAGGTAGGAGACAATCAGATTATTCCTAGCCATTGTAGGGAAAAGAATGTTCAAAGAGTTCCAGATGGATGTAAAGATTGTATTTATAAATGGGATTCTGGAAGAAGAGGTGTACATTGAGTATCCATATGGTTTTCACATTCATGAGGATGAGAACAATGTTTTCAGGCTGAAGAATGCGTTATATTGGCTAAAACAAGCACCAATAACATTGTACTGAAGGCTATATCAGTATTTGAAGAAGCTTGGTTTTCAGCTTTACACAAGGCAGGAATGAAACATTCATTTCTCAATCTAAATATTCCAAGGATGATTTGGAATGACTTGGAATGGAAAATTCCAAGGAGATGAAGACTCAAGTTTCTACCCGGATGAAATCATCAAAAGATGACAGTGGCAGGGTAGTTAATTTCACTAAAAATAGGCAGATTATCAGTAGATTGTTGTACATGACCGCAACAAAACCTGATATTTTTTTCGCCACATGCTAAGAAGATAGATATAAGAGTAATCCAAAAGAAATCCACATGATTATAGTGAAAAGAATACTTCGGTATATTAGGGGAACGGTGGATTTCGGCTTGACATATAATGGAAAATCTCAGTCGGAGTTATTGGACTATACTGATGCAGACTGGGCCGGTTCAGCAGATGATAGAAAATCAACATCAGGTGGTGCTTTCTATCTTGGTGGATTGTGTATTTCTTGGCTAAGCAAGAAGCAAGATTGCATTTTATTGAGCACCGTAGAAGCGGAGTATATTGCGGCCACTGAAGCATGTACATAGTAATTGTGGATGAAGCAACAGCTTGAAGATATGGGAGTTGAAGTGAAGTCTCCGATCGGAATCATGTTCGACAACTCAAGTTCTATAAATCTTAGCAAAAATCCCATCCATCAATCAAGGAAAAAGAACATTGAGATTAAGTATCATTTTTTCAAGGAGAAGGTTGAGAAGGGAATTGTGAAGTTGGAGTACGTGCCTACAGAGCTACAGGTTGCAGACATTCTGACAAAGGCCTTACCCAAGGAATCTTTTGAGAGGCATCGACTGGCTCTGGGAGTTCAGTCGATTCCCCGTACTTGAAATAGTGTGGATGTGGGACCCCCACCCCCCTCTCCCCGAGGTACGATGTGTTTTTCCCTAATGTGCTGATATGTGTTCTCTACTATGTTACAGACTACAAAGGGGTGACCTTTGGGTTCATTGACAAAGGGGTAGAAAATAGTGATTGTTAAAGGGGGAGACAATGTGGAGATTTGACAAATCATGAATGATATAGGGAGAAGCTGACCAGTGGAGCAGCCAGATAGGGGGAGAAATGAGAAAGAGGGAGAGTATGAAATCTGACGATGCTAGAAGTGATTGATCAAAGCATAGAAATCACGACAGCTGAGGATCGTGATAAAAGCAGAACATTGGTGTTGGAATGGTGTGAGATGGTGTCCAGCTATCACCAATTTGTATCAGTGTGGATCAACAATTGGTATCAATTTAAGAATTGGTATCAGGGTAGAATCAACAATTGGGGTCTGACATGTAGTGATTCATTGATGAACTTTTCATACTACTCTTGTTTCTCACGCCGAGCATTTCTCATGTCGGCTTAGAGTATGTGTTAAGTGAATCTTTGAATGCTATTAGAATCGAAAGAGGCGAATGGTGGTAGCGATAGGAAGAAGACTCAGTGAGGTATCCCAGTGCAGAAAATATTTCTGAGCAGAGTTGTGAAGAGTTGTCAACAAACCCAAAGGGGGAGATTGTTAGGAAAAAATCCCTCAAGGTAACATTGCATTATTTTTTGGGTTGATTGTGTTTGTTGACAAAGCAGGTTTCCATGGACAATTTTCGAGTTCCCGAGAAGTTTTTGACATTCCATGTTAACAAAGAATGATGACAAAGGAAAGGATGATCTGGAGGCGGTACAAAAGAGCAGTACAAGGTGGCGTCCTTTCCCAGTGTTTGCCAAATTTTTGGGGTCAAAAATTTGGAGGTTGGTGAGTATCGCGAAAACAGGATTTCCATGAAGAGCATAATTTAATATGGAAAAGGCATGATTTTCGCGAAGATAGGATGCATGGTTTGGAAATCACGAAGACCAGAAAAATGGAGGCAGTGATGCATCGCGATTACGTCAAGCTTCGCAAACGACAGAGGCTGAAGCGCATCGCGGCGGTGAAGGGCTTTGCGAGGGAGCTTCGCGGCGAAGGCGTGAAGGAATGTTGGGCTTCTCAATGGAGCTTCGCGGCGAAGTCGCAAAGGTATGTTGATGGTGATTCTTCGCGACTACGTCAAGCTTCACGAACGGTAAAGTGCCGTGGTGCTTCGCGATTTGGACAGAATTCCGGCGGAATCTTTGGAGCATCGCGGTTTGAGATGACATGGCGTTGACTTCACGCGGAAGGGATGAGGGTCGGTGGAATCGCCTATAAATAGAGGCCGACCCCCTCGATAGAAGCAGAGAGAATTTTCAGAGAAAATCCATTGCTCTCGGTTCGCAGAGGTGGTTCATGAAGGCAGTGTGCTTTGCAAAAGGGGAGTTTCACGTCTGCTATTCTTGCTCCGCGAAAGGCGTGTGCCCCGCGTTGGCTTGGTGAGCTTTGCGGAGAGGTAGGAGCTCCGCGATGGACTAAGCTTCGTGAGGGCCGTTTCTTTGCGACGGCTTGAGAATCGCGAGAGTGCTTCGCGAGAGTGATTCGCGAGAGAGCTTCGCGAAAAGGCAAGAGCTTCGCGAAGGCTTGTTGAGCTTCGTGAAATTGGGAGCCTAGCGATGTTTAGTGGTTTGCGAAGGTGTTTCCAAAGTGGTTTGCTCAGTGGATAGTGGCAAAGGGGTATTTATCTACGGGTGAAAGTTGAACTTCAACAGAGCATCTATATAAAGAGAAAGATGCATTCGTTAATGTAAATGAAGAGACCTACATGTCTATAAACTGTGAGTGAATCCCTTCCAAGAGCAGTGAGCTTAGGAAGAGGAAGAAGGTGATCCTCTCCACCGGCAGTGAGCCAGAGAGAGAGAAACAGGGAGTGACCCATGGGAAAGCAGTGAGCTGACCCTAAATATTGTATAGGCAGTGAGCCTGGGCTTAGAAGTGATCTAGCCCAAAAATTGTAATCCAAAGCTAGTGAAGTCTAGTGGAATTGGTACGATCGACAACTTGTCGGCGTATGCTCCTTGGACGTAGCCCTTTGCGGTGAACCAATTAAAAATCTATGCGTCTGCTTGCTAATTTTCCTGCATTGCATTTAAAGAATCATCATCAGATAAAGGAGAAAGTAAGTGATCATAACATACACACAAGTGGAAACAAAGTGAACCTTGTAACAAAGAGGTCAAGATCCAGCGGGGCAGGAAGAACTTTGAAAAAGAATATCCATACCCTGATTGACCCCCCTCCCTCTTAGGGTATATAGGCCCCTATTGGTCCTAACAAATGTGGTATGTAAATTATGTTTTGGAAGGTATGATAGGTGTGGATGGTTTTTCTGAAACAATGTAGCCTCCACCAGAAAACCATGTAGCTATAGTAAAGGAGAAAAACCACCTCGCATGGGCTGCACATATTTTTCCCTAACAATGAATCCTTCTCAAATGGGTAGTACCATATTGGAAGTACCCTTACACTATTAATCGCATCATTAGAACATGATTAGGGTAACCGTGCATTCTATACCGTGCGAGGTGGATTCCTAAGAGATGGGTGTCTCATGGTTCACTCTGGATTTAGAAAACCCTACGACCAAACCATGCGAATTGGTTTTTGGGGTGAGATTACCACATTGACCATAATGAGATCTTATTTTCCATGGCTTTATTTTCCATCCTTCTTCTCCAATGTCATCCTTCTCCTTTCACATTGTGGGTCTCTCCCAATCCTAATCTAGCCTCACTGAGATCTCCTCCATTAATTGTCTGGATTATGTGTCATTGATCACTATAGATCTGCATTAGTAATCTCTCGAGTCCTTTTGATTCTTAATCCAACTAATATTTTATAGGATCAACTATTTTGGTTTGTGCACATTTTTCCAATTTTCAGGGGGAAGTTCATTTCATAAATTTCTTCCAAACTAAATCGAATCAGACCTCGATATTGGATGAGGATTTCATCCTAAATATGAGGTATGTGGTCTAAGATGTATTCCCAATGTTTTCATCAATTTAAAAATGTTTTCATTGTGACACATGATATCACTTAATATGAATTTATTTATTAGTGGTTCATTCATTTCAAATTGACCAACACACCTTTTTTTATTCCCATCAAGCGTAGTTTAGTCAATATAAAATGTTAAAATTGATTGCTGACATCCCTTTTGTGTGATGGATTTCATTACCATTCTTTAATTAATTTAATTTAATGTCTGGAAAGCATTCTAAGAGTCTATCTTAGACTAAAGGGATAATTTCCCATTGTTGATTATTTACCTATTGAGATTGGAACCTCCTAAGTGAATGTTTTATCTTTATAATTTGAATTACCATGTGTGGACACTTTAAAAAACGATTCTTCTTATGGATTGTGATGTGACTCTTAAAGTTTATGCATAAATGTGAAAAATTAATTGGTTATGAATAATATCATATTTTATAATAAAATCCCTCTAATTATGTGTGATGTATCCCAAATTATAATGTAATAGTTAGTGATTTATAACATGATGGTCCCTTTTTCTTTCCCTTATTTCATGCTTGAATGTTACCACTGGTATGTGGTATTTTAGGGCATGACCCCCATTGACATTATTAAATAGAGTTTGACTTCCTTGTTAAATGGTTATTTAAACCACAACACTCTCTATGTGTTTGACCCCTCCTAGGCGTGGAATTTCCCTCATAGTCAATTCCAAAATTGATCATGCAATCTTATATATGTCCCTTAGTACCATATGGATTTAATTTTCTTATTGAAATGAATGTAAATGATATGAATGACGGTATGATTTTTCTTAAATGAAATTAAATTCTTAAAATTAAATTTCCCCTTGTAATGTTTTCTAATGGTGGTAAGTCCACTCCGATTTCATGTTCATTATAAATTATGATATGAAATTTAAGGTCTTAATGGAATTGAGCTTGGATTTTTTAATGCATAAGAAGCATTGCCTTATGTGTTATATTATAAATGTAATAATCCCTTCAAATGGTCTTGATAAATGTAATGAAAGAGAGGTATTTCCACACGGTTGTTTAATATAATAAGGATAATGACGTCATGTATGATGTGGAACAATAGTAAGGGTTCAATTGAGCATGGAGGCATCGCACTCCCTTACATTGGGCATCGATCATGACATCATGCACTAGTGATACTATATGGGTGTTGGGAATGAAATGCCACATTCAATGATTAGATTGTTTCCTTGAAACCTCACTCACCAAACTGAGTGTTGTTGAATGATGTATCTTGCTCAGTTGGTATGTAAAGAATTTACCATATATCATGAGCATATATGATCATTTTGACTGGTTATAGATGTCAAAGTTACGCCCCAGTCCATCCATCACATTTTATTCCTTGTATATGGCCACGTACATCCCCACGTACTTGGTTCATATAGGTGGTTGTGATATATTACTATATATTATATATATATATATATATTATTACTATATACGTATGTAAACTGATCATATATTCATTCCAATCGTGATCTGAAGTAGGTATAGTCTCCGGGTGTCCCTTAAAAACCTGGTTGGGATGTTGTTTATTTATTCAGATTTTTAATCTTTCTTTCATACATGCACACTACTTTATATTATATTCATGAAATTTATTCACTCTTAGACACCGTTGGTGGTAAACTTCTAGGATTCATATATTACACCCTGCTCAGGATGCCATTTCAGTAGGGTAATAGATTTGGCCTTATATTAATAGGACATTGGATGATTGCTTGAGTTATTTATCTTATACCATGTAGTTAGGAGTACAAGACCGAGCTAGAGCCTGGGATTCTCTTTGATATCTCCTTTAGGGTTTTCTTTTATTTATTTTCTTTATTTGTGTATAGTAATGTATCACTGCCTACTATATGTATTTTGTTTTAGTTTATGTATCTTCATCGTCACAACCATGAATCTATCTTATATTGGAATTTGCCATCATTTTACATTTAGTTTATATTATTCTTTTTTTTCTTTATCATTATGTTATTTATACTTCCGATATTATATGTGATTTATTATCTGAGATATCGCTATTCTATTCTAACATGAGGTCATAGTCTCCCAGCTATCACCACCATAAACCCTCACCGATAGTCATCAGCCTATGGTCTAAGAGGAAGTTCTCTTAAGGCCATGTGGCCCACCCATTCAGCTACCATCATTGTGATCATATAGTTTAGGATGTTACATTCCCAACTCATCATTCCCAAAGTCTACTATTTTTTATAGATCATAATTTATGTCAAAAAATCAATGATGTTATTCATTAACATTCAATTGAAGGGTAAGTGATAAGGATATCAGTGTGGATAATCTCATTGGGAAACCTATGTTTTGAAAATTAATGTGAATTATTATTTAATTAAATAATCAAATAACATGGGTTTTACAATTTATTAAAAAATATATCATTTTTCTTTCATTATATGTTTGAATCCTATATTCACATTTTCCATGATGAAGGGGGACTATTATTATTTCTTTAAATCATGAGATGGACCTACATTATATCATGAAACCCTTGGGGATGGAGTGGAAATTGATACCAGTTTGTGTATAATTATTGTACCCTATACCCACACTCAGGTATCTCGTGATCATAAACACAAAATTTATATATTTACTTTTATTCCCTATATAATAGTCTAGATATAACCACCCAGAATTACAGAATTAGTAATAACTATTGAATCCATTACACCATAAAGAAAATTTTAGGTTTATAAATTTATAGAATTAAGAAACATGATAAAAAATATCATTTATTTCTTACCTAATGGTAAATATTTTTCCAATATATATGAAACTACTTAATCCATAACAATTATTTAACATCAATGAAAATTACTCTTGAGAAGTTACTTCTCGAATCATTTGATGTGTAATAATTTTATTCAAAGCCTATGGAAATGAAAACTGAGAAGAGGTGAAGTAAAATTATAATTAAAGGAAAAAAACTGACTAAAGTAGTCATGTAATAGACATGGATTAATCTTTATAGAATTATTGAAAAAAATAATTAATTCATAATCAATATAAAATGGAGAGAATTTAATATTTATGGTGATAAATCAAAACAAGGATATAAATAATATTGATCTCACACATATATAATTCATAAAATTGTACATCAAAAACATGTTATCTTGACCTTGTGCTATGATATTAACTTCTCATAAAAACAATAGTCAAGACATCTTGCTAAATTGTGTAGAGATACACAAAATACCAAAACATGTTTTGTCTTTTGAGAGCTTTCGATGCATAAAGGGATATATAATTTTGATCCCCATCTATCACTTGATTATGTCTAACTCATTCCTTACAAATAGTCATCATGACCTTTCATAAAATTCCCATAGGAACCTCATACATATGTAAACATGTTTAAACATATAAATAAAATTTTAGAAATCAAATTCATAATCAAACTGTGTTATTAGATACTAAATATTAAGAAATAAAATTATTATCACCATGTTAATAAATGGGATTACATGATCACAAACCATCGATTGAAATAATTTGAATGGTCAAACAATACATATTTAACTTTATAATAACCTTCAACATTATAATAACAACATAGGGAATACAAATAATTTTCCCCATGTCAACAGAATATCATTAATTATAAGTGAACACAATCAAATCTGAGTTTTGTAAAATTTTATTTTCACACCATAGAGATAATTGGGTGTATATATAAGACAATTATAAAATTTCATAACCATTTGTGATGTTTATAATTAAAGTAGATGGTTTTGATTTAACATATCTCATGATGACTGAAATTTTTTCCAAATAGTTCATGTGGTATAAATGTATATCCCAAAATCAAATAAGGGAATATCACATAATACTAACAAATGGAAACATTTATCCATATTTTATGAAACAATTTCAACAGAAAGATCATAACTCAATGAATAAATATTGAGGTACTGTTAATCATAATTATAATAGAAATGACTAAATCAATAACCACGGAGCTAAGGAAAAATTATTTGGATAGTATATACCATGAAATAAAAATTTAATTGTAGAAATACATCCATGGATATGGAATAAAACATATAAATAAAATATTATGTGAAAAAATGTATTAGGTCTCAAAGAAATAGAATTAAGACCATGAAAATCTTACAAATTTAGAAAAGATCGAATAAAACTTCATGATATAGTGGGATTGAAATTGAACTTAATATATCATGAAGAATGTATAATTAATAATATAATATCTATTATATGAAATATATTCACCACATAAATGAAATTAGTTTCATAAATACTAAACTTGTCTCACTAAAAGTCAATTGAGATTAAATCTCTTACAATGTTTTTGTCTATACTACACTTGAATAAAATTTCCATAATAGCTAATATATGTTTATTAAATATATTAGTAAGCTCATTAATAATATATATATATATAACCATATATATGACTAATTTTAAATAATCCTATAAATATAAATATTAGTTATTCTTTACCTATTATCAACACTAGGTGTAAGATATATTTATCACATTCAAATAGTTTTATAATAGATTTTTTGGTATCTTATATTTTCTCCAAATTACAACACTATTATATCATAAAATCTACTTGAATATATTTCCTCATAGATTTTATAAATATATAATTTCATTTCACATCTGTTTTGAATATAAACCATGAAGAGAAAAATAAAGCTGATCATGTTTTTCTGATTCCTAATGAATGAAAGTTGTTTTCATAATTAATGATTGCAATTTTTATATATCCACATTAGAATATAGAATAAAATATTTAAATATTTATATTGTATTATAATAGTTTATATGTTCTTATTTACAGTCATAATATATGTTTAGAGTACTGTTCAATTTTATTGTTAAACCAACCCAAATATGAACCTACCGTGATTAATAGAAGTTTATGAGATGGTTTAGTTGTAATATACATATAACAATATAATAATGGTATTACTTATAATTTATTAGTGTCTTATATTAAAAATATAAATATTTTTAGATGGAAAATAATTTATATTGTCATTACTTATACAAGGATACCGTTTTCCTCTTAGTATGATTATTTTAAATTATTAAATTTACAGTGATTGTGAATAGATAATATCATTAATTAGTTGTATAATTTGTTATAATATGAAAATAATGTTAACAAATATTTATTATATATACCATAATAACATCCATAGATATGCCCTTTTATGGAAGCGAAAGAAAGAAAAACACATTGTGTCATGGAGATGGTAGTCCTTACCACGCATGAACAATGAATCGTTTTTCTTAATGGATAATAAATATGAATAAAAAACGATAATAAACATAATATATTAACATAAAAATTTAAGAATGACATTAAAATATTTATATTATTGAATAAAGAATAAATATTAATGCTGATAATTAGGTAGAAAATTTAAAGTCTTTTTAATACACATGTTAGGGACATGAATTTTCCTTCGAATTCTCCATTGAAATGAAGACCTTATGATAACTAATGGTGACCATAATATTTTAAAAATTAATAAAGTTCATGAAGGAAAAATGTCTGTTATTTTCAAGGAGATATTTGAAATATATGTTAGCCATGAAGTATAAGGCCCCAGCCTTAAACCTTACATAATCATGAGTTATTACAAGATTGCACATTGATGATATTTTCAGGTTTAGAGTTTTAGAGAATTAGATCATGAAACATGCATTACATTCCACTTTTAAACAAAGTGGTTACATAAAAGACAGTATTCATTCTTCCCATCAACGGAAACATATTGAAAATAAAACATGGATTCTTTCTTAACACATCCTTGACTCTATCATCTTATCATGTACCATTCCCTTGACCTGAAAAACATTTCAAAAACTTGGGATGAGCATAAAAAGCTCAGTAAGGGATATAAGAATATGGAATGGAAACATGAGTTCATATATACATAATAATGAAATCATAATTTACCCATAAAACATAGGCACTTTAACCTACCTCATCAAATCATGAATAAATCATAGAAATCATAAGACATAAAGGTAGCTTGAGGCATTCGTAACATTCTTACGAAGGGAGTAACCCTATTGGTTACGTTTGGAATACCCATCACAGTATATTCCCTAAAATCTCTTCGGAGAAACCTTAACGTTTCACTCCTTCGCGTTACCCAATGCATTGGAGAGCTATATCGGGCTCACCCGCCCTTAGTTTATCACGGAACCACCCGTTCTTCATAACAATGCCCAAGAACCATAACATAATCGTATCACATAAAACATGAATAAAGGAAACATAACATTTACACATTTCAATTACAATATAACAGTTTAAGATATTGAAATAATGAATCCATTAAAAACCATTTTCAAAACCATTTAAAACATTTAATAAAGACATTTTTGAATAAAAGTGTCCCATAACACCTTGAAGATTTTAAAATTTTAAACCATTAATATCCATATAAATAAATCCTTAAAACCATTTTGAAAACATGGATATTAATAAAAACAAATAATTAAAACATTTAAAACGATATTTTGGTTAAAGGGGTTTCACCAAAATCAGAGACACTTGAATACAATAATTGAGGAATAACATTTAATCAGAACTTTATAATATCATGAGAATAAATGGATTCATGATATAATACTTCAAAGGACAGTATATACACCATATAAGAGCGAATTGGTGCATAACAACAATGAACCCTCAATAGAAATGTCAAATGTGATGAAATCCCTTATAAAGAAGGTATCCTTAAATTAAGGACAAATCAATCTCAAAAATATGTGTGACAAATATAAATACACCCAATATAGGTGGATATTAAGTGTAAAACAATAAAAGGTCATTCACACATATTCAATGGATGACATATTCAATGACTACATGTTGAACCCAAAGAAATCGAAATTGGGTTAAAAAGTTCCCTTGACAGCCTAACGACATTACATAAAAAAGAGTTGATGAGAGATAAAAAGAGTATCTCATCATTTGGACATACAATTTACATCAATAAGGATATATGAGAACATATCCCAACATAACAATATGTAAATTAAAAGACCCAACAAAAGAAGTCTTTTTAAAAAAGAGGAGGGTGAAAGGTTCCCTTACCGACTTGGGTATCTTTCAAAACATACACCCCATGGAAGAAGGACAATAGATCATTGATGTAAATACTCATAAACGAAATTATATTACACAAAGAGTAGAATAATGGGCAGTACATACACCACTCAATGGAATTTGTGGCAAATGTAGCATAAATCTCACGGGAACAAAAGTGAGATGAAAAATCCCTTACAAAAACACGGCAGCCTAACAGCGCCACATAAAACTTCCAAAATGGATTGATGAGAGAAAATAGGGTCTATCATCATATCAACATAAAGTTTACAGAATGAGGAGTACAAAAGAACATCCCCCAACATAACAAAAATGAGCTTAAAAGAAGTGACATAAGGAGAGTACTTAAAAAGAAAGAGAGAGGTTAGATCTCTTACGAAAATTCGGCAGCCTAACGGCACCACTCAAAACTTCCAAAATGGATTGATGAGAGAGAATAGGGTCTCTCATCACATGAACATAAAAATTACAGTATGTTTAATATAAAATATCATCCCAATAACAAGAAAGATGAGCTTTAAAAGGAATGACATAAAAGTGTGTACTTAAAAAGAAAGAGAGGAGTAGGATCCCTTACCTCGGGTCCGACTTGACTCGATCGTTCTTTAAAGTCCTGAATAATAATCTTGAGTTAATTTAAACTTTATTAAGAACCTTTTTATAGTTCCTTATTTCTTTTAGATCACTTATTTCAATGTTATAAACATTATTTAATCATTTAAGTTAATAATGTTTGTTTTGTCGATATTTGGTTCTTAAGTCGAAAGTGGACTTCTTACAATTACATGTTGTTCGTGTGGCCAAATTTTTATTATATCCATAATTGTATTCATTATGTACATATCATATATGTCATATATACCCAGTACATTCATGCATTTATAACATTACATAATCATTTATAGGTAAGAAATGAAATGCACCGTTCATGGAGACGGTAAGCCGTACGTACGCATGAACGCTACTTTCATTTCTTTGTCATATTAATAGAAAGAAATAATAATTATATAGAGGTATATAATAATTCTAGTATAAAATCCTTTATAATAACATTAAATCCATCCTTTATACATCCCACGTATGGCATTAACGAATCACATCACTTTGAGGGGGCGGTAGTCCGCACTTCCTAAAATGAAGATATCGTGTATACCCATAATGGAAGCCATAAAGGTAAGCCACAAATAAAAAATACAGAAGCTTAAGTAAAGAATAAAAATATTATATATCATATATAAAAATAGTGACATCATAATGGCCACCTTTGAAGGTGTTAGATGAGTATTGAACAATCATCGTTTCGGGAGGCAGAATTTCGCCATCCACGGAAACCGTATTTTCTTTAACCATTTGATGTAGTTGTGTGAGAGTGTAGATCGAATGAATCATATAACAATATCCTAGTATATTTAAGATACTGGTGTTGTTACAAAAGAAATAAATAAAAAGAGTTTAGGGGGTTGGAGAAGCAAAATAAAACAAATGAACATGAGAGAATGAATTACCTTTAAAAGTGTTACTCCTTTTGATTTGAGTCTAAAGGCTTCCTTTCAAAGGATTCTGCCCAAAGGGAGTCCTCTAGGATAAGGAGAGGGATGTGGAGAGAGTAATGGTCAGGGTTTGGCCAAGCCAAAGGCTTGAGGAGTGTGGGAAAAGAGGTAGAGGTGGGGGCCTTTTATAAGAGGAGAGGAGGGGCACTTTTGGAAAGAAAAGAAATATTACATTATTTGAAAATGTGTTTCGGTTTCAAAAGGTCCCACATTGCTATAATTCGTGGATAAGGTGATAAGAGTTCTAAATACACTCATACAATTGGCTTTGGAAATGTGTAGTTCATATATTTTACATTATCTTTCCATTTTATTTAAATCGTCAAATAATGATGTCATCACTGCAACATTATTATGTCGTAATTAATTTAATTTATTTAAAGTTTAAAAATTATAAACAAAATTCTATGATCTAGGAAATCGGTTTATCTTTCTAATGACTATTTATAATCAAAAATTGGACTTGTATAACCCCACTTAAATATTGTTTTTGTAAAACATATTATGTTTGTGTCATTTTCACTTTAACATTAAATAAAAAGTAATTTATGTCATTTCCCAAACAAAGTGGATCCATGGGGTCCCCAAGTTGCCCCATGGCTTGTCATGGTCGGCCATGACACAAAACATAGGTGTAGGACAAGTTTCATGGTGTTTTCACATTTTTATTATATCATTTCTACCTTAAAAGACACTAATTACCTCTAATCGCGATTAATGAAAAAAAGTTACTATTCAGCAAAAAATTATTTTCATCCCATTGAACCACATTTTACATACTAATGACAACAATTTATGTAGGATTTTCAAAATTCAAAACACAATGATGGAAAAATTTCATTTAAATGGAAAATCAGTTTTTATAAGTACCACTTAGTGGTTTCACTATTCATCAAAAATTGAAGTTTTTCAGAAAAATCCCAAAAATTCACCATAAGATATATTTGATATTCCGAATTCAAAAATGAAGTCAATTTTAAAAAATTAATAACATATTAGTCACACTATTTAATTTAATAATTAATTTTCGCTGTCAGAGCAAATAGCGTGTTTTTATAAAACAATAAGTATCAAAAGATTGACAGTAGTTTAAGTCTGATTTCAAAGTGAAATTAATTCCAACGACCACTATTGGATTTAATGGTAAAAATATTTTCTAATTTAACTTTAAAACAAATTCAAAATATAATCTAATCATATAAATAAATTAGATTAAAAAGAGGTTTTGAATTAAAATACAACATTTTACACTATTCATTAAAAAAATGAACATTATCGGAAAGATACCAAAAATTTACACAAAGTAAATTTTGATGTCCCGATTCTTAAGAAGAGTTTTATTTGGTCCAATAGAATGTATAAGAGTGATCAAAACTATATTTAATGACGGTTCTCCATCAAAAGGTGATAAGTGAACCTTTAGTGAAAACTAGGGCATATACGCCTAAAATTGAATTCTTTCTGTAT
This sequence comes from Viscum album, assembly GCA_963277665.1. Lineage (NCBI taxonomy): Eukaryota > Viridiplantae > Streptophyta > Magnoliopsida > Santalales > Viscaceae > Viscum > Viscum album. Next base: position 1,517,083,202 of record OY728137.1, read on the forward strand.
TTTAATCCTCTATCCTTTATTGTATAAATGTAAAAACATTTAAGAACATATATAATCATATTTTAGTTATTTCTATCCATTCCCGCCATTACAACGGCTACATGTTAACTACCATTTGAAATAATATTATTTTATTATTAGAGTGCAACGTAAGATTTCAATGAAACTCTTTGTTGTGTGTTGGGTACACCATCGAGCATAGTGTCCCCTTTATAGCCATATTAATATTTTATTCACAAATATGGATAAATACAAAAATGTCATATTCTTTATTTACCTGGGTTGTTACATCCTTCCCCCCTTTTGGGAATTGCGTCCTCGCAATTTTAAAATTGGACTTAGAAACATCCTTGAAAGTCCCACATCAGAACAAGAGTCGGTAAAATAATCACTTTAAAATAAAGAAAGATAAGTACAAAGGTCACCCGAGTTAACCCATAATAGGATTCCAAGTATGAAAATATGGACATGGAGGAAAAAAACAAAGGGTCATGTTCTGATGGAGAGTGATAGAAAACATGTTTAGGAGAAAGTTAACCATGAGAAAGTGACAAACTTGTGATGGGTTAAACGGTATTCGATTCCCCGGTAGGAAAAGTTAATAGACAACATTTTTGTTTTAAGTTACTTTTTATTGAGGAATTTATTCATAAGGAAACATAATCACTTATCATATTGACATTCAACTTTTACTAGATTCCTTAGTCAAACTCATATTTTTTTCCAAAAGATGAGTATTTAGGGAGACTTGTTCGCATTAAGAGTACTATAATCAACTTCTAGAGAATCACCTAATCCACATAAGAGAACTATATACATCCCTTGTCTTTAGGCTTTAACCAAAACCAAAACCAAAAAGGTTAGTACCAGGTCAGATAATCCCGAAAAGGATAACCCATTAAAAAGAAAATCTATGCATAATCTCCAAAATTTGTCCAACAAAACCCAAAGTTCAACGAGGACCATCCGATAAACAATTTGTCCATAAAATTCTTCAAAGTAAACCAATATAAGATTGAAACCCAATTATTTGAAGTATTTAGTCGCATTGTCTTCCAAGATAAATCGTAACATTTATCTCCAAACAACATCAGTTGCTCCTAAAGTCCCGTATTGAAAAGTAATTAACCTAATCACATATCCTCCATGATAGGTTAATCATTTTCATAAATAACCCAAAATCATCTTACTCTTAATTCATAAAATCATATAACTAAAAAGAATCAGTCAAACTAACCAGGGAATTCACGTAGTCCAGTGGTAGGCGATAAATACCAGTCACACTTTGGTTGTGGGTTCGATTCCCGCAGCTTTGTCCGACGCGACGAGATGTCACACGGTCTGCGTGTTGTCCTTTTTCCAAAACTATATAATTCCTAAAAAATTCCCAAAAACGAGATAAAATCTTAAAAAATAATCATACATATTTTAACCTCAAGTTTATCTCATGCCCTTCATTTTCCATCATATCATAGAGTAACCCATAATTACCTAAAAAGTAAGGATCATATAAACCCTAATGGTTACCTTAATAATTATTACCTGAATTTCCACATCGAGTTGGCCATTTCGTACATGATGCATTAGAGAACTCACCAAGTTTGAAGTGGTTGATCATGACTCCCTGATAGTTTGTTTAGAACAACTATGAGATTCCTCATTGAATCCCCCATTTTATCTAGTATCTTAATCATAGAACCACCACAGTTTCCTTCAAACCTGTTGTCTCTTTGGTGCCTGCTAGATCCAACCAATTACTAAAAACAGAAATGTCAGTGTGAGTATATCAAAAAAACCATCATGTACTAATGAGTAAGATAAACACTAAGATATACTTACTAATTCACATTATCTAAAACTAGGACTCTTTCTGAAATCCTAACCATTATTGTAATGTCACTTGTGCTTAGAGAATACCCTAACCTATAAAGTTATCTAAACCGACCTCTGATACCAACTATAAGGCCCCATCCTTAAACCTTACTTAATCTTGAGTTATTATAAGATTGCACATTGAAGAACTTTTCAGGTTTAGAGTTTTAGATAATTAGATCATGAAACTTTCATTACATTCCACTTTTAAACAAAGTGGTTACATAAAAGACAGTATTCATTCTTCCCATCAACGGAAATATATTGAAAATAAAACATGGATTCTTTCTTAACACATCCTTGACTCTATAATATTATCATGTACCTTTCCCTTGACCTGAAAAACATTTCAAAAACTTGGGATGAGCATAAAAAGCTCAGTAAGGGATATAAGAATATGGAAAGGAAACATGAGTTCATATATACATAAGAATGAAATCATAATTTACCCATAAAACATAGGCACTTTAACCTACCTCATCAAATCAGGAATAAATCATAGAAATCATAAGACATAAAGGTAGCTTGAGGCATTCATAACATTATTACGTAGGGAGTAACCCTCTTGGTTACATTTGGAATACCCATCACAGTATATTCCCTAAAATCTCTACGGAGAAACCTTAACGTTTCACTCCTTCGTGTTACCCAATGCATTGGAGAGCTATATCGGGCTCACCCGCCCTTAGTTTATCACGGAACCACCCATTCTTCATAACAATTCCCAAGAACTATAACATAATCGTATCACATAAAACATGAATAAAGGAAACATAACATTTCCACATTTCAATCACAATATAACAGTTTAAGATATTGAAATAATGAATCCATTAAAAACCATTTTCAAAACCATTTATTACATTTAATAAAGAGATTTTTGAATCAAAGTGTCCCATACCACCTTGAAGCTTTTGAAATTTTATACCATTAATATCCATATAAATAAATCCTTAAACCATTTTGAAAACATGGATATTAATAAGAACAAATAATTAAAACATTTAAAACGATATTTTGGTTAAAGGGGTTTCACCAAAATCAGAGACACTTGAATACAATAATTGAGGAATAACATTTAGTCAGAACTTTATAATATCATGAGAATAAATGGATTCATGATATAATTCTCCAAAGGACAGTATATACACCATATAAGAGCGAATTGGTGCATAACAACAATGAACCCTCAATATAAATGTCAAATGTGATGAAATCCCTTATAAAGAAGGTATCCTTAAATTAAGGACAAATCAATCTCAAAAATATGTGTGACAAATATAAATACACCCAATATAGGTGGATATTAAGTTTAAAACAATAAAAGGTCATTCACACATATTCAATGGATTACATATTCAATGACTACATGTTGAACCCAAAGAAATCGAGATTGGGTTAAAAAGTTCCCTTGACAGCCTAACGACATTACATCAAAAGGAGTTTATGAGAGATAAAAAGAGTATCTCATCATTTTTACATACAATTTACATCAATAAGGATATATGAGAACATATCCCAACATAACAATATGTAAATTAAAAGACCCAACAAAAGAAGTCTTTTTAAAAAAGAGGAGGGTGAAAGGTTCCCTAACAGACTTGGGTATCTTTCAAAACATACACCCCATGGAAGAAGGACAATAGATCATTGATGTAAATACTCATAAACGAAAGTATATTACACAAATAGTAGAATAATGGGCAGTACATACACCACTCAATAAAATTTGTGGCAAATGTAGCATAAATCTCACGGGAACAAAAGTGAGATGAAAAATCCCTTACGAAAACTCGGCAGCCTAACGGCGCCACATAAAACTTCCAAAATGGATTGATGAGAGGAAATAGGGTCTCTAATCATATCAACATAAAGTTTACAGAATGAGGAGTAAAAAAGAACATCCCCCAACATAACAAAAATGAGCTTAAAAGAAGTGACATAAAGGAGAGTACTTAAAAAGAAAGAGAGAGGTTAGATCTCTTACGAAAATTCGGCAGCCTAACGGCGCCACTCAAAACTTCCAAAATGGATTGAGGAGAGAGAATAGGGTCTCTAATCACATGAACATAAAAATTACAGTATGTGTAATATAAAATATCATCCCAATAACAATAAAGATGAGCTTTAAAAGGAATGACATAAAAGTGTGTACTTAAAAAGAAAGAGAGGAGTAGGATCCCTTACCTCGGGTCCGACTTGACTCGATCGTTCTTTAAAGTCCTGAATAATAAACTTGAGTTAATTTAAACTTTATTAAGAACCTTTTTATAGTTCATTATTTCTTTTATATCACTTATTTTAATGTTATAAACATTATTTAATCATTTAAGTTCATAATGTTTGTTTTGTCGATATTTGGTTCTTAAGTCGAAAGTGGACTTCTTACAATTACATGTTGTTCGTGTGGCCAAATGTTTATTATATCCAGAATTGTATTCATGATGTAGATATCATATATTTCATATATACCCAGTACATTCATGCATTTATAACATTACATAATCATTTATAGGTAATAAATGAAATGCACCGTTCATGGAGACGGTAAGCCGTACGTACGCATAAACGCTAGTTTCATTTCTTTGTCATATTAATGGAAAGAAATAATAATTATATAGAGGTATATAATAATTCTAGTATAACATCCTTTATAATAACATTAAATACATCCTTTATACATCCCACGTATGGCATTAACGAATCACATCACTTTGAGGGGGCGGTAGTCCGCACTTCCTAAAATGAAGATATCGCGTATACCCATAATGGAAGCCATAAAGGTAAGCCACAAATAAAAAATACAGAAGCTTAAGTAAAGAATAAAAATATTATATATCATATATAAAAATAGTGACATCATAATGGCCACCTTTGAAGGTGTTAGATGAGTATTGAACAATCATCGTTTCGGGAGGCAGAATTTCGCCATCCACGGAAACCGTATGTTCTTTAACCATTTGATGTAGTTGTGTGAGAGTTTAGCTAGAATAAATCATATAAAAACATCCTAGTATATTTATGATACTGGTGTTGTCACAAAAGAAATAAATAAAAAGAGTTTAGGGGGTTGGAGAAGCAAAATAAAACAAATGAACATGAGAGAATGAATTACCTTTAAAAGTGTAACTCCTTTTGATATGTGTCTAAAGGATTCCTTTCAAAGTATTATGCCCAATGGGAGTCCTCTAGGATGAAGAGAGGGATGTGGAGAGAGTAAATGGGCAGGGTTTGGCCGAGCCAAAGGCTTGAGGAGTGTGGGAAAAGAGGTAGAGGTGTGGGCCTTTTATAAGAGGAGATGAGGGGCACTTTTGGAAATTAAAGAAATATTACATTATTTGAAAATGTGTTTCGGTTTTAAAAGGTCACACATTGATAGAATTCGTGGATAAGGTGATAAGGGTTCGAAATCCACTCATCCAATTGGCTTTGGACATGTGTAGTTCATATATTTTACATTATCTTTCCATTTTATTTAAATCGTCAAATAATGATGTCATCACTGCATCATTATTATGTCGTAATTAATTTAATTTATTTAAAGTCTAAAAATTATAAAAAAAATACTATGATGTAGGAACACTTTTTCTCTTTCCAATGACTATTTATAATCAAAATGTGGACTTGTATAACCCCACTTAAAAATTGTTTTCGTAAAACATATTATGTTTGTGTCATTTTCACTTTAACATTAAATAAAAAGTAATTTATGTTATTTCTCAACAAAAGTGGATCCATGGGGTCCCAAAGTTGTCCCATGGATTGTCATGGTCGGCCATGACACAAAAAATAGTTGTAGGACAAGTGTCATGGTGTTTTCTCATTTTTATTATATCATTTCTACCTTAAAAGACACTAATTACCTCTAATCGCGATTAATGAAAAAAAGTTACTATTCAACAAAAAATTATTTTCATCCCATTGAACCACATTTTACATAATAATGACAACCATGTATGTCGGATTTTCAAAATTCAAAACACAATGATGGCAAAATTTCATTTAAATGGAAAATCAGTTTTTATAAGTACCACTTAGTGGTTTCACTATTCATCAAAAATTGAAGTTTTTCAGAAAAATCCCAAAAATTCACTATAAGCTATATTTGATTTTCTGAATTCAAAAATGAAGTCCATTTTACAAAATTAAAAACATATTAGTCACATTATTTAATTTAATAATTAATTCCCGTTGTCAGAGCAAATAGCGTGTTTTTATAAAACAATAAGTATCAAAAGATTGACAGTAGTTTAAGTCTGATTTCAAAGTGAAATTAATTCCAACGACCACTATTGGATTTAATGGTAAAAATATTTTCTAATTTAACATTAAAACCAATTCAAAATATAATCTAATCATATAAATAAATTAGATTAAAAAGTGGTTTAGAATTAAAATACAACATTTTACACTATTCATTAAAAAAAATGAACATTATCGGAAAGATACCAAAAATTTACACAAAGTAAATTTTGATGTCCCGATTATTAAGAAGAGTTTTATTTTGTCCAATAGAATGTATAAGAGTGATCAAAACTATATTTAATGACGGTTCACCATCAAAAGGTGATAAGTGAACCTTTAGTGAAAACTAGGGCATATACGCCTAAAATTGAATTCTTTCCGTATTTTAATCCTCTATCCTTTATTGTATAAATGTAAAAATATTTAAGAACATATATAGTCATATTTTAGTTATTTCTATCCATTCCCGCCATTACAACGGCTACATGTTAACTACCATTTGAAATTATATTATTTTATTATTAGAGTGCAACGTAAGATTTCAATGAAACTCTTTGTTGTGTTTTGGGTACACCATCGAGCATAGCGTCCCCTTTATAGCCATATTAATATTTTATTCACAAATATGGATAAATAAAAAAATTTCATATTCTTTATTTACCTGGGGTGTTACATGAAGTGGTGAAAATGTTAACGTTTTATATGTGAATAGAAGGGTAGTTTTTGGAGTAACCCTTACAATTTCAAAAATACATGTTTACTGTTCAAGTGAAAAGAGAAAAAAAGGAAAAATTAGGTGATTAAAATGATATTTGTTATGAAATAACTTCATTCAATAATTTATTATGGAAATTTGTGAGTTTTTATGATTTTTAGAAATATTTTTATTTTTCCATAATTTATATTTACCATGAATATTGATTCCTAAACATAATAATTCATTTTGAGGAAGAATATTTAATTTAAAAATTTTATTTATTCATATAATTAGTATATAAAATTTGAAAATAATTTTATCAAATTAACTTTTAATACATTTGATATTTTAATTTTATAGTACACACACAAAATTAGTCAAAATAGTTTTCAGAGAAATATATTTTTTTGTTTTAAATTTATATTTAATATTAACTTATTAGAGATACAAATTTTAATAAAAATATTGATTTACTATAAAAAATTTAATTATATGAATATGTAATGGATTGAATAAATTTAATAGTCCTTGAAAGTACTAGATTAAATTAAAATAGCTAATATAGTTTTTTATTAATGTAACATTTTAATTTGTTATAAAAATATTAGACCTGGGGTTTCAAAGATAAATTACATTTTCAATTTCATAATACTATTATTTTGATTAATATTTTATAACATAAATTTTATTTATTCTATTTCATTTCTATATAATGATAATGTCTTACAAATTACATGTTTTGTAAAAATCATTTCATTCAACAAAAAGACCGACCATTTAATAAAAACCACAAAGACTCATTCTAAGAAAACTTTTATATAATAAATGAAAAAAGAAAATTCATTTTTTTAATTTTAAATTATAAAAATTATAAATTATTTTTTTAATATAAAAATATAAAAAACCATTTTTATTGGAAAATGAAATTTTAAAATTTTAAATATTACTAATTTTATTTCATATCATTTTATGAAACTATTGGTGTTAAACAATTATTAATATCAAACATTATATATAATTAATAATGTGATTATTTAAATAAAAATCTTTACCACGTAATATAAAATTTTAGGAAAAAAATCTAATAAATTAGTTATCTTGCTCTTCAATTTTTGTAAATAATTGAATTCCATTCATATTAAAAGTAGTAATTATATAAATATTCATTATAAATTGGTTACTCTAATTCAATACATCTAATCCAATATCTAGAATTTTAATTGTAAAACATATGTACTTATACATTATCAAAATATATTAAGGTTTCATTTAGGTTAGAACATGCATGAGGATCATGCTACAAATCATATTAACTTATTTAAAGGTAATAATATATTATGATCTTGTGGTGTTACATTCCCCCAACCCTAAAAAATTACATCCTCACAATTTAACTCAAAATAATAAGGTAATTTCTATAGGGAACTCATAATTAACAATATATGTTTAAAGGGGTTTATTTAGTATGTAGAATAAAATTTATCTATATGAATAGACATTAAAAGATATTTATAAATAGAGTTAACACATTCCTAATTAAGAATATCATTCTTCTATTGTATTTAGTTCATGATTCATAATGAATTATTTCCCACAAACTAAAAAAATAATTCATATGATAATCATATCATCATGGGTTTATATTTATAAATCAATATCCATTGATGGGTAAAATATAAATTTAAAAGGTTCAACAAGAACTATATATTGAAAACTCAATATCTGATTTATTATTTTAAGATAAAAAGTTTTTTCCCTGTATGAAAAATTTATGTGTGACTATCTACCTTTTTCACTAGTATTTGAACATGCATCATGTCCTTCCCAACTATTTTGCAATTAACGAAAAATATTTATATTATTTCTCTTAATTTTCCCTCATGAGTTTTATGACCTTAATCTATACACTCATATCATTTACATTTCCTTATAGGTAAATTCACCATACTTCATCACACCTTTTCTAAAATATATGAAATTGAATATTTTCCAATATTATCATCATCACATGATATTTTATGATATTATATATTTCTCTTCCATGTTTTTTTTGGATATTAACTATATTCAAACTTATAATCATATCTAATGACATCTTTTTTGGAATAATAAGAAGTAGTTTTCACTATTTCTCATTCAAATGGGGTGTATAATGACCCAAAATTTGAATTAATAGATATCAAATCATAATAGAGTATTATTAATTATATGAAAACACTACCCATGCCCTAATCATATAGTTCTAGTGCCTTTGTGAAATTGTACACATAAACAACTGGTTTATAAAAGATCTATATCATCTCACACTAAATTCTTAATAACTATCTATCTTCGATGACATATCAAACATATTAACTTCATTTTTAACCTATGGAAAGGAATCAGAAGAAAGATTGAGCTCAAAATCTAATTGGTGGTATAAAAGGGAGATATCAATGATAACATGAGAATGACATGAACATATGGGTATGCGAACATGATCATAAGATTTGAAAATCAAAACTTATATATCATAGATCATAATCATGATTCATTGCATAAAACATGATAGTTCAAAAGACAGAATTTATAAGGAATCAATTATCTAGACCTATGAGAGTATACAATTGGAAAAATATGGATTTCTATGGAATATAAATTAGTATATAAATCCATTTCATTAATTGATAGGGATAATTTCCAAGACCATAAAATTCGAATAAGTTCAACCCTAGAACCATCTTCATATTCAAGGTACACACCCAAGACTATTATAGTAGAAAATGTATCTTATGTATTTGGGTTAACACCCCATTCTAGACCCACTAATTTAATGGGATATAAATCTTTATGTAATTAATTGTTGGTAGATATATGTCCCATCCATCCTTGGTTAGAATGTGACCACCATCATTGATTATAACATAACCACCATCCATTGTTATAAAATAAAATCCATCACATATTGAAAACCATTCATATGTGTGAAAAAATATCTTAATGAAATCATTATATCAATAGCCCAAAAAATAAAGGGGTTCACAAACATTTATTCAAAAATAACCATTGGAAAATGAATTTTTTTCCTAAAACCTTCATTATTCATCATACCACGTATCATAGAAAATAAATGGGGTTTATAAATCTATTTTCAAAATTAGTAAGTACAATCCTAAGAAAGAATGGTAATTATACACTTGGATTATATCCCCTATAAAAAATAAGTTAATTCAAGGGTTTCGTAATGTTAAATAGAAATACCACTAAAAGATAATTATAACATTCATTAGTAAAATTACCTTTCCATTTTGAAATCATAACTTTAATATCTAAAATTTTCCATTAAATTATATAACTAATTGTTTAAAATTACAATGGAACTTGTAAATGAATATTAAAATCATTGAGTGCTTAAAATGGAAATAAATTATTTTCATGAGGAATAAGGTAGAATAAAACATTCCTTTAACATTTTTAATAAAAATTCAAAATGTACATTGGTTAGAAAAAGAAGATTATACTTCTCTTCAAAATAAATGTAATAATTTGAAAATGTGTAAAAATAAAATTAAAAAAACATATAATAATTTTAGAAATATTCATTAAAACTTTTTTAGAATACATTGATATGGAAGTAAATGGATTTTCGATCGGAGAGAGAGAGATGAATTTGATTTTCCTTAAAAAACAATTCTCAGTATCTGGAGTAAATAAGGTGTGGAAAGTGAATTTAATACATTTATTTTGAAAAAATAACAAATGGATAGTAAATTTACAGATTTTTATATGAGGTAAATCACAATATATCATCATTAGATACATAATCATAAACAATCCTTATAACCAAAGAGATCATATCACAAAACCCTTTCCAATTTTGTAGTTTATATATAATAAACACTGTGACATAAAATATCCTATATAGAAATTTATATCGCATAATATTATTATTAAGATTAATAATTTACATTCATTTGAAATATATACACCACAAAAACAAATCAATAGGTGTATAAGGCATGTGTCGTATAGAAATAAAAGTGAGGTATAAATAAAATAGCTTATATGCGACTTCCGTTATATGCATTGGAAAAACTTATATAATAAACATATATTTATTATATATAGAATATAAAACCATAACAATATATATCATATCATATATTATTTACCTATAACATTTTTACCCATTTTTTAACACTTCTTTATTAAAATCACTCTTCCATGTGATATCTGCTTCATTTCTCTTGTATATTCTAGGTCATTATATTTTGACCATGTATTTTTTTCAAGGTTTCATCATCTATTTAAATATAATATTGGTATAATTATTATATTTTTTTAATTATATACATTTTTATAGTGATTAATAAAATATAGATATATAAACATTAATTACATTTTCCATGGAGATGAGGTTGTATTTACCCATAAAGGTTGTCTCAAATTTTCAATGGATTAATGACAGAAAAGTAAACCATAACTCATCAATAAAAAATAATTATTATATAATATATATATATATATATTAAATAAATTAAATACATCCATATTAATTTCCATTTAAAAAATGAAAAAAATAATCACATCACTTCTTGGATGTGTTAGTCGACACGTGTGCATGATTGACGTTATCATTTTCATATAGTTTAGAATTATAGAATGCGGAAATGATATTATCATTAACAAATTATAATAATTTATAAATATCATATGTAAATATTATTACAATCATAATAACAATCCATAAATAATTTTTATGAGAAATTAATTGCATCGCCACTTGAAGAAAGTAAGTTGTAGGGAAGAATGACTGATATTTTCACGACCCATTTGATGGAATGATGGTTAATAGAGGTTGTTGAATAATAATAATAATAATAATAAATTACATTTAATTATATATATAATACCTATTTTTTTATTTTTTTATTAATAAAATAGATTTAAATAATAATTAAAAATAAGATGACATGTTAATGTGGTTACATCTTCTCTGAAATAACTCTTTTAGATCACCTATTAGTGGCTATAGGGTTGGACTTTTGGGATAACTAGAACCTCAATAATGTGACTAATATTTTTTATAATGGATTTTTTCATGGAATGAAAGATCTAGAAGGATCTAGGTGGTGTGAAGTAGGAAAATGAGGGATTCCTTTCTATAATTGTGGGGAGGGGCACTCTTGAATTTTCATAACATATTAAATTAATGTAAATTAACTTTGATGTCCAAATTTAACTAATTTTATAATAATTTAAATTATTATGAATATTAATTGAAATTATCTTATAAAATAATATTTTGATATGTTTAGACCACACGTTTCCATTTTTTTAATTTTTTAAGAAATCAAAAATAATATTTACAATTACCATAATATTAATATTTTTTACATTTTAAGGTTCTATATTTTTACAAAAAAATCAAAAAATGAGAATTAAATAGACCATGTTTGATATTTAAAACCATTTTCAATTATATAGGGTTAATATAAGATTAATTTATTTTCTTAATTTAATATTATTTAATTACATATTATTTAATATAAAATATCATTAATGTCATCTTTAACATTAATACTTTAATTTGAATTTAAATACATCAGGAAAAATAAGGAATTAAAAAATTATTGTTTAATGTAACACTAATATATCATATTAATATATAAAAATATTGAATAGTACAAAATGAATCAATTCATATTACCTATAATATTTCTAAAATCATATTTATATTTCTTATTAACGTGATTAATATTGTGTCATGTATTCATAAGAATTTAAGGCCAATATATAATTATTAAAAATTATAAATAATTTTCTAATATGAAAATAATTTCATTACACTCAAAATAAACACATCTATTCATTCATAACTATATTTTTCCCTATATAGACAATTATGAGGTATTTAAAATAGGGGAAATAACATTTCATAACATTCTTTTATTTAAATGATATATATGACATTTTAATATAAACATTTAAATTGAATAGATCAGTTTGATGAATAATATAATAAGGGAAGAATTAAATTCATCCAATAATAATTAATATGATAAATTACAGCATTGTCCTTTTGTTTTAACCTTGATTAAACTAAGTTACCCTTTAGTGGGATGATAAATTTTACCACAGTTACTATTGAAAACAACCAATAATAAAAGTGGAATATTTACCAAATTTTAATATCATTATTCCAAATATATAATACATTTTATGAAATTCAATACATCAAACTAGAAGAAACTAACTTTAATATATGTGTAAAAAATGCGATGAATACCGGTTTTCAAAAAAATAAAAAATCTAAATATGGATCCTAATGTATTCATATATTATTCCTATGAAAATATTATATTAATGTTTCAGAAAATTATTCTATATATATATATATATCATTAAAATAATTCACCAATTGTAATCAATTTATTTTATTAATTTAAAAACACATATCACGCACAAAAATACTTTTTTTGAAAAAGCTATTTTTACTTGTAAATATTTTGTAGAAAATTCACATATAAAATCAATTGAAATTAATATAACTAGATCATCAATAAATATTTTAATACCAAATTTATCGTGAATAAGTTTTATGTCTCAAATCGCATTTCTACAAATAGGTTTTAATAAAATCGGTATTTTTCACTATTATCTGGAAAAATAATATTTTCATAAATTTCCCAAAAAATGCATTATAAGATAATATTAAATGATGATTGAAAAAAATATTTTTTTCGAAGTATAATTTCTAAAATTTCAATAAATTAAATATAATAATTTCCCCTAAAAGAAATAAAACTCTTTTTCTGAAGATAACAAATTTTTTGATGAATAAAATCACCATACTAAAAGGTGATTGATTATTTACTAATAATTTATCAATAATTTTATATTTATTAGAACATTTATAGAAATTAAAAAAAATATCCAAATTCATACAAAAAATTTTAATAGAAATGTTTAAATGTCATAAAATATTATTTTAAAAGTATATCACTTGTTTTTTAAACATGGTGTTCCATGTAACACAAAAAATCAATGAAAGTAAATTTAATTAAAAAATATATTCCATAAAATAGATTTGGCTTAATCCCCCCCACAATTAATAAAATTTTCTCTCAAAAGTTAACTGTGTTCTTGGTAATAAAGGGTTTTAAATTTTAGATTCCATTTATCAAAAACCCACATAATAAAATGAGTTAATTAAACTTCATCTTGAAATGATTGGGGAAATATAAAGGATATTTGGAATAAAACATATATATGTTTATAGATAGTTGAAAATTATTTTTATGTAAAAATATATACATGGATGAAAAAAACGAATCAGCACCCATGTACTTAGATAAAGTTATAGAGAACCTGGTATATAGAGAGTTAACAACCATAAAACCATAAATTTAGAAAGGGTAAAAAGCCCATAAATTCTTTTCAATTTAATGCGATACTATAACATTTTTTTCTTAAGATTCTTTTCATAGATTTGATTAATTCCATTACCATCTATACCGATATGTAGAGGAAATATTCATACCTAAAAAATAGAATCTCATCATTTAGTCAATGTCAGCAACAAAGTAATTCTCTCTGCAAATGATGTGTATTCAAGATAGATTTTTATTCCTCATTAACTAAGTTAAAATAATAAGAGATCACATAGTCAATAAGAAGATAAAAATAACTTCCTTCTATATTTTGGAATAATCCAACACTATAAATGCTATGAAAATATAATTGAAAAAAACATTATATAAAAAATATACAATTAACCACTAATTATTCAATAATAACACCAACATTTTAACAAAGATCATTCAATAAATGAATAACCATAAAATTACTTTAAATATTTATATTAATATCAAATCATTTTGTCATTAATAATTTGGTTATGTATTATTCCAAGATAAATTTCACATTTATCTCAAAATAAAATCAGTAACTCTCAATTAATGACACAAAAAATGTATATACCCCAATCATATAATCAACCAAATCAAGATAAATCTATATTAAAATAATATATTCTTTAGAAATATAATTAGACATTTATTCTTAAAAAAATCAAATAATATTATATTTTACCTTAATTATATTATGTTGTCAAAATAGTGAAATTCATTAGAAATAATAATAATCACGTAATTATTTTTCACTCCCATGGTTATCTATTTGATAAATCAAATGTTCCCAAAATGAATATAGTTTTTATTGTTCACATAATTTAAAAACTCCTACTTACTAAGACGTCACATAGGCCCACGGTAAGCGTTCCACCATTGTGTCACTTCAGTTGTGGGATCATGACCCACGACCTTTCCAGATGTGATGAATTGTCCGTTTAACATAATATATATTAATAAAATTTTATAACATCCCTATAAAAACTATAACCATCCAAAAAAATTACCTTAATCATCCAATATCCCATAATCCAATATTTTTATCTGTAACTTCAAACTGATTAAAACAGAATCATTCCATAAATAATTCATCACATTGATCCTAATTGTAACATATGCCTCAACCCAATAAAACATCTCCCAAAAGAACATTAGTTAAATTAAAATACCATCAATTAAATCCAAAATGTTGTTTCAATAACATTTGACTTAAGATCATCCTTAATCTCATAAACCCATGATGGTCTCCATAACACTTAAGAAATGTATTATTATAAAAAATTAACTAAATCCTTAACTATTTAATTGATTTATATCCAAAATACCATTTATCTAATCCTTTAAAACTAATATATATTCACTAATATGTATTCACTTCAACGTGAAGAATATCATTTATAATTTATTTTTCTATGAGTTTTTCATCAGATTAGTTCATTGACTCCACTAATTCCCATATTTCTCACACATGATACATTAAACTACAAACAATACCTTATGATGGAATTAATTTTCCACCATTAAACACTTCATTTAAAATAGAAATTATTTTCTTTTTTTACTACTCTTACAAACACAAAATACCTTCTCATTCCTCTATGACATTCATTTGGGTGCTTCTTCCCACTTTCTCAACATATATGAAGCTAAATATATTTTCTTACATATTCTGCATAATACTCAATATACCTCTTATTATAAATGTTAATAAACTAAATAATTATGATACATTAAATAATATAATGGCATATCTTGTTTGTTATAATCACAAAATTTCTTATTCCATCTCATATTTCACTTGATTAATCACTGGGAAAATCATTCCATTGATTAACACATATAACATTTTTCATTCGGGTTCCATCAATTGACTAAAACAAAAAATCATATTATATATAACAATCATGATAGTTGAAAAAACTATAATCATTAAAAAATAATTTAAAAAATATCTAAACTGTGACACTTGTCTTTTATAAAACCTTATTTTTAACACAATTTAATCAGGATGGTCACAAAAACCATTTGAATTTATTATATACTTCTACTTAACCCTACTATTCTTACTAAATTTTTCACATCCTAGTCTCCAATGGTTATCTAAACCATAAATCGATACAAAATTATAATACTTAGACAATTCATACATAGATATCATATCTTAATAGAGGAATATTAAATACAAAATATAAATACTCATGCAATAATTGTATAGGTATTGCGTCTTTCGAAAGGTGGGCACATAAAAACCTAATTCTTGAAAATTTCAAAATCATCTCCCAATAAGTTCTCCATACCTAAAACAATTCAAAGATATATAACACTTTATACATTTCATCATAACTAGGTGATTTGAAACATAGGAAAGGGTGAGATTAGAAGCTCAATATTGCTAAAAAAATGGATATATCAATGGTCTCATGAGAATAACATGAACATAAGAATACATTAATAATATAATAAAATTTCAAAATCATATCATGCACATCATATATCATAATATTGATTTATATAATTATACATGGAAGTTCATATGAAATTAATCAAAAATGGATCAAAGAACATGAGCCATGAGTGAATAAAATTGGTAAAATATATATATTTTTGTTGTACACATAAAAATATAACATCATTTATTTGGTAGTCATGAATAATTTATAAGGCTATGATAGTGGAATGGGTTCCAACCCAAACCCATCATATATCTCATGGTTCAGAACCATAACTATCACAATAGGAAAATACACTTACAAATAAACATTCTCTCTACATTTAAATATTTTTTAACTCACGAGATATCAATATTTACCCAATTTAATAGAGGAAGATGTAGGAACCACCCATTCTTAATTATTACATTACCACCATCATTATTTATATCGTAACCAATAAATATTGTTATAATCTAACCACTATCACCTACTGAAATCCATACATGTGTGTTCTGTAATATTTTTAAACATTTATCAAATCTGAACACTAAAATAAAATGGGTTTTATAAAAATTTAAAAATATCATCATAGAATAACACTTGGATAAGTAATAGGTTTCATAAACCTATTATCATCATAATAATATACCTTCTACACAAATAATTAGGATTATACCCTTGTATAATATCCATTGTAATGAAGAATTGAAAATAATTATTTTATCTTTTATATATTCAAATACCATTAAAAATCATTATAACATTCTTGAGGAAAATTACCTTCCTATTTCCAAAAAACATATTCAAAATCATAAAATTTCCAAAAAAAATTTAAAAAAATTATTTACAAATAACCATGAAATATTTTAATGTAATATTCAATTAAGTGAGATATAATTATGGTCGTAAATTATTTTCATTCTTTATATGTTGAATGAAATCATTCCTTTCACATTATTGGTGAAATTTAAAAAATGTATATTTTTTAGAAAATGACATTAATATTCTTTAATTTTTTTACAAAAATGTAAAACTTGATTAAACATGAATTCCAAATATATTATGTGAATTTTAAAAACCATATTTAAATTATTTTTAGAAAACATGGATTTGGATTAAAAACCATTTTTTACTGAATAAATAAATGCATTTGATTTTCCATAAAAACATATCCTCAGTATCATGAGAAAAAAAGGTTAGAAAAATTAATATCAAGGAATTATTTTGATTAAATAATAATATTAATGAAATATTAATGATATTTTTAAGAGTTAAATCATATTAATTCATCATTGAAAACGTAATAAAAATCAATCCTGATAAACATTGAGATTGTAACCTCAAATCCTTAATTTTTTTGAAAACATTTGGATCATAAGAACCATGAAATAAATAATACTAAAATTTAGATTTTTTCTCTTATTTTAACTATAATAATCATAAATTATAGTAATTATTATTATATATAACATAAAAAATAAATAAGTGGTGCATAAGTCATGTGTTCCACATAAAAAAAGTGAGGCGAAAATCTCTTACCTTAAGTCTGAATTCCTTTAAATATAGTGGAAGATCAAGTATAATAAGTATAGATATATTATAAATCTGTTATATAATTCTATTCATATCTATCATACATATATTATTTACTTATAATAATTTTTCAAATGATTAATAACACTTTGTTATTAAAATCAATGTTTTTCTTGATATCCCCTTTTTTCATATATGTTTTGGTCTTTTAGTTTGGGTCTATGTATTTTGATCATGATTCCATCATCTACAAAAAATTAATAATTATATAATTATTACATATATTTATTATATTCATTTTATAGTCATTCATAAAATATAGAGATAAAAAAATTCCTGACCCATAGGGACAGTAGGATGTACGTATTTCTGAATGATTTTTGAATTTTATGATGGAAGGAACGAAAGAAGGGTTAAAAATACATCACCATAAAAAATTATTATATTATATGTATCATATATATTCGTTAAATATATTCTTATTACCACCCATGTAAAATTTAATTGAAAAATTATTCACATTACTTCATAGAGGTGGGAGCCTATACATATGCACGATAGATGTAATAATTTCCCAATGGTTTGGAATCCTAGAAGGTAGATAATATATTAACAATATAGAATTATAATAATTTCATAAAAATGATATATTAATATTAAATACACCATTATACCTTATATATAAAATATTCTAATGATAAATGAATTTCATCACTACGTGGAGGCGGTATGTTGTACGTTCACACGAGTGTTGTTTTCACATCCCATTTGATAGAAAATGGATGAATAAAATTTGATCCATAACCAATAAAAAATTATTTGTAATTTTATTATTTTTATTTTATTTGGAATACAACATAATGAAAATCATTGGAAAAGGCCATTACCTCTTCTTTAAAATAACTCATTTATATATCATCTTAAGCACTATAGGGATTTTATTATTGGTAGATTAGAATACATATAATGTAACTGAGTAATTTGATATTGGATTTTTTAGGGAAAATTAAATATATAAGGATTATGGAGGTGTGAAGATGAAAAAATAGGGGTACCCTTTTATAATTCAGAGTAGGGTGACAATTAAAATTTATAAAATATTGAATTAAAATAAACTAATTTAGATGTCCAAAATTGTTAAAAATTGATTATATTTAATGTAATTATGTGTATTAGTTGAAATAATCTACTATTGTAAAAACAATTCAATTTTGGATCACATGTTTACCATTGTGATTTTTTAACCCTTCTGACAATTACTTTAATATTAATTTTTTCTAAACATTATGGTATAATAATATTTATATAAAATGACAAAAGTTCCATAAATAGAACATGTATAATACTTAAAACCATTATCAATTCATATTGAAAAATAAAATATTTCAATAATGATAATATAATTTTAAAAAATTATTTTTGTTTTAAAATATCACTAACATTATTTTGACAATATTTATTTAATTTGAGATCAAATTCATCATGAAAATATTGAAATTAGAATTTAATTATTTAACATAATAATAAATTTAAAGTTCATATAAAAAATAAAGGAACATATTAAATTGATCACAATATATTAATTTAAATAATTTTAAAATCATTTCCTATATTTTTTTTTATTGGATAATTACCACATTATTGTTTCCTAAGATTTAAATTTCATTTTATAATTATTAAAAACTATGAATTAATTAAATTCATTGAAATAAATTGATTAATCTCAATGTAACATCCTTGATCCATATACCACTCAAATGTTGCCCCCTACTTGGCTGTCCACATGGTCTCAAGTGAATTTACCCAAATGCTAGAGGTTTTCGACTAGGAGTGAGGGCCTATGGTGTGATAGTGGGGAAACTATACCCTCATTGGTTTATTATAACATAGATTAATAAATGAAAATTTTATAGCAGAAGAAATAAATAGCATACAAAGAAAATAAACAGTGAAAGACTGATAATATATACAACCAAGCATATTTCTATACAGAAGATGATACAACACACTATATGTACCAAGAAAGAAGCCAAAAAAGTACAATGTAGTAATATATAATATATGTCTCATATTAAAAAATAAACAAAAAGATACTAGGAAGCATCACACGCCTCAGCTTGGTCCCATGATCTCCAAATCCTAAGAAGCACATCAAGTACCTGGAGTATGGTGCTTCCCTGATCAAAACCATTAATCATATAATCTGTTTGGGACCAATAGAATGACCTAGATAGGGTGTGAGATTAATTAAATATAGAAAACCAACAATGGACTAAGCCTATCAGTTATTGGATATACATAATAGGTAGTGTATAGTAGTGAATGTAGTAAACCAGAAGGTACTCAAAACTAAGAACAATAGATGTTTCAAAAGACAATGTAACCATGTACATGTGAAGACGGAATCCAAGCTTGTTATTTGGATTTTTTAGACACATCATTAGTCATTCTATTCCATTATTCAATTCTAGTAATTTATTATAGAAGTATGAAGTTATGGCCTAGGCCCGATGACCCCCCGTATAAAAGTAACTGTCAACTCATGACATAATAATAATTTAATCATTTTCCAATAGAGCTTGACATTGGTATCGCTTAATGGATATATGGTTTTCTAGGAATTTTATATAATTATCAACATGCCCGACCATCCTATATGAGGCTCACTCAAAGCCTTGACATAATTAACCTCTTTTTCCCGTTCATTGTCTTTTATCAGAGACAATGTTTCACCCAAGTTATATAAGGTGAAATTAGTCACATGGGCCCAACCATATCTTTTAACTAAGACTATGCCTCACCCATTGCTAATTACCTCTTTTTTTCATTTAATATAATTACACATTCCATCTCAAAATCAACACATGCGAATTAAACTATCACATGGATTTAACATAATCAACTCACATGGGCATAGTTTACATGACAACCAACACATGTAAATTAAATTATTAAATGGACAAACTAGGGTAACTCACATGGAGAAAACATATATAAATCCTATTATAAAATTTAATCATTTTTAAGGATTAAAATAAAAAGTAACTCCTATGGGAAATTCATATAATGAGAAATAAAATTTTAACCTAAGAATGGGAAATCAAGTCAAGACTCATAGTCATTCTCGTCCAAATAGCCATCCAATAAAAAGTCACCAATGGGGTGGCTCTAAATAAAGTTTCATGACCTTAAACATGCATTCAAGTCATCTATTTAATTAAAAAATCCCAAATAGGCAATAACAGTGTTTACTATTCAATAATGTTACACTCAAAAAATGGTTTCACAGCACTATGACATGATAATCAACTTGAAAATCTATGAAAGGAATAATACCACCTACCTTTTAATCGTACAACTCTCATCATCTAGTGTTAGCTTTTAATTCGGACAAGAATATAGTAGATCTACAAAAGAAGAATAAACACACAACCCACTATAAATAGGTTTTGAGGAGAAATCATGAATAATAGATCAAGAAGAATCATAATCTTACTGATTGGGTTCAAATTCATCTAACTGCATTCCAATTGGAGTTTGTATGGACAAATGGGAGTAAAAACGACCCTCGATGCTGATTTTCACAAACCCGTATGAGGGATATATCCATCTAAAGAAACACATGGCTGATTTCCATTTTATCCAAAAAAAAAGTACACAGGTTGTATCCCTCCATACACGATGTGTACATAAAATTTCATGACATGTAGTCCCCAGTCACATCGTGTAACAGGCCTGGAGCCATCCTTTGACCACTTCTCCCCCATTTTTGAAATTATTTACTAAGGAAATATTCATTCCTAAAAGGAAGAATTCGGTTCTTAAAAACATCCCCTCTTAAAGAAATGTGTCCCCAAATTGCCCTTCCAAGGGAGATGAAGAAATATCTGAGAAAAACTCTGGCCACTTTGATCATTAATCGCCCTCCCTCTCCCCAGTATCATATTTCACTTGGTCATGCTTCTATAGTAACCATACCAATGGAACAGTCCCACCATGGAGAACCATCATTCTACGATCCATAATACTAATCGGATGCTCCTCAATGGACACATCTTCTTCGAACTCCACTTCCTCAGTATGAAAGGTGTGAGATAGGTCTTAAATTTAACATAAAAACTGAGAAATGTGAAAGATGTCATGAATATACCTATACCTATGTGGTAACTACAGTCTCTAGGAAATCAGCCCAACCCTATCCAAAATTTTAAATAGACTGACGTATCTCTGGAAAATGCACCCTATCTCATGATCCTCTTATGTCCCAACCTCAGTGAGACACGCATGAAAACTAGATCCCAGACCTAAAACTACAAATGTCATATATGGTGATCTACATATGATTTCTAATGATAATGGGCAGTGTCTATGTGATTTTGAATCAATTGAACTCGCTTAGTGGACTCCTGGACAAGACGGTGTCCCAACAGAGTAGCCCCTACAAATGGGAGATCAGCATGGACTACTGTAAAAAACCTCATATTTCACCATCCAAATTGTATCTAAGAATATATTGTTGTAGGATAACTCATTAAGGGGAATGTTTGTCTCCCAAGAACCCCCAAAGTATAAGATGCATTCCATGAGCATTTCCTCCAGAACCTGAATCATGCATTCTCACTGGCCATCTATCTGGGGGTGGTACGTTAGGGTCAGAAGAACCTATGTACCCAAATGCCTCTTTATCCCTTTCAATAAATGAGAATTAAAACAGTCATCCTGATCAGAAATGATAAAATGTGGAACCTTGTGGAGTCATACAATCTACCATATATATAACCTCCCATTCTCAACAATATTGAAGGTTTCCTTGATTAGGATGAAGAGTGAAACCTTCATGAGTCTATTAAGAACAATGAAAATCACATCACTACCCCAAAACCTCCACCATTGGAAAGATCCCTAAGAATTCCCATGAGTTTTTTAGCGATGCTTCCTATGTGATTTTCCATTAACTAGGAAAACAAAAACATAACTAGGGTCATAACAGTTGTCTGACAGTAAAGAGCAGTCAAACCATGATCAACTTCGTTAAAAGAGGTCACAAAATCTTTCCTCAAAAGACATTGTGATCTTTTACACCACACCCACCTTAAACTGGAGGAGTTTTTAAACTGGTCCAATAAAACCAAACTTGACGAACAAAAGGATAATGAGTCAAACCATAACTAGATGACTTATCTAAAAAACAATTGGTATAAAAGGCCGATGTATTGCAGTAGAAAAAAATACATACTTACCAAGAACCATATTCCCACAAAGATCCCAGTCACTGAAGCTCATATCTATCCCTCTATGACGGTCCTTTTTCAAGCCAACCCCTGATCAATTAGAAGGGCATGCCACATCATGAGTAAAAGCATAATTCTAGACCCATCCCACTAGAACCATTACCTCTTTTCAAAGCATAAAATATGAGCCTGACTATATGTCCGAGATAAAATAAGATTCAATAACACAGAGTATGAGGAACTCACCAATGTGGTCAATACTCCCCGTTACAAGTGATACATTGGTACTAGGCCAAAAGTCCGCATAAGAACTCTGACTGAACACAGAGTGGCATCAGCCAGGCAGTCACATCGAATAAAACAATAGGAATCCCTAATTTCAACATAATCATTCCTACATGGGAACCTTAGTATCACCCAGGATTAACCAAGCCTCATTTAAAAATATGCATCCAGTGCACAACAATGAAAAATATTTCCAACTAACCCATTGGATTTCAACTATAGCACGACATATACCTGATGCTCTATTAGTGCATCCAGGTTGATGTCAAGATAGGGGAAATGATTGTCTCTTATGAAAGATAAAACTAATAGGTCTTCAAGGATCACAATAAAAGGATTGATGAACTACTACTGGTCAACTACCTGAAAGAAAACCTGGTTTCACCTATAGATGCATCATCATTTAACTGATCACAAAGCCTTTATCCCATGGAATTTTCTTAAAATCGTACACTTAATCAATGAGGTCTACTCATGATCATTGATTCCACATAGGGGATGTACACACAACCAAACACAACAACGTCTTTCTTCCAAGAAAGCTGCAACATGAATTGGGACTCGCAAGTCTCAAAGGCATTCAAGTAGAAAAAACCATCTATAAATGGTCCTTGTTTGTGATACTTCCACCCAAAAGAACACATTTAAATCGAACCGACATGATGCTCCCTAACTAGGAGTATCCTATACATCGAGAAGAGTAAATAATCACTCTTATACATGCTAGTTCAGAACCAATGTAAACTCATATGTTTAGCTCCATGAACAATGATCACTTCGTTATATCACTTGGCATAAAAGCCAAAATTTTATCCAACTAGCATGCCAAAACTCCCATGTCATAGAATATCCTCCCAAGCGGTGGGAAGAACCTGGTTCCAAAACGTTCACGTCACTCTACATCTAATATTTCTGAGAACAGACATAACATCTCAAAGCAGAACAATTTACCCAAACTTGACCTCTTGTTTTAAACATTTAACACTCAATTGGTAACACGTAGGTCAAAAAATACTACCCCTTCTTTACAAGAACACATATAAAATTCTAGGGATTATTCATAGGTTTTCCTCTCTACACATCCTAGTACCAGATGGTTTATGCAAGAACTACCACAATGTCACATCTTCAACATAACCATATACACGGATGATGATGTACCAAGTCACCCATCACATAAAGAAATAGAGGTTCACACGACCTCGTAAGTGGATGTCTATGCCTAAGGCATATACCTAGGAAATACCAATGTTTGAAATATCTATCATAGTCTAGCCCCTTACGAAGCATAAGAATTATAACACTAAGAGGAATGATACTCGGGATCTTCGAGGTAACATGAACGAAGGAATGCTATAAATAATCCTTAGTTAAAAAAGTTGGTGAGGGATTCTACATGGGATCCATGTAAGATAAAAAACAGAGACATCCTATAACAAGGATCCTAGAAAACGACACAAATAAGTGAGATCCTACAAGGGACTCCATAAAAAATCATGAAAAAAATGTAATCCTTCAAGGGATCCTTTGTAACCAGATAGAATGTAGAGATATCATACATGGGATTCTATTGGTTGAAACATAAGAAGATGAATCCTACAAGTTATCCACGATAACAACAAGTCTCACAACCACATATGCTAGATGGAAACATCTTGAAATGGATATGTCCTAAAAAATAAGTCAATAGAGATATCTCAAATCTCATCTCAAATGAAAAGTCTCAATTATTTTTGTATGAACACCTAACTAATCCTTCACACCAAGTTACACTCTCCGTGGATTCCTTGATATGATAAGTGGAGGATGAACCTCTCGATTTAGATTGATTCCACATAAACCCATTTGGATTCCTCATAATGCTCCACTGGTTTCCCCATTATGATCAACATGGAAAACTACTCAGAAATGATTACTCTCGGGTCCAAAACTGAAAAAGTAGGATAAAAGAGGAAATGATGCTAAAAGGGTACCAGAAAAGAAGTACCTAATGGGTATAAACCACACACAACATGTAGCATCAAGCTCTTATATAGGTGTATACTCCCACCATCCTGGGTGTGTAAATACACCATGTACACAATGTTTTTGTTGGGTACATGGAGTTTACAAACGTAGCCCCTCTTATCCATGTACTTTTATATGAACAGAATCACATGGGGTCTGTCAGAGTAAGACCACATGGTGTGTACAAAAGGTACCAGGTCATGTATAGGAAAAACCCACCATCCCATGATCATTCTCACACTTCTAGACATGTGGTCACTTACTACATAGATTGTACTCTGATTACATGGTGTGTACTTAATAAAATTTCTCTCTTCCCAAAACGAATAACACATAGTGTGTGTTGATAGAATCACACGACGTGTTTTCTGGGTTTCAGGACAGTAATCCTTAAAAACATCCCATGAACCCATGATTCTCCAAAATAAAGAAATGGTGTGCCAAATTATTCTAATATGTGGGGGGGTAATACTCCCTACGAATAAAATCATGCAATCCTAATATAGCACATAATAACACAATATATATATCATGGTCGAAACTTGATCCACCATATTATGATCCAAGAGGTCCCATACTTCTTAAGGAACAATGTTTTGTGTCCATAAAATTCAGTCATAACATGTACCAATACACCTATCACAGTAACAAGAATATCTATCATGGTACCTAAAACAATAGTATGCATATCTTTCGTGAAATCTATCACAACAACATGCAAATAGTGATGCTCCTAAATTCCATGGAAAGAATGCATGGGAAGTGATTTATAACAAGTGCATATATGATGCATGATATGGAACACCCTAATCACATCGAGTTTACACAAAATAGAACATTAATGATATCAATAATAATATAACAAAACTAGTGTGTCACCCAATGGTGAAAAGGAATCAATGGTAATAGCTCAAAATCCAAAAATTACAATTTCATTAAACGCAATAGGGAATTACCCTATATTTGGGGTAGCTACTCTCATGAACATCTTAATAATAATTCGCTTTTATTTCCATATCTTCCTATCATTTCCAAAAAATAATGAAAAATTGAAAATAAATCCTCTAATATAACTTTTTAATGTCCCAGATCCAGATGCTACTTAACTGGTGCCCCATACCATGTTGGCCACATGACCACAAATGAATTTCCCTAAATGCTAGAGGCTGGTGACTAGAAGTGAGGGACTAAGGTCTAATAGTGTGTAAATTATTCCCTCATTATTAGTGTGTAACATAACGGAATATAACAGTACAATTGTAGAAGCTGTAGAAAACATTCAACTAAAAAAAAGAGGAATAATGATAAGATAAATAACAAAGAATATTTCACTACAGAAGATGAAGCGGCATGTAATATGTTCCAAGAAAGCATCCAAAACATGTACACTATAGTAATAAAAAATATATGTCTAAAAAATAAAAAAATGACTACAAAGCATTGAGAGACTTGGCTGTGCCCTATGAAATCCTACTCCTAAGCAGTACATCAAGTATTATTGTATGATGCTTACCCTAATCAACACATACAATCATATAATATGTTTGTTCCCAAAAGCATAACCCAAATATGGTGTGAGATAAAATCCCAATAGATAAACACCCAAGTTATGTTCCAATATCTCAATGGATATATATAACTGGAAGTGTACAATAGTTAATGTACTAAAATATAAGGTACTCCAATGTAAGTATATCAGATGTATCATAAGACAATGTAACTATGTACAAGTAAAGTCTGAATCCAAGTTTGTTGTTTGGTTTGGAATACACATCATTTGTCATTCTATTTCATTATTCAATTATAGTGGAATATATAAAAGTCTCAATGTCCGTACTAGGCCCAAAACTCCCCATATAAAAGTAATCCCAACTTGTGACATAACAATCACTTAATCATTTTACAATAGAGCCTCTCCTGGGTATCCCTCAGCAGATCCTTGGTTTGATATGCATTTTAAATAATACTCAATGATCCAAACCACCCTATCTGTGGCTCACTCATAGCCTTTACATAATTAACCTCTTATGAAATTCCGTTTTATTTTAAAAAAGACAATTGTTCACCCAAGGTATATATGGTGAAATTAGTCACCTGAGTTTGACTATGTCTTTTAACTGAGAATATGGATCGCTTATTTGTAATTACCTATTTTTATAATTTAATTCAATTAAACATTCAATATCAAAGGAAACAAATTTTAATTAAACTATCACATGGATTTAACATAACCAACTCATGTGGGCACACTTTACATAAAAACCAACACATGTAAATTGAATTATTACATGGCCAAATAGGGGGAACTCACATGGGAAAAACATATTACTTACCAATTATCATGTTTAAACATTTAAAAAGATTAATATAACATGTAACTCACATGGGAAATTCATATAATGCGTAATACATTTTTAACAACCTAATAATGGGAAATCGAGTCAATCCTCAGAGGAATTCTCGAAAAAATGTTCATCCAAGGGAAACGTACCCATTGGGTGGCCCCAAATCAAGGTTCATGACCCTAAACATACTTTCATGTCATCTAATTATTTAACTTGTCATCAATAAGAAAGAATAGTGTTTATTATTCAATTAAGAAACACTAAAAAAGTAGTTGTGTGGTGCTTTGACATAGACAATAAACTCATCAATTTAGAAAAGGCACAAGACCACACAACTCATACTCATAAGAATCTCCTCATCCATCGTTGTCCTTTAATTCAGACAATAAAGGAGTAGATCTAGAAAGATTGAATAAACTCTAAAACTGATATAACTTGTTTGAGAGGGGAAATCATTAAGAATGGATCAAGAAAAATATATAGTTTACTAATTTGGATTAAATGAATTCAACATCATTCAAATAATTGTTTTGATAGTTAAATGGGAGGAAAAACATCCATTAGTGTTGTTGTTCATGAACCTAGATGAGGGTTCTATACGTCTGATGACACACGAGGCCACCATCCATTTTAGCCAAAAAAACATACACGACATGTAATTAAATCTACATGTTGTGTCCAAAAATTCCTCAGAAGACCGTTACATTTTTGTGTACAATGATTACATGGTGTGTAAACCTCCATAAATAGTGTGTACATAATAGTAAAAAGTGTATAGTCCACATTCACTATGTTTAAAAGGCCCACCGCTAGCCCTTAACCTCTTTCCCCCATTTTCATAAGTATAAACTGAAAAGAAAATATCCTTACATCAAAGGAAGAACTGGGTTCTTACACTAAAAATAGAATCTGTTGTTGTTTCATATCATTCTCTTGTACTTATGTGGATACATAAATGATATTTAAAACTATGAGTGATATTTTGTAACATTAGTTGTTATAAATATTATATATGTAATTTTCATTTATACGTTTCCATTAACAAAATAAATGTATAACCCATGTTTATAAGGGTATAATTAAATTTATCTAATATAAATTATGATTAAAAACTAAGGTATTTTCATTTATTTTTAACCATGAGGGACCAGATATACCTTTTACCAAGGTAATAAATTTTACAATTGTCAGAATTCATATTGACAAAAAATTAAAAGGGCGCTATTTTAAAAGATTTATCCTCATAATTCTAAATATATAATAAATTTTTTCAAATTCAATACCTATTACTGTTATAAGATAATATAAAAATAAATTCAAAAAAATCAATGAAGACCGTTTTGTTTGAAAATATAATTTATAGTCATAAAATAATATTTATTCTTATTCCAAGACTATTAATATATTAGATGAATTATAAAAGAAATTATTGAGTATATATTATTTAAATTTCACTAATATAATTCACTAATAGTGAATAATATAATTAATTATCATAAAATTACACCAGGGGCATATAAAAAAATTTCATTAAAATTTCTTTTTGCTTATAAATTTTTGATTCTATATCAAATAAAAATAATAATTCCAATGAATTCAGTGATATTATTTAAAATACAAATAAATTAATTATTCAAAGATATTATTTTAAAAGTAAATAGAACATTATCATATAGTATTTAGAAAAATAGTTACTTTCACTATTCAGAGGAAAATCAATCTTTTCATAAAATTCTCAAAAATTCAACTTATGATAATTTTAAAATATTGATTTCAAAAATGATGTTCATTTTATAGAATGAAATTTATAATTTTTTATAAGATAATCACAATATTTTCTCACAAAATGAAATAAAAATATAATTTGATGTATATTTTTTTGTAGAATAAAATGAGTACTAAAAATTGATTAATTACTTACTAATATTTTATAAATATTTTAATTTTGAGTAGGAAATTTAAATATATTTCAAAATTTAATGATTAATAATCATATTACCCAATATTGTTACTAGGATATAGTTGTCCCTAAAAAATATTTTCATATTATATCACAGTTTA
The DNA here is from genome assembly GCA_963277665.1 of Viscum album. NCBI lineage: Eukaryota > Viridiplantae > Streptophyta > Magnoliopsida > Santalales > Viscaceae > Viscum > Viscum album. The sequence continues at coordinate 1,517,113,301 of OY728137.1, forward strand.
TTTAAATATGATTTTGTGTGTGACACATGCTATCAAATATATTAAATTTATTTCAAAAAATGTATCGTAAATTAACAGGGTGTTATTGGATATTCATTAAGGTAATATTCTCATTTTCCCTCACCATAATGGTTCCTTCTAGTTCATGTAATTAATGTAACCTAAGGATCTAACATGAGTGATAATCATTATAAGTTAATTTTCAAAAATAGATATAGTAAAATAAAATATCAAGATGTACCACATTAATAAACTTTAATGTTATCCTATAGTTTGTAAAACTCAACATGTGTTAGACTCAATTCAACATATATCACATTAATTTTAACATATATAATTCTTGGATCATCCATGGTTACATTGATTTGGGGTTTTTCATTCTTTTTTATATAATCCTTGATGTATAAATCCTTAATTACATCAAATGTACTCGAAGTATTCTAAACCCAATAATCATTGAGTCCTAGGCTCTTAAAATCAATTCTATTTTTCATCAAACAACATTACTCATTCCAATAATCATATACCCATCAATTTATATACCGTAATAATCTAATTTCAAAAACAAAACTTTCCCAATACGTCTTTTAATTTCTATGGAATTAATTCAAAAAAACATATATACCCCCGAAAAAAATCATTATATATTGGACTATGAATTGGTATCAACCTCTATTATATAAGTTCACACACTAGTCACTCTATATAATATTTCATAAAATTATGATAACCTTTTCATAAAATATCAGGAATCAATTATCAATCTAACTGTTACCAATTTTAATACATATTACTTATTCAAAATGAGACCACCATTTATTATCTCCAAAACATGTTTACTTTAAACATAAAACTTATAGATTTCTCAATCATGTGTTCCCTAATACATATACAAAAAAATATTAACATATCATCAAAAATAACTTTTAATTGTTATTAATAAAATTTAATATATATTTTCATACCATCAATGTAACTGAGGAATTATCTTCTTATATATCCTAAATTTTAGAATATACCATTATATTAACATTAAATATCCCTCAAAATTGAAAATAGAAAAGTTTTTTATGAAAATTTCTTTGTCACTACTGTTTGAATGACTAGAAAACTCACTTTTTCAATTATAGTGGGCTTATAAAATTATTGTCGACCATTTTAGTGTTCTTTGTTATTCAGTTCAATGACATAGTGCTTTCTATATATATGAAAAAATCAATCCAAATAGTTTATCCATTGTGATTTTTTTAAATATATTATACTTTTAGAGTAACCCCTGAATCTATTTGTTAATTTCTTGGTTATAAATTGAATGTTTTTTAATATATTAGTGAACATGATTATTAAATACTTAATGATAGTTTGTAAATATAATGTGACTAACCAAATCATATCAAATAGGAGTGTCTCTCTAGGTGTGTTGTCATCGGACTCGTATTCTTACATCATATTGAAGATTTATCCAATTATCAACCAACCCTTTTGGGATGATTATCCCTAGGTTAATATATGTTACAACCATGTCCATAGGATATTATCCATATAGGGATGTAATTACCTGTAAAACAATTTACTCAAGAATTGACCAAATATTCAAGATTTCAACGTATACGTAGACTTATTATTCATATTTTCACTACTTTTTTATCATCATAATCACTAAATAAATTGTGTATTATTACCTTAACCTCAAATCATATATCATCCAAAAGGGTCACATATACCATCAATGTTGTGGTCAAAATAATCCTTTTTACCCTTATATTATCTTCTACATTATTTTGATAACAAAATACAAATATCTAATATGCAATAAAACATTCCTCTAATAACAAATGTAACATCTCAGCCCTGAAATATGATATTTGATTAACATAAAACATACTTCACACATTATCTTTGATACCAACTATAATAAACTAGGAATATAACAATACATAATTAAAAATACATAATTATTATTGAATATAATATATCCAAATAATATATTTTGGTTTATATATTTAAATAATGTGGACACATCATAAAATAATAAATTCCATTTCATTCAAAAATAATTAAAAAATTTATGTTCACTATATGAGAACTAGTTAACCAATAACAAGTCATTAACATCCCCCACATATTCCATTACATTTTCTATCCTACAAAATAATTTATAAGAATAATGTTTCTTCATATCCTCATGAATTTGAAACATAATATGGGGGTACATAAAACACTTAGTAAGGGTAAAAACATAAGAAATATTGAAATTAACATGGAATAAGTATTATTGTTGGAATAGTTTAATAATAGTAATTCATAATAAACTTCAAAATAAGACCCTTCTATATCTATGATTATAAATGAAATAATGGATATCAATAATAAAAATCTCATAATTATAGAATATATGAGGTCTGGCATAAAAACATGTTGTAAAAGACCTATTACATGAAATTTAATTATCATCAGAAAATATTGTTAAACTAGGAAAGGGTAAAATTAATACCAAAAATTATTTTTTATCATTATACCTTTTGATAGATAGAGGGGCGACCAAGCACCACTCATCACCCGATTATGTCTGATGGATTCCCCGAAGGAGTCCTCAATACCTTTCCCACCATTCCCTTAGTAAAAAAATACTCAATAATAAATGGATATTTATATAATTAAAAATAAAAAAATCAAATATATAATAAACCAAGATTACCATTCAATACTCATCATAAAATTGAAATAGTTTTTCCCACTCCTATAAATGGGATTACATATTCATACCCTATATAGATAAATAAATTATATGGTCAAATATTACATATTCAACTATCTAATAATCATCGGTATTCAATTAAAAATATAAGGATCACCAATAATTTTTCATCTTTTTAATAAAATGGATAACATAATATTAATCCATTTTGATGAAGACGATGGATGTCTAAATAATACATTCTCAAATTTCCAAGAAAAAAACTTATTGATATAAAAACATATGTAAGGCTAATAAATATCCACATTTAAAAAATAATAACATAATTTATTCATCATTTTCCCTCTCACAGATGGCCCGCTCCTGGTCCCATTCTTCAATTTCTCTCTCGTGGAGGTGTAATGGTTTCTTCCCAACCCACCTCAACCTTTCTCTGACATCTCGTTCAACCGCTCTTATCAAGGTTGGATCTGGAGGGATGGATACTCAAGTGTTTGGGGATAAACATTTCGTTTTTCATGGGTCTCAGCATGTCCTTTCCATTACTTTTAGGGTCTCAACAACCATTTTCTTATTTATTTTGATTTTCGGGTTTCATCCCCAATTCCATTTTTTTATGGTTTCTTCTTTGGAGATATAATGTATTTCCCATTAGATATATTAGTTTATATTTGGATCTAGTTTGGTTTATTAGATCTTTGACATCGGTGAATGGTTTTGATACCTGTTCAGTGATGGTTATATTTATGGGTTGGTTATTTTCGTGTTTACTTGTTTTATGTGCTACGATGGCCTCTGTTGATCTCTGGTGTGTGGTTTTGACTATTTAGACGATGGTGTTGATTGGACGACGTAGATTAAAGTTGGGATTTTAAGTGGTTTTCTATTTTCTAATGATGGTGATCAGGCTTTAAGATACTATAGTTCATCAGGGTTGATGGAGATTATTCTATTCCGGTTGTCCGTGTGGTTGTTTGCGATCGTCATTGTGATATGGACATGGATGCAATGATGACTTAAGGGGACCTGTTGATAGAGATGATGGTGAGATGGTCGATGGTTTTGATATTTATGATGGTGGTGACTCATTACTCAGAACTTGTTGCCTGAGTTGATTGGTGTTTCAGGTTCATCTCACATTTTAATTGTATTTTAGTGATGTCTGGTTTTATTTTGAATTTGGTTTGGCACAATGTTTGTGGAATATTGGATTTTGGGGTATTTTTCGATATATGGAATGTGCGGTTCCCACATTAACTCAAAGTGGCTATTTAGAAAATTAAAAAAATGGATTGTAGGATTCCCACACTATATAGAGAAATCACTATACATATAATTCAATACTATAATTACATGTTCATAATCCTTCCTACAAAAAATGGGGAAATGTTTAAAGATAATAAAACCCAAGAAGTGAGGAATGTTTCAAAAATAATTAATTTGGTTGGAATTTATATCCACATAAAATAATGATAGTTTCTAACAAAATTAAATCCTAGGTAATAATGTACCCAATTTTATGAAAAATTATCAAATAATTATTATATCTCAATGAATGAATATTGAGTTACCAAATATCTACATTATTAGGGAAACAATTGTATCAATAGACAAAAAAATAACATAATATTATTTTTATAGTAAATAACATTAACAATAATAATTATGTTAAAAATATATCCATGGTAATTAAATACATCAATAAAATAAATCCTTGTGCCACCAATTTATTATGTCATGTATATTAAGAATTGATACCATGGAATCCCTTACAAATTTGGAAACATTCGAATCAAAACACTTTGAATGAGAGGTATTGGATTTGAACATGAAACAACATTATAAAAATGATAATTCATGATATGATATATCATGTAGATTTATATACACTACATGAAAAAAATTATGTCCACAATACCAAAAATTTATCAAAGATAGTAATTTGATATAAAAACACAGACCTTGTTTTGATCCATTCTACACTTCCACCAAAAATCTAAAGTAATTAACCTATGATAATTAAATATATAAGTAATAATAATAGTCATATCTATAACCATATATAGTACTCTTATATAATCATTCTATATATATAAATATTACACAGTCTTTACCATTTTCCAATAATGGGTGTAATAATCATGATCACTTTGATATTTTTTTTTAAAATATTTTTTAGAAACATTTATATTTATAGATTACATCATATTTATATCATATTAGATTCAATAATATTTGTTTCAATATAGTTTGTAAAATTATAATTTCAATTCTTGTAAGCTTATCTTATGAACTATGAATATGAAATCGATAATGATCATGTTTTGGTGATCCTGATGTAACAAAATGTGTTTCCTTTATCATTGTTATAAATGTTGATATAACCGTACCATAACAAAAAAACATTATAATTTTTATAAAAATATATTATTATATAGAGAAATATGTTCACAAAGTAATTCATTTTAAGGGACCATATCCACGTGGACCAACCCTTTTCATTATACCAAGGCTTGCGAAGTTCAGAGGAGGCTTAAAGGAAGTCTGGAAGGACTCGGGTGTTGAGAACTGGATGAAATGAAAATTCATGGTGTCAAAGTGGGTTTCATTCCATGTTGAATAATTCCACAATGTGAAAGTGGGATTGACATTTTGTAATATTTTGTGGTTCAAATAATAAAATAAAGTGATAAGGAAATTCATTTTTTGGAGAACACCAAATTATAAAGATTACACGACATGAAAGGGGGTTAAATGTTTTGTAAACCCCCAATGTTGTATGTTTTAAAACATTTCAGCTTCTTGGTTTTGTCAAACTCTATAGATGAAGCTTACCTACCTCTCACCACATGAGACCTGATAGTCCCCTCCAGGTAATTTTGGATATCCCTTCGACAAGAATTGATCTAATGCTTCCATCTTTGATCCGTAGAGATCCATCTTCAATATGAGGTATGATATACCTCTATTATAGTGGTTTGTTCAATCTATTTCCTCCAATTTATCTTTTCTATTGGTTGGTTATTGATCTCCATTGTTCTAATGAAATTGTCTTGGTTGTTGGTTGGTGTGACTGTACCACAACGTCCTCGGGTGGATTCAGTTGTTGCGGGGAAGGTGAATGTGATCTGTGGCATGGTCAGTTCTCATGAGAAGAACTTTGACAGCATTTTAGGATATGGGATTCATTAATTCCATATTTATTTATGCTCAATAGTTTAGGTACCATGATTTATCCCCTTGGATCACAATGACACTGAACTATTAAATACATGAACTAGATTAAAGAATTGGTATTGATCGTATTGCAATGTTGCTACTTTATTATGTGATAATGGTTTGCATATTGATTTTCCAAATAGTGTGATATCTATGACTTTCATGGTTTATAATGTTGTTTTTTTGTAAATTGGAAAAGAACACAAATCAAGAATGAATTTAAAATTAATTGGCTAAAGGAATTTGGGTGGCATGTTTATTGAATCTGGTTGTTGTTATAATTTTATGTTAATCAAATTAATGAAACTATGCATGTTTATTTGATTGGTTTTTGAACTTGAATCATGATGATGATCATTAATAAAATAATTAAATTCATGTTAAATTATTTTTTTAGTTAATTCATGATAGCTTGTGATATCTTGTGATAAATGTTTTCTTAGGTTTCCCGTAGTTGCAAACTGTGGATAATTAATTAGTTAATTCAAGATGGAATAAGAACCGGCAGATTGATAAATATAATTCCTTTTAAGGCCTTATATTCCTACATTCTAGTAAAGGCCAAGTGCCTTAATATTTGGATCCCTCAGAGATCATTGTGTGTAAAGGATGAATCCCTTTCGTGGGGGTTTAAATCCCATTCCAATGTTTATTTCCTTATGTTTGTGAGGTGACATGAGCCTGGGATGGTTGAGCTTATATGGATGTTGTTGTATGTGGGGTAGGGAGTCCTTGATGTGACGTGATCTTGGGATGGATAACCCTAGAGGGATGTTGTGGTTTGTAGGGTGGAGAATCCCAGTTGTTGTAGTAGTAGTTAATTCATAGAGTGGAGAGATGCAATGGTATATATAGGTTAGTTTCAGGGTGGAAATATTTTGGAACAATTTGAAGCTCAGATTAACCATTCTTATGAAAGTTGGATTCTTATTTGAATCTGTTTCTTGTTTATCTTCTATCATTTCCCCACTTCTTGAGGTATAAGGATGTATTTGGGTTACAATCGTTCCATGGGGGAGAATATGTGTGGGGTATGCCACATGATTTTTGTGTTTAGACCATCATGGTTAGACGAGCATACTATGCTTTTATAGGTGGTGAAGACTCGATGGGTATTTCATCTACGTTCCATGTTGATCCCCTTGTGTATGGGGAGTTCAAAATGATTTCCTCGATATATGGTGAAATGGAATGTAATTTTCTTAAATAAATGTTTAAACCATGGGTTGTTCTTTCTAGGATGCAATGCTGAGGTTGAAATTCTGAGATGTTTTGGACTGTGTTTTCTTATTCCTAGAGGGAATGCATCTTTATTGAAATGGTAAGGGTAATAAAATGCAATGTAGAAATTGATAACGGTTAATAAATGGATAAATAATTAATTAATATAAAGTGAAACTGATGAATATTAATAAGATAATTTAATGTAGCTCTATAAATGGTGGTGTGATAATAGGATATATGGTCTTAGCAGTGGTAATAACGAGTTTGAGAGATGCTATCTGCAGTTGTGTCAGAGACTATTTTTTTCCAACATTGTGGTTGTGAGATATATTGCATCATGTGCTTTTTATGTTTATACACACTAATCAACCCTGTTAGTTAGGGAAATTGGAACCCCAGCAATTCTGAGCCCTAGTGGGTGTTTTCCCCAACATCCGGATGGGATGGTGAATGGTTAACTAACACCTTTTTCACTACTCTTTTCTCTTGGTAGTTACTTGTTCTGGTATGTATGTTCGTCAGTTTTTATTATATATGTGTGTAGAGGGATGTAATGACTTTTTGTAATTTCACTCGCATATATTTTGATATAGTTTCCTACAGACTACTCTATGTATGACATGTATGAGCTATGATGGCTTAAGGATACATACTCGGTGTATGGGCTGTGATGGATTGAGGTATAATAATCGATGTTTTAAACCAATAACGAGGGCTTTGGTGGATCTCTAAACTACTTGGTCTCTTCTGGTTATGTGGATGTGGTGTTTTATTACATGAGGTGGATGCTGTGGTGCTTCACCCTGGTTTCTGTGGGCTGGCCGTTTGGATAGATATGATTAAGATGAAAGATGTTGGGTAAATGTGGAAAACAAGTGTGGAAAAAGTATTTGGGTACCCTTGATATTCATTTATATATTATATTCTCATATACGAGTATCTTGGTGAGAGTCTCCATGGTGAGGAAATTAATATAGTATACATGTTTAGGATATGAGTAAGGTTCGCTTATTGCCAACTGTGCTTTAGCATGATTTATTTACATTTTCATGAGAGGCTACATAGAGTATCTTACTGAGTATATTGTTATACTCACCCTATGTTTATATGATGGTTTTTTAGGCCAGATGATGTAGGTTGGAGATTCGGTCGGTTACTACTAGCTTGGTGTTATGTAAGAACTATTTGGGCTTCATGGTCGCTACTATCATTACATCAATTTGGAAATTCTAGCCTTCCCTATCAGTTGTAGTAGTTATTACATGAAATTTCATTTGTGTACTTTATTTTTATATTATATTGTAGCCTGAGTATAATTTTCTTGGTTTTTTTCCTACCTCTCTCATCCTAATGTGTTTCTCTAGGAGGGTAATGCATCCCATCTGTGTATTTACTCTACCCTAGGTGCTAGTCACCAACTTGGGGCCTGTTAAAGGTGGGAATCAGGGGGTCACAATCTCTCTTCTCCAATTACCAGTCCAAGAGGGACACACTTTGTGGGGAGGGGGTGGTAACATGCCTCCCATGTGTGTGTTTACTATATCCTCGGTGCTAGTCGCCAACCAAGAGGCCGACTAGAGGTGGGACTCATGTGCCACTATATCTCTTCTCCCATTGATAGTCCATGAATTGTACACTTTGTGTAGTGGGGGTCTTGGTAGAGTGGTTTAAAGAGTCTGGTAGAGGTATGTGATGGAGTTCAGAGTCAGGAATGTTATGTTTAATGGGATGGTAGGGCAACAGTGATATCTAAGTTACAAAGCATTGTAAACACATGAGAATGGTTGAGACATCGGTATTTAGGGTCCCATGTGATCTAATGCACAAGCCTTTATGATTACAGTGGCTACTAAACAAGGTGATACACATTTCATCGTAGATTCCTAGGAATGGATCATTCATCATTCTTCTTTGCGCCTGTGTTTTAATCGGTACACCATGAGATCAGTTAAGCTAAAATGAATAAAGGGAAAAAATTAATCAATGTTCACACTCCCATATTCGAGGTCTTGGAGCCCAAAATGTTTATTCATTTTTCATTTATGGATCCATTTAGACATCCTCATCACGTTCGGGCTGAATATGTTTAGTAGATTGTGTCCATAAATCACAATATAGTAGAGGATGATGATGACATCACTTGGAGGAGGATACTCTAAGTGTTTTAGTAACAATTTATGCAGAGGTATGAGGGATCAGTTTAAAATACAGTCACAGAAGAATAGTTGGAGGAGGCTCAGATATCGTTTAGATTGATCCATGTTTAGAAAAATAATTGGGTTCTTTGTTTGTGATGATTATGTGTGGGGAAGTGAGACAGTTTTGGTTCTACTTCCATGGGGATCGTGATGAGTCAGTAGTCTCAGGGGAGAAGTTCTGAGAAACATTCTGAGAAGATTTTATTTCTTTGACAATGAAGGAGTCAAATCAAAAGGACCTACAAACACATAGGTTGGGTATCATTAATGTGAAAGAGTTCAGGATCCATTTTAGAAACCTTCTATGATATTATTCAAACCTATTACTGATTGAGGTGGTCAGGGTGAGGCATTTTAAGGAGGCTTTGTGTCTAGATATCCAGTGTCAGGTCAACGAGTTTATGATGAATACATATCTCAAGGTGTTGGTGAGAGAATAATCCATTGATAGGATTTTATCTATATCCAAAAAATCATGATAGTAGAGCCATTAGTATTCCTCATGATGTAGAGCTATAGTCTGGGGTTCCAGTTTTTTAGGGAAGAAGAGTTGCTTATCAGTCAGAGGTCAGTCCCATTCCACAATATATAATTTCGCTAGGGTTGGAGGATCTGAAGCATAATCCTATGGATCATATGCTTGTTTTTATTATGGAGTCTAAGGTCATCATTCGTGAGAGTAACTGACCTTTCTGAGCATTCATTATACGCCAGTTATTCCACTTAAGGTTCCTCTACCTAGGTTGTTCCAACCGAGGAAGAATGTAAAGGTTTCTCTATTTTGGGATTAGTAGAGATCATATTGGGTAGGAAAAAGATATTATTGGGTTTCTCCATGTCTTCGGAGAGAAGAGCGTAATGATGGAGGTGGTTATTAGTAGGGTCAGAGAGGCTATGGTGTAGGTCGTGGTCAGCTTTATGCTTTATCTTATCCAACATCTGGTGAGCTAGACGTCATTCCAGGCACCATTTTCTAGTTTTATACTTCAGTTCATGAATTATTTTAACCTTGAGTGAGAAAATCCCTCATATCACCTTACCTTGTCTATGGATTACTATATGAGGAAGATATGATTCTAGTGCCCTTGCCATTGACTATGCCTGTTGAAGGTTGAGCATACTTGTTTGATTTTTGTAGAAACTATGAGCTAGTGTTGGGGTAGCACCACTCTTGGTCATATTTCCTATTTTTATATGCACAACTATATTTCATCATCCATGAAATGGATTGGTTCTATTTAGTGTAGGATACAATGGATTTCATTAACAGGCGGGTTGTGTACTTCGATGTTCACGGAGATCCAATAGTGCTTCTTGGCCTGCGAGAACTTTAGATGGGGTAGAAGCATGTTCCATACATAAGATCCTTTATGGATGACCTAATGTTTAGTTAGTTGGAGGTTCAGTAGTTTTAATTTCCTAGGTTCATGAAAGAGTGCCTTGATGTCTTTCTAGAAGAGGTTGTAGAGCTACCCCCTAGACGAGAGATTGATTTTGGGATCACTCTACAGTCAGGCATGTCTCCCATATTGATGTATCATTATAGGCTGGAACATTACGAGTTATGCAATCTACATATACATATTGATGGTATTTTTTTGTGTAGTTTTTTTCAATCTAGTGTGTCACCATAGGGTGCCTTAGTGTGTTCTTGAAGAAGGCCAATGACAGTTTGCGATTGTGTGTCAATTATCATCGCTTGAACCAAGTGACAGAGAATAAGCATTATCCTCTTCTGTAGATTGATGATTTATTCAACAAACTGAAGGGTAAAATTTTGTTCCAGAAGAATTATTTTTTGTTAGGATATCATCATATGAATGTAAAGGAAGAAGATATTTTGAATAATTCTTTCCTTTATCTTCATGGGCATTATGAGTTCGTTGAGATGTTGTTCAGTGTGACGAATGATCTATTTGTGTGCATGGGGTTAATGAACTCTGTGTTCCATGAGTTCCTAGATAAGTTCATGGTTTTTTAATCAATGAAGTCCTTGTGTAATCTATATCTAAGGAGGATCAATCATAGAATTCATGTGATGTTTTTGGAGTTCTTAATTGTTAAGAGTTTCTTGGGATGTTGTCGAAGGGTGGATTTTGTGACTGAGATGTTAATTTACTGTGGAATGTTTTAACCCAATAGGGAGTAGTTGTGGATATGTCAATGGTTGGAGTTTTTGTGTCATGGGATGCCCCAAAGATAGTGGTAGTGGTGTGAAATTTCCATGGTCTTTCACGAAATTTTAAGAGGTTTCTAGAAGATATCTATTGGGGTATGTCCTCTCTGAAAGCATTGCCCGGGAAGGAATAGGCGTTCTTGTGGAATGATTAGTGTTAGGAAAAATTTGAGTATCTAAAGGAAAATTCAATTAGTTCTCCTATTCTTTTTCTTCCAACATATGGAGTTTAGTTTGAGGATTTTAGTGATTCTTAAAGTCTAGGTTTTATTTTTTGTTATTATGTAGTAGAGATCAGTAATTTCTTATGGGTATTAGAAGATGAATCACCATGAATATAACTATATCACCCATGAACTTTATTTGGTGGAAATGGTGTTTACTATAAATTTGTGGAGACATTACCTCATCAGTGAGTTCGTTGTGCTCTTCATTGATCATAATATCATCAGGTATGTTTTCTCCTACTGTGACATAAACTATCATCTGTGTGGGTGGATAGAGTTCATATAGGATTACAATATTGATTTTTCTTATACACCTGGAAAGGGGAATTTTGTGGTAGATGCCCTGAGTAGAAATTGACGTTATAATGCAGTATGGTAATCAAAAGATTCATGGGGAGTAATGGAATAACATTCAAAATATCATCTATATATGGGAGACATCATTGGTAGATGTGGTCTTTTTCATATTATTGAGTTGTCATTTGTGGTGTAGCATGTGGAGGATTACTAGTGGGGGGATCTTGAGGTGGAGGTATGGAGAGACCATGTTTTTTTTGATGAGGTCCCAGATGGTTGGTCCAAGGATAGAAAACATCGGGTGTTTTTTCAAGGAGGGATTTTTGTTCTTATGGAGATATGTGATATAGTTCCTAGTGAGTTCCATATTTCACCTTTGGTATTATATCCTAGTTTGACAAAGATTTATTGAGCCTTGAGAGGTCAGGTCTAGAGGCCAAGCTTGAATTGTGTAGTGGTAGAGTTTCTGTCTCAATGGTTGGTATACCTGAAGGTGAAGGACGAGCACTATGTTCCTGGTGGTTTTCTCCAACCATTATATGTTCTTCAGTGGATGTGGGAGGAAATCGTCATGGAATTTCTTACTATAATTCCTCAAGATCTAGAAGGCTATGATGTTATAAGGTTGGTAGTGGAACATTTGGATCAGATCAATTTACAGCGATCATGAAGTCATGCTCGGTGGAGGATTTACCGAATAAGTATCTATATGAGGTGATTAGACTCTATGGAGTGCCAATGATGATCATTTCTAATCAAGATACTCATTTTTCCTCTAGGGTGTGGATATGTATCTAGCATGATCTTGGTTCTCAACTATGACTTAGTACTACTTTTCATCCACGAACAGAGAGTATCATCCAAACTCTTGAATACATGTTGCACAATGTTTCCAATATTTTGAAGGTTCAGGTGTGAGGAACTTGTCCTTTGTAGAGTTCTCATAAAATAATAGTTTTCACTCCACCATCGGCATGGAACCATTTGAATCCTCGTATGGAAAAATATTTTGTTCTCTGTTATGATAGATTGGGGTTGATGAGTCATAAATTCTATGACCTGAAGTGGTACAAAATATGATAGTGATGGTTCTGGAGATTCAAGAGTGGATATACACATTATATAATCCTTATAAATCGTATTATGCTCATAGGAGGATACCTTTGGAGTACAATTTTGTGGATCATGTGTTCCTAATGGTGGATCCCTGTAATGGGTAGAAGAGTTTTGGTAATGGGAGTAATCATTCTCCCAGGTTTGTTGTGCCTTTCGAGGTGTTCGATCCTATTGGAGCTACAACATATTTGATAATTCCTCCCCCACATATGTGGTTTATACATAATGTTTTTATAGTTTGTATCTCTATTGATATCTTCATGATGACTCTCATATCATTTATTATGGTGATATCGATGTTGACGAGGATTCAACCTTTTATGATTGGCCTATAGATATCTTGAACCTCTAGGAGTCGGTGTTTCTCAGGTGTGATATCAATTTAATTCGTGTCTTGTGGGGGCATGGTGACAGGGAGGAGAGTACCTAGGAATCTGAGACATAGATATGATCTTAATACCCCATGTTTTATGATGTTTATATATTTTCTTGTAATTTTGTTCATTTTATGGTTGTAGACCTTTCCTGGTTGAGATATTGATTTATATTTTTCTTATTGTGGCAATCTATCATTTGATAGGTATCTCCCTCAGGAGAGTGTTATAGGATATGTTTTTGGTTGTTGTCTGGTTTTTTTCTTGTTCCTCTAGTGATGTGGTGTGCTTCTGTGGTGACATGAACCTTGAAAGGTATCCTACGGGGTGGTTTTTCATATAACTGATTTTATAGTTTCTCTTTGGGATGGTTTTGGATTCGCGGGGATAATAATGTTTTGAGAGGAATCTGATGCAAGGGCTTGGATATGCGTGGATCTACCTTTTGGATGTTCCTAAAGCTAACAGAGCTTGAAGGAGGCTCAGAGGAAGTCTTGAGGGACTCGTGTGTATAGAATTAGAAGTTTGGAACATTCATGTACGGAAAGGGGGTTTCACACTTTGTAGAATAGTTTCTCAAAGGGAAAGTGAGACTCACGTTGTGAAATTTTTTGGGTTAGAGAAATAAGATAAAGTGATGATGTGATTAATATTTCAGTGAAAAACTAATTCTGAGGGTTACACAGCATTGAATGAGGTTACACATCATGTAATCCCCCAACACTGTATATTTTAAAACATTTTAGTTGCTCAGGTTTTTCAAACCCTACAGCTGAATCTTCCCTATCTCTCTACCCATGAGACCTGAAAGTCCCCTCCCTAGCATTTTGGATATTCCTTTGAAAGTAATTGATCATAGAATTCTATCTTCAATCCATAGCGATCCATCTTTAATCTGAGGTATGATATGACAATGTTATAGTGGTTTCTTAGATCTGTTTCTACCAATTTATCTTTTCCTTGTAATGGATCTTAATCTCCATTGTTTTAGTGTATTTTTTTCAATTGTTGGTTGGTTTAGTTGTACTTCGACGTCCTCGGGTGGATGTATTTTTTCCATAGGAGGTGTTCATATTATGTTCCATGGTCTGTTCTCAGGTAAAAAATATTTATGACCTTTTTTGTTTAGGGATTAAATGTTTCTCTATTTATTTATGTTCAATTAAAGAGCTAGCATGACTTAACCCCTTGTATCATAATTAAATTGACCTAATTAAATACTATAACTAAATTAAAGAATTAGTATCAATCGTATAGTGATTTTTCTACTTTGTACCATGAGAACTGTTTGCCTCTTGGTTTTCTAGATAGTGTGATATCTATACTGTGATATTTTTATCATGTTGTTCTTGACAGAAACTATTAATGAATACAAAGATATAATTAATTGATAACTAATTGGATAAATTAATTTAGGATAAATGTTTAAAGAATTTGGTTATTTTTATAATTTTATTTTAATCAAATTAATGAATGTGTCCATTTTTAATTGATTAGTTTCTTAACCTAAAACATGATTAATCTTGTTGATAAAAGAACAAAAGTAATGTTCATGTAATTTTTTAGTTAATTCATGAAAATATGTGATAGATTTTTATAGATTGTTTCTTTGGTTTCCCATAGTTGGAAGATATTGATAATGAATTAGATAATTCAAGATGGAATAATAACCAGTTGTTTGTTAAAGATAATGCCTTTTTTAGTCCTTAGATACCCAATTAATTGTAAATGATAAGTGACTTAAGCCTGGATCCATGAGATCTCATTTTGTGTAAAGGATCAATTCCATGCATGGGGGCTGAGATATAGTGGCTATGTTTGTTTCATACTTTTGGTGATAGGATGTGATCCTGGGATAGCAGAACATTGAGGGTTGGTACAATATTTTGGGAAGGGGGGACCAGATGTGACATGATCCTTGGATGGTTGTGCCTGAATGGATATTTTGGTATGTGGGGTAGAAAATTTTTAATTGTTGTGGTAGCAGTTAAATCCTAGCATGGACAGATACATTGATATACAAAGGTTGGTGATGGGGAGGACATTTAAGACAACTGAATGGGTTGAATCTAGTGTTTCCCATTGTTATGAACAATGGATTTTTGGTTATCTTCTTCCCTTTCAACACTACTTGAGGGATATGGATATTAATGGGTAAATCTCCTTCCATGGAAGGAAAATATAGATGGTGTATTCCACGCACTTTCCATGTTTATACCCTCAAGGTTGGATGATCTTACTATCCTTATATAGGTGGTGAAGACTCGATGGGTAGTTCATCGACTCACCATGTTGATCCCCTTCTATTTGGAGAGTTTATATGTTTTCCTAGAGTACCTGGTGATATAGGATGTAATGTAGTTAAATAAATGAATTAATGTATATCCCACGAGGATGGAGCTTGTTGTGATTCAAAGCTAATGTTGAAATTTTGAGAAGTCATTAAATTTTTTTTCTTATGCCTAGAGGTCATGGATCATTGCTGAACTAGTAACGATAATGAAATGAAATGTGGAAAATGAAAACGGTTAATTAATGTATAAATATATAATTAAATTAAATTTAAATTGATGAAAATGAATAAGATAATTTAATGTATATCATTAAATGGTTGTGTTCAAATAGGATATCTGGTCTTAGTAGAGGATGCATGGGGTCTGAGAGACGTTATATGAAGTAGTGTCTAAGACTACATTATTCCCATAGTGTGGTTTTGAGCATTATTATGACTTTTACATTTTATGCTTCTATATGATACTCCACCCTACCGGTTAATTAAATTGACACCTTGGTGATTCTGATCCATGGGAGGTATTTTTCCCAACATCCAGGCTGGGATAGTGACTCCCTACACCTTTTGGACCTACTCTTTTCTCATGGTAGTTACTTGTGCTGGTATGCATGACATTTAGTTTTCCTTATATATGTGTGTAGAGGGTCGTAAAGTTTTGTTGTTATTTCACATCATATATTCTAGATATTTTTTCCTACAAACTACTATAGGTATAACATGTATAATTTTTTATGGATTGAGGATCCTTACTCGGTGTACGGGTTGTGGTGGATTGAGGTATAATACCCAATGTTCGATACATGTTATGTAGGCTATTGTCGCTCAAGAAACAACCTGGTTACTTATTGTTATGTGTATGTTGTGGTGTGTAGCATAAGGGGCATGTGGTCGTGTTTCCATGAGGTGTCTACTAGCAAGCCTTTTTGTAGAGAGATGCTCAGGGAATGTGATGTTCGGGAAAAGAAGAAAACTAGTATGGAAGTGGTAGAGAAGTACCCTTGATATTATTTATTATATTATATTCTCTTGGATGCATTACCTAGTGAGATTCACCATGGTGAGGCTGTGAACTTAGTATACATGTTTAGGTGACGAATTAGTTTCACTTGTTTTCCAGTGTTCTTTAGAATGATTTATTCTCATTTACATGATAGGTTCTAGGGAGGATCCTACTGAGAATACTATTATACTCACTATATGATTATATATACTATTTTTAAGGTTAGTTAGAGATGGTTGGAGACCAGGATGGTTACTACTAGCTTGGGGTTTTTCCCGAGTTGTTTGGGCTTTGTGGTCGCTATCATCATTACATTATTTCGGTACTTACAGTATTCCCATTTAGTTGTTTTAGTTTATAAATGACATTACATTAGTTCACTAGGATCTTCTTTTATATTGTAGTCTGAGAACGAGTTGGTCGGTGTATGTATTTATCTCTCTCTTCTTCATGTGTTTCCCTAAGAGGGTAATACCACTCATCTGCGTGTTTACTATTCAATCAGTGCTTGTCACCAACCCAGGGCCCAATAGGGGTAGTATTTGGATATCTATATCTCTCTTCTCCCATTGCTGACCAAGGAGGGCACACATTTTAAGGATCAGACTTGACATTCATTATATATTGCATATTGTTGTTCATGTAGTCTATTAAACAAACCCAGACATGAACTTATCTTGATTAATGGATGGTTATGAGATGGTTTAGTTGTATTATAATGAATCTATAGTAATAAAAATCTTATTTATAATTTTTTTTGGACATATGTAATAATTTTATTGATGTAAAAAATATAATCTAATTTATATAAATTCATTACATTGAACGGTAATCATATTCCTCTATGTACTCTAGTATTAAAAAAATAAACTAATGATGAATGTTTTTGGATCTTATCATTAATTAATTTTATACTTTATTATAAGAAAGACTTAATAATCTCATAAAAATATTATGAATCCATTAACACCATCCTTTTATACATCCTTGAATGGTGGTTGTGGAAAAAGGAGACTCATTGCATCCTAGAGGCGGTAGTCCACACAACGCCTAAACACCTATTTCCATTCCTAATAGATTTATTATATGAATAAAAAATTAAAATATCCAAATATAGAAACAATATTAAATATTAACGTAATAATTATCATTATATTAGAGTGTCTATAAAAAATTAGATGAAGATAATTATGGAGAAAATTTTGTTAGTTGAAAATATTCATGTTGGGGACATGAATTTTCCATAGATGTCTCCTTTGAAATGAAACCATTATACTAACTAATGATGAGGATAATATTTTCAAGATGGAGGAGGGTTCTTGGAGGAGAAAATTTTGATACTTTAAAGGAGTAATTGAAAATATAACTGAGTCATCAAGTGGTGAATATGCGGTCTTTTTTAGGTGACAGAAAGGTTTGTTTTTTCCGTGACCCTTATATTTTATTAAATGTGTGGTCAATATTCATGTGTAAAATGAATCAAATGTACGAAAAAATGGAGTAAAATGAATTTTGTTATAAAATAACCTCAAATGATTATATTTTTATAAAACATTAAGTATTTATTGTGGATTTTTGTTCTTACTTTTTATCTTCTTCCATAATTTAATTTTTCCATGGAATTTCACTACATAATAATAAATTTTAATTCAAAGTATTGAAATTTATATTTTCACCAAATTTTATAATTAAACAAATAGAATTCAATTTACTATCTATTATTTATAAATCTATGATGTTTTAACTTTAAAATAAATAAATATAACTTTGTAATAAAAAATAAGAAATTTAATGTTTATATACATTAAATTTATATATAAGATAAAATTATCGAGGATTATAATTTTAATTTCATAAATTTATTTACTATATATTATTAAAAGGATATGATGCTTTCATGGAGTTCCAAAACTATATCTCCCATGAAAACACTTGATTCAATGAAATGACAAAAACTAGTTTTTTTGTTATCGAAACATTTTCCTAATGACTATAATTTTAGAAAAAGGATTTATTAGTAAAAATAATAACTTTAAATGAAAAAAAGTATTCCTTAAATTCATATATTTTTAATTAAATGGGTTTTAAAAATTATAAGTTATTATTATATGATGATAAATCAAATAAAATTTCATGTTTTGTACATTCTGTATTTTTTTATTAAATACCAATCATTTTAGAAAAATATCAAAAGTTCATAATAATAATATATTCATATTATTAATTAAAATATAATAATGATTTTTTATCCTCAAATTAAAAAATTAATAAATTTATTTTTTTAAATGAGATAATATAAAATAAAATAAATAAATTTGGTCAGAAAATTTCATTTTCAAATATTAACCATTACTACTCTTCTTTCATAATATTTATCAACTAAATTTGTTTTAATAAATATATAATATGAAATAAAATTTATCATTTATAATATGTTTCTTCAAATTCATATGAGTATCACATTAAATGAAATTTAATTTGGAAAATAATTCACTAAATAATAAATGATCTTACTAGTCATATCAGAAAAAATAATCAAATTTAATTACTATTAAAAGTGTCTTTTATATATATATAATTCATAGATACGTTACTCTTATTTATTACCACTAATTAATTATTTATGTTTTCAATGTTCATAATTAAATATTTATATTTTTACTAAATATAAATTTCATTTCATGGTGATCAGTATTGCATATGGGGAATGCTATCATACACATTGATTTTTTATAAGTAAAAATATATTATGATAATGGGGTGTTATGGTAACTTTTATCACTCTATATATTACATGTTTCATTCCTTAACCTGATATTTTTGGCTAAGATTTGGCCTCAGTTTGTTAGATATAATCTTACGTCCTCTGAAAATCTTTGATCAACTCTCAAAATACACTAGGGTATTTCAATAGAATTAGTGGTGTCTCTAACTCATTATATATGTTTTCTTTACACATATCTAAGAACTACTCATGGGATTGTTTCAAATTCAATGATTATGTCAATACTACAAAACTAGAAAGAAAAACTAAGACCCTCTATGTAACATCCCAAACTGAGCCACCAAGTCTAAGAAAAAATGTCACACGTCCTCATGCAGGCCTCCCCATACACAAGTGGTTTCCGAATAATAGAAATTGTCTTCAGTGGAACCATGGGGAGACTATAACCATCATGACAGTGTGTAAGAGAAATAAATAACACAATTATAACAATAAACAATTTAAGAAACATAATCAGAGTAAATGTTAAAGGTGAAATAAATATTCCATACAAATAAATAGATCCCAAAGTGGAAATCCTATCAACTCTAAAAAAAAGAAACATATAGAAAAATAGTAGGTCCCTTTAAATCCATCCTATTTTGATACTAGATTTGTTATCATGTTCTCATATTTTCACTATAGGCTACTTTTCTTTAGACATATAACTCATTAAATAAATAGGAGCATTAATATTCATGAGTAGGGTGTGAGTCTAATACTCCATTGTAAACCACCAATGTGTCATTATAAATGTTAGATAAAGTATAGATGTACTGGAAATAATAATAATAAATTCATAAACACTAAATAAACATAAAATTTAGATGTAATTGTTCATTCACTGACCATGCTACCATCAATCTCAGTTGCACCTACATCATATCCATGCCAAAAGGAAAAATCATATCAGATGTTATGAGTAACAATGCTATCCACTTTTCTAGAGAATCAATATCTTAGGATCCTAATTGAATCATGCATGTATAAAACTCAGTATTCCCTAGGCCTCATGCACAAAATTATACTCATAATAACACCATGTATTGAGTATGCTACACAGTGGTTCTCTAGAAATTGAATAAAATGCTACTTGAAAAAATTGGAGCCATCAAGGGATCTACGTGACAGTTCATTGTGCATTTAATAACATGATACTCTGTAAAACACCAGGAATCGACTGGGAAAAATGGATTTTCACTCGTTATTGAGTAACATAAAACATGGATTACAATAATTGAGTGTTTCCTCAATATATAATTTCTATGGAGTCATCTAATCTCTACCATGTGCTCGGGTCCATCATCAAAATCACACATGTCACATGAAAAATCCCTCTATGTGATAAACCTATAACAATGGTCCACTTGTTATATACACCAAGAATGATGTCTCTAAATGTAGGATAATATAAAACTACGTATAGAATATAGAGAATCCATAGAATAAAAAAACATCATGTGTATTAGTAGCAATTAAAAACATAAGTTATTATCCTTGAACATTGTATAACAAGATTCAAAAGTATAACAATAAAAACATCAAGGGAATCATGGATACACACATAAAAAAATGTTATTACTATCAATAATGGTAAATATGTTTTTATTATATAGGTATCACATCAATGTGAAAGAGAACATATAATTAGAGAATAATATACAACATGAGTTATAGTAGTTTTCACATATAATTTTATTTATTCAATACAAAATAATAATAATATAATTATTAATACCCTTAAATGTGAATTAACGAAACACCCACTGCACAAAAGATAACACCCTTCATACGGTGATCTCATATTCTGGACCGAATGGAAGTCTCAGTTTTATCATATGACACACCTTTTGGGAGGTATTACATTATTTTTCTAAAAAATAATAATTAAATTATCCCATGTGTGATTTGACAAAATTATTAAGGTTTTCAAATATTATATCAATCCTAGTGAAAAATATAAATCATGGATGAAAAAAATTTCTTGGATTTCTCATATGACAAAATATTTGTGATATATTTAAATTTTATTTAGAAAAACCATTCACTCATAATATAACATATTTTTTATTTTATAAAATCAATAATGACACTCTGTAGTCCATGAAATTCTTCCATAACTTAGCTCGAGACCATGAAAATATTCTATTGAATATTCCAAATTGTTAGCAGAGCATTTACATATTTATAGAGCATTTAAAATCTTTAGTAAGATATTTTATTGAAAGTTATCATTTTCACATAATTAGAATCATGAAATATTTACAAAAAGATTCATATTGCAAATAAATATTTAAGGACGTTTCATCCCCCCGATGACTTCTCATCCCTAATAAGTATCTATAGTGATCCTGTTCGAACAACTCAAAATGCAATGTTCAAACATCAGACTCACAATATTACATCTCCTTAATAGGAATACCATTAAGTATATATTCAAATAATATATAGTTTTATGGATCACACATGGATTTCTTTGGTTTCTACTAATAAAGCATCATATACCCCATATAGAATTATCCCCGGTCTCTATCCATACAGGTATATCACAATAAGAATATATATTACTAAAAAAGAATGAAAATTTCTAATAATTAATTCTAGTAACGATATATCATAGTTGCATGGAAGAACATATATAAAAAAAATACTAGAAACAATCCTATATAGATTGCACAAATCAAGGAATTTTTATAAAAAACTATTATATAAAATAAAAATAATTGTATATATATATATATGAAATGTGAACCTACATTCCTTGTCATGATGCACGAACAAAACTGAAATATCATGAATCATATATCAAGATCATTGGTATCACCTAATATGAGTTAATCAATGATAATAGGAAATCATATATTTCCCACTTACTAGAAAATTGGCAGTCCACTATATAGTGTTGTCCAATTTCTATGATAGCTCCCCATCCCAAATCTGAACCATCATATCATATAGGTAACCAATCATAAATTAGGTAAAATTGTAGTGAAAAGTTATGGAATGTAGTTCCTATAATGTCATTTTGAAACATCCCATACTGAACCACAATTTCGATGCTCGAGTTCTACATAACCTCATGTGTTCATCTCCTTTTGTAAGGGGTTACTAACAAGTATTGAGGTTATGAGATTGAAATTGGGGGAAACTATACCCTCAACTTAACTTAAGATGATCAATAATAAAAAATATGAAACATAATAAATTATAATAGTAAACATAAATTTTATGTGATTAAATGGAATACATAACAAATAAATAAAGCACCACCCAAATGTGGAAAGCATGTTTAAGGTAAATAAAATATATAAACAAATCAATGATAAACTTCATATCCCACCAGTTTCCATCTTATCCCACTGCTACATCTACACTCTTTATCTCACCAGTCTTCTATAAGACTCCTACCCTTCTATAGATCGATCATAAAATCTACCAGATCACCGAAATGACCAAGTATTGTTAGAGTACAAGACTCAATAAGACACCAAAAATACTTTCTTTACCAGATTTTCTCTATTATATAACTTTATTAATTTTCAATAATAAATGTGTAACAAGCATACAATTAAAAATCCAATATCTATTTATTCTTCACTAACCATTCTACCACAAACTTGCAACTGTACATACATAAGATATATGCCAAAAGGATAATGAAGGTGATAGAAGAATCATTGATTATCTAGGAGGCTCATGAGTCATTCTACTCAGCATTATAGGATCAGAAAATATGACATACACTCAGCAAAAAGTAATTCATGTCTCGACATTATAACGACCCATACTTTACATACATTTTTAATACTTCAAAAATTGAAGCACACTTATTACAACATATGATAAAACTACAAAGGACCGTATAGGTATAGTGCCTTTAGAAACTGGGAAACATAAACAACTGGTTCATAAATCTTCTACAGTGTCTCCCATTTATTTCATCATATCTAGGGTCCCTTTTAGCATATTCTACTTAACATCCATCTTCCTGACCTGGGGAAAAGAAAACATAAAAGGGTGAGCTCAAATGCTCAGCAAGGCAAATAAAGGGAATAAAAATCATATCATATCTTTTTTAAAATCATAACCTGCAAAAGAGATCATAATATCTTAACATGGAACAAATCATAGGAGTGAAAATGAGATCCCCATAATCATAACATAAAACTTGAAACTTTGTGGCATGCACACATAATCATGGAAATCATTTCTTGTTAGTCATAACTCATTGCCAAGACTATCTTAGTGGACAAAGTCCCTTTCTGAACCGAGTTCACTCCTCGTTTCAGTCCTGTATCACTGAACCGAAATAACCTTCCGTTCCAGCCATGTCTATCTCATGAGATATAAAATCTTTACCCAATGCATTGGAGGGAGATATAGGTCCCACCCATCTTATAATGAATCCTTTCTTATGTGTGCCACATAATCATAAAACATACATCATCGCATAACACATGAAACAAAAATGGGATTCTTGAAACATCATGACATCATAAATCAATTCATATAAGATAAAGGAATTCATAAAAATAATTCCATCACAACATGATCAAATCAATGTAATAATAGGGATAAAAACAGAACCCTTTATTATCTTAGATGGAAAATAATTTTGAAAATCACTTGAACTCCATTCTTGAGGAAAATATCCTTTCTTCTTCAAAAACATTTTTCCTTTCATAACATGTCATACAACTTTAAAATAAAAGAAGTTGATTAAAAATAAACATGAAAACTTGTAAAGGAAGCTTCTTGGAAACAATGTTTTAAAAATCCATTCATGCCGTATAAGTTAAAAAAAACATTCTTCGTACTTTTGTCGGAAAAGTCAAAAAGTACCTCGTACGGAAAAATGACAAAAGATTCCTTTCATATTCTTTACTAAAAACTCACCTAAGGGTAAAATTGGATTTAAACTATTGCAAGTGGATGGAAACAATATTTCATATTGAGGGAACATGGATGTGGATGATAAAATACACCCCAGTAAATACTTACGAATAAACAATCTCGGATAAAAATGAGATTGTGATATTTCTCTTACCTTAGGTCCGATTAGCTTTGTACGTGTCCGAAGCTCCTGTATAATGGTTTAAATAATGTTATTGACTTATTCCAGAATCATACATATTTATATGATATCATATATGGTCATATTATTAGCTTCTTGTTAGTAATATTTCATTGTTACTTGTTACTTGGGTCTTTATAACTTTTTGTTCTTATGCGTGTTTTGTCGAATAAATTCTTATTCTTATCTTTAGGTTATAGATAATTCATTTCCAGAATGGTATTAGTGTATTATATACCATATTCATTCATTCAATTCATTTATATAATCATTATGAAATGAAGATCATGTAGAACGAGTCGCATCACATCGTGGAGACGGTATTCCGTACGTACGCACGAGTGATGATATCATTCCTGTGATCGTGGAATTGTATTGGAGTATATATATATTATTTCAGTATCAATATTACTTCAGAATAATCATATTTAGTTACTCATTACACCATTATAACCATCCTTGTAAGGTGATGGTGGAAAATATATTACACCACGGCGTGGAGACGGTATTCCGTACGTACGCACGCGTGGTGATTTCATTTTTCCGTAGGATGGATAGAAGGTGAAATAGGGTTGTTTCATATTTATAATAACATATCAGTATGTAAGTAATACTGATGTTATTACTTTATCATGAAACAACTAAAGAAGAAGAAGTTGAAGAAGAAAGAAATTGAAAAGATCGGTAATGGATATTACCTCTTCTTTGGAACGCCTCTTTGAATCCTCCACTTAAGGAACTAAGATTGGTCTTTGGAGAAGACCAGGACCTCTAGGATTATTCTAGGGAAGTGGAGAGGAGAAAATGTCAGGGGTTGGCCGAGCTTGAGTGCTCCATTTGGTGTGAGGAGGAGGGGGAGGAGGTGCCCTTTTATAAGGGAGGAGAGGGGCACCTTAGGAATATCTCAAAATATTATTTTATATTAAAGTCAAAATCGGTTTATAATGGTTCAAAAGGGTCTTATTTCGAAGATAAAGTGGGGAAGGGTCGAAATCCTATCAACCAATAGGATTTAGACAAGTTTAGGGTATTATTTTAACCTTATCAATTAGATTTAACTCTAAGTTAAATAATTTAACTTTTACCATGTATTTTTGTTTTCTTTCACTATATGGTTAATACACTTACTATAACATGCCAAACGAACCCCAAATTGTTTATTATTAAAATATATATCCTTATCTAAGTCATTTGGCCGAACCTTAGATTTTTAGGAATAAAATAACAATTAATAATATAATATTTGATTTAAAAACTATTTTGTGTCAATTTTGACACTATTTGATATATGATTTTTGTGAAAGTCATAAAAGAATTATATGTTCGAACCAAGTTGATTAAATCAACATTAATATATCATAGTAACCTATAAAATTAGTTGAATTCATAAAAAGTCTCAAATTACATTTAGTTTTGTGTTTATAACATCAATTATGTCAATATTTCATTAATAAGATAATTACTGCATCATCTTTGGGTCATAAATAAATTACATTATTTGATGTCTAAAAATTACATATAAAATATCATCATGTAGGAAATCTTTTTAGCTTTCTAATGAATATTTACAATTGAATTTATCTTATGTATAACCCCATATTAAAAATGATTTACTTATTAAACTTTGATTTTAACTATTTTAACCCTTCTTTAAATAAATTAATAATAAATGTCCTAATCTAATCCAAGTGGGCCTAAATGGTCATATTTTATTCCTAAGTTTGTTTTTGGTAGAATTACACTTGTCCAATAGAATTAGGACATGTGTTAGGGTAATATTAATATCATATTTACCCTTAGTTACCCTATTTACTATTAACCGCGGTAAAAAAAGTAAAAAGTTACTATTCACCAAAAAATTATTTTCATCTCATTGAACCACATTTTAGTCCTTGATATTAACCGTGTCTCTCGGATTTTCGAAATTCCAATCACAGAAGCGGTAAAATTAAGTTTTATGCAAAATTCAGTTTTTAACCTACCACTTAGTGGTTTCACTATTCATCAAAAATTGAAAGTTTTCAGAAAAATACCAAAATTTTACCCTAGGCTAATTTCGATATTCTGAGTCCAAAAATGAAGTCCATTTTGAAAAATAAAATTTATAAAATTCCAAAAAGTGGTTATTACTATTCATAACGGCTAGTTTTAATAGCATAATGTTGTTTAGTGAAACTCGGTATTGCGTACGACGCAAGCTATCGAGGAAGGTCGCGATTGCGTGTAAAGCAAGCCAAGCAAGTGTTGTATAGAAAAAGATTCCTTTGATGATTTATATAACATAAAAGTCTCGGGTGTTACATTCTACCCCCCTTAAAAAGAATTTCGCCCTCGAAATTCGTCACTTTGCAACAAACAGATGAGGATACTTCTCCCTCATCATATCCTCAAGCTCCCATGTAGCTTCTTCAAGTTGGTGGTTTCTCCATAAAACTTTCACCAAGCGAGTGGTCTTGTTTCGTAGGACTTTTTCGCTACGATCCAGAATCTCTATCGGCTGTTCTTCATAAGAAAGATCTTGCTCCAGTGGTACAACTTCTGAGCTGAGTACATGTGAAGGATTTGGTATGTACTTTCTCAGGAGAGATACATGGAACACATCGTGAACTTGAGAGAGATTCGGTGGAAGCGCCAATCGGTAAGCTACCTTCCCAACACGATCCAATATTTCGAAAGGACCGATATATCTAGGGCTCAACTTCCCCTTCTTTCCAAATCTCATAACCCTCTTCCAGGGAGATATTCGTAAGAACACTTTATCACCCACTTCAAACTCTAGGTCTTTTCTTCGGTTGTCGGCATAGCTTTTCTGTCGACTCTGAGCTGCTCTTATGTGTTGTTGAATAGATCTGACCTTTTCTGCCATTTCATCAACGAGATCAGGTCCTAATAGCTTTCTTTCCCCAACTTCATCCCAGCAAGTTGGAGTCCTGCATTTCTTTCCATAGAGAGCTTAATAAGGAGTCATTTGAATACTGGAGTGAAAGCTATTATTATAAGAAAATTCCACCAAAGGTAGGTGTTGATCCCAACCTCCTTTGAAATCCATAGAGCAAGCTCTCAACATATCTTCTAGGGTTTGAATTGTTCTCTCAGACTGACCGTCTGTCTGGGGATGATAAGCAGTGCTGAAACTCAACTCTGTATCCAGAGTATGCTGAAGACTTCGCCAGAACTTCGAGGTAAATCTCGGATCTCGATCAGATATAATAGAAAGTGGTACTCCATGCAATCTTACCACTTCCTTTACATATATCCTGGCAAGCTGATCTAGAGAGAAATCCTCTCTAATAGGAATGAAGTGTGCAGACTTTGTGAGACGATCAACTATGACCCAGATAGCATTATTGCCTTTGGATGTTTTAGGAAGTCCTGTGACAAAGTCCATAGTGATGTTTTCCCATTTCCATTCGGGTATGGGTAATGGTTGTAACATCCCCTTAGACTTCTGTCTCTCAGCTTTAACTTGTTGACAAACCAAGCATCGAGAGACATATTCAGCAACATCTCTTTTCATGCCATCCCACCAGAAGTACTCTTTCAGGTCCCTATACATCTTCGTGCTTCCAGGATGAATAGAGAATGAAGAACTATGAGCCTCATCCAGCATCTCCTTCTTTAATTCGGGGATGAGAGGAACACAAACCCGATTCCTGAACTTTATTATCCATTCACAATCAAGGTTGAATTCAGGAACATTTCTCACCTTCTTTTGTAACTCGACATCTTCTTTCTGTGCCTCTTTAATCTTCACATGTATAGATGGTTGAACATTCATTTGAGAAAGATAAGATTTTTCCCCTTCCATTATAATTCCAAGATCCATCCTTTGTAAATCCATAAATATTGGATCTTTTGTGATCCTCATCATGGATAAACTAGCATGGTCTTGTCGACTTAATGCATCTGCCACCTTGTTTGCTTTCCCAGGGTGGTAATGGATTGAGCAGTCATAATCCTTAATCAGCTCCAACCATCTTCTTTGACGCATATTCAACTCCTTTTGTGTGAAAATATACTTTAAACTCTTATGATCAGTATAAATATCACACCTTTCACCATAAAGGTAATGCCTCCAAATCTTTAATGCAAAGATTACCGCAACCAACTCCAAATCATGTGTTGGGTAATTTTGTTCATGGATTTTCAACTGTCGTGAGGCATAAGCTACCACCATATCATTTTGCATAAGAACACACCACAATCCCTTCTTGGATGCATCACTGTAGATCACAAACCTTTCTCCACTACAAGGCAGTGTGAGCACAGGTGCACTGGATAACCTTCTTTTCAACTCCTTGAAATTCTCTTCACATTCCTCTGTCCAGACAAACTTAACTCCTTTCCGAGTCAACTTGCTGAGTGGATTAGATAATCGTGAAAAATCTTTTACAAAACGTCGATAATATCCAGCCAAACCAAGAAAACTTCGGATCTCAGTTACTGTTGTTGGTCTCGACCATCTTTCGATAACCTCTGTTTTTGCTGGATCCACAGATATCCCCTCTTTTGAGATTATGTGACCCAAAAATGCAACTTTTTGAAGCCAAAATTCACACATGGTAAATTTGGCATAAAGCTTCTCCTTTCTCAGGGTCTTCAATATAATTCTCAAGTGATCTTCATGTTCTTCCTTGCACTTTGAATAGACAAGAATATCGTCTATAAAGACTACCACAAATTGATCAAGATAGTCTCTAAAGACTCTATTCATTAGATCCATGAAGATAGCAGGGGCATTAGTAAGACCAAATGGCATCACTATAAATTCATAGTGTCCATACCTTGTACGGAAAGCCGTCTTTGGTATATCCTCCCTTTTGACCCTTAATTGATGATACCCTGAACGAAGATCAATCTTGGAAAAGTATTGAGCTCCGCGTAGTTGGTCAAATAAGTCATCAATGCGTGGGAGAGGATATTTGTTCTTGATAGTGATCTTGTTAAGTTCTCGATAATCAATGCAGAGTCTCATTGATCCATCTTTCTTCTTAACAAATAGAACAGGTGCTCCCCAAGGTGACGCACTAGGGCGTATGAATCCCTTATCAAGATTCTCTTGGAGTTGCTTCTTCAATTCCTGCAACTCAATTGGGGCCATTCTATAAGGTGTCTTTGAAATAGGCAAAGCACCCGGTACGAGTTCTATTGAAAACTCAACTTCACGATTTGGTGGAAGACCCGGTAATTCCTCCGGAAAGACATCATCAAACTCCCTTACAATGGGCATATTCGTAATCGTGAGTTTCTCACCAACCATTTGAGATAAATAACCTTCATTTAGTGGGATCAATACCCATAAGATCGAAGAAATTTCCACTGGAAGGTTATGTTCATCTTTGCATTGGTATACGATCGTAGATTGATCTGGAGTATGAAATGTGACTTCCCTTCTTTGGCAATTGATATGAGCTCCATGTAGAGAAAGCCAATCCATGACAAGAATCACATCAAATTCCACTAAAGGAAGGATCACAAGATTTGCAGGAAGCACTTTCCCACAAACTTCGATCGGAGAAGAATTATAAACTTTTGATGCGATTGATGTGCCATTAGGTGTTGTCACAGCTAAATCAACATCTAATTGTTGAGGTAGTACGGTGATACCCTTAGAAAAGTCTTCAGAAATAAAAGAGTGGGTGGATCCAGAATCAAATAAAACATTTGCTACTTTAGAGTGGATGGTAAGTGTACCTTTCACCACATCGTTATCGTACTCCACATCGCTGATAGAAATTGCATGTGACTTTCCTTTTTCTTTAGCTTTAAGAGTTTGTTGACGTCGACCATCATCATCAACCCTTGGATTTGGGCATTGATTGGCATAATGCCCCATCTCCTTGCACTTGAAACATTGAAGTGTTGTAGGTTCATTCTGTGTATCCCTTCCTTTGTTTGCGTCATTAGACATCTTCTTCCCATTATCACGACATTCAAATGCCCGATGACCTTCCTTTCCACATTTAAAACATTTACTTGTCCCTTTAAGACAACTCCCTCCATGTTTCTTTCCACACTTTGAGCATAAGGAAAATCTCATCTTCTTTTCTGTG
The DNA here is from genome assembly GCA_963277665.1 of Viscum album. Lineage (NCBI taxonomy): Eukaryota > Viridiplantae > Streptophyta > Magnoliopsida > Santalales > Viscaceae > Viscum > Viscum album. Next base: position 1,517,144,014 of record OY728137.1, read on the forward strand.
TGCTCTTTAGATTTTTCTTTGAATTCCATCTTCCTCTTCTTATCAAACCCATGTGACTGATGGGTTACTCCAATCTCCATCTCGACTTTGAGAGCACATCGAACGATTTCCTCGTAGCTATTGAAGTCTCTTATGGCTAACGCCCTTCGAAGACTTGGTTTTAAGCCACTAAAGAATCGATCGATCTTACTCTCAGGTTGGATAATAATACCAGAAGCGTACCTTGCCAGTCTTGTAAAATTTGCTTCATAGGTACCAACAGATTCATCATCCCTTTGCTTCAGTTCAAGAAACTCTTTCTCCATCTTTGTTCGGAGAATACGAGGGAAGTACTTATTGAAAAATAAGTTCTTGAACTCGTCCCATTCCATAGACTCAATTTCATCCCTTTGCCTCGTATTCTTAACAAGATTCCACCATTGATCAGCATCTCCTTCCAAACGATACACTGCTAGGATGACTTTATCATGTTCAGAACATTGAAGAACTGAAAATATCTTTTCAGTAGTACTAATCCATTGTTCAGCAACTAATGGATCAGTAGACCCGCTGAAAGAAGGTGGACGCTGCCTCATGAAGGATTCAACAGAATGTTGCTCCCTCCTTTGCTCGTTTGGAAATACTGCATGATTCATAGCTTGAGAAAGTTGTGTGAGCATGGCTACAAGATTTTGCATTCCAGCTCCCATATCGTTTGGTTGCTCAGGGGGACAATCATTGCATTGCCCATCGCATTCCGCATTAACATGGTTCCTTCGGGTTCAGCCATTGACTAAAACCAAGAAGAATAGTGTGAGCAACACTAATTATAATAGGAAACCACATAATTCAAGAATAAAATTTTCATGCTTATGGTATTATCCTAGGTTATTCGAGGCCATTTCTAAAACACTAAGATTGTGTACTATGCTTAGACTTATCCTTAGGGTTCTTACTAAGGCTTTCACATCCTAGTTTCCAAAGGTTGACTATACCTTTCCTCTGATACCAACTATAACGACCCATACTTTACATACATTTTTAATACTTCAAAAATTGAAGCACACTTATTACAACATATGATAAAACTACAAAGGACCGTATAGGTATAGTGCCATTAGAAACTGGGAAACATAAACAACTGGTTCATAAATCTTCTACAGTTTCTCCCATTTATTTCATCATATCTAGGGTCCCTTTTAGCATATTCTACTTAACATCCATCTTCCTGACCTGGGGAAAAGAAAACATAAAAGGGTGAGCTCAAATGCTCAGCAAGGCAAATAAAGGGAATAAAAATCATATCATATCTTTTTGAAAATCATAACCTGCAAAAGAGATCATAATATCTTAACATGGAACAAATCATAGGAGTGAAAATGAGATCCCCATAATCATAACATAAAACTTGAAACTTTGTGGCATGCACACATAATCATGGAAATCATTTCTTGTTAGTCATAACTCATTGCCAAGACTATCTTAGTGGACAAAGTCCCTTTCTGAACCGAGTTCACTCCTCGTTTCAGTCTTGTATCACTGAACCGAAATAACCTTCCGTTCCAGCCATGTCTATCTCATGAGATATAAAATCTTTACCCAATGCATTGGAGGGAGATATAGGTCCCACCCATCTTATAATGAATCCTTTCTTATGTGTGCCACATAATCATAAAACATACATCATCGCATAACACATGAAACAAAAATGGGATTCTTGAAACATCATGACATCATAAATCAATTCATATAAGATAAAGGAATTCATAAAAATAATTCCATCACAACATGATCAAATCAATGTAATAATAGGGATAAAAACAGAACCCTTTATTATCTTAGATGGAAAATAATTTTGAAAATCACTTGAACTCCATTCTTGAGGAAAATATCCTTTCTTCTTCAAAAACATTTTTCCTTTCATAACATGTCATACAACTTTAAAATAAAAGAAGTTGATTAAAAATAAAGTTGAAAACTTGTAAAGGAAGATTCTTGGAAACAATGTTTTAAAAATCCATTCATGCCGTATAAGTTAAAAAAAACATTCTTCGTACTTTTGTCGGAAAAGTCAAAAAGTACCTCGTACGGAAAAACGACAAAAGATTCCTCTCATATTCTTTACTAAAAACTCACCTAAGGGTAAAATTGGATTTAAACTATTGCAAGTGGATGGAAACAATATTTTATATTGAGGGAACATGGATGTGGATGATAAAATACACCCCAGTAAATACTTACGAATAAACAATCTCGGATAAAAATGAGATTGTGATATTTCTCTTACCTTAGGTCTGATTAGCTTTGTACGTGTCCGAAGCTCCTGTATAATGGTTTAAATAATGTTATTGACTTATTCCAGAATCATACATATTTATATGATATCATATATGGTCATATTATTAGCTTCTTGTTAGTAATATTTCATTGTTACTTGTTACTCGGGTCTTTATAACTTTTTGTTCTTATGCGTGTTTTGTCGAATAAATTCTTATTCTTATCTTTAGGTTATAGATAATTCATTTCCAGAATGGTATTAGTGTATTATATACCATATTAATTCATTCAATTCATTTATATAATCATTATGAAATGAAGATCATGTAGAACGAGTCGCATCACATCGTGGAGACGGTATTCCGTACGTACGCACGAGTGATGATATCATTCCTATGATCGTGGAATTGTATTGGAGTATATATATATTATTTCAGTATCAATATTACTTCATAATAATCATATTTAGTTACTCATTACACCATTATAACCATCCTTGTAAGGTGATGGTGGAAAATAGATTACACCACGGCGTGGAGACGGTATTCCGTACGTACGCACGCGTGGTGATTTCATTTTTCCGTAGGATGGATAGAAGGTGAAATAGGGTTGTTTCATATTTATAATAACATATCAGTATGTAAGTAATACTGATGTTATTACTTTATCATGAAACAACTAAAGAAGAAGAAGTTGAAGAAGAAAGAAATTGAAAAGATCGGTAATGGATATTACCTCTTCTTTGGAACGCCTCTTTGAATCCTCCACTTAAGGAACTAAGATTGGTCTTTGGAGAAGACCAGGACCTCTAGGATTATTCTAGGGAAGTGGAGAGGAGAAAATGGCAGGGGTTGGCCGAGCTTGAGTGCTCAATTTGGTGTGAGGAGGAGGGGGAGGAGGTGCCCTTTTATAAGGGAGGAGAGGGGCACCTTAGGAATATCTCAAAATATTATTTTATATTAAAGTCAAAATCGGTTTATAATGGTTCCAAAGGGTCTTATTTCGAAGATAAAGTGGGGAAGGGTCGAAATCCTATCAACCAATAGGATTTAGACAAGTTTAGGGTATTATTTTAACCTTATCAATTAGATTTAACTCTAAGTTAAATAATTTAACTTTTACCATGTCTTTTTGTTTTCTTTCACTATATGGTTAATACACTTACTATAACATGCCAAACGAACCCCAAATTGTTTATTATTAAAATATATATCTTTATCTAAGTCATTTGGCCGAACCTTAGATTTTTAGGAATAAAATAACAATTAATAATATAATATTTGATTTAAAAACTATTTTGTGTCAATTTTGAAACTATTTGATATATGATTTTTGTGAAAGTCATAAAAGAATTATTTGTTCGAACCAAGTTGATTAAATCAACATTAATATATCATATTAACCTATAAAAGTAGTTGAATTCATAAAAAGTCTCAAATTACATTTATTTTGGTGTTTATAACATCAATTATGTCAATATTTCATTAATAAGATAATTACTGCATCATCTTTGTGTCATAAATAAATTACATTATTTGATGTCTAAAAATTACAAATAAAATATCATCATGTAGGAAATCTTTTTAGCTTTCTAATGAATATTTACAATTGAATTTATCTTATGTATAACCCCATATTAAAAATGATTTACTTATTAAACTTTGATTTTAACTATTTTAACCCTTCTTTAAATAAATTAATAATAAATGTCCTAATCTAATCCAAGTGGGCCTAAATGGTCATATTTTATTCCTAAGTTTGTTTTTGGTCGAATTACACTTGTACAATAGAATTAGGACATGTGTTAGGGTAATATTAATATCATATTTACCCTTAGTTACCCTATTTACTATTAACCGCGGTAAAAAAAGTAAACAGTTACTATTCACCAAAAAATTATTTTCATCTCATTGAACCACATTTTAGTCCTTGATATTAACCGTGTCTCTCGGATTTTCTAAATTCCAATCACAGAAGCGGTAAAATTAAGTTTTATGCAAAATTCAGTTTTTAACCTACCACTTAGTGGTTTCACTATTCATCAAAAATTGAAAGTTTTCAGAAAAATACCAAAATTTCACCCTAGGCTAATTTCGATATTCTGAGTCCAAAAATGAAGTCCATTTTGAAAAATAAAATTTATAAAATTCCAAAAAGTGGTTATTACTATTCATAACGGCTAGTTTTAATAGCATAATGTTGTTTAGTGAAACTCGGTATTGCGTACGACGCAAGCTATCGAGGAAGGTCGCGATTGCGTGTAAAGCAAGCCAAGCAAGTGTTGTATAGAAAAAGATTCCTTTGATGATTTATATAACATAAAAGTCTCGGGTGTTACAGGCATTCCCTAGGCATTAAGAGATTCTTATAATTCACTATGCATTGACAAAATACTCCTTGTCAACCTCTAGGTATTTAGTGCTTCACATGTAAACTATATTGAATCTTTGAATACCTTCCTCATGCATAGGTCCCTAATCTCTGTTGTTTCGAGTCATGAGAAATCTCCTTTAAATGGATAAATAGGTCATGATAGTCAAAATTACTTGGGATTCATGAAAAATACCACAGTGGAACACATATCATAGTTGGATACATTTGAAATCATAGTACATAATCATGACATATGTATCACAACAACCCATGTTATCAACATCTAACATGAATAATAAGCTACAAGTACTCATGGAAACAGGTGTCACGTAAGGGTATAAAGGCTACATACAAAGCCACTTGTGATCATAATCTAGCTTGGTCATCAAATATTTCAGCACATCAATCATATTGCTGAATCATATGAAAAGAGACACCAAAAAGTTGAGGACTTTCCTACCTCAAAGTTATCAAAATCAATGGAAAGTATAAACTAACCTATGTGATTCGAAAGTTGGATTGGAATTCTCGATAGTCCGGAACATGCATTCATGGACATTATTATTATACTGATAGACATGTCAGTTATCAATGATCATCATGGGTTCCTTGAATCAAAACTAACTGTTTTATTTCGAAAAGAAATAAAATATCTCTTTCAATAATATTTTCTATTTCCATGATAATATCTCAATTTTCATGTTTTGGTTAAATAATGAACATGAAATTTTCCACTCAATAATAATTATCAATTCATAATTTCTTATAAAATATTACTTAGAAATTATCCATTGATAATTAATTATAAATTATACTTCTATGATCATCTCTTGATAATTTTTCATAAATTTTTCTTTTATAATTATATTTTCATAATTTCTCATATATTATGCTCTTATAATTATAATTTCATAATTTATCATAAATTTACCTTTTTAGATGATCACTTGATAACTTTTCTATAATTATCCATTGATAATTTCTCAAAAATTATCCTTCAATAATTTTTTTATACACTACCCATGATAAATCACTGTTTTATCATTAGATAATTTATATAAATTATATTTTTTTATATCATTTAAATCATAGTTTATTGATTTTTAATTATTATCCTTTAATAATTCATTATTATTATTTTCAACTTGAACCATCGAGTCCAACTCAAAGTTCCACATGACCTCATATGCACCGCTCCGTATAAAAGAAGTTATCAACTACTATTGAGGGGATGCATCTAATAATGGGGAGATTATACAATTAATATCGTGCCATAGGATCAACGATAAATAATAACAAACATAATGAATCCTAATAGTAGAAAAGTTTAATAATACAATAAATGGAATACATAATAAGTAAATAAAAATAACTCTCAAAAGATGAAAAGAATGTCCAAGATAAGTAATGTATATAAAAAATCAATGATAAACTATAGGTCTCCCAAGATGACATCCTATCCCACCACTATCTAAACACTCCTTAGCTCATTAGTCCATCAAGAATACATTAAAATTGTTGAATCCCTCATGAAACCTAAAAGTGAACAAAAATTTCCAAGTAGGCTGTGAGTACAAGACTTATAAGGATACCAAAAAGTCCTCCTTAACCTGGTTTTCTCAAGTATACATGTGTATTCCATAATAAAAATAAATTTTTAAGAAGTAGTAACACATAATCTAAAACTGAATAGCCATTTCATAACCATGATGATTCAAACCCATGATCATAAATGATTTAGCTCTATGAAAGAATGAAAATCACAGTTTTTAATAATTATGAAGTAGCCATCAATATCATAAATAGTGATACTCATCATTATTGGATCATGAAACACTATATACACTATGAATCAATGATATATTGTTCTTGGAATTGTATAGGAATTGAGAGCTACTTGGAATACACTAGGCCTCAAGAACATACACCATTTTATCCACTAGGCATTGATTGTTTCACATGACAGCCATGATGAACTTTCATATCCCTAACCTCTACATAGTTCCCTTTTCACCATCATCACAATCTGTATGCACTCTCCCTCAATGTTATAATCATTTCATGATGGTCTATGTGTGTAACACCCGTGATATATTATGAGATATATTGTTTTTAATTTCTTTGATGTCTTGTGTTGTAAGATGAACCAATATTATCTTGTGTTATATGCAACACCATAATAGCTTGAGGTAATTGCAACACTATACAAGGCTTTTTTATACACAATTTCATGTTATTTTGATAGAATTAATTTCACGCAACACCGAGTAAAGATTTTTTTCAATTTATACAAGAAATATGTTTGAATTATTTTATATGTTACATAGAAATAATCTTTCACTAAATGAAACACTAACATGGCATTCATTATACGCAAAAGTGACCTTCCTTGATAGCTTGTGTGGTACCCAATATCGGGTTTCACTAAACTACAATATATTATTAAAATATTATTATTTAATGGCATAAATGTATTAATTATTAATATTATTAACCACATATTTAATTTTATATAACATTAACATTCATATTATTTTTTTCTAGAACATTATATAAGAAATGATTCAATTTTATGGATTAAATAAGTATTTTTTAAAACAAAATTAGTTTTATCACATTTTGATGGCTTACCAATTTTAGATCTTATTTTTAACACTTTTATATATAATATTTGAAAAAATAATTGTCTTATTTGGAAGAAATACATCAAAATTTACATTGGTTGACATTTTTGTATTTTTTCTATAAAATTCATATTTTAATTAATAGTAAAAAAACTCCATTCTAATTCAAAACTGACCTTTCATCTAATTTCGTTATATAAATAGATTTTATTTTTAATTGGTTATAATGTTTAATAGGATTAACTTTTTATCATTTAATATAATTTTGGTAATTAGAATAAATTTCCCATTTAAATTAAAAATATAAATGTGTTAATATTTTGAATGTTTTAACTTCTTAAAAAACATCACACTCTAGTTTTGACAAAGGGAATTGTTTTTTAATTAATTATGGAAACTTCTGTATTTTGACTTTTGAAAAGTTGATTTCGTATTTTGAATAATTGATTCCAAAATATGATAATAGGTTACTCTAATTTTTTTGGATACTATGAAAAGTAACTATTGTAGTTTTTATTTACCACAGTTAAAGGTAAATCAGGTAAATTAGAGTAACAAACAATATGATAAAGACAATAATATTACCCTAATACCTACCAAAATCCAATTGTATGAATTAAAGCAGACCACTATAATATAAGGGTAAGAATTAATTTATTTAACGGGATTTTTTCCATGAAATTGATTTAACTATAATTAAAACTAAGAAAGTGACAACAAATCACTCTATTATCTCTTATAAGTATAATAATTTTAATATACTGATAAACATGTTAAAATGTAGAAAATAAATAATATAAAGAAATATAATGAAATTTTCTACATCATGTGATTTTATTTATAATTTTTATAATTTAAACATTTACCATTAATGATGAAATAATATTGATGTAGAAATAAATTTATTGATAGAAATATAAAATAAATGTTATTAAAAATATTAAAATAAATATAATATAAAATAATTAATGTTACACATGAATTTTATAGGTTTCTATGACATGTTAGGATTTTATTAAATATTTGGTTTCAAATTTTTCTTCTATGTGGATGCTTTTAAGGTAAAATAAATGAATAGTGTCAAAATACACACTATTGATATTTTATAAAAATAACATATAACTAAATTATTTAAAAATTATAAAAATATTTAAAAAATTTAATGTGAAAATTATATGGTCAAAAATGTCATAATGTATGAAATTATGGATAATTGACAACACCTAAGAAAATATTTATAGCCATTTAATATTTAGAATACTATTATACAAAAATAAAATTAAATAGATTAAATAATTATAAATCAAAATGATATGGTTTAAAATAAACTAATAACATGAATAAATTTTATTTTTTAGATTATTTATACCCATAAACATATTTTCATATATATAAATTATTTTGGGGAAATTATAAACAAAAAATCAATTTATAATAAATTAATATTTCATGACTTTTCTAATGTGCCCCACAACCCTCTTATAAAAGGCCACCACCTCTACACACTTACTCACACATTTAAAGCCCTTATTTTAGTGTAAATAATGATAAAATAATATCCCAAAATTTCTCCCATTTTCCTATGGGCCAAACATTGGGCATAATTCCATCCTAGGGAGACCTTTTGTGTAAAATAAAAGAAGACACTCGAAAAAGAGGTAATTGTTTTATCACCTCTTTCAAAATTATTTTATTATTGTACTTCTTATTCTTATGTTTTTCTCAAAGTAAATTCATAAATAAATTATATTATAAATTCTGAGATTTTATTAATATTATGGGATAACCTTATACCTCATTTTACTCATCCTACAAATAACTATATCACTATGTGTGTGTACGTACAACTTATTGTCTCAACACCATGGTGTAATTTGTTATTCAACAATACTTAATTTATATGGGTATAACGATGAGTATAATATATTTAAAAATTAAATTTAACATTATAATTATTCTATATAATTTATATACCATCCAATTGGATGCAATTTAACCATAAATTGAATGATATCATCACTTGTGCATACATATGGCCTACCGTCTCCACGAAGCGATAAGATTCATTCTCCAAATTAACCATTCAAGAATTATTATAAACTATATATAACAAGTAATAATAACATATATGAAATAATAATTCTACTGAATTTATGTATATATAAATTTCATTTACATTCTTCAATTCCATTCAATAATAAAACAGAAACAACGTTCATGCGTACGTACGACCTACTGTCTCTAGGAACAGTATATTCCATTTCATTAGTCTATGTCCTATATATATTTATTTCATGAAAATATATGATATATAAATCATTTTTTACATTATTTAAGTAATTAAATCATGATCTAATTAAAATATCAAGACTATTACGTCAAAACACGTACGATAAATAAAATGATTAATACCCAAAACGTTTTTTTATATGGAATTTATAAATGAATGGGTAAAATAATGTCTTAAGTGAATACTATATTATATGATAAATATTATAATAGTTTTATTTCAAGTTAATAATATGTTTAAACCCACAATATGAGAGTTTTAGATATATACGAAGCATATCAGACCATAGGTAAGGGATAATTTCTCAATCTCATTATATTATGAGATTGTTTATATGTAAGTATTTATTGGGGCATATTTATCATTCAAATACATTTTTCATAAATATATTTAGTTTTTATATACTTATACTATTTTTAAAATTTAATTTTACCAATTTGTTAAATTTTTACTATATGGTTTGGAAGGATTCTTTCATTCATTTTTCATACGAGGCACTTTTTGAATTTTCCGAAAAGAGTATGAGAAGAATTTTTTTTAACATATATTGAATGAATCGATTTTTATGACTTCATATCTCATTAATTATATGAATACTCCTCAACATTATTTCAAGATTATTTTCACCAAATTTACTTTCTTTTAAAATTTCACAGTATTGTTAGAATACAAAACATTTTTTTGAAGAAGAATGATATATTCCTCAACAGTTTAGCTCAAGTGTTTTATCAAAATTATTTTCCATATAATATGCAATAGGGTTATTTTTCTATCCATATTATTACATTAATCTTAATGTTTTTATTATGGAATTATTTTTATGAAATCCATTTATTTTATATGGATAATGATGGAATGATGTTTTAGAAATCAATTTTTATTTCTTAGATTATGTTGCGATGAATGCTTTATGTTTTTGTGGAACATGTAATAATTACTTCATTATGAGATGTGTGGGACCAATAAATCCCTCCAATGAATTTGGTAAAGATTAATATCCCATGATATAGACATAATGATAATGGAATGTAAATATGGTTCATTAATATAGGACTGGAATGCAATGTAAATATGGTTTAGTAATACATGGTGGGAACGATATATAAACCCAGTTCAGTAATGGAATTTTTCCACTATGATGGTATGGGAAGCAATTCCATTCCTAATATAGAAATAATATTATATGTTTATTTGTTTTACATGGTTACATTTTTTATTCCATTGATATTTTATCATGGTTATTGTTTCATTATGATCTGTGTAATACCTACTGCCATGATTTATTTCATGACTCAGCATTTTGATATTTAAACTTTATTCTCATGTTTTTAAATTATTATGTTTATGGTTTGTTTTATGTTCTACATGTTTACCCTTAATGAAAATTTGAGCTCACTATTTTTATGTTTTATTTCCCCATGATATAATGAACATTTTTAGGTGGGAAAACAAAAGGGGAATATCTTAATGGGATATGTAGAAGATATTTCACCAAGTTAGAAGATTGTGTTCCAAGTTTCAAAAGACTCTCAACTAATACATCGTTTGGGAATATATTTGTATAATGTATTCAATATTATTTAAATGAAATTTAATGTCCATTTACTTAAATCAGGTGTATTTAACGTTTTAATCAGAGTAATGGTTTAGTCATCCTTTTCAAAAAAGGACGAAATAATGATACTGAGATCCCAAGAGATATTTTTAGGATTTGTATAAGGATGTCCCTAAGTGTGGGTCTAACTAGATTTTACAGTCCTATAATTATGGTAACAATCATGATTAACCTAATATTAAACCTAATATTTTAGATATTGAAAGTACTCCACCTTGATTATGTTGTTTTCCTAGTATGATTTATTCCTCTCACACTATTCTTTTTGGGTTTTAGACAGTGGTTGGAACCCAACGGAACTATGATAACAATCAATGCACTGATTTTCATCATGAATAACCAAATTTTCTTAGGATATAGATTTAAAAATAATATTACAATACTTAAACAATCTATGAACCATTACATACCTCTATATGAAATGATAACAGAACAACATTCTATTGAGTCCTTCATAAAGAAATGTTCACCTTCTTTATGTGGGTATTCTGATTCACTTGTTATGAAAAATGGATTTGTACCATTGAAAATATAATTCCATTCTCCTCTTATCTGAACATGAAAAATTCATTTTGGTCATTTATCGTACAGAAGGTGAACTAGATTAGTGGTGAACTCTAATCGTGAATACAAGACAGCAAGATGAAATGGAATCCTTGGAATGGGATGAGTTAATAAACCAATTTTTCAATAAGTACTACCTCGCATTATTTGAACAAATATGGAGAATGATTTCCTTGATATTAAGAAAAATAATAATGAATCTTTTGATACATATGAGGAAAATTTTACAAGTATTTCAAGGTATGCTTCTGGTTTTATCATCTAACCTGAAAGTAAAGTTGATCGATTCTTCAGTGGCTTAAAACAAATTCTTTTAATGGAATTAGTTATAGGATTCTATAGTAGTTATGAAGAGATTGTGTGTTTTTATATAAAGGTAGAAATGGAAGTTTTGTTATATATCAATCTCTGGGTTTTGATAAGAAACCGAAGATGGTGTTCAAGGGAAAATCTCAATACAATGGTGTGAAGAAGATGAATGTTTCATTATGATCAAAGTGTAAAAATAAGCATGATGGAGATTTAATTAAATGGACTAGAAAATGTTTTATGTGTGTAAAATAAGGCCATAAAGCTGTTGATTGTCAAATTAATGGGAAAAGGTTTCCAATCATGTGAATAGATAAAAGACTTTAGATAATTAACCACCCACACATCAATGCGACAAGTGAAATAAAAAGGGGCATTACTCTAACCAATTCCCAAATCCAAGGGTAAATTATGATGATTAATTTTAGAAACCTCTTATGGAAATAGGAAATGAAAAATCACATTTGATGGTTTTTGGCGATGTTGAGTAGGACAACGAAGTGGTGGTATGATTGAGTTTTTATGTAATGGGATTCCAAAATAGAATTGTTGAATATCTTTTTTAGTATTTTAAATTATTTTAATATCTATATATTGGTCCATTGTGGTTTTCCATAATTATATAGTATCGATTACCCCGAAAAGGGATTGAAATATTATTAGAAATCACATAATATGCACATAATGAAGGGATAAAGAGATAATAAAATGTTTGATAGTAATAAAGAACTCATGAATGATATAAAGAAAATGTGATATCATGGGTTGAGTATATATAATTTCGAGTATTTTTGGTTTGTGGGAATAGTTAATATTAAAAGAATGCATTTTTTCACTCTGGTTCTATGGTAATTCATGTTATTACCATTTTCAAGAGAATACATGATTATGGTATTCAAATATTCTGAATGTGACAAGAAAGAACTACCATATGAGATATGGGGGATAATTTTTAAGTCGATTTAGATAACCTCTTTCTAAGGTTTTATAATTTTTGTTTTTATAATGATTGTAATGTTATCCATGTATTGAAATTATAAGATTTATTCAATTTGATGTTTGTTTGATTAATGTATTATCTCAATATTGGTGAACTTATGTATATTTGATTACATGCGCTAAACATTTTGTTGAGACAGTTGGATTGACATATCATTCTATCACATGATATGATAATACTTCAAGAATGAAAAATTGAACTTCATGTTTTTAAAAAAGAGATGTAGGGGAAATTTTTCAAGGCCCAAACAACGGTGAAATTGTACCAAAATCAAGTATATATTTAACCTCATGAAAAATTATTCATCTTTACGGAAAAGACACTAAAAACTAAAAATGTAATCTATGTACCTTCTTATAGGAAGAATCAAATGGTCCCTTAAATCACTGCAGATTTATGGCTTTTTGGATGTTAAATTTCTCCATACATTGTTCTTTATCACTATCCATCAGAACATGATTGTTTTATTTTTTCTCCCATATCCATGTTTTTACATCCCATATATGTTTTCCTATGTAGATACCCAGTGATAAGTTACTTTCGTTAACCATTATGTTTCTAAATATCATTTTTAAAATGATGTTTTAGTATTCCTATTTATGATGTGGGTTTCAATGAAAGAAACTTTCAAGTATTAATCATTTTATAACATCAATGGATTTTGAGGGCGAAATTAATTTTAAGGGGGGTATAATGTTAGACTCCTAGATTTTATAAGATATATTATTTTTAATTTTTTTGATGTATTGTGTTGTATGATACAAAAAGGTTATCATGCGCTATACACAACACCATATTATCTTGAATTATACACAACACTATACTTGTCTTGGGTTACAAACTATTTCATGTTCTTTTGATAGAATTGATTTCATGAAACACTGAGTATAGATTTTGTTCAATGTATAAAAAACTATGTTTGGATTATGTTATATGAAACATCAAATTAAGCTTTCAAAATACCCAACTCTGACTTGGCTTGCATTACACGCAAGAGGGCCTTCCACGATAGCTTGCATTGTACGCAATACCATGTTTTACAAAACAATGATATATTATTAAAATATTATTATTTAATGGGATATAAACTAGAAATTAAGAATAGTATTAACCAAATTTTTAATTTTATATTACATTAACATTTATCCTATGTATTTTCTATAAAATGATATAAGATCAAACTAAAATTTTCGGATAAAAGAAGTATTTTTCAAAAAATATAGTTTTTCCCGCTTTTGAGAGAGCACCAATATTAAATCTAGTTTTTAACACATTTATATATTCTATTTTAAAAAATAAACATATTATATGGTTGCGGGACATCAAAATTTAATTTGGATGAATTTATTATATTTTTCTGATAAAATTTATATTTTAATTAATAGTGAAAAATACAACATTTTAATTCAAAACAACATTTTCATCTAATTTATTTATATAGTTAAATTATATTTTTAATTTATTTAAAATTGTAATTTGATTAGGTTTTTATAATTTAATCCAATTTTTTTCATTGGAAGTAATTTCATATTTAAATTGTACTTCAACACATGCCAATATTTTGATAATTTTTTCTTCATAGAAAAAAAGCTTTCAGGTTCTGACAATGGGGATTAATTTTAAATTAATTAATGTAACTAATATTTTTTGAATTTTGAAGAATGGATTCCATTTTTTGAATAAGTGGGTCCAAAATATGTTAATAGGTTACTTTATTTTTTTTTTGATTTTATGAATAGTAACTATGGTAATTTTTATTTAACACGTTTGAAGGTAAATCCAGTAAATTAGGGTAAAAAAAATATGATAAATAAAATAAAATTATCCTAACACATGAAAAAAACCTAATAGATGAAATAAAGTATAAAAATATCACCTAAGGGTCAGAAATTATTCATTTAATGGACTATTTTTCTTTGAATGTGTTGTAATTATAATTAAAACAAAAGAAAGTGACAACATGACACTCTCTTAGCTCTTATATGTATAATAATTTTAATATAGGTATAAAATGATAAAACATCAAAAATAAATATTCTCTAGAAATATAATTTATTTTTATACATCATGTGAATTAATTTAAAAGTATTTGGGATTATTTAATTTCCATTATTGATAACACAATACTGATGTAGAATTTATTCTATTGATAGAAATATCAAATAAATGTTATTAAAAATATTAAAATAAATATAATATGAACTAGTTAATGTTATAAATTAATTTTATAGGATAATTTAACATATTTATGATGTATGAAATTATTTTTGTAAATTTTTTATTTGTGTGGATTTTATATAAATTTAATTAAATGAATAGTGTCAAAATTTACAATCATGATACTTTATAAAAATAACATATTATTAAATTATTTAAAAATAACAATAACATTTAAAAATTACAAAGTAAAAATTATATGGTCTATAATTTCATAACTTATCTTATTATGGAAAATTAAAAACACATAATTAAATATTTATAACTATTTAATATTTAGAATATTATTACCACAAATAAAGTTAAATAGATTAAATAA
Source organism: Viscum album (assembly GCA_963277665.1). Taxonomy (NCBI): domain Eukaryota; kingdom Viridiplantae; phylum Streptophyta; class Magnoliopsida; order Santalales; family Viscaceae; genus Viscum; species Viscum album. The sequence goes on from OY728137.1 coordinate 1,517,159,581, forward strand.
GGGTAAATAAAATTATAATGTTTAAAAAAAATAAAAATATGTATAAATTTAATTGATTGAGATTATTTAGACCCATACTCACTTATATTAGAAATAAATGAGTTTGAGAGCATTATAAACTGAAAATCAATTTATAAAAAATAATATTTCAAGACTTTTCTAATGTGTCCCACCTCCCTCTTATAAAAATAAAATAACTATACCCACATACTAACACCATTAAAGCCATTTTTATCATACTAAATATTATTAAATAATATCCCAACATCCCTACCTTCATTATAGAGGCCATATTTTTGGTAAAAATCCATCCTACAGAAAACTTTTGTGAAAATAAAAATGAGACACTCGAAAAAGAGATAATTGTATTATTGCTTTTTTCAAAATTATTTTCTTCGTATACTTTATATTATTATTTTGTTCTCATACTAAAGTATTACATTCAGTATATTCTACAGGATTTTATGTTATTATAATTTTTGGACAACCTTATACCTCCTTTTATCCATCCAACTAATAAGAATATCACTATGTGTGCGTTCATACGGCTGACCATCTCCACACTATGGTGTAATTTTATTTAACAATACTTAATTTGGATTGTTATAATGATGATTATAATGGATTTAAATAAAGAATATAACATTCTAATTATTCTTTATAATTCATATATCATAAAATTTCTATACCATTTAACCATTAAGTGAATGATATCATAGTTCGTGTGTACGTACGACCTACCGTCTCCACAACACGATGAGATTCATTATCCACATTAACCAATCTAGAATTATTATAACGTATATATAATAAAAAATAATTTAATATATGAAATAATAATGCTACTAGATATATATATATATATATATGTCATTTACATGCTTTCATTCAATTCAATAAGAAACATAGAAACATCCTAAATGCGTATGTAAGGCCTACTATCTCCATGAATGGTGTATTGCATATTATTTATCTATCTATTATATGTATTTATATACCAAATATATATGATTTTTAAATCATTTTTTACATTATATAAGTAATTAAATCATGATCTAACTAATAATATCAAGAAAAAAAAGACAAAACATATATGATAAATAAAACAATTTTTACCCAAAATGTTGCTTTGACCTGATATTGATAAATAAAAAGGTAATATAAAGTCATATGTAAATAATACATGATATCATAAATATTATTATGTTTTTTTAGATGTTAATAATATCTTTAAACCCGCTATTCAATAGTTTTGGATACATAAGAAGCATATCATACCTAAGGTTAGGGATAATTTCAAAATCTCATTATTTTCTGATATTTTTATACATAAGTATTTACTGGGGTATATTTATCATACACATACATGTTTAATAAATATATAATATTATTTCTATTATTATACTACTATTTAATGTTAATTTTACCCATTTTTTATTTTTTATTAAATTGTATGAAATGAATATTTCTTTAATTTTCCATAAGAGGCACTTTTTGAAATTTCTAGTAAGAGTACGAGAAGAATATTTTTTTACATATATGGCATGAATAGATTTTTATCTATTAGTAATTCCTTATTTTCATGAAACTTCCTCAATAATATTTCCAGTTTATTTTCCACTAATTTTTTTTCTTTTAAAATTGTACAACATTTTGATAATATAAAACAATTTTTTAACAAGAAATGATATTTTCCTTAAGAGTTAAGATCAAGCATTTTATCAAAATTATTTTCCATTAAAATAACATAGGGTTGTTTTTATATATATATTATTAAATTGATTAAATTGTCTTTAAGATGGAATTATTTTTATGAAATCCAATTATTTTATATTGATTATGAGGGAATGATGTTTAACAAAAAACATTTTGTTCCTTAGGTTATGTTGTGACGAATGCTTTATGTTTTTCTGGAACATGTAAAAATGGATTCTTTATAACATGGTTGAGACCTATATCTCTTTCAAATTCATTGGGTAAATATTTATATCTCATTATATTGAAATGATTGGAATAGAAAGTAAATATGGTTCAGTAATACATAGCTAGAATGATATGTAAATCTGGTTCAGTAATACATGGCTGGAAAAAAAGTAAACCCAGTTTAGTAATGGAATTATTCTACTATGATGGTCTTGGCATCAATGCCTTGGATACTATGGAAATAATATTATATGTTTATTTTTTCCACAATTATATGGTTTATGCCAATGCTATTTTATCATGGTTAATAATCCTTTATGATCTTTGCCCTACATACTACCAAGATTTATTTTATGAAAAAATATTTTGATATTTAAACTTTATGATTATTTTTTTACATTATTATGTTTATGGTTTGTTTTATGTTCTCTATGTTTACCCTTATTGAGAATTTGATCTCACCCTTTTTATTTTTTATATTCCCTAGGATATAGATGATGGTTTTATGAAGGAAAAGAAAAGGGGAATATCTTTATGGGGGATGTTGAATATATTTCCCCAAGTTAGAAGATTATGTTCCAAGTTTCCAAAGACACATAACTAATATGGTCTTTTGGTGTATTTAGTATTCTGTAAACGAAAAGTTATTTCCATGTATAAAAAGAATGGGTCGTCATAATGTTCCTTGGATTCCAATAACAACACTGAAAAACACATATATTGTGGGGATACATGATATAGTGTAACACATCATCATAAGTATGGTAGCATAATAATACATGTGATCAGAATCAAACATGAATTATCGGATACATGTACTCGTGGAAAAAAGTATCAAAATATGTTCTTAAGGCTACACAGACATACCTACATGCAATAAAAATCTACCATAGTCATCTAATATGTCAACGCATAGATCATATTAAGGAATCATGTGTAAAAAATATCTAAAAGTGGAGAAGAATCTCGTACCTCAATGATATCAACATCAACAACACTGAGAAACTACACTATATGATTCTAATTATGAAGTGGAAACCTAAATAGTGAAAAACAAGATCTCAAATTCCTTATTATTATAGTCATAAACACGTCAATTCTCATGGATAATCTAGGATTACTATAACCAAAATAAGCTATTTAATTTCAAATGGAAATAATGTAACACTTATGATGATAAATTATCCCACTGGGATATTTTCTAAATTGCCTTTTAGGTCAAATAATAAACTCAAATTTTCTACTTATGAATAATTATATTTTTATAAGTATCCTTTGATAATTTAGGATGAATTATACTTTTATATCGATACATTATAATTTTTCATAAATTTTCCTTTTATAATTATCATTTGATAACTTCTCCTAAATTACCGTTTTATAATTATCTATTTATAATTTATCATAATTTATTATTTCTTTATTGTCACATAATGATTTATCTATATTTATCCTTTAGAAATTTTACAAAATAATTAGCTTGATTATCTTTATAGATTATCCATAGGCTTATCATGTTGAGGATGCACTCAACACCCGAATTACAAGTAACAAGTTACTCGATTCCAAGTGTACTATCGAGTAGAAAACTTGATTCCAAGTGTTATTCTGACTATCATATTATTTTACACCATGTGAACTTACATGTATCATATTCAATGCATAATATTATGTTGAGTAGCATGTTATTTGATGCTGAGTGAATAACCGAGTAGCATGATCGATGATTGATGTTATGTTGATTAGAATTATGTACATGAAGAATATGGAACATTGAGTTGAATTAATGCATGATATAATAATGATCATGACTTACAGAATCAAAATCCTAGATTCTGGCATGGTTACTCATGATATATTTTTAGATTTTTCCTCACAACATAGAGTTGAAGCTGGTAGAGTGAGGGTTCATGGAATCTTTTTTATCACATGACCAATTTATTTTTAAGGGTTATTTATTTTATTGTCATTAATTTTTTTAATGTCATAAAATTGTATACTTGATAACACATGGTTAAGGAAATATTTTTGGTTTCATACTAAAACATGTTCTCAAACACAACATGGGAATTTCAGTGCGCCAATAGATTTCATGAATGATCCAATAATGTGAAAGGGCCCTGTGGTGGATGGATGAGTAGAGGACCATGAAGAAAGTAGACTAGGGGTAAAATGTATAGATTAAAAAATATCTATTTGTTTATTTAATATTCTTCTTTTTACACTAGACATGATTTCAGTTTTGGATCCATTTATTTGTATTCCATGATTAGTTCACTTTCCAAATGTACTCTGATATTTTTAAATATTTTTTTCCTTATATATTGGTTATTTATTTATACTATGAACCCTAAATACGGTTATAGTCTCCACATAGTTCCACATTAGACCCTAGTAACTAGTCAGAAACAACTTTTGTATTGGGAGGCGTGCAACAAGTCACGTGTCATTCTGGATTAGACTCAGTGGATCAGTTTCGGATGTTGCACTCTCATTTTTTTGTTTTAAATTAGAATGATTGAAAATAATTATTTTTATCTTGGTAGAGATAAATTTATATATAATCTTCTCAAGCGTATTCCCCCAAACAATGACTAACCCAACTGGTGAGTTGTTGTAATAAAAATTTACCCTTCCTCTTCACAAATTTACATTATGCTTCTGAGGTTGGATGATTTTTTATTATTGTGTGTTCCCATAATGGGACAAAATTAAGATATAAAGTTCTTTAGATGTTGTTATAGGTCTCTTTTAAATTTAAAATTGGTTTCATTAGATTCCAAATGATATGCAAGGAAGGAGTTGCATCCACCCATTTAGGATACAATTCGTTTATTATTTCGTTAGATCTCAAACTCCATATATGGATTCCATTCAAGAATAAATATGTTAAATAGAGTCCATATGTTCAATAAGAATTATAAAATTGGTGGAAACTATAGTATAATTGAATAATATAATCTGATATAGCCATCCCACCCATGTCTGTTGTGGATATTTATGATTAGAACATCTAGGATAACATTCCTAACATGGATCAAATTGCTAACCTACAAGAGAGAAAATATGATATCCCTCATCAATATGTTATATATAGATGGGTTGCATAAATATTGATCCTATAATCTCAATGTGTATAAATCATACTAGTATATTTATTTCTTCCTAATAGATAATATTTTTAGTGGAGAAATGTGAGTCTCTTCTATGAAGATATAATCATTAGAATATTTCCCACAAGTTTTTAAGTTTTGATTCATTTTTGATCCTTTAATTATGTATCATATTGGATGAATATTTCCACGATTTTTCGAGGTTTGGAAAGTTAATTTGGTCGGTGGTTCAAAACAACACTTTTATCCTTTAATTTGGAAGAATCTCCCCAGTTGGTCATTAAATGAGAATTTACGGGGATCCTATATTATGGGTCTGCATCTAGTTAAGGGTATGCAAACAATAATCATGTATCTCAATTTGATACAATTTTAGATAGTGAATCCTCCATTATTCTCATATGATTATTTATCTTTAACTATGTTATTAGTGGTGGATTTTTTGATGACGCTTATTTATGTGTAGTATGCCACAACGATAATGTATTCATCAAGAGGATAAATATATCCATCTTACATTATGTATTTATAATGGGTTATGTTACAGTCATACCTATAAATTTTTTCACTATCGACAACTTCATCTTGAAAAACATGTATGGCCTGAATAGTTATTCTCGATACTCCCCCTTATGTGGGTAATATAGTGTCATATTAGGGATTATTCAATTGGATTCATAAACTCTATTCCTAATGATATTTCATATCTCATGATGAGAGGAATTGTGAAGGTTTTTCCTTTATCAACTCCGTAGGACTATTTGAGTCCTATTTCAATTGTGAATGAGGAGGTGGTGATTTAGAATCCCAAAGCTATAAGTTTTATGGATGGATTGATTATACCACCGCCATATAATGGACCTGTAAGGTTTTTAATGATCCCAAGTGTAGTGTTGGTTATAGAAGTGTTGAAAACACCCCAATTACTACTAACGGGGAGGTTCTTTTTTATTAGTGTGGTGGATATAATAACAGACCATTTGATATTCAAGGATGTGGTATGTGAATGATCTATATTAAATAATTTCTTATATAATGAATTGATTGAAGCCAATGGATAAATTCATATTTAGGGGTTTTCATATACTTTAATGAAAACACTGGTCAATATTTTTTGAAGCCTAACATATAAAATTTTCATTATCATTCATATATGGAGTATACTATATTTATATAAATATATATAAGGGACCTATGAGTCTATTTATCTAGTATATATATAACTCAAAATATCAACAAATTAACAAAGGTAATGAAATTTCATGATTCATTTCTTGCTGGATATCATTACCTTTTGAGTGGAGTAAAATTTAGTACTCAATATTCACAGAAAACTATGATATGTAAATCAAAATCGGCACTGAATAATATTTATTGCATATCCATCATGATATAGTGGAATGTGTACAAGCTTTGCTCATATAATTTGTCAATTTTTTTATTTAATTTAACTAATATATAATAATTATTTATTTGGTAGAAGATATCTCCAATAAACTTTAGAATATTGTTATATTTTTTATTAGATAAAACTTTATTTATTGAGATGATCATCAATTTTCTATATGTTTATGATTAGGTAGTGTACACATTCAACTTTTAGTGTTTCATCAATTTTATTCCTAAGATTGGTTATAGGATTGAATAATACCATCCCATTTTCATTGGCTAATTGTTACTTTATCACAATGTACTTCACCTCATATTTTATAAAGGATCCCTCATATTTTTCTTTCCAGTGTAGTCACTTTTTAAATGCCTTATTAAGTGGAGTGGGATTAACTAGAATCACTTTTAAGAAATTAAAGGATAGCTGATATTGTTGTGGAATAGAAGATGACTACTACTTTGTACCATCTAATGTTTGTGTGGATATATCTAAAGTTTAAGAAAATGTTCTTAGAGTATATATCTTTGATCCCTAGAGTGACTCACAGTAGTAAGGAAATAAAAAAAAGAGTTCTGACAGATGGATGACCTTCTTGTCGATTGATCATGAAAAACAAGGAAGATATTCACAGCTCTCAACATGTGAAAATAACCCATAAGTTAACTTTATACTTTTATAGGTAAGAAATAATAGGGTGATACTCTGGTGAGGACCCCTAGATTTTTTTATCGTAGTATCAAATGAAGGAAAAATATGATCAAAACTTACTTATATTTCTATGGATAAACTAGTAGATACTAGTACCATTATATAAAGATGTCAAAGGACCCTAAAAACATAAAATAAATTTAGAAATGAAATATTTGAATACTACTAGTTTTTTATTACCATTAATATAATTTTATTTATATTTTTTTAGCAATCCTATTCTAGGACCTTAGACATGATGAGGTTTGTCGAATTTTGGAAGTAACCATCAAGTGGGTAAAAACTCTAAGGTGACATACTTTATTTTATCAAAATATATTGATTGATTTACTGGGTTATTATTTGTTGGCACTCGTACACCAAAAACATATTATAAGGAATACTAATATAAACCAATTTTTAATCATTATTTATTTTTACAATATATCGATAGTTCTCATGGATTGGGAGGAGAATATGAGTTATTTCATTGATGGGTGCAACTAAGATATGCTAATAGAATCTATACATTTCAGTAGAAATAATTTCTTACTCATTCTATATTCACAGAGTATTTTCTCAATCCAAACATTTTGTTGTGTGTACATGATCCTGAATCATAGTGATTGTTGGAAATTCTTAAGTAAACCGTTAGATATTGGAAATCTTCTTGAGCATCTCCAGATGTGACTTTTTTTTGGTTTTCAGATAACATCAGTTGGATTGTATATGTGAGATCAATCTAGTTCATTAGTCTCTTTTATTATATAATAATTATCCCCCTGAATAGGACTGAAAATATGAACAATATCCATGGAATATCCCAATGCATATTTATGAGTTATTCTACCCGTGGGGGGTGGAATATAAGTCTTTCCAATGTTGGCCATTGGGATATGTACATAGTAATATCTTACTGCATCCATTAGGATATAAATTCTATTTCATTGGTTGTGGGATGGGATATGGGTCTACCCCTACATCATAAAGAGGATAAGATATTGGGATTCTCTAATGGGAATAGATAAAGTAGTTCATTACATGGTGAGATTGGTAATATCAGTCTACTCTATATAACAAACATTCTCTTTATTACATATTATTTAATGATTTACTACATAAGATTACACATAATACAACATGAATGATAGATAATTATAGTATATTTGGGAATTATTTACATTACAAAACAATTTAAAATAGTAAAAATAACATCTTTATTGAAAACTTTGTAAACATACTCTCACTTAAAACTCCATGTTATGACCTACGGAAATACATAAGAAAGGGGACACCTATAAAGACGAGTTAGGGAATCAACAAGAAATAACTGGAATATGATAAAAAAAAGTTAGAAAATAAGTATATTAATGGGTCATAAAAGTGGTGATATTCATAAACATGAACAATGAGGCCTGATATAACATATAATCATAAACGAAACATGGGAAATATGTTAATAGCTTAAAACACTATGTCATAAACATAGGTCACAGATAACTGCCAAGACATCAATGTGGGAAAAGTAACATTAAATAATTAGGCACACTCTCTACCCCAACATTATTTCACATGAAACTAAATTTCACCCAATCAATTGGAGTGATATATCTTTTTGGGTGCACCCGTCACTTTCATTTCATTCTCGTTCTTAACTATTCCACATAGATCATAGAAAATAGATTCATTAATAATCATATTTAATTCTATGATCAAGGAGTGTGGAATAAATAAATTGTATTCCTATTTTAATTAATTATAATTTTTAATGCTTAAAAACCATGATAGTAAATTTGTATCATATTCAGTACATGATTTTTTTCAAATGAAAAATCAATTTGAAATTTCGACAGCATAACGACACCACTTAAAAATTAAAAAAATGGGTCTATTAGAGTGAAAGGGGTATCTCATATTTTTTAAATAATGTTATAAGTAATAGGTACAATGAAATACATTTCCAAAATATATTAATTTGAAATAGAGGGGATGAGATAAAAAATAATCATCAATAAAAAGAAGAAAAAAAGAACCCTTACCTAGAGAGTGTGACTAGAAATACTTCAAAGGGGATTATTGAAAACTTTGGGGTGCCTTGGGAGAACTCTAGAGAGGGTTAGTCAGTGTATTTACTTGCTTGAATAATTTTTTCTGAAGAGAAGTAGGATCTTGTGTGGGTTTTATAGGGAATGAGTGGGGAATTCATTATCATTTCTCAAACATAGGTTTTGGACTCAATATAATAAAATAACTAAAACCACGGACCTTACTAGGGTTTTTGACCATGGTTTTTACCAAATATGAGTTTTTTTCATTATTTAATAATTCCAAGGGCCTAAATTAACAAAATGGAACCCTTGATTACATGAAAGTGAGTCAAACACTAAAAGAAATGATTTTTAAACCCTAAAATGTATTATCAATTTTAGAGGATTCATAATTGATTTATAAAATCAATCAAATAATCCTAAAATTAAATTATTTTAAAGGTAAAACGTATTTTTTTCAGTGATAACTTTAATAATATGTATTACATTACTTTTGAGTCATTATGATGTCATAATACACTTCATATATTTATATGATATTTAATTTTTACCTAAAAATATGACAATCTCAAAAAAATTATGAAAAAATAAACATTAGATAATTTCAAAATTATGATTCCCAAAATCATATTCATTCACAAAATTATATTTCTAAAAATGTTAAATTTTATTTTTAAAATAATAATAGATATTTATTATGAAATACCAGATTTTTTCAAACCAATTTTTTTAACCATTATAAAAATTACATTTGACATCATTAAATTTATATGATAATTTATATAAGATTAAATTTATTTAACAATAATATTTATTAAAATTTCGTTTAATTTAAAAATTAATTAATTCATCAAAATAAGTAACTTCATTGAATTTTAATATTACCATGAAAAATAAAATTTGTTTTTAATTGTACCAAAATAAAAATAATTTATAATGTTATAAAAATTGGATTAAAATGTATTTATTATTCTATAAAAATAATTAAACCACACATATTTCAAGGTTATTGATACATATGTCTTTAAGAAACCCAAAAAATTCCCTAACGGTAAGGTGTATGATTATGAGGCTTCCATGGGGTGGTTCGAACAATGTGGTTCGAGTTGTGATCTCGATGTTCTTGATCTTCTATTTTAAGTAATTTTTTTCATGATTAAGTTGTTGGATATCATCTTGGTCTTGATCAAGAGAAATTACAAGTGATATTATCACCCATAGATACACTGATAAATGGGCTTCATAGGGTGTGATATTACTGTTTAAGGCCATTATTTACTTTATCTCTATCAATTGGATTTGTTAAAAACTTATATTTATATTAATCTTGTGATCACTATTCAATGATTATATTATGAATGATAAATATTTGTATTAGTATTTTAAATATGATAAAATATAACCATGTATGTTCATGTCATTTCTATAACCATAATATATAATAAGTGTAACACCACAACCCCAGAAGCCTAGAGCCATTGAATTATTTTAATACAATGGCATGATTACAAGGAATCAAGTCCCGAAGGATCGATCAATTTAGTAGAATTGGAGAATAGATTACATACATGAACATTACATTACAATTTATAATATAAAATTCAACATAGATAATCCATTGATAATTCCATTATTCTTCAAGATTAAACCATCATATAAATAATAGTACACTCCTTGGCATTCGGGAAAAATAAAACATAAGAAAGGGGTAACCTCAGATGATAAGTAAGCATAATTAATTTATCAGAGCATATAAACATTTAATAAATGATGTATAATAAAAACAACATCCTTTTTAAACATAATTTAGATAAAATAAGTAAAACATTAGTATATAAACATGCACATGAATATTATACTAGTAAAATAACAACATGTAGTAACTAATTTCATACTAAGGGAATACCTAAAGCCTGACATCATTACTACATAGTCAAAGCCTCGTGCCAAGACTAAAAATAAATTTTTTCATAAAGTCATTGTTCCATGACACTAATTTGCCTCATGAGACCTACTGATACGTCGAGGGGATATAGCAGGCCCCACCCGTCACTTACTATGTCAACTGTATTACTCATATGAAAATGGTGAAATATAACATAAACATTCATATCAACACTAGAAAACGAAATTTCAATACTTCAACCATAAATCACGAAGGGTATATAAATGTAACATCCATAGTCAAACATATCAGAACTCATTCAATAAAATATGGAATATTTTATTATAATAAATCAACCATAATCAAGAATAATATCCTGTAAATGTTGTTGACATAGTTGAAAATGATCAGTAAAACATTTTGAGAGAAATATCCATTTTGTGAAATAATTTAAAAGTCACACATTTATAAAGGAATTAATTTAGTAGAGATTTTTTAATCAAAATATCCCAACCCAAATTGAAACATTTGAAAGGAATTGACATTTTAAAACAATTTTGTCCTTCTAAATAAATCCTTAAATCATTTTTGAAAAAATTGACATTAATGAGAAAGGTTTAGAAGAATAAATATTTAAAACATTAAAAATGATATTTTAGTTAAATATTACCTTAAAAGAATCATTTTGAAATGTCTTTTATGAAACATGAACATGGATAATAAATATATCCCCGAAAATACTTACACATAAACAATCTCCGATAATAATGAGATTGAGGAATTAACACTTACCGTGAACATTCCTTTGGTCGAGGGTACATTTAACCACCTGTATAATGACAATATTATGTTATTAAATTATACCATAACCATATGAATATTTTTTTATATCATACATGCTTCATTTATGAACTTATACTACCCATTTAATAATGATTTTTGTGATTAATTAACCTTTTGGGTAATAATCGTTTTCATTATCGTACGTGTTTTAATTTTTTATTCAAGATAATATCATATAGATCATGATTTAAATACATCCAGAATATAAAAAATGATTTATATATCATATAAATTTTGAATATAAATATGTATAATAGATAGATATATGCTTTGAAAATACCATTTATGGAGACAGTAGGTCGTACGTACGCATGAACATTGTTTCTGTATTAAAATCCTTTTGAATTGAAGTAAGTGAATAAGATATATGTACATACATACATACATATATATATATATATATCTCTCTTCAGTAGAATTATTATGTTATATATCACATAGTTATTAATAATATATATGTTTAAAATCATCATTGAATTGGGAATGTGGAAATGAATCTCATCACGTCGTGGGGTCAGTAAGTCGTACGTACACACGAGTGACGGTATCATTCACATAAGGACTAAAAGGTGTGTAAATGGATAATATATTAATTTAAAGAGAAATTATCATGTTATTTTCATTATTAATATTTATATTACTCATAATTATATCTATCCAAATAACAATGTGTTGAACAACAAATTACTCCACGACGTAGAGACTGTAAGCCATACGTACGCACGCACGGTGGCATTATCATTCATAGGATGGATAGAATAATGAGTGTGGTTTTACCATATTTATAAAAACGTCACAGTATGTATAAGGCACTGGAGTTATTTTTTTTGGTTCGGAGATAATAAAGAAATAGAATGTGTAAGAAGAAAAAAACATTGAAAGATGTGATAATATAATTACCTCTTCTTTGGGCATTTCATTTGGATTTGAACAAAAAGGATCCTTAGGTTGGATTTATTCTCAATAGATGGCCTCTAGGTTGATGTGAGGGAAGTTGAAAGGATATTTAGTCTGGGTTTGGCCATGCCAGATGGATTTGGAGGTGTGATTTTGAGAGAAGGGGAAGTACCCTTTTATAAGAGAGGTGAGGGTCACTTTAGGAAACGTTTGAAATATTATTTTATTATAAAATCCTTTTCAGTTTCTAATTAAACAAATTTTATTTATTTCCAATCTATGGTGGTTATGGGTAGAAATAAGCACATCCAAAAGGTTTTAGAAATGTTTAGGTCACCATATTTACCCAATCTTTTAGATTTGACTCTTAGTTAAATAGTTTATCATTTACGATGTCCTCTTGTAGTATTATAATAAATAGTTAGTAAACATACAATAAATATCCAAAAGAACATGAAGTGGTTCATTGAGGAAAAATATATCATTATATAAATATTTTGGCTGACCCTAATATTTTTTGGAATATTATATCATTTAATAATATAGTATATGGCTTAAAAATTCATTTATGTCAATTTTGAAATTTTTTGTATTTCGTTTTTTTGAAATGTAGTAAAAATCTGATTTCAACAAAAAAATTCATTGAATCAACCATAACATGTCATATTAACCTATAAATTTTTTGGATGGAATCAAAGGTCTCATTATTTATTTATTTTGATATATATAATATCAATTATTTTAATATTTCATAGATAATGTAATTAATGCCTCATCATTATGTCACAAATAAATTTAATTATTTAATATATTAAAAGTAAAAAAATACCATTATGTATGAAATATTTGTATATTTATAATGAATATTTATATTCGAATTTATATTATCTATTACCCTATATTAAAAATGGTTTAGTTATTAAACTTTGAATTTTACACTTTTAACTCTTTTTAAAATAAAATAATAATAAATGTCATAATATAATCCATTTGGATCAAAGTTGTTCATATTTTTTTCCTATAGTTTATATTTGTCTAAAACACTTATAGAATAGAATTTGGACTTGTGTTAGTGTAATTATAACATTATTTTTAACTTTAATTACCCTATCAACATTTAATCGTTGTAAATAAAATTAAAAAGTTATTATTTACCAAAAATTATTATCCTCTTATTAAACCACATTTTAATTACTTATTTCAACATTTTCTCTCGTATTTTTGACATTCAAATAATAGAATTGGTAAAATTATATTTTATGCAAATTTTCAAATGTGCCTAGAATGTTGGTAAAAGACGGTAAAAAGTTGAATAAAATTTTATACATCTGATTTTAATATAAAATGAATCCAATGAATTAAATTAAAATTATATAGGTATTATGTATCTATTTTGACTTAAAATAAATTTAAATAAAATAAATAATTATTTAAATAAAAATATGGTTTTAAACAATAATGTAGTGTTTTTCAGTATTCATCAAAAACTGAATGTTTTTAGAAAAATACCAAAAAAATCACCCTAAGATAATTTAGATATTTTGAATTCAAAAAAGAATTCAATTTTCCCAAATTATAATAAGAGAAGATGCATTAATTAAATTAAAATTAATTTCCATTGTTAAATACTAAAAGCGGGTTTTTAAGAAGTAAAAACTATCAAATAATTGACAGGTGTTTCAGTACAATTTAAATTTAAAATTACATTCAATGAAAAAAATAGATTAAATAATAAAAATATAATATAATTATTCTTAAAAACCATTAAAATTTATAATTTAATAATATAAATTATTTTGATCAAAAAAGTTGTTTTCAATTAAAATTTAGTATTATTCAGTACTCATCAAAATATGAATGTTAACAGAAAAGTATAAAAATTTTATCCAGACTAAATTTTTATTTTCCTCTTCTAAATAAGAATTTAATTTCATTAAATTGAATATAGAAAACTGTTAAATATTGGATTTAAAAATGGTTGTCCATTAAAAGTTTGAAAACCCACATTTTTAAAAAAATACTTCTTTTATATGAAAAAATTGATTTTTTCCTTATGTTATGTCCATGTAACACAAAATATGAATGCTAAAACTATATAAAATATATATATAATTCAAAATGTGGTTAATAATATTCATAATCAATTTTTAAACTCTTATTTTGATAGGTTGTGATGCGCTTGAACTCGGTGTTGTGTTTAGCGCAAGCTGTTGATTAACATAAAAGAGATAACATATTATGAAATCCGGTGCTGTTACATTCTACCCTCCTTTAATAAATTGTTTCCTCACAATTTTAAATTGTTCTTCGAAAATAAATGGTTTAAAATAAAAAATATCTTTGTGGAAAACCCACATCATAAATAGGGTAAATAAAATTAAGTCTTACTAAGAGGGAAAAGGAAATGAAACTGTTACCATAAAATTATGATCATGAATAGGAGAACATTGGTGGAAATTAGAGAAACATAATTGGTGGAAAACTAAAATATTTATAATATGTATTTAAGGTCATCAATCCCAAACTAGTGAAGAATAAATAGAATATCGAGGGCCTCAAATCCATAAATCTATGATGATTTAAATACCATCGGTTCAAGAAAACATAAGGTATTAGAATAACATATTTTTGGTTTTGAGTTCCTTTTTCTAATGTTTAAGAATTAATTTTATCATAGAAAAAGAAAAAAAAAATTGACAGGTATATTTCCATCCATTAACTAAGTTATACCACAAACTCATCTTTCTCTCTAAATGATAACAGAAATAAAAAATATTGTATTATACCTAATAGTATAGGGATTCAAAAAATGAATATATAATTCATCTGTCATTCCATTTTAAAAAAACAACATTATAAAAACCAAGACATAACGTAGGACAGTGGTAGGTGATTTATCCTTGTCGTCCTTCGGTTGTGGGTTAAAGTCTCGCGGCCTTGCCAGACACGACGGGTTGTTGCCCAACATTCGTGTTGTCCTTTTTTATAAAAAATCCAAAAATAAATTTATGAATTATTTTAATATTAAACCATAGTATATAATTTCTAACTTAATCCATTTCAACCAATATACTTATCCAAAATACTTGTGCCCACACTCATAGTCCAAAAATTTCTAATGGAGGTGAACAAAACATAATGAAGATCTATTTTTCCACCTAATTACATGTGAGTACATTCATCATGTATTCTCTTAAAAAATGGTAACACCCTAAAGAACCATAAAACCTTATTGATTACATTCATTCTCCCTTATTTATTATAGAATACTAGATATATTCCTTATATTAAAAAATTATTGAATACTCTAATAATTATGTAATAAAAAACAATTAATCATCTACAAGGTATTCAAAAATATCCCATATAATTTATCCAAATCAACCATATCTTACTCCAAAATCACTACCTTAGTATCAAGACCATATTATGGTCTATGTTTCCTTCAACCATGTATTTTCCAAAAAGATCAACTTTATATGTAGTCTCCATTCATAGTACCATATAATTTCAAATCCTCAAGGAAATAGTAATATAGCACAATCCTTATTTATTTCCATAATTAATATAACAAATACATCATTGATACAACACTCAAATAACATAATATAAGAACACTAATTATTCCTCTTCATCAGTTGTAGTATCATAACTTTATTAGTATCCAATAGTATCATCTGGGTTATACTCTGAGGATTGGGACATTGATTCTCATAGTATCCCAACACATTGTAGATGAAGCATTGTACATATGAAACGTTTTTCTTACCCATTCAATCACGTACATGGTGTACTTTTCCTCCAAACTTGTAAAAAACTCTCACTCCGTTCAAAAAATTACCCAGGTTATTCTTTCCACAGTTATCACATATGGGAAATCATTATTTCCCTTCTTCCCTTTAACCATCTTTCTCTCTACCATCCTTTTATTCTCTCGATTTCCTTCAAAGCCATAGGAATCAGATAATTCTTTACTTATATTATTAACACATGATAATATCTCCACACATTATGAGAATACATGGGAGAAAATTTTCCTTTTAAATGTTGGCTTAAGACCATGAAAGATACGGTCCTTATTACTCTTTGGATCATGCGTATTGCTGGAGTTCTCATTCCTTCTACTAGGCACCATTTCTAAACAATGGTATACACTATGATAGTTTATGACTCTCAATAAATAATTATATACTTGTAAAATACCAAACATAAATTGAAAAATTTATGTATATAATCCATAATCTTGATAATGTTTTCATTTAGGAGGTATTTACTCTTTAATCCTTCAAAATGGTTTGTAAAAAATGTGAATTTTGTTAAGCGTATCCCGTGGGAGTTTCATAACCAAGAGTGTAGCAAGGACAGTTGTTGTGTACCAGGATACCATGGGTCATGCCCAAAACTCCTTGTCAGAGTTTTTACTCTTAGGTACATCTGTCACGGAGCTGCCTCTACCTGATCACATGAAGTCAGGGATGTATTTCATGGAAAGTTCACAAAAATATCTACATTACCAAAATTAATTGATGTTCTTCTATACTAATCCAAAAATATTATCTTAGGGTAATGTTCTCAAATCATAGTTTTCCTAAATCTAGTTTCCAAGGTTATTTCTAAAATTCCTCTAATACCAAATGTAACGCCCCGACTCTAAAATCCCAGAGCTGGTTCATTATTTTAATATATTTTAAAGATTACAAGGAATAAAGTCCTGAAGGATACATCAGTTTACCAGTCTTGGAAAATAGATTACATACATGAACATTACAGTAAAATTTCTAACATAAAATACAACATAGATAATCCTTTGAAAATTCCATTATTCGTCTAACAAAAAACTATACATAAATCATAGTACATTTCTTGGCATCCTAGTAGAGTAAAAAATAAGAAAGGGGTGATCTAAGATGCTCAGTAAGGGTAAATAATTTAGTGGATACTATAACATTTTATGGAAAAATGTCTAATAAAAACAATAGCCTTTTTAAACTTGATCTTGAACAAAATATGGAAAAACTAAATCAATAATTACCATATAAACATTCATATGGATATTCTACTAGTCGAATAATCATGTGTTGTAACTAATTTCATAATGAGGTAATTCCTAACGTCGGGCATCATTACCACATAGTCAAGGCCTCGTGCCAAGACTAAAAATAATTTTTTTGTCAAGGCCTTGTTTGAAGACACTAATTTGTCTCCTGAGACCTACCGATTCATTGAGGGGCTATAACAGGCCCCACCTGTCACTTACTAAGGTTATTGAAATCTTATATGAAAATGTTGAACCATAACATAAACATTCATATTAAAAGTAGCAAATGAAATTTAAATACTTCCACCATAAACCATGAAGGGTATAAAAATAGAACATCCACAATAAAAAAATATCATAACTCATTAAATACCATATGGAATATTGAATTATAATAAATCAAGCTTAATCCGGAATAATATCCAGTAAAGGATGTTGAAAATGTTGAAAATGATTGATAAAACTTTTTGAGAGAAATATCCATTTTGTGAAATCATTTAAAAGTCACACATTTATTATGGAAGTCATTTAAAAGAGATTTTTGAATCATATATTCTCATACCACTTTGAAAATTTTTAAAGGAATTAACATTTTAAAATAATCATGTCCATATAAATAAACCCTTAAACCGATTTTGAAAACATGGACATTATTGAGAAAGATTTAGAAGAATTAATATTTAAAACGTAAAAAATTATGTATTAGTTAAAGAGTACCTTAAAATAATAATTTATAAATTTCATTTATAAAACTTGGACATGGATAATAAATATGTCCCAGAAAATACTTACACATAAACAATGTCGGATAATAATGAGATTGAGAAATTAACTCTTACCTTGCACTTTCCTTTCGTCGACGGTACGTTTAACCTCCTGTATAATAACCATATTATGCTATTGAATTATACCATAACCATATTAATATTTATTATATCATACATGATTATGTTTTGACTTTATACAACCCATTTAATTATGATTTTTATGTTCAATTAACATTTCGGGAAATAATCACTTTCATTATCGTGCGTGTGTTAACTTGTTGTTCTTGATTGTATCATTTAGATCATGATTGAAATACATACAAAATATAAAACATGATTTATATATAAAATATATTTATAATATAAATATTTATAATAGATAGATATATGAAATGGAAAACATTGTCTATGAAGACGGTAGGTCGTACGGAACATAAACGTTGTTTTCATTTTCACAACATATTGAACGGATGTAAGTGAATAAGATATATGTAAGTACACAAAAACACAAACACACACATATATATATAGTAGAATTATTATGTAATATAATACATGTTAATAATATATATTTTTAAAATCATCGTTGAATAGTGAACATGGAAATGAATCTCATCGTGTCATGGAGACTGTAAGTCGTACGAACACATGAGCGATGATATAATTTCCATAATGATTAGAAGGCATGGAATAGGATGGTATATTAATTTTTAAAAAAATATCTTGATAGTTTCAATATTTATATACATATTACTCATCATTATATTCATTTATATAACATAGTGCTGAATAACAAATTACACCACAACGTGGAGAATGTAAGTTGTACGTTTGCACACATGATGACGTTATCATTCATAGAATGGATAAAATAATGAGTATGGTTGTACCATATTTATAATAAAATCACACTATGTATAAGGTACTAGTTTTCTTATTTTTTTATCGAAATAATCAAGAAATAGAAAGTGGATGAAGAAAAGAACATTGAATGTGGTGATAAAATAATTACCTCTTCTTTGGGTGTTTCATTTTATTTGAACAGAAGGGCTCTTTATGTTGGATTTCTTCTCATAGTAAGGCCTATAAGATTATTTTAGGTAATGTGGGAGGAGATTTGGGTCAGGGTTGTCTGATACAAATGGATTTGGAGGTGTGATTTTGAGAGGAGGGGAATTAACCTTTTATAAGTGACGTGAGGGTCAGTTTAGTAAAAGTTTGAAATATTATTTTATTACAAAATCATTTTGGGTTTCTAAAGGCTCAAAATTAATTTATATTGAAGATAATGCATCGGTCTATGTATTCTCAACCAATATGTTTTAGATATGTTTATGTTGTATTATTATCCTTATCTTTTAGATTTAACTCATAGTTAAATATTTTATCTTTTACCATGTCCTCTTGTATTATGATAATAAATTGTTAATAAACTTACTATAAAAATCCAAGAGAACGCTGAGTGCTTCATTACTGACATACAAATAATTATATAAGTATTTTGGTCAGAATTTAGTTTTTTAGTAATATTATATCATTTATTAATATAGTATTTGTTTTTAAAATTCATTTATGTCAAATTTGACACTATTTAGAATTTGGTTTTTTTAAAGACATAACAGTCTGATTTCATAGAAAAAAATCATTGAATCAACCCTAACATGTAATATTAACCTATATAATTCATGGATGGAATCCGAAGTCTAAATTTAAATTTATTTTGATATTTATAATATCAATTATTTTAATATTTCATTGATAAAGCAATTAATGCATAATCAGTGTGTCATAAATTAATTTTATTATATAATCACTAAAAATAAAAAATAAAATAACATTATGTGGAATATATTTTTATATTTCTAATGAATATTTATAGTCAAATTTTTATTATGTGTGACCATTTATTAAAAATGGTTTAGTTATTAAACTTTGAATTTTACACTTTTAACTCATCTTTAAATAAAATAATAATAAATGTCAAAACCGAATACATGTATATCATATAGGTTCACATTTTATTTCTAAGGTTGTTTTTGGTCGAAAAACAATTATCCTATAGAATTAGGACATGTGTTAGTGTAATTATAATATCATTTTTACCATTAATTGCCCTATTTTTTAACTGTGGAAAATAAAATTCAGAAGTCACTATTCACTAACAATTATTTTCATCATGATGAATGACACATTACTTACTGATTTCAACCATGTCTCTCTTAATTTTGAAAATAAATTCATAGATGTGTTAAAATGATGTTTTATGAAAATTGGTAAATGTGTCTAGATGGTGGGTAAAGGATGTTAAAAAGTTCAATAAAATATTATACATCTAATTTTATTATAAAATGACTTCAATGATGTAAATTTAACTTATATAGGTATTATGTATATTTTTTTACTAAAAATAAATTAAAATAAAATAAATAATTATTTAAAAAGAATGTTTGTTTTAAGCAATAACGTAGTGTTTTTCATTATTCTTCAAAAATTGAATGTTTTTAGAAAAATATTAAAAATTCACCATAATATAATTTTGATATTCTAAATTTCTAAATGAAGTCTATTTTACCAAATTCATAAAATTTACATTACATTAATTCATTAAAAATTAAATAATGTTGTCAAAACCAAAAAACATTTTTTTAATAAGTAAAAACTATCAAAATATTGACACGTGTTTATGTAAACTTTAAATGAAAAATTACTCCCATGACAAAAAATGGAATAAATGTAAAAACTGTAATCTAATTATACTTAAAACCAATTCAAATTTTTAATTTAACTACATAATTTATTTGGATTACAAAAGTGGTTTTCAATTAAAAAATAGTATTTTCACTATTCATCAAAAGATGAAAGTTATTAGAAATGTTATCAAAAATTTATCCCAACTAAAAATTTATATTCCTCTTCTAAAGATTAATTTAATTTCAACAAATTTAATATATAAAAGTGTCAAATATTATATTTAAAAATGGTTTTCCATTAAAATGCAGAAAAACTGCATTTTTTTAAGATACTTCTTTTATCTGAAAAATTGAATTTGTTTGTATGTTATGTCTAAGAAAAAAAATATGAATGTTAAAATTATATAATATATATATAATAAATTAAAAATGTGTTCAATATTATTCATAACCTCTTTTTAAATGGAAAGTTTGATAGGTCGTGATGCACTTGAACTCGGTGTTTCGTGTAGTGCAAGCTGTTAAATTACTTAAAAGTGATAACGTACTATGAAATCTTGGGTTTTTAAAATAATAAATTAAATTAGATTTAAAGGGGAATTTTATTTATAAATGTTTGGGTCCTTATAATATTAACCCCTTCAGAAATTTTACCCTTGAAATTTTTATTTCCTGCTATAAAAAAGATAAGGGTTACTTTTTTCATCACCACATCCAGTTCACATGTATCTTATTTAAACTTGTGGTTTCTTCAAACCACATTAACAAAGTTCATTTTCTTATTTTATAGAACATAGTCTAGAAGATCTATGATTTTCATTAGCTACTCTTCGTATAAAATATTATTGTCCAATGGTACCAGCTATGGATTGAGTGCATGTGCGGTGTTTGGTATGTACTACCTCAAAATAGATATGTTGAATACATTATGTAATTATTATAGGTTAGGTGTGAGTTCTGGTTGATATACTACCACTCTAATACGATCAAGGATCTTAATGAGATCGATGTATCTTAGACTAAGATTTCACTTCAACCCAAATATCATCAATTTCATACTTAATGATATACAGAGAAATACCAAGTCTCCAAAATCAAGATCTATGTCTCATTGATGATTTTCATAATAGACCTTCTATTTACTCTGATCATGGTTGATGTGATATAGAGTCGTCTCAAATGTTTCCATCATTTCCTCAAATATTTCAGGACCCAGTAATTTTTGTTCCCCAACTTCATTCAAGCAAGCATGTGTTCTGCAAAATTTCCCATAAAGGGATTCATAGGTAGCTATTTCTATTCTTGAGTGGAAACTAATATTTTAAGATAACTCAACTAGAGGATGATGTTAGTCCCATCCCCCTTGTAGGTAAATTGACCATTCCCTCAACATATTATATAGTGTAAGGATAGTCCACTAGGATTGGCCTTCAGTTTGATGGTGATAAGCTATGATAAAGTTCAAGTCATTATTTAGAGCATGTTGGAGACTCTTTGGGAACATAGAGGTAAATTGGTGGGTCTTAATAGGATAAAAGCTATCATGGTGTTTTGTGCAACCTCACCATTTCCCTAAATTATATATAATAAAGTTGATCTAGTGAGGGGTCCTCTCCAATATTGATAAAGTGATCTATTTTTGAAAGATATTCCACAACAAATCATATAGAATTATTTCCTTCAGATATCCTCGAGAATCTAGTGATATATTCCTTGGATATTTTTCCCATTTTTATGTTGTTATGCATAATAGTGGCATCATCCACTTAGACACTTGTATTTCATAATTCACTTTCTACTATACCAGGAACATTGATGTATATTATGTGATCTCTTTCTTCATATATTCCCACTATTAGTGATTTCTAAGATCTCGATACGTCATTGTTCTTCGTAGATGGATATAGAATGTAAAACTATTTGCATCATCCATCAACTACTTCTTTTTCTTGAGATTTTATGGTACACATAGTTATGACCCAAATAAAAAAACTCCTTCTCCAATAACATAGATCTTTGCGTATTTCCCTTTTTCTATATATTACTCTTTTTTCTGAATTCCCAAATCATCTGTTTGATCATCAATTAACTTCTCTAGAAGGAATTATTGAGAAATAATTTCTGAACAGATTTTTTATGTTACTTCCATTATGATTACCATGTCCATCCTTTTTAATTATCATAAGATTTGATCGTTTTCAATTCCCATCAATGATAAAATTTTTGGATCCCTTTTACTTCTATGACTGTCCACTTATTAACTTTTCTAGGATGCTATTTGGTTGAGTGATCATAGTCCATGATCAGCTCTAACCATATTTTTTCGGTCATATTTAGCTCTTTATATGCAAATATATTCATTAGGCCTCTTTGGTCTATATATATTTCACATATCCCCCCACAGAGATAATCCTTCCAGATTTTCAATGTGAAGATTACTACATTAAAATCTACATCATGCATTGGGTAGTTATTTTTAAGATCATTCAACTACTTGATGCAAACACAATCACTTTATCATTTTTCATTAAATCACATCCTATACCATTATTTGAATAATTTATGAATACAACAAAATGTTCTCCACTAGTGGGTATTGTTAGTAATGTTGCAGGTATAGGCCTCATATCCAACTATTGAAGCTCTTATCGCGTTCATCATTCTAAGAAAATATGAATCCATTTCTATTTATCTTGGTATGAAGTTTTGAAAATCATGATAAATTTCTCACAAATCGATGATAATACAAAACAAATCAAATTAAAATATTGAAATATGTCAAAGTTGTTGGCATTAGCTATACTTCAATTGCTTCCTTGTTTGAAGGATCCACATATTTCTCATTTCTTATGATTATATTACCTATGAATGATACTTCCTTCAAATATAACTCAAAATATTTGTACATGGAATAAATATTCTTTTTTCAAATGGGATTTAGTACAGTTCTTAGATACTCCTCATGCTACTGTATTCTTTTTCACTATATTATAATATCATTTATAAATATTAACACAAATTTCTATAGGGAATATATAAAGACTATATTCATCATATCCATGATTTTTTCTAGAGAATTAGTGAGTCTAAATGGAATTACTATGAACTCATAGTGGATAAACCTTGTACTAAATGAATAAATGTGGATATCCTACTTCTTCACCCAAAGTTGGAAATATCCCAACCAAAGATCTACCTTGGGGAATTAACATTCTCCAAATATATAATAGAATAAGTCCTCATAACCTATAATAGTATAATTTTTCATTATCTTCATCTTTTTGAGATCAAAATAATTAATTCAAAGGTGAATTTACCCGTAATTCTTCTTAAAGAAGATGACTATTGCACCCCATAGTGAAACACTTTGGAGTATGAACCCTTTATCCATATTCCCTTGTAGTTTTTTCTTATTTTATTTATGTTCCACAATATCCATTCTATATAGATTATTGGATCTCGATAACACCCCATGTGTTGGCTTGATTTTAAAATCAAGCTCTCATCCTGGAGGAAAACCCAAAAATTCTTAATAAAAAACATAAACATATTACCTCACAATTGGTGTGTCTTGAAGTATGATCTATTCCTTCGAATCAATAATTTGAGTTATATATGTTTTTTCAAAGGGAAAAATATCCATTCTTGAGAGGTTGGTACTAAAGAAGATTCATCCTCCACCTCACACTAGTATAGAACTGGAGGAAAATTCATGATAAGGAGAGTAATTTGATTCTTATAGTAATTTATGTTGTCTCTATATAGGAAAATACAATCCATACCATGAATTTCATCAAATTAAACCAAAGTTATTATGAAAAGGTTCATTTTTATGTTCATCGAACAAATATTTACCATGGAGGAGTAATATAATTGGGATGCTTTGATTTCCCCATTTTCCATTTCTGTTGCATGCTCTACTTCCCTGTTGTGTGGTGGTGTTTGAATAGATTTACTAAACATTCATGATATGAAGAAATGTATATAAATATAATAAAAAAGTAAGTTCTCTATTCATGATTAAATAAATTTAATACATATCACCACTTCATTTTCGGGATCCACCTTAGTAGTTGAGATGGAAAAAGCTCACCATTTCTGCCTTAGAGGTTGTTGGTAGTCTCCGAAAACCATTACCTAGGTTCATTAGTTTAGAAATTTTATAGATTATTATAGTTTTAAAAATGATCAATAAACTAATGGATGACTAAATTATTCCTTTCCGCTTTCACATTAGTAGGTTTGTCATGTTGTAAATTTATTGTTAGGTTTCATTCCATCCTACACCTAAATCATTTACATTTTCCCCTTGGGAAATTTATGGGTTTCTTCTTTACACACCTTTGACATGTGGGATGTTAAAATTTATTGGAAGCATTAGATTTATCTATCATACATCCATAATTAAATTCCAATTTCCACATCATATTCTTGTGATATTCTTGGGATTTTTTTATATAAATTTTTACTTTAATGGTACAATTTACAATTTCTTCATTGCTATCAATATCTCATATCACTAAGGATCTGCATATAATAGGTTTTATAGAAACAAATAAATTTTCCACCTTTAATTTTGGTGTAATGAAAATTCTATAGGAATATATTTCATGTATTTTGAATATTTCCATATACACCTTGATAGATTCTTTATTATTTACGTTGAGGACCTGGAAATAAATTTTCATTTTAAGTTGAAGGGAGCCAGGAAATATTTATCAAAAAATGTTTTCTTGAATTCATTTCACCCCAAAAATTTGATCTCTTACTCATGATTCATATTCTTCATCAATGTCCACCATTGATCAGTTTATCACTCCATATGATAAATAGTTCATCAAACCATCTCTTTTTCAAAACATTTAATTATGGATAATACATTCTCAATGGAGCTGATCAATTTTTCATGATTAAGGGATCAGATGATCCACTGAAATTTAGAGGCCTTTTTCAAATAAAGATCTCAATGGAAGATTGTTCTCTATTAGGGATATTCGGACACACATCTATATCAATGTTTATATTCATAACTCATGTCATATGAGAGAGTATCATAATAAGGTTTGTGATTCCCACTCCCATTGAGTTGTGCATTTCTTTGGGGAGTTCATTATCATGAACTAGACTAGATACCATGGTAACTTGATGACCATTTCAGTCGTGACATATCCCAAAGGGTATTCAAGATCCCCACAAGGTGGTGACCAACACATGGTATCATATAATAGGAAATGGGTACAAATTTTAAAGAAACACAACATAATCAATACAAACAAGTTTGTATGCATACAAGAAAAACACCATTGTGGGACATGTACCTGAAGTCAAACGAATGAAAACCCAATGTACAACCACATGTCCTTTAGAATATGAGAAAGAACCCATATCTCAATGTACATGACTCTCTAAACTCAAGGATCAACTGCTAGCACCACCTCAAAGTGGTGCCTTACCCTTATTCAAACTGAAAAGATGATAATCTACAAATAAATGAATTCATATATAGGGTGTGATCTAAAATCCGAGTAGGCTCTACCCAAGGAATCTATTATAAGATAACACCAGTTAATTAACCAAATAAGCATTCATTTTTTAAATAAAAAAATTGAATATGAAGAGAAAATTTAAAGCAAATCATTATTTACTTTAAAAAGGATGGAAATACTTTAAAAAAATTATGAATAAAAAATTTATATAAAAAATTTATATAAATTCATAAGGCATTTGTAAAACCATTTTAAATATTGGAATATATTTTAAATAAAAAAAATCATAAATATGATCAAACACTAATAGGTTTGATATTTCTAGGTTATGGGATCCTCACACAATTATATAAAGATAACGATAATGTGTAGACATGTCCCTTCAGCACTAGTCAAAAAAGGACTCATCAATATCTTGCTAAGAAATAGAATGTTCCAAATAGTTTATATTAGAGTTGAAAGCATCAAACTATTTATATAGAATTCTAATCATAACTTGTTTGTCCCAAATAACTCACAAATTACCTATGGTTTTGTGTTCTATTATAAAAATAAATAATGGGAAATTTATTGTAAAACTATTCAAAATACAGTTCATACCATTATTCTATTTCAAAGATTCCAATTATCAAATTAAAAAATGATCCATAGGTTTTAAATTGAATAATTTCTTTTGAAAAGATAAAAATATATCGTCACTATCAATAGAACATTAATCCATTTTCTCAAATACCAATTTGAAAATAATTTCATCAAAATAATTGCACAATTAAATATCCTCAATTAAATTCGACAATGTAATTTTCTAAATTTTCCATCCAATTTCAAAACACACCACAATTCAATTGAATTAGGGGGTTTCCCAGTATAATTCAAAATCCAATTTAAAATATACAATATAATAGAAGACTGTTTTTATCACTGAAATAGAAAAATATTTAATTGAAATCATGAAATTGAAATTAAATCAAACAATTGAATTTAAATCATGAAATTTAGGGTTATTCAAATTGAACATTATAAATGGAAGAAACTACGTCGGGATAAAATGATATCAATAAAAAAGTCCCTTATTAGGAATCCCTAATAAAGAATATTGAAAATGAGGATTTTATAGTCAAACCTATATTCAAGATCTGAAATATATGTGATTAGATCCTGTAACAAAAGAGTGATCTAAAAACTCCTATGTAGGAAAAGGGAAAATGCAAAAAAAAAGATAAAGAGAAGAGGAAACCTACTAGGAAGAGATATAAAATCCTTTTTGGAGGTTCAATTCACTTCTATAGGGGTTTAGTAGGGCCAAAATCACTGCTTAGGAGCTTGTAAGGAAGAAGAAAATTTGATGGGGGTCATACTTGAAATTCAGCTACCTAAATCATGGGTTTTGGGATTTTAGAAAATAAATTTTGGATTAAAAAATCATGTACACATGGTTTACAGGGAAGGTCTGAATTGTTAGAAAAATTCATTCAACCAAGACGTGTTCCCCTGTTGATGGGGTTTAATGGTTTCTCTACGGTATGCTCATGGTTTTTTAAAATATTCATCAAATGTGAAAACTCTCACTATATTGGATTACACATTTTATACTACTATGGAACCAGATTTGGGAAACATGTACGCCAACCATGCACAACCAAAAATACTTTATATTTTACAAAACTACATGTGAAACATCCCTAAAAGAAACAAAACTAATGAATTATAAAAAATGTTTTTTAGGAATTGCTAAAAATAGAAACAGGATGTCACAACCTCCCCCCATATAAAATTTCAATACCCATAAATCCTATTAATAATCATCCATGTAAAAAATATGAGACCATTACCCTCTCATCGTTGTCTCCCTCCCTTATATCTCATGAGAAGTAGAGCAGTGTTTCTATAACACTCAAAACAATGGTATCATATTCCCATAAAGCACCATGGTTTCAAAATCCACTATCCTAACTGGATGCATTGTCATAGATAAATCAAGTTCAACCTTATGATATCTCCATTTCGAAACATGAGATTGATTAGATAGATACTTTTGATGCTAGGATACATAAAAAATATTATGTATCGATGTCATCTATAGTGGATGTTCTAAATAGTGGGACACTTTTCTCACCTACTCAACAACATCAAAAGTTCTCAAAAAATTTGGTTAAAGATTCATTTTCCTCCCAAGATATCGATGATCCAAAGTAGATGAATCTTTTAGCAACACCTAGACACGAATTGAAAATTAAAATGATTTATAATGATGATCATCATAAGAATTATACCAGCTATATTCCAACAACATTCTTTGAAGAATCAACTGAATCTTTACATTCATCTCTTGAACCAAGATATTTTCAATCAAGGATCATGCACTGATCTCTGACAAGCACAACCAAGATTTACAAGACTAACCATTTGAGGCCAAAAAATGAGCCATTCTAATTGGAGAATGGTAACTATTTTTATAAGTAAACCCTACCAGCCCCATATGATAATCACAATCCCCACCAAAGTCAGGAACATAAGCATGTAGCATATCCTCCAAAATCAATATTTATCTTTCTATCTGGACATCTAAATGAAGATAGTATGTTATTATAAAAAAATACCTAAGATACCAGTGCCTCATGAAGGCCTCTCAAAAAATTAGAAGTGAAATGAGGATCTACATCAAAGAATATAAAATATATATCTCTATGTAAACAAACATTCTCTTTCAAATAGAAATTCCCAACTCATCAACAGTTTTTATATCATGAATGGTTGTGATCTGATTGGGTCTACCTATAAAACACAACCCATATTTAATTATTCCTTCCCTCAGTATTTGGATACATAAAATAAAATTCCATATAGATATTATCCCACTTCAATGTTGTTACTAGAAGTGGATAATGAGATAAAGAATGTTTTTTGTTCTCATCCATAAAATATTGTCATGTACAACACTAAGAGGAAAACTAAACAATTCCTCATCTCATTCCTAGAAACAAGAATTTTAACTGAATGCCAACTGACATCCTTGTGGTTCCTAAGTTCACTCACCACTGGGAGTAATGTAAAATCCCCATCACAATATTACTTACAACATATATGTCACACCCGGATTTTCAATTCCATGATTTGTTTCAAATCCACTTTTGGTTCTTAGAAATCACTTGATTTCAGGGTGTTCTGGGTTTGAATTTTGGTGTCTCTTATTTTCTTGATATATGAATTTGGTATTTGGAGTATTATATGATACATGGACTATTATTTTTTCGATGGGGTGGGGTGAGGTTGTGGTGTTTTGGAGTTGGATTAATGACCCTCCTAGTGGAACCACTTTTGGGGTATGTTGTTGAGGTGGTTTGTACCTATGAGTTGTATGAGTTTTGGTGTGAAAAGGATGATTTGTTTTGGTAATTGTTATCCCTTATTCTTGGAATATCTTTCCCCCTAGGTCTACCCTTTTCCCACCTAAAATTGGATGAGAATGGAGGGTTTTTTGTGGCCATAACAGACCGCATGTTTTGGCCACATGGTTCACTAAACCGTTCAGCCAAACCGTGCAAGTTGTCCAGGTCATTAAAAATATTTTTCAAATTACAATTTTTTCTTCCTAAAAATAAACATCTTCCTCTCCATTCATCCCCAATTTGACCCTAGAAGCAATGGGAGGCCTCTAAGATCCTTCAATCTCTAATGGAACCCATATTTGATGGGTTTTTTGGTGGGGAAACTTCAAGATTACATTGAGTCATTGTTTCTCTATTCAATTTCTTACGTCTCCTTAGAATTTCCTCCCTCCTTCATGATGTTCTAAAATTATAGAATATACAGTTCATACCTAGGGTTTGATTTGCGGTATTTTTTGTAAAAGTTTAGGGTTTTACGTTGGATTTAACTCCCTCATGGTGCATTGGTGGTTTGGTTTAAGTTTCACAAAAAAAAATCATTGATTTGACAAAAAAGGTAGATGGTTCCTTAAGTAAGCATATTAATATTATTTAGCTTTACTTTGTTTATATTTTTAGCATGTTATTATTACAATATTTTAGATGCAGGAACCTGGTTTGGTAGCATTTATTATCCGTTTAATTTCAATGTTGCATATTTGTTTGAAAATGTATGTGTTTTATGTGTATCTCTTTTTTTATAATTGCAGGTTATTTTATAGAACATGAGAGTGGTTTACGAAATGTGTCTAGGTCTTCCAAATCTATTTTAGATTGGTATTGTTGTGATTTTTCCTTGATAGAGGGGTTTGAAATTGGTTTTTATGAAAAACGTGGTTATACCACTCTTGTTTGTTTTATGAAAATTGTAAATGATTTAGTGAGTTAATCAAAGAGGTAAATGATGGATATGTTCTTTTTTGGAAATTTTATTCAACTAAAACGATTTTTGAATTCTTAATTGGTGATTTAAAATGTCAAACATTTTAAGATGGTTTTATAAATAGATAAAGTGTTCTATTAAATTGCAAGAAAGGCGTGGAACAAATTTGTGGGATGTTTCAAATGAATGTGATGATAAAACACTTCTAAAGGTGAAAAGGATATTATGTGAAATGTGTGTGGGATATAAGGTGATTTTCAATATCTTGGAGTGGATTTATAAAAAAATTTAACGTATCTGTTGAATTTTTAAAGAGATGTGAAATGTGTTATGGGCTATTTTGGTGTGACTATGATTTTAAAATTAATTTGAATGGAAAAGGGGATTATGTTACTTGTGTGATATACCTGTCAATGTTTTTATGAATGTGTGATTTGGAAGTGGTATTTTCATTTGAAAATTATATTTCATGGCATTTTGAACATATTTGAGCACAATAGGGAAACATGGGTATCTATATTGATGGACGTGTACTAGTATGCTAGTAATCCCATGGTGTTTGGCCTTAGTTTCACATAGAATGATTGATGATGACAACACTAACTAAACTATTATGATGATGATTATGATGATGGGTAACTGCTATCTTATGGGTATGATCCCTACTTGTGGCTTGTGTTCATGAGAATTGATATTGTGATGGTTACTCTCACCGAGATACGAGGTACCTATGACCAACAACGAGCTAATGCCTAGGGGCTATTTTCCCATTCCATGTGCTCATTAGAAACATTGTTTTTACAAATGGAAAATGGTATGATTATCTATTATATTCAGTATTTTTTTTCATTATTTTAAAAAATTTTGATACTTTAATGTATCTTACTTGAAAACATTATTTATTTAAAGTGGAATCTGTTTAAAATTATTACTAGTGTCTCTTGTTTATGAAAACATTAAATATTTATGTTGTTGAATGTTTATCACATGGATTCTCATAGTTGTGGTATCATTCTATGATTTTGATCACCCTCTACATACACCATTGTTTTTAAGTCGACTTGGTTATTTTTGTCACAGGTTTGGGTACATATTTTGGGCAAATGGATCGGGATTCTAGCAGTAATTCATGGTGTTATCTTGTGAAGATTGGTTTAGGGCGTTTCCTCTTTCCATGAGGATGGTTCTTGGGATGTACATAGTGGGTTTCATAGTTTCTTTTAGTCTTTTAGAATTGAATTAAATTATGTAATTCAGTTATGAAATCTGGTAAAACATGGATTTCTTTAAAAAATCCATATTAGTTTTATTGGATTTGTTAGTTTATTTGTGTTTATATACATGGATAAATCATTCTAAATTTTGATTATATGATACTTAAGAACTTGTTCCAGCCCATGGGGATCGTTGATTCCCTTATGCCTTGTCACAGTCTTGGTTTAGTGCTGTTTTTGATGAAGAATATATTTGGTTGGTGAAAATGGTATAAAAGGATATTCAGGTTCACTCATTGGGTCATGTTATTGGGGATAGAGTAAGGATAGTCTGCAACTACACGTGTTGGGACATGAAATTCTAGATATGGGTTGATTTACTATCCATTATAACTTTTTATGGGATTCATGTTTCCATGGGAAGTCAAGATTCATCTGAATACATTGGTTTTCTAGTTTTGATGATGATCTGGGGAAATGAAAAGAGAGTTAGGCGAATGGTCTTAGTGAGCTCGCAGGGCCTAGAAAGCCATATGCTGCTGGGGATATTTCCCAATAACACTATCTATGATGGTGATGTGAAAGAAATATGGCCTCCAACCATATGTCCATGTAAACCACCGAAAGTAGTTTCCTCTTGTATTGTCTTGTGTCATATAGTTTTGAAATCATAGAAGGTTGGTTTTACAATAAAAATGACATTGTTTTTAGAAGAGTAAATTTTTTGTGAAATGAATTTCTATTAAATATTGAATGTTTTGATTTATGAAATCATAGAACTGAAATTTCAGAATTGTTTTGAAATCAAAAATATAGTGTTTACACCTATTTTGAAAGCATGAACTGTGATAGTGTTGATTTTGAAAAAGTGTTTTCAATAGAGTTATTTAAAATATTAAAAGGTGTTTTAATGGGATTATATATTTTGAAATAGATGTTAATGACTTGAATGTTAGTTTTAATTTGAATGGTTGTTCCCTGTTGAAAATGTTTGTAAGTTGTAAATTGGGATTTTGATTTTGTGGATAGCGGTCTTGAGAAAAAAGGATGTAATGGTTGACTGTTTTGGGTTTGAAAAGTGGAAAGAATATTTGCTTCAACCATTGGTATTTCCATGAAATACCATATTCATGGGGTTATATGGGATTATGGATGGTTAATTTCATGACTATATGAGTGTGGGAATGGATATGAGGAGGGTTCTCAGTGTGGCATGAAAACATGCATGTGTGAGGCCCATGGGGTACCATGGGTGGATACGCAATCCATTGAACAATTAATTTTCAAATAGATGAATTAAAATGAAAACATGATGACTTGATAACATGTTATGGATGTTGTGTATATTGTGTTTTTGAAAATGTTGATGTTGTGGGATGTTTTCAGTCCAAGAACCCCTCTTGTTTAAATATTGTTTTGGGTTTGTGTTTGGTCGGTATACTAGGTTGAAGGGCTGGATAATGTATCTTCTGAGAAAATTTTAGGAATCCTTTTAGGTGGTGACCCTCATTAGTTCTGTTCTAGTTTTTGTAACATTTTTACTAATGGATCAGCTTGGTTGGATCCTTGGGTTCTCTCGTGGGATAAGATACTCCCCCATTAAGGCTTAGTCCACAACTAAACCACAACCCAATTACTTTCATTGTTTCAAGATCCTCGAGTTGATAAATATAAGGAATAATTTTATCAAGATTTGGATATTTATTTTACACCATTTCCTATCTATTTTTGGCAGACCCTCTTGTAGTAGGAGAGATCTCTTGGAATTTTGAAAGAGACCTTAGTATCTTATGTTTTCTGATTCGTCGAAGGTGAATGTGGTCTGGGGTTGATAGTGTGGATGGTTCTTAAGAGGGCCTATGGGTCCTTTGTAGCCTCTTCAAATCAACTGTTCATGTTAAAACACCAGTGTATGAGATATAGACATGAGAGGCTGTTATGGCCACTTTCTGGAATCGTGTATTTTTTAGGACATAGTATAAGACCCCTTCCTTGTCTTTCTTTTGTCAATCACAATTGTCATGTTCGGTGATGCCTTGTGATGGCGTGTCCTCAGTTGACTGTAAAGGTGAAGGTTGTTGAATCCTCTGAGAGTCTTTGTAGTGTTGGGAGTATGTCTCCCTCAGAAAAACATCAAAATCCACTACTATAGAGGAATGTGTTTATATGTTCCCTTTCATTCTGTTGTTTCTCATCTAAAGAAACAATGTGAGATGGGTTTGAATCTTCAAATCCCTATTTTTGGTGAAATGTTGGGTTTCAGTAATGTGCATTTTGATGTGTGTTATGTCATTCAAGACCCATCTGGGATTGTGGTGTAGTTTTTTGTAGCACTGGAAGAAGAAGATTCATTCAGGGGTTTCCAAAGACTAACTGCATGGTTGAAGATGCTTCAATAATTTGAGATCTAGCTATAGGTCATGGAGTGAATCTGGAACATAGTTATGAGAAATCCTAGGGTTGTTAAAACCTTTGTACAATTATTTATCCTATGTATGAAATATGATAATAGTTTAAACCTATAGTGTCATGATCATTCTTTTTTTGTTCTCGTTCAATGGGAAGTGGTGGGAGGACCTTGTCCCCATGTTATAGCCCGATGTTATTCTATTCCGCTTTAAATTTTATTGTATTTTTGTATAATGGTTGGAAAATTTTTCTAAACAGTTTGACCACATTGTTTGTGTAAGATTATTTGTGATTGTGTTCTAGGAATCTATGTAGACAAAATGATCTTCACGTTTAGCACACAACTTTCTGAACTGTGCGGACTTACCGGGTTTTCATGGGAACGGTTTAAATTTTGGGGTCTTATTTTTCTTTCCCATGCTAGTCGGTTAAGATGGTTGGTTCTTATAGTGGGTAGACCAACTATGAGTCTCATGTAAGTTGTTTTAGAAAATTCTAAAGGAAGTCTACCCCTTATATCAGGGAGTTCGTTCGGACCTCCCAATGTTAGTGTCATGATTCTATCTCAGTAAAAATTTAGTTTGTCTCTGATGGGGGGATCCTATTTGTTTCCTCCATTCTAGTGACACTTATTTTTCCTAGTTCATGGATGGATGGTATTTTGTCTTGTTCAAATCTATCTAACTACCAACATCTTCCATGGGTAAATGTTGGTATTGGAGAGTTCCCAACGGTATAGTCAAATCAATGTAAGTGTAACCTTATTCATTGTTGTTGTTCATTTGGGTAAATTTTTTGAGTCTTGTTCATATATTGTATGAGGTGTTTTCTTTTTGGAAAATGACTGAATGTGATCGATTGTTTCAGGAAATTGGTGTAAGATTTGGTTTGTGAGAGTATTCCTTCCTTTACTGATCAACGAGGTGTTTTGGCCTTTGTGGGAAGATAAAGCTTGACAAGGGAGTACATCATGGATTATCGGTTGGGTTTGGTTTTTTCTTGGGACTTTTTGTGGATTTATGTGGGTGGAATGATTTATTTTTGGGATAATTTTAGCTCCCATATATTCAATTCCATTCTTTTTTTCAAATTATATTTTGATTCTTAGCATTCTCTTGGTTTCCGATTGTTCCGGGTTTGAATATTGGTGTCCCTTATTTTATAGATCTATAAAATTGGTATTAGGAGTATTTTATGATGCTTTGAATCATATTTTATCAAAGGGATGGTATGAGGTTGTGTTGTTTTGGTGTTTGATTAGTGAGAATCCTAGGGAAACCACTTTTAGGGTATGTTGTTGAGGTGGTTTGTACCCATTAGTTTGATGAGTTGTGGGGTGTAAAGAGTTCTTTGTTTTTAAACTTTTTCTCCCATATCCTTGTCCTTTCATTACCCCTAGGTTTTTAACGTTGACCCGCTAAAATTGGGAGATAATGGAAGGGTTTTGGGTGACTGGAATAGGCCACACATTTTGGCCACACTGTTTACTAAACATTGCAACAAAACCGTGCAAGGTGTCCAGGTCATTAAAAATATTTTTGAAATTCTAATTTCGACCTCTAGGAAATTAAAGCAATCTACCCCATTCTTCCCCCATTCGAACCTAGCATCTATGGGAGGCCTCCAAGATCCCTCAATCTTCTATAGAACACATCTTTGATGGGGGGTTTTTTGGGGAAACATCAGGATTTCCGCCAGTAAGTGTTTCTCACTTAATTTTCTTCCTTCTCCTTAGGGTTTCCTCCCTCTTTCATGAATTTCAAAAATGTCCAGAATCTAGGGATCATACCAAGGGTTTTATTTGGTGCCTTTTTTTTAAATATTGGGGGTTTTAGTTTGGACTTAACTCCCTCGTAGTGAAGTGGGGGTGCGGTTGAAGTTTCGCACAACGAATTAGTGTTCTAACACAAAAGTTAGGTGGTTCCATGTGTAATCATCCCAAGATGAGTTATATTTGCTTCATTTTTATTTTTATCATGTTCTTATTATAATATGTTTGGTGTAGGAACCATTTTTTCAAGTGTTTTTTATGCTTTTAATATCAATGTTTCTTATTTTTTTGAAGATGTGTGTTTTCCATGTGCATCTCTTATGGTATAATTTGAGATAATTGAATAGAACTTGAGAGTGGTTTAATAAATGTTTCTAAGGATTCCAGTTCTGTTTTCAATTGGTATTGTTGTGATTTTTTCCTTAAAAGAGGGTTCTGAAATGGGTTTTATATAAAAAACGTGGTTATTCCCCTTGGGGATGTTTTATGAAGATATAAAATGATTTTGTGAGTAAAATAATGTTGGAAAATGATATTCAAGTTTTTTTTTTGTGATTCTATTCAATTAAAGTAGGGTTTTAAAGGTAAATAGTTTATTTATGATATTAAACATTTTATATAATGTTTTATAAATGGATGATGTGTTTTAATAAATCTCAAGAATGATATGAAACATGTTTCTGTGTTATTTCATGTGAATATGATGATAAAAATATTTTAAAGGTGAAAGTGGTATTATGTGAAATGTGTATGGGATGTGATGTGATTTTCACTATCTTATTAAGGTTTTATTGAATTGTTTAAAGGATTTTTTGAAGTGTTAATGAGATGGGAAAATTGTTGTGGGATATTTTGGTGTGACTATGATTTCAAAATGAATTTGAGTGAAAAAGGGGATTATGTGAGTTGTGTGATATACAGGTGGGTATTTTGGTGAATGTGTGATGTAGAAGTGGTATTTTCATGTGAAAATTATATTTCATGGCTTGTTGTTCTTGTTTGAGCACAAGAGGTAAACCCAGGTATCTAGGTGGGTGGACTTGTACTAGTATGGTTGTGATCCCAAGGGGTTTGGCCTCAGTTTCACATAAAATTATTTATGATGACAACAATAACTAGACTATAATGATGATGATGATGATGATGTTTGGGGACAACTAGGTTATGGGTATGACCTCCACTAGTTTCTTGTGTGCATGAGAACAGATATTGTGATGGTTACTCTCACCGAGTTACATGGTACCTGGGACCCAGAGCGTGCTAGTGCCTATGGGTTATTTTCTCATTTCTTGTGCTCATTAGATACTTTTTGTTTACCATTAGGATGTCGTAGAATTTTCTAGAAAAATCCGTTGTTTTGGAATTCTTTTAAAAAGTGTTTCTTCTTTAAAGTAGCCCACTTGAAAACTATTTTTATTTAATGTTGCATCTCATTAAAATTATTAATAACATATCATGTTTATGAAAACATGAAATATTTTAATCATTGAATGTTTATCCCATGGAATATATTAGTGGTGGTATCCTATAGGGATTTTTCTCACACCCTACTTATACCATTGGGTGTAAGTAGACATGGTTATTTTTTTCAATTATTTGGGTACTCCTTTTGTACAAATGATTCAGGTTTCTAGCAGTCCATTGTGGTGTTATCCTGGGGAGATGGCTCGAGGGAGGTGCCTCTTTCTAGGGGGATAGTTCTTGGGATTTCCTTACTGGGTTTCAACATTTCGTTTAGTCTTTTATAATTGTTTTAAATTATGTAATTAATTTTGAAAATATTTAAAAGATAGTTTGGTTTGAAAATCCATATTTTTTATTGCCTTATTTAGTTGACTTATGTTTATAAAATCTGATAAATCAATCCAAAATTTAATTTTATGATACCTAAGAACTTTTTCCAGCCCCTGGGGATCTAGAAAGCCCTTTGGGCCTTGTCACGGGCTGGTCTTGGTGCTAGTTTTTATGACAACCGAATTCAATTTCTGATATAACAGCATAAAAAAGATATTCTAATAGCATAGAATTCCCTCAGTGGAGAATGACCAGTCATGCATGGTCTCCGCACCATAATTAATGACTCTAATTATATGTAACTCATCATAAAGCTACTATTACTAAATAATTACCTCATTAAGATCATATTTCAACTGGAATCTAGACAACAAAACCCTCCCCTATTCCCTGGACTCGGTTGTGCGTTGTAAAAAAAGAACCATCAAGTTCCACTCCTCTTATGATTCCTTCACGGGTTAGGTTAGAATATTCCTAATCAATGCATCTTAATTGACATTCAATTTCCCTATGGTATAGTTATGTTAATGTGAAAGGATTTTAGGTATTCCAATGAATTCTTCTGGAATAGATTTAGATCTTTTTTTGATAAAATATAACTGAAGTTTCTAGGGTTTGAATACACAATGAACCTTTCTCAAAAAATTTAATGTCTCCAACACTTAATTATCAGAATCAAAGATTCATGTTCATATTCATGGATAATTCAATTCTTCTCGTGTGGCTAAATCTGATGAGATCCATAAGAAATGACAAGATCACTCTACATAAGAACACATCCCATACCTAATCCAAATGCATCATAGAAGACCATGTATCCCTTCTCGGCCCTTAGAAGAGTCAACAATGGTACTATAGTCAATATATGTTTCATAATAAGAAAATAATTATGACATTTTTCCTCACATGAAAACATTACTCCCAAGTCAATGTAATCATTGTAAAATCCAACAATGAGAAGTCATTTATAAACCAGTGTTCATGCCTATATAAACCCAAGAAGATCTTAATCTCCAAAACAATCTGTTGATGTTCCCCTGTAAAAATGACATTCACCATTTTAGGATATACTTATATACCATGTCCCAACACCACATGTCAAAATAACATTACATCCTAAATCTATAAATCCCATTTTTATATATTGCAATATTTTCAATGATCTCCCAACAATTGGAGAACTATTGTCAAATGATTCACATGATCCTCATCATATTTTGAGTAATAAAATGATGTCATTCACAAATACCATAATTAATTTCTCATGATAATCATAGGAAATCTATCTCCTTAACCCATAAAGGATAGAAGAGTTTTATATAGACCAAAATGCTTGAAAATGATCTCATAATGGTTGAACATATTCCAAAATTCAGTGTTCTAAAATCCATATTATCATTTTCTCCACTGATGGTAACCAGATCATAGGTCAACGTTTGAGAAACGGTATTCCCCTTTCAAGAGATCAAAAAATCATCAATCTATGGAAATGGATAATTTTTTTTTACCATGACTCGATATAGTTTTTAGTAATCAATAAAAAGGTGAAGTGATCTTGCGATTTTCTTAACAATGAGAATTATCAATGCCTAAGGTAACACACTCA
The DNA here is from genome assembly GCA_963277665.1 of Viscum album. Taxonomy (NCBI): domain Eukaryota; kingdom Viridiplantae; phylum Streptophyta; class Magnoliopsida; order Santalales; family Viscaceae; genus Viscum; species Viscum album. The sequence goes on from OY728137.1 coordinate 1,517,199,453, forward strand.
TGAACATAAATCCTTTCTCAATAAGAACATCCAAATTAATCCTCAACTCTTTCACATAAGTTGGTTCCATTCTATAATAAGGAATAGACATTAGTTGACTACTAGTCATTACGATGATAAGAAACTATTCTTCTCTTATCAGTGGAAAACAAGAGAAGTCAAAAGGAGACACATTGGGAAATATGATGAAAACTGGAGGGAGATCACTTCCCAGAGATTCTCACTCCAGATCATAAGAAAAAATAATAATTATTTCCCAACTCTAGATAAGGTAGTCTGAATCTACTAGACCTCGGGTCCCAATCTCCTTGAAATTCATATAATACCCCATCGGGTGTAGTAATGGAGAGAAAATAAAGATAACAATCATTATGGGATTTATTGAAATTATATAATCAATTATAAAAATGATTTCATGTTGTTTCATGTCTAGAACCAAAAAACTCTGAAAATTATCGATATATAAAAGAGATAAAACACAAGAGTGACTATGAAGACCCTACTCCCTCTTCATTAAAAGGTGTGTAGTAACATCCAAATCATAAGGTAAAATCTTTGTATATTGATTTGTATGATTAAAAATATGTGTTCAAATAAATGAATGAGATGTACCAACATTAAATAAATAAATGAATAATGTCAAATCTATAAAGATGGAACTTCTAAAAGATTCTAGCCCCATATCTTTTTCCTTTGGAAACTATTCCAATACAGGAATAATCTTTATTCTAGATGCATGTGTATGAAACCTATTTTTCCTTGAACCATATGATTCCCCACAATTTTATATGGATCTTATGATCATGATTCACTTCATAGAGTGGAATTCATATGGTAGAACTTATATATGTGACCTGAGTATCCACATGAACCACATACCATGGGTAACTCAGTGAAAACCCTTTTTGAGTTCCCCAACTTTTCACCCTGGTAACAAATCAAAGGGACTATACCAGGAAGTGTATGAGTTCTATAATGGAATTGCTTTCAATAACCACCATGAGAATCCTTATGCTTCTTATCCCATTTAAAGAAAATCATTCTAGGATTGAGATAAAATGTAAATTCCATCAAAAAGTACTTTCTAGATAATTCAATTTCAACTATCAATTCACTATCCATCAGATTAGAATAAGAATGAATCATCAGCATGAAACCCTAAAAATATATATCAGATAGCTTTTTCAATTATAACCATCAAATAAACATATTCTAATTCACTATTATCTTAGTTGAAAATTAAATAGTTTAGAAAAAAGAAATTTCTATAATTTTCCACGGACCTATCATCATTCTCAAGTTTGATAAACTCAACAACCTAGGATAACAATATAATAATTTGATATAACTGTCCATTGAAAATAACATTGAAGTCATTCCACTCAAATACCTTATTCATCTTCATCATCACCATCATGTCCCACTATCTCATTCTAAATCCCTCCATCACGAAGGTGGAACACATCACCATGATTTAACCTGGTGTCTCCAAGAACAAAAAAAAATAATCAATAATACTCAACCAATCCTCATCCTATAGAGAGTCATTGGGGATTTTTATTGATGGTGGATTCTAGTGAAGGAATTCATGATAATTATTCTGTAAAACATCCCTTTGAGCTTCTATAGTTGGAGGTTGGATGGGAATGGTTGCTGGTGCATATCCCAAAGTTTGGAGTTTATGAATAATCACCTCAACTAGAATTGGATCCATAAGAGGATTTTATCACTTTGTTTCATCAGAATATTCCTCGTAGATCAAATTCATATGTATTTTCACATGCATGATTCAAGATAACATCAACAGACAATATTTAAGACATCATATTAACACTCAATCAAAGAACTAATAGAAATTAATCTCAATATATAGGAACATATGATTTTGATTTTATCCTATAAAAATAAAAATTAGGGAAAATTCAAGAAACAATCCCCAATAAATATTTTACAAACCACCTATAGTGAAATAATTTTCATTACAGTGAGAGGTGTTTAGGCACTTAATCTCAACTACCTCCACTGTCATGACAAGATTACACAACTACATACTGACATTAAGGAAGGATGATTAACCTAAAACATTGATACATTTTGTAACAAACCATCTCGGATACCGTGGTAACATGAAAACCAATCTAGTTCTAAAATTGTAGAAGGGATTTCCCAATCCCCATAGTTTGGTGACTAGCATATGGAATCAAACAACATGAAAGTGGGAAAAAATTATCATCAACCACATTAATTCATGATATATATTTTAGTATAAATTGAATAAAAAGTCCATATAGTTAAATGTACATGAATTCAAATAGTTATAGACACAATGTGTAAGCACATGTAATAGAAAATACGTTAAAATACCCATATCCCCATAGATACAACTCTCCATTCCCAAGGATTAATAGTTATAACCACCTCTAAGTGGCGGCTTAACCTTTCTCGAACTAGGATAAAGATAATTCACAAACACTAGAAGGAATGGGTAGGGTGTGAGGTAAAATACCAATAAGGACTCACTAAGGATTCCATAATAATATTCTAACATTTAATTAACCAAATAATGATTTAAGTTTTAAAACAAAAATTGATGGAACATCAAAAAATATTTTAAAAAATATCATTATTTATATTTAAAAAGGATAAGAATACATAAAAAATATTTCTTAATAAACATCATATATAAAATCATTTATTTAATTTTGATGGCATGTGCAAAACCATTTTCAAACAATAGAATCTATTTCAATTACAGAAAATGATCAACATTGTCATCTTCCTAGAGGTATAATCGTTCTAGGTTATTAGATCCTCACACAATTATATAATTATAACTCAAATGTTTACACATTTTTTTTTGGAATAGATCAATGAGGATTCATAGACATCCTACTAAGGAATAAAATGTGGCAAAAGTTTTATGTTAGAGTTGTAAATCATTAAATCATTGCTAGGTAATTCCCATCCTAGCGCGTTTTTTCCAAATAACTCATTAACTGCAAAAGCCTTCATGTGCTCTAATGAAAATCATTTATGAGAAATTTATTTTAAAACTTTTTAAAATAAAATTCATACCATTATAAAATTTCAAATATTGGAAATTTTATATTAAAAAATCACATGGGTTTCTCATCAGATAATACTTATTTTCACAGATAAAACCTGTAGGTTTCTATAAAAACCATTTTAAGCCATTTTCTAAAATAAAAATTTGAAATCAATTCCATGAAAGCAATTCCGAAATTCAATTTACCCAATTGAACTCTAAATTTTAATTTCCATAATTGTTCATCAAATTTCACAACACACCCACAATTTAGTGGAATTGGGGGTTTTCTCCAATTTTAGGGTAAATCTAATTTCAAACCCCTAATTCAATGGAATTGTTATTTTGATAAATCAACTAAAAGAAACTTCATTGATATCAAGAAATTTAATTTAAATCAGAAAATTGAATATAGATAAATCAATTTAGGGTTAATAAAAATGTTCAGTCACAAATGGGACCTCATACCATAGGATCAGAAGATCTTGAAACACAAATCCAAAATCAGTGAAGTCTAATTTTGAAAATTGGTAATCAGGATCCAAAAATCTAACCTAAGTTCAATCAATTTATCCTTGTTGATTAAAGCCTCCGAAAAAATGGAGATGTATAAAACCTATGGAGAAAAAAGGTGAGAGATGAAGAAATATAATGATAAGGGGAATCCTACTAGGACCAGATTTAACATAATTTTTCAAGCTTCAATTCACATGGGACGGGGTGTATAGTGGACAAAATTTCTAATTGGGGGACTCTAAGGAAGAATAAAATTCTAGGGTTTTTACCCACCCTTTAGGAACCAAATAAGTGGATTTTGGGATTTTAGAAAATAAATTTTGGATTAAAAATTCCATATGCACAGTTTCTAGTGTAGTGATGCACTGATAGAAAAACCATGCACCCCAGCTATTCAACCATATTGAAGGGGTTGTAAGGTTTCTATGTGGTGGGCGAATAGTTTTCCAAATAGTTCACCAACAATGAAAACCCTAACTATTTGAGTTTTCACAATTTTCACTAGTAGGGAATACAGTTTGGGAAAACCTAGTGGGAACCATGCATGGCCCAAAATCCCTTCAAAATTTCATAAATTTCACCCCAAACAACCCTAAACGAAACCCAACCAAAGAATGCTCAAAATAAGAGTTTAGGAATACCTGAAAACTGTAACATGACATTACAATCATCACATCTCCCTTCACATTGGTTTATTACTCGATTCCTCATATTTCCATACATTGGATATAATAAAAGGAAAATGATGGAGTAATACTTTTATAGTATTAGATTCATGATGGTGAATCCAAAAACATTAACGGTATAAACTATAAATTAAATTTATTTCTTAACTTATAAATTTATAGGCTTCAATCAATGTTATCCATTGCCTATATCTTAACATATACACTTATGGGAATTTCATTATACACAAAATAATGGTTTTTAATGAGATTACAAATTTTCCAATGAATATCCCGAGGGAATGTAAAATCAAGTGTGAAGAAAGGTTCATTGTCTTGCAGCAGTTCCTGGCCGAGTCTACCTCAATGTAGTGATTTCGAGGATTACCACTATGTACAACTTGGAAAGACCCAAACCAACTTGTAGTATCCTGATATGGATGTATTTTATTGAAAAACAACTTACTCTATAATTAAAAAAAATTAGATATGATTTCTTATAATTAGTATTATCCCACGGTCTTTCTCTAGAGTTTTCTAATCCTAAACCCAAAAATAACTAAACTTTTCATTGGTGACAATTATGAAGACCCTTTTATTTATTTTATATTAATTCATGATTTATTATATAATATTACACATAAAACAACATAGAAGAATAATAAATCTATTTTATTTAGGAATTATTTTCATAACATAACAGTTTAAAATTGGAAAAAACAGCACAGTTATTGAAAACATCGTTAACGTGCTCGCACTTAAAACATCTTGGGATAACCTTGGGTAATACATATGAAAAGATTGAGAAATAAATCCTAGTATGGTAACAAATTTTAGATAATATGAATAATATCATAGATATTAGATAATAGAAATATCAATTGTTAATAAAAGGTGTCGGAATCATAAACATGAACAATGAGGCGGATATATGATGGTAATGATAAAGGAAACCTTGGAATTGTGGTAATAAATGGAAACACAACATCATAAACATAGGTCTATGATAACTACTAATTTATAATGATGGAAAAATTAATATAAATGAATATTTTTCACTCCCTATCCAAACATGATGTCTCATGATAGTTAACATTACCAAATGCATTCGAGCGCTATATAATTTTAGGCGCAACTAACAATTTCATTTTGTTCTCATGCATAATTAAGCCTCACAGATCATACAACATGGATTCATTCATCATAATATTTTATTCCATGATCAGTAAATCTATAATAGATTCATTTAAGTCCTATGTGAAATAATTTTAATTGTATAAAGGTGAAACCCCTTAATATGAAATGGGTATTGTTTTCACTACACTGTTGTTCAGGCTTTGAAAGTTAATGTGAAATTTCGGCGGCATTACATCGGCTCATAAAAATTTAAAAAATGGGATGATTGGAGAGAAAGGGGAATCTGATAATTTTGAAATAAAATTGTTTTTAATAGTTATATGGGAAGACATATTTTGAAAATTGTAATTACAAATAGAAGACATATGATAATAAAGAAACAATAATTGAGTGGAGAATGAAAATAAACCCTACCTGGAGAGCTTGAATCAAAATGATTGGAGAAGGATTCATGAAAACTTGGGGGAACCTTGAGAGGTGTCTAGTGATTTGATTTAGAGTAAGGATGTGGTCTATGAATCTTGAGTGAATATAAGTGGGCGCATGGGTCGGTTTATATAGGAAATGTGTGGGAATTTTTTTATCATTTCTCAAACTTAGGTTTAGGACTCTATATAAAAAAATAAACCAAACCAATATACTTAAAATCATTTTAATAGGGTTTCTTGGAAATAGTATTAGATTTAATTATTTAACATGTCAAATTAATGAAATGAATAAAATAATACCATTTCTAAGGTGGATGTCCAAATAAACTTAATGAAATGATTTTAAAACCTTAAAATATATTAAATGTTTTGAAGGATTCATAATGGATTTATAAAATTAAAAAATTAAACATAAAATCGCATTATTTTAAAGTTAAAACATAAATTTGGACTTGGATACCTTCTATAATATTTATTACCACATTTGTTTTCCATTATTATGTCATAATTAACACAGTAAATTTATATGGTATTTAATTTTTACCCAAAAGTTTGACTATATTAGAATATTATGAAAAATTATCCAATGAATAATTTCAATATTATGAATCCAAAAATAATATCCATATTATAAAAATATTTTTATAAATATTTTTATCTTTACTTTTAAAATAATAATCGATATTTATTGAGAAATGCTGGGTTTTTTTGAAAATAATAGCTTTCAAGACCTTGAAAAAAATAAATTTAACATCAAAAAAATTATATGATCATTTATGTTTGATAAAAATTATTTAATAATTATATTTTTTAAAAAATTAGTTATTTAAAAATTCCATTAAATTATCCAAATAAATTCATTAATTACATTTTAAAATTAAACAAAAATACATGTTGTTATTATATTAAAGTTAAAATATTTTATAAAGTAACAATAATATGGGGAAAATTTATGACTTATTATATAAGAAACAATTTACGTAATCATATTACTATGGTATTGATACATATCCATTTAATACACTATAAAATTCCCTAAGGGTGAAGTGCACCGTTATGATTCTTTCATAGGGTGATTCAGTTATAATGGTTTGGGTTGTTATCTCGATGAGCTTGAACTTCTCCAGTAAATGGTTTTTCTAATGATTAATTTGTTGGATCTGAGGTTGGGAAAGTTCAAGGTAATATTCTAGTGATTCTATATCCCTCCTAATATCTGATAAATTGGCTTCATAGGGTATAATCATACTGGTTAAGGCCATCATATCCTTGTTCTATGTGGATTGGATTTGTTAAAACACTAAATTTGTAACAAACATGTTATCACTATTCAATGTCTATATTATTAATAGTAATGATTCATAACAGTATTTTAAATATAATATATTAAAACCATGTATGTTAATTTTTTTTCTATAACCATAATACATAATGGGATATTTAATTAAATTTCAAGGAGAAATTTATTTAAAAAAGTTCGGGTTGTTGCACTCTGGTCCTCTATTCACGTTCAAGATATCCAGATGCAATTCTGATGTGAGAGAAGAAATATTAATGCAACCTTTAATTCTAAACATGGTGCTCTTCCATTAGTCCTTATATGGAATGTGTATATATTCGTATTCTCAGTGTTTTTGGATTTATTACCCCCAGAAGTACCTTCTTCTTGAGGCCTGATACTGAGTTATCAGGGTTGGGACGTCCTAGAAAACCTCATCAGTATACACCAAATGTGTTTTTTTCTCAAACCAAAATGATGATGGGTGAAATTTATGATAGGATCCTTCATGGAAGGTTCCTAAACAATGAAGGTGTAATAGGGAACCTCTTATTATATGACTATATCAATTTTTTTGAGGATGTTAATAATTTCCTTACATCAATGACAAGATTACAATGTATTTTGACTTTGAAATAGGTACCACATACTTTCAAGTTGTTCCATTCCATTAACACTGGGCCGGTATTTAATGCCCCGAACCCAAAATCCCCGAGCCAGTGCATTATATTAAAACATTAGTATGATTACTCGGTATCATGTCCCGAAGTACCAATCAGTTTAGAAGTCTTGGAAAACAGATTATATACATGAACGTTACATTACGCATTCAAAAATAAAATACTACATAAATAATTTTGTGAGAACTCCATTATTCCCCTTGTTTAACCCTACATATCAATAATAATAGACTTCCTGGAATCCAAGGAAAATAAAACATAAGAAAGGGGTGAGCTCAGATGCTCAATAAGGGTAAATAATTTAGTGGAAGCTATAAACTATTAAGTAAGATGTGTAATAAAAAACATCCCTTTAAATATAAACATGTACATAATATTGAGAAAATAAATAAAACATTTACATATAAAAATGAACATAGATATTCTACTAGTCGAATAATCACATGTAATAATTAATTTCATAATGAGGTAATGCCTAACACTAGACAACATTACCACATAGTCAAGGCCTCATGTCAAGACTACCACACAAATTTTCAAGGCGTTGTTCCAAGACACTAATTTGTCTCATGAGACCTACCGATGAATCGAAGGGATATATCAGGCCCCACCCATCACTTACTAAGTCCACTACATTACTCATATAAAATTTTTGAAACATAACAAAATCATTCATATTAAAACTAGCATATGAAATCTCAATACTTCAACCATAAACCATAAAGGGTAAAACATAGCACATCCATAGTCAGACATAACATAACTCATTCCATAAAAATATGGATGATTGTATTATAGCAAATCAAACCTAATCAATAATAATATCTATTAAAGGGTATTGGCATAGTTGAAAATGAACAGTAAAACGTTTTGAGAGGAATATCCCTTATTGTGAAATCATTTAAAAGTGGAAAATTTATAATGAAAGAAATCTAAAATAGTCTTTTGAATAAAACTTCACCATACCACATTTAAAATATGAAAATAAATAACATTTTAAAACAAACTTGACCATATAAATAAATATTTCAAACCATATTGAAAATGTGGACATTAATGATAAATATTTTGAAGAATAACTATTTAAAAAATTTAAAATGATGTTTTCATTAAATATTACAATACAAGAATAATTTTGAAATGTCTTTTATGAAACATAGATATGGATAACAGAAAAAAATTATACTTGAGAAGTAGAGTTTCATACTTCGACTAATTTCTATGACAAACTCATCTTTCACTCCAAAACATAATAGAATTCAAAAATATTTTATTTATCCTAATTGTCTAGGGTTCCAAAAATAATGAATTTATAATTCATTTTTTAGAATAATTAAAAAAACAACATTATAAAAACTAGGATATCATGAAGGCCAGTGGTAGGTGATTCACCCATGTCACTCTTTAGTTGCAGTTTCAAGTCTCGTAGCCTTGCCAGATGCGATAGGTTGCCATTCGACCTTCAGGTTGCCCTTATTCTAAAAAAATCCAAAAATAATTTTAAGAAATTTTTTAACTATAAACCATAGTATCCAATTTACAAATTACTCCATTCCAACCATTATAATTATACAAAAAATTTGTTTCTGAACTCATAGTCCAAAAAATTACAAGGATGGATGACATAACATAATTAAGATCTCTTTTTCCCAAATAATAATATATGAGTACCTTCATCTTGTATTATCTTAAAACATGGTAACAAAACAAATTTCCATAAAACCTTATTGATTACAATAATGCTCCATTATTTCTTATATAATTATAGATATATTCCTTATCTTAAATCTTTTTTAATACTTCATCAATAATGGAATTAACATGCCATTAATTAGATCCATGGTAGTAAAGAATAAACAAAATAGTTTATCCCAATCAACCGTATCTTATTCCAAAATAACTACCTCAGTATCATGACCATATTAAGGTTTATCTTTCCTCATCCATGTATTTTCCAAAAAGTTTAACTTAGTGTTGAGTCACTTTTCTTAGTACCATATAATCTCAAATCTTCAATGAAATAGTATTTCAGTAAAATCCTTATATTTTTTTTTATTTTTTATAACTTGTACATCATTAATAAAATACTCAAATTTTAAAATTCATTAATAAGAACACAATAACACTAATCATTCCTCTTCATTTGTGGTTGTATCATAACATTATTGTTATCTAAAAGTAGAATTTGGGGTATACTCTTATGATTGGGACATTGATTCTCATAGTGTCACATATCCTTGTAGTTTAAGCATTGTACATTTGAAACCATTTTCTAACCCTTGAATCAAAAAATTGGTGTCATTTTTCTCCACACATATAAAAAACACCCATTCCTTTCGAGCACTTCCTAGGGATATTCTTTCCACTATTATAACATATGGGAAAATCCTTCTTTCCCTCCTTCCCTTTATCCATCTTTCTCTCTATAATACTTTTTTTATATTACATCCCTTCAAATCCATAACACTCATGTAATTCATTACATATCTTATTAACAAATGATTCTATTTCTTAATATGACGAGAATACGTGGGAGAATATTTCCCTTCTAAATTTTGGCTTAATACCATGAGGGATATGATTCTTCTTACTCTCTGGGTCATGCGTTTTGTTGGAGTTCGTGTTCCTTCTATGACACTCCATTTCTAAACAATGGAATACACTAGGTTAGATTATTAATTGAAATACACATTTCGAAACATGTAAAATACCTAACATAAATTGATAATATTATGCATATTATCTATAATCATAAAAAAATGTTTTCTTTGAGAAAGTATTCACTCTAAAAACCTTCATAACGGCGTGTAAATAAAATATGAATTACCTTAAGCATATCTACTTGGAGTGTCGTAACCAAGATTGGAGCAAGGAATGTTTTCATGTACTGGGATACCCCGGGACTAGCACGAAACACCTTTTTAGATTTTTCACTCTTAAGTACATCTGTTCCAAAACCACCTATACCTACCCATATCCAGATAGGGATGTATTTATTGGAAAATTCAAAAAATATCTACATTACCAAAATTATATGATGTTATTCTATACTAATACTCATAGTCTATCTTAGGTTAGTGTTCTCCAATCAGAGTTTGTCGAAATATAGTTTCCAGGGGTTTTACTAAAAATCCTCTGATACCAACTATAAATCCCTGACCTCATAAGCCTAAAGGTGGTGCATAATTTTAATACATTGGCATGAATACATGGAATCAAGTCCCGAAGGACCAATCGGTAAACAGTACTGGAAAATAGATTACATACATGAACGTTACATTACACATTGAAACATAAAACACAACATACATAATCCTTTTAGAATGACATTATTACACCTTTTTAACCCTTCATATCAATAAAAATATACTTATTGGAATCCTGGGAAAATAAAACATAAGAAAGGTGTGAGCTCAGATGCTTAGTAAGGGTATATAATTTTGCAGAAGCTATAAACTTTAAAGTCAATATGTCTAATAAAAACAAATGCCCATTAAACATAAAATTGAACATAATATGAAGAAAATAAATCAAAAATTACCATATATACATGTACATTGATATTCTAGTAGTGTAATATTCACAAGTAATAATTAACTTCATAATCAATGAATACTTGATGCTAGACATCATTACCGCATAGTCATGGCCTCAGGTCATGACTAAAAATAACATTTTTGTCAAGGCCTTATGCCAAGACACTAATTTGTCTCATGAGAACTACTGATACATCAAGGGGACATAGCAGGCCCCACCCATCACATACTAAGTGTACACCATTCCTTATATGAAAATGATGAAACATAACCTAAACATTCATATTAAAACTAGCATAAGAGATGTCAATACATCAACCATTAAACCTGAAGGGTTTAAAAATGACACATCCACATTCAATCATATCATAAATCATTCAATATAATATGCAATATTGTATTATATTAAATCATCCTTAAAGAAGAATAATATCTAGTAAAGGATGTTTACATAGTTGGAAATGAACAGTACAACTTTTTGAGAGGAATATCCCTTTTTGTGAAATAATTTAAAAGTAACAAATTTATAAATGAAGTAATATAAAAGATATTTTTGAATAAAAGTGTCCAATACGAATTGGAAACTTTTAAATGGAATTGAAATTTTAAAATAATCATGTCCATATATATAAATCATAAAAACCTTTTGAAAACAAAGACATTAATGAAAAATATTTTGAAGAATAAATATTTTAAACAATATAATTATATTTTAGTTAATATTACCTTAAAAAATCATTTTTAAATTTCTTTTATGAAACATGGACATGGAAAATAAATATGTCCCTGAAAATAATTACACATAAACAATATCGGATAGTAATGATATTGAGGAATTAACTATTAGCTTGCACATTCCTTTGGTTGAGGGTACGTTAAATTCCTTTATAATGACCAAAGTATGTTATTAAATTATAAAAAAATCAATTTCATATTTATTATTTCGTACATGATTAATTTATGACATTATACTACCAATTTGATAATTATTTCCAGGTTAAATTAAAATTTTAGTTAATAATTGCTTTCTTTATCGTACTTGTTTTAACTTGTTAATCTTGATTGTATCATTTAGATAATGATTTAAATACTTAAAGAATATAAAATATGATTTATATATCATATATACTTAGAATTTAAATATGTATAACATATATATATATATATGAAATGGAAAACATCGTTTATGGAGATGGTAGGTCGTACGTACGCATAAACATTGTTTTTGTTTTCATATCGTATTGAACGGAAGTATGTGAATAAAATATATGTAAGTACATAAATATATATATATATATATAGTATCATTATTAGGTCATATATTACATACTTATTAATAATATATATTTTTATAATCATCATAGAATGGTGAACGTGGAAATGAATCTCATAGTGTAATGGAGACAATAAGTCGTACGTACACAAGGGTGACAATATCATTTCTGTAATGATTAAAAGGTGTGTAATTGGATGGTATATTAATTGTATAGATATATTTTCATGTTATTTTCCTTATTTATATACATATTACTCATCGATATATCCATCCAAATAACATATTGTTGAATAAAGAATTGCACCACGGTTTGGAGACGGTAAGCTGTACGTACGCACACATGGTGACATTATCATTCATAGGATGCATAGAATAATGAATATGGTAATACCATATTTACAATAACATCACAGTATATAGAAGGTATTGGATTTATTATTTTGGTATGGAAATAACAATGAATGTGAAAGTGAAAGAAGAAAAGAACATGGAATGAGGTGATAAAATTATTACATCTTCATTATGTGCTTTTTTATTTGAACACATGAAATCCTTATGATGGATTTTTGCTCAAGGTAAGGGGTCTAAGATGAAGTGAGATATGTGGGGATGATTTGGGCAGGGTTAGGTTGATCCAAATGGCTTTGGAGGTGTGATTTTGAGAGAATGGGAAGTACCCTTTTTTAAGAGTGGTGAGGGGCACTTTAGGAAAAGAATGAAATATTAATTTATTCTAAAATTATTTTCGGTTTCTAATAGCCCCAAATGGATTTATTTCGAGCCTAAGGTTGGTATGGGTCGAAATATTCTCATTCAATAAGTTTTAGACATGTTTAGGTCAACATATTATCCTTATATTTTAGATTTAACTCTTTGTTTAATAGTATAACTTTTTCCATGTATTCTTCTATTATTATAATAAATGTTTAATAAACATACTATAAAAATTCAAGTGAACCCCAAGTGATTTTTTAATGACATATTTATCATTATATAAGTCCTTTGGAAGAACCTTATATTTTTAGGAATATTATATCATACAATAATATTGTATTTGTTTTAGAAACACATTTATTTCAAATTTGAGACAATTTAGTATTGGGCTCTTGTGAAAGTCAAAACATGATGATTACTTCGAAAACAAAATTAATTGAATCATCCATAACATGTAATATTAATCTAGAAAATTCGTGGATTTAATAAAAATTCTCAATTAACATTTATTTGGATATTTATAACCTAAATTGTTTTATCCTTTCATTAAAAAGGTAATTTGACTGAATGACCTGAAGGATTTAATTTTTATTTATTTTTGGGTAAACCCCCATTTAAGGAGAAAGGGAGAAACCTCCTATAACATCAAAGAGTTACAGATATAAACATAACACAGTCTGAAAACAAGACTAGTAAAAATGCCCCTCCCCATCATGAACATCATTATGGCAAGACTCCACCAAAACATTGATACTCATCGAGTTGTCCCATGCAAAAAATGAATAGTCCTGGAACCGATGGCTAGGCCATACCCTATCAATTTTATGAATCCAATAGCCATGTATAGTGAAAGCTACTTGCTCTGAATCCACATCTGATGCATTCCCTAGAAGAAAGTATGGTCCAAGATGACATCCAAAATACAAACCATCAAATTCAAAAGTACAGACCATCAAATGAAACAATGATAAATAAAAAAACTAGCACATTCCTATTGTTTTAGAATAATTCACTCCAACCTGAGAACTTCCATTATCACTCCGTTGTCAAAGAGAGTCAACCCCTAAACCACAAACGATTCTGCTTCATCAAAAAAAGATCACCTCTACTTCATCAAAAAATAAAAAAACACTACTGCAACATCATAACCTCTACTTTCTCTCGAGTTATTCCCACTGAAAACCATCACATGTTCTTCCAAATAGAAAATCCTAGGAAAAAATATTTAGAATGATCATCACAAAAGCCTAAATATATGGCCAACAATCCAACATAAAAATAATAAATCCTATAAAGATGGACGCTCATAGCTGACCGTCATGCCACAAAAAACAACAAGATTCCCAGTGACATTCATCAAGATAAAACCAACAAAAAAAAAACAGAAATTGAATATACTACAACAGGAGAATCCAAAATTGGAAAAGAAGAAAAAAGTTCAACAGAGATAATCCATCGCCATGCCCGGACGCGATAGATTAACCAATCATATCCCATAGACACCAACAGTAAGGCCGGATAAGACCACAACGAACCTTCAAAGCATACAGTCCTTAGAATCATGACCAAAACCCTCAAGCATTGAAAAAACAAGGACTACACCATTTCACCAAAAACTGTGATCCCAAAAACACTCCAAATAGTGAGACGATGAACAAAGAGACCTTGTCGGAAACTGGTCTTATGACCATCTATTGTGAACCGAAGCGCCGCCGAGTCTGATCTTGAGACCACAGCAGGAGGGTGAGATGATGACACGATACAATTTTGTTGGAAATTTTTTTAGATTTCTATTGAATATTTATAGTCTAATTTATTTTATTTATAACCTTATATTGAAAATCTTTTAGTCTTGAAAATTTAAATTTAAAACTTTTAACTCGTCATTAAATAAAATAATAATAAATGGCCTAATCTAATCCATGTGGATCAATAAAGATTATATTTTATTCCTATGGTTTTTTAGGTCAAAATACACTTATCCACTAAAAATTGGACATGTTTTAGCTAATTATAATATCTTTTTTTACCTCTACTTACCCTATTTAATTTTAACTGTGGTAAAATAAATTCAATAGTTATTATTCATCAAAAATAATTGTCATCCTATTGAACCAAATATTACTTACTAATTTCAGATTTTCCTCTCATATTTTGTAAATACAATTCACAGAAGTGGAAAAAGTATGTTTTATGCAAACTTGTAAATGTGCCTAGAAGGTGCGTAGAATACGTTAAAAGTTCAATAAAATTTTATATATCTTATTTTCTTATAAAATTAATCCAATGAATTAAATTAGACTAATGTAGTTATTATGTTTTTGTTTTGAATAAAAATAAATTTAAATAAAATAAATAATTATTTAAATTAAAAGTCGGTTTTAAACAAAAACGATGTGTTTTTCACTATTCAAAAAAAAATTGAACGTTTTCATAAAAATACCAAATATTTACCCTATGCTAATGCTCATATTCCAAATTCAAAAATATTTTCTATTTTACCAAATTCAAATTATAGAATTTGAATAAATTAATTTAAAATTAATTCCCATTGTCAAAACCAATGAACAAAATTTTAAAAAGTAAAAACTATCTAAATATTAACATGTGTTTATGCCCAATTTAAATGTGAAATTACTTATAATGACCTAAATTATATTAAATGATAAAAATATAATCTAAATATTCTTTAAAACCACTCCAATGAATAAATTAACACTATAAATTATTTCAATTAAAAAAGTTTTTTTTAATTAAAATTTATTATTTTTCACTATTCATCAATATAAGAACCTTATCAGAAAAGTACCAAAAATTTATCCTAACTAAGTTTTTATGCCTATCTTCCAATTAATAATTTAATTTCACTAAATATAATATATAAAAGTGTCAATTAATATATTTAAAAAAGGTTCTCCATTAAAAGGCTGTAAATTTCATTTTAAAAAAAAATACTTATTTGACCTAAAAAATGAATTTGTTCTAATATTATATCTAATGAAACACATAAGATTGATTCTAAAATTATTTGTAGTATATAAAATTCAAAATTTAGTTAATATTATTCATAACTGATTTTTGAACAGGATGTTTGGTAAGTCGTGGTGCGATCGAACTCAGTGTTGTGTGTAACATAATCTATTGAATTATTTTAAAGAGATGATGTATTATGAAATCTTGGGGTGTTACATAGTCTGTGTGGATTAATCTACTAGAAGAACATCCACACTAATACCAATGTAGGGATGGTAGAATTGGGGTGGTACATCATTACCATTATATTCATAACATATTTTTAAATAAAATTTTTAGGTGAAGGAATCATGTTTTTATGGGGCCCACATATTTTTAGTTATTTGTATCATTTTTTGGTTATAAGATGATTCCATAAATTTTTTATCGATGGGGGATCTTACTTATAAATTACTATATTGATCATATTATATAATCATGAAAATTTATTAATAAAATATCATAAGTAAGATAATTTTGGTTTAATAACATCTATAAATGAAGGATTAATTTTTGGTTTAATATTTTTTAACTTAATCATAGTTGTGGCCATGTTTTTATTTTATATTATGTCGACATTCAATCCAAATATGGTGGTACTTTTGGGTTAACCAGTAATACATAGATTGTTAATTGTACAATAGGATAGGATTTTGGGCACATCACATCATTTATCATGGAATACATTCATACTCAGGGACTATAATATATATTTTTATTATATTCTTTAATCTTTATATATCTCCGTGTGGGATTTGTTAAAACATCGATAGCCATTGGTTATTGACATGTGTCGATTTAAGTTTTTGTATATAATAGAGGTTCTCCATCAATGTGAACATATGTAATTTTTTTGTGGTTCTATGTTGATGGTTCCATCTATATGTATTAGAGGTTCTCTACAATACCGTGATATTTTATGATATTGTTCTCAGTGATAAATATCTAATTTCATTGATTCATTGGTATGCATGCAACACCGATTTTAAAAGAAATGAGATATACTATTAAAAGTTCCTTATTTAACTTTGCATTAATTTCATAGTTGTTATAATGGAGTGTATGAACTGAAATAATTAAATTAAAATAAATTTATCTCTTACACATGTATAAAATAATTCATTGGTTACCAATTAATTTGAATTGAGAAATAAAAACCATTTAAAATAAACAAGTTATTTATTTGAAATGAACATTATTAATCATTCATTGGATTTTTATGATAAAAAATTAATTATGTCACTATTGGTTTTTAAATTTAATTAAATTTATATATTATTTTTTAAAAAATACATATTTCACATAATTTTTCCATAGGCATTAAATAAAAAAAATGATATCTTATTCTAAAAAATGTATTTTTAAAAAAAATTTCTTCAATCATGTTTAGAGAACATATTTTAATTTCAATTTATTCTATATAAATAAATTGAATCATTATAAATGACTTTAATATTTGTAATCATTAAGTTAAAATTCGATAAATGGATCTCTTTTATGTTTTTTTCAATATAAATAGTAACCATAGAAAATTTTCGCCACCCCTGTAATGGTAAAACTAGTATAATAGGAATAAAATATAGGGATATGTTTTTAAAATTTATCCAATGCTTGAATTTATCCTATTAAATTAGCATATTTTTCCATTTCCATTCATGTATAAAATATATGTTCATATGTTTCCATTGATCTTCAATATTATCTTTATATATAAATATAAAAATAATCAATATATAACTCCTCTCCCATGAATTTAATAACTCTAAAATTATTACATATAGATAAAAATAAGATAATTTGAGGTATAAATGTTTATTTTAAGATTATTACTTTTTTTAGCAAATTAATTTACATCCGATTTGAATAGATTTAATAATTACCTAATGCTCTTTCAGAAACAATGATATAGTATTTATTCAATACAAATAAATATTTAAAAAAATTAATATTAAATCAATTTTATTGAATCATTGTGTTCCCGTAAATTTGTAGATTAATGGGATATATCAGGTATGTTTGGATATATTATAATTGAATTCTATAATTGTATTTCTAATTTAAATCAAAATTAAATTAATAGTTCTAAAATTTCAATTGATGATATATTAATTTAATAAATCTTTTATAAGGTTTATTAAAATAGTTTAATTTATAATGAAAGACTAAATATTTCAAAGAAAATAAATCAAAAAAACTGTCAAGGGAATATAAGAACTAAGAAAGATAACATGAAATATTATGTTACAAAGCACATATGAACTAAAAAATTATATTATAGATATTTTTTGAAGGTTTGAATCAATAACAATATGTAAACTCTATGTGATAGAGGTGACCTTCATTTCTGGATCATCCTTGATTAGATACTCAATGTTTAATACACCATTGTCCTAGGTGAGAATATATTCTTCTAATTTTTTGTCCCATCATATATTCCCTCTGACATTATATAATCATGTTTCATGTTCTAATTATTTTTATTTTTGTTAAGATCAATATGAATTAATCTATATTTGATTCTATAAGATTTTGTCTTTGAAACGTCTATATTGAGTTATTCATCTAGATACTCTACCTTCGAATGTAGGAGAAGCATCAAGTCTCCATCACCCTTTCATGAATACTTCTAAACAACATAAATGAATCTTTTTCTAAAAACAAGTTAGGATCTTTAAATGTGAAACCTTTATTCTACTCGGCGTTATCACTAGAAACCTCAACCTCATCACTAGAAGGAACTTTTGAAAACACTATAATTCCATACTCTTAAACATACATTATATTTGTACTTTACCTTTCCTCAGTTTTCATTACATTTCTAACTAATCTGATGAACCATGGATTTAGAAGGTAGTAGTTGTATTTGGGTTTCTAATTATTTTTATTTTTTTCTACTAAAAAATTTCATAATATAATATTACCGTTCTTCCAACTCCACGTTATGCACCAAACATCCATTATTGTATATTGATATTTCTAAAAATCCCAACATTATTGTAAATATTTTTCATTACCACTCAGAAGGCATTGTCCATCATTAATTAAGTTATAGAATACATCATATTCTCATTTTAAAAGGCTAACCATCAAATTCATTATAGATTTATTGTATTCCAAAATATTATCATCAACCTTTATTGTGCTTTTATTTCAGAACATATGGAACCTATTATGAACACCAACTACTTATCTAACCTTTTTCATGGCACCGACAACAGAGGTAGATTAGGTTCCAATCCAGGATGAATTTCAAGTGAGACCTTCATGTCCAACATGCTTGATGAGTACTAGCTCAGAGCACCCTGAATAGAGGATAGCATGGGAGCAATTATGTTATGTTTCATAGAACTCTCCAAACCATACAACCGATGTCAGAAGATGATCCGGAGATAGACAGGAAACTACATTAGTGATCAGGGCTTTATTCGTATCTATTGGGCATGTTTCTAAGAAAGTTCCCTCACCCCCAAGACTACATGATTTAGTGTTGTTAGAAAAATAAATTATCCAACTCCTCCCCTTGTTTCTGTTTCCATAAACACATAGTTCATACATCAACATTTGAATTTTGGTGATCTCCACATCTGAAAAAAATTACTGAACTACACAGGAACGGGCATTAAAAATATCCAATGAGGTGAATTGTGGATTTTCTATAAAATTTTTTCCTAAATATATATCATGATGTGTTGACTCAGATTTCCTATGAGTACATTTCTTGAAAATAAATTTTTTATATTTTAATATTTTTTGAAAATCTATGTCTATTTTCAATCATTTTTTAATATGACACCACACCTTCAACTTGCTTAAAATACATTGAGACTTCCATTTAACACAAAACTCACAAATGATTTTCTCAACATCCATATCCACATTCTAGGGGTTCTAGTATCCCTAAAAGTCCAGCTATAGTGTCTTTAATTATAGATACAAATGAAAACATTCAAAGAAGATGAAATTTATTTAACAGATCAAATTCAATATACTTTGTCTACTACATCATCTAAATTTCCAATATTTATTATAAAATAATAACTACATAATCCATAAAATAATATATTTATATTATGATAACTAAATCACCATTATTCTAACGACATTTATATAAAATGGGATGTTAAAGTATCTCTTGTCCATACGTACTTCTTCCCATATCCACGTACAGATATAATTCATTTTCATCCCCCATTATTCATGGGTTTTTATTATATTGATTTTTTTATTAATATATTATATTTATGAAATAATTATAGTTAAAAAAATTATTATCATATATAAATTTTCACATTCCAATCTATCAGAAAATGGTAACATCCCTCATGTGTACATATAAACTATCACCTATACAAATTAATATGATTTTCTATTCATTTATATTTTACATAAATGGAAATAATGATATATTTAACTAAGATTGATGATATATATATAATAATAATATTTTTATGAAGTTGAATATTATTAAAATTTCATTCTTCCCAATCGAAAGAAATTAAATATCATTCATGTGTATGGAAAACCGACTGTTTCCACCTACAGTGTAATTATTTTTCAATCTAAACCATTTATGGATGGATCTATATATATATTTAACATTTATATAATAATTTATAATATATAGATGTTGGAACCCGAATCAAGGTATATGGATTTGGAATTATGAACCGAAACATGAATGAAATGAAAGAATGTTACCAACATGAATTGTGATTAACATTAAAACTTAATAATAAACAAATATTAAGATTTCAAAATTAAATAATAATTTTTGTGATATATATTTTTATGGTTTAGTTATAGAAGAATAATATATATATTTATTATACATGAGGTATGAATTTTTATGAAGAAATATGATATTTCAGTTATGAGATTTATGTTAAAATCCTCTTTTAATCAATATTATTATGAATGAATTCTCATTGAGGAAATTATTAGATTCATATATTTTCATAAAATTTAATTTTACTATCCTATTTTTATTTTTATGGAATATATATTTCCTTTCATTTTCCTCACACTATGTGGTTAAGTGATCAAAAGATTTTCCTTATCTAAAACATTGTATAGTTTTTTATTTAGTCAAAAATCATTTTTATCCCATACCCATATTTTTTATAAAATGTAAAAAAAATATGTTTTAATATAATTATATCATTGTTTAATATCAATATTACTCATGTTTGACTTTCTATAAATATTTTTCATTAGAATCTCCAGGTCATTTTCTAAATGAGGAATTATTTTAAAAGAAGCACAAAAAGAATATATTCTTTTAAAATATAAGTCATAAAAATAATTTCCTACCATCATGAAAAATTAATGATCATTATTCCATTATAAGTTTATATGGTTCATTTCAAAGAAAAAATTTCCTATATTATATTGGAAATTTCTATTTTTTAAATAAGTGATTCTAAAATGAAATAGGAATTTTCCACAATAATTAATATAGTAATTATTTAAATACATTTTCATCGATGGTAACATACTTTGAGGTTGAATATGTTTTAAATTGACTATGAACCATTGATAACATCTTGATTCTTCCACTAGATTATTTATGATTATAATGATGTGATTTTTTAAAACCATTATATTTTCTATGGGTTATACTATGGTGAATATTTTAAATGTTTATGAAACATTTTAGGATTTTAAATGGTTATGAGATGATGCTATGATATATATTTTATGTTCCTGTTTCACATATATATATGGTTTTAATTATGTGATGTGTTGGATCAGAATTATATATCCTACCATTGCAATAGAAATTTTTTTATATCTCATGATATTACTATGGGAAAGAAGTTGATGTGCTTCATATATTGTGGGTAACAAGCCAATGTTTTTGATCCATGTTGGGAAACATGATGATGAGATATATAAACTATTGGACACATTTCAATGTGCTTAATCATATTTGGTAAAAATTAAATGATTCTTTATATTTTATGATATGGGGAATATGGGATAATTCCTAAACCACTATGAATTTATTGTTTCACTTTTTTGCCTTAACATATGAAATTAAATCTATCAGTATGATGGTGGTAAATTTCAATGAAATAAACATATATTTGACGATTCAATTATGATTATTTATCAATAATATGAGTTACTTATTTTGAAATAGTAATTTATTATGCCATGAATCTTTTTTTACATATATTATAGATTGGGTATAAAATTTTATGTTATGATCTTGATTTCATTCCCTTAGGATTATATAATTCCATCATCTGATCATTGATTGTTATATCCTATGTAAACCTCTACTAAGGATCTGATATAACCCTTTATTATGTTTCCTTTCCCAAATATATTTGTAAAATATAAATTCATACATATATATAAATATGAATAATACTATATTGGATTATAATTAAGGGATATGTTTAACATACTACATTAAATATGAATATTATATAACTATTCTCCAAAGACACTAGACTATTAAGGTCCTCGGTAATTTATTAGAGAAATGTATTGAAATTAATAAAAATAATAATATTAATTTGTGAAATGTTTTGATAGAATAGTTAGTATTGTAGTAAATTTTTAGTCTATAATACAATATTATGATTAGAAAACATTGGTGTAAGCCATGGGGATATTTCATTAAATAGGATAACAACCTAATGTTTTTGTATTGAAAATAGATAAACTAGGTTCGCATTTAGATCCCATATATTCATAATAAAGGTTCATGATTGATACCTCATATGAATGATATTTCATGATTTTATGATTGTAGACTCTGACTACTATGGATTTATTCTTAAAATTTTTATTTTTTAGTCAATGGCTAGAACCAGAACATGTATTGCTAAAAATGAATCAGGTAGAAAATTTAATGATTTTCCAAAAGATTAAATATATGCTACTATAGAATTAATACATAATTTTTTCAACATACCCACACAAATTTCTCAATACATGAATCATGATAGTATTCCTAATAATCAAAAGAGTGAACAATGTACTATTGATTCGTTCAGGAGGTAAAAACCACCTTATAGTAGTACATATAATGATCTAGTTCTAGACAAGTGATGGATTATAACCATTGAGAAAATATATTTATTTATAAAGTGCATAAAACATGAAAACATTTTCCTTTCCATTTATCATTTAAATTAAAATGAAAATAAATGTTGGAACCTTATTCATATTTGGGAGATGATGGATAAATTTACTACAAGGAATGGGATGGTTTTTAAAAGATACTTTCTATTAATCCATCACTCATATTCAATAAAAAAATATGGTAAAATAATTAGATTAATATAAAAAATGAGGATGAATCCATTGGTACTTTTGAGAAAAAAAATTACAATACTTCGTAGGTTTGTTTTAGTTTCATCATTATCCCTGAAAGAAAAATCTTACGATTATTTAATGGATTAAAACCATTTAACCAAAAATAGTAACCTTTAATATTATTATGTATTTATTAAAAAGTAATTCAATGTGTATTCATGATAAAAATGGAAATCATTGATTCCCAACATTAAAATGGTTTTGATAATAAAATGAAGATCGAGCCTCAGGGAAATTAAAATGAATTACACAGTAGAAAAGAATTTTAGCCATATACATGAAGAAAATGTGGGAAGAAACAACAATGGAATTGAATGAATGGAACCTGGAGGTTCATTAAATGCCGAAACATGAATTATAAATCCCATTACTGTTTTAGAGAGATGAATTGACAAGTTAATTCAATGGATTATAATAAGAAACCACTTAATTCACCACCCACAGAACAATTATTCAAATTCATGGAGTTTGGGATTTATCCCGAAAAGTTCAAGAATATGAAGTTTTATGATGATGTTCAGTATCAAGAACCTATTATGCTAAAAAAGGGAAATCACATGTGATTATGACCTGCAATGTGTGTTATTAGAATGACATGGTGAAATTTATTCTTATCATCCAATCAAGAACGTAAAATGTGTTATTTTATTTTGTATCTACACACTCTTTTATATATAATTTTTTTAAAACTGATTCAAATTACCATATCATTTATTAGATATTGAGATATAGGTTAAAACTCTTAATTTTATAATGGTCACAACTCATGTATAGTTTCACTCCCACTGATGTTTGTTGGAAAGTGAATCTTAAAAATCATGTGATTATCCATTTAGTGGAATTTGATGTGATTATATGAATGTATTGGATTTATTTATATGGAGCCCATATCAATTTCAATGGAATTAAAGTCAAATTCAATATTCTAAATGAACATATGATTATTCATTACTATGAGGATAAAAACAAATATCTAATGGAAATTACTTATATACTGTGAGTCTTTATTTATATCTATGAAATCTATTTAGCTTAGATAGATGGGGAGAAACTCAACATCAAATATATTTTTATCTTTGGGATTTTGATGATTTAAATATGAAAATTTCATTCTATTCCTCCAAATATTGAGGTTTATATTTTAATAGAACACATATGTAGTTCAACACCAATTTCATGGAATCCATATAGAAAAGAAATTATTTTGTTAAAAGAACTTATCAAAAAAATTATGAATATAGGGAAGTTAATTATTCATCCAATTACATCACCATTTCATTAACCTATTCATATTGTAAAGAATAATATAGATCAATGTGAATCTACATTGATTATAGGTACCAAAACAAGATCATGATAAAATATATGCATCCTCTAATTTTTATTGATGACTTGTTTGATCAACAGTTAGTAGATATATACTATTCCAAGATTTATCTTTTATTTGGGTGTCATTGCATAAGGGATAAAGTAATAACATACCTAGGATAATCATTATTATGATGTATGGACACTGTTAATGTATAGTTATCTCATTAGGACTTATTAACTCCCCCACAATTTTCATGGATTGTTGAATAATGTATGTATTGATTATCTAAACCTTTTTCATATTATTTATCGATAATATAATCATATATTAAATTATATATGAGTATAATTAAGAAAATTTTATAACTTTTTTAATACCCAATAGAATGATAAACTATATAAATGATCCACCAAGTGTAAATTTTTCCATAATAAAGTTTCATCCATGGGTTATATAATATCTTGTGAGGGTATACAATTGGATGCATCAAAGGAATAGTTTATTAATCATTGTCCTAAAACAAACACTATAATATATATCAATAATTTAATCAGTTTTTATAAATTTCATTGATCATTTGTGGGTTATTTATCATGAAAATAAAATCAACTTATCATGTTAACTCATATGTGAGCCATGTTCCTTTAGAAAGATGAATGTAACTAAATTTCTAATGAACTAAAGTGAAGGTTAGTTAGCACAAAAATTATTATACTACCACATAATGGATAAGGGTTTTAATCAATTAAGATTCATCATATAAATGACTAGTATGTGTCCTCATTATAAATGATATTTTCAATTTTTCCCCTCCTGAAAATTGACGGTTCATTAGAAAAATTACAAATCTCATGATTTGAATTTAGCTACTAAAATATTTTCATTAATGATATTGTGAAATTATATTTATGTGGAAAAGAAATACATATATATATATATATTGTTTATATAGTTTTGACGTATATCATCAAATCAAAGGAGATTAATATACTCTAGAGGCTATGGGTGGATTTGATTAAATATTATGACTTCTTAATACATTACCACCCTGGGAAGGTGAACAAGGTGGTTGATGATCTGATTTAGAAATACCATGATAGTTTTTCCATGATTATTATTAAAAGAGATCAAATACCAATGGATTTATTATAGATAGAAGTTGAAATCCTAATGAATGGGGATATATAATATCTTTTTCAGATAAATGTTCATGAATCTATCCATGTGAGGATTTAAGAAGATTAAAAATAAGATATAGTTTTGAAAAAGATAGTGTTATATGTTCAGATTTCAAGTATTATTTTTATGTAGTGATAAGGTTTATGAATTTATTATGTGTAATTTCCATACCAATCATTAAGATAGATTTATTAGATGATTCTCACAGTTCAACATTCTCTATTCATCATTGATTTATATAGACATATATAAAATCTTTAGAGTATTTGTGGGGGGACAACATGAAAAAGGATATTAGAGAATATATATCATGTTGTATTGTATGTCATAATGTTAAGGCTAATAGAAAAAATTCCAATGAGTTGTTCTGACAATCACCCATACCTAAGTGAAAATGGGGAAATATCACTAAGAATTTTATCACCGAAATCCCCAAAAATTATAATGGGAATAATTTTATTTGAGTTTTATTTGATCCCAATAAAAATTATGACAATGAATTTTACGTAGAGAATAATTATATATTAATTAGGTTTATAGGTTGTACAATATTTATGTGGTGATAATTCATAGAGTAACTTATTACATTATATCTGATTGAGATTTGAGGGATAACATGAAATTATGGAGAATTATATAGTAATATTAATATAAAGAGTTCTCTTTTAGTTCTCTTGTCATCCTATTATAGATGGTAAGTATTAGAGAATAATATAAACCATTGAGGATATTTTCGGATCATTTTATCTGTAATTCAAATGATTTTTAATCAACAACATCTTCCTTATGGGTTTTCTTACAACTATAACATTCCCTGGAAAATTCAGATGGATCCTTATGAAGAACAATATTTTAGGAAGTGTAGAACTACAACATGCTAGAATGAATTTAAGGAAACAAATATATTAGGACCTGAGGTAGATGAGTAATAGGAAAAGGAATTCACTGACATCTAGTAGCATATAATAGCATATTAGAGATAACAAAAAAGATATGTTGATAATTATCAGTGAAGTAGGGGGATTTTAATTAGTGAAGAGGTATTTATGTTAATATATAAAAAGAATAAGGTTTTTAAATTTGTAAAAAAACTATTCTTAAAACCTATGTATATTTCAACCATTCAATATTCATGATCAAGTAGGGAATGTATCATATCACTTATTGATTGTTCATAACCTCTCTGAAGTTCAAGATGTGTTCTGAGTTAATATCTTGATAATTTTTATACTAGACCCATCACATATACTAGAATCCTATGTCATAACTATTAAAAATGATATTTATTATGAAGAAGAACCAACAAAAATCATTTATTGTAGAGATAATGTGATATAATAAAACTACTTGTCTGAATAAAGTTCTCAGGATGTATCTTAAATATTTAGAAGCTACTTAGGAGCCCAACGTTGTGATAAAACAGAGATATATTTATTTTGTATATCATATTGAAGGAATTTGTAAGGATAAATTCATTTTGAATATTGTCTACTTTTACACTCTGAGATGTTATTATATAGTTATTTATCAAAATTTGATTTCATGGATACCCTCATTTAAATATAACATGGAGTTCAAATGAACCGTAATATAATAGATAAATATAATTATTTAATGTTTATTTATCACATATCCATTTGATGGGTTGGTATTGATAGAACTAAAAAATTATGAAAAACATATGGTTTTTGTACATAAAAAATTTGTTAATTTTTTCATTTTATTTTAAATAAAATTAAAAATCTTTTGAAAATGAATGTTATTTATGGAAAAAAATATTCCCAATTCTTTTATAATAATAAATTAAATTGATCACTATTTGATAAATATTATAAGTATTTTTTATATGTAGTATTTTAAATAATATTTTAAACATTCATCTAATAGTTATCTCTAGTCGTCGGATAAGAATAAATCTAGTATTATAATAAAAATGAATATTTCAGAAAATTAGTTTACATCACTTTTTTCACAATTATTTAATATTACTTTCTACCAAATATAAGTATTTTATCATAAAAAATGGATTCCATATTTTTTTCATGTGGAGGATAACATTTGTTAGACACAACCCTTTTATTAATGTTCAACCATTGAAACATTTTGTCACCTCAGAAAGGGGAAAACAAGTAAAATATAATTATAAAAATTGGATATGGAATTGAAATTTCATTATCACTTGACTTTATCCTATTTTATTAGTGTAGTTTGGTAATTTCCATCCATTTATTTACTATATAGCCACTTGATTTATTTTTTTTTATAAAATACGACCTTTATATTAATATTATAAAATAATTAAAATAATATTTTATTCCCATTAATGTAATATCAATAAATTTATATCACAAGGATAAAAATATGAACGGTCATATTATAAGTGCTTATATCAATAAAAAATTATTTTTTTATTATTTATTTATAATTTCTGGCTATGGAATAATTAATCGAAATTCTTATATTGTATCAACATTATATTTACACAATTAATAAAAAAATAAATTTAATAATATTAAAAGTAATGAAAATTAAGATAATTATTGTCTAAAAATACATTTTTAGACATATATGGAATATTAGGAATGTGTGAAAATATTATAATTCAATAAAATATTACCCTTGGCTCGTCTAATATCAAATTAAAAAGAATATTTCCCAAAATAAAATTTATAGTATTTAAAAATAAATAGTATTTTATTATATTATTTAAATATTATAAAGATCTTATCATTAAAACATTGAATCTTATATTGTTTAAAATTTCATCGAGGGGTAATTTATTATTTATTTATCAATTTATAGTACGATTTATAAAAATTTGATTTTGAAATTGGTGTTATGGAGGTTAATGAAAAAATTTATTAATGAGGGTGTTAATAAAATAGATAATGTCTAAAAGGAAATAAAATCCTATAAAAGTTTAATTGGATGGTTTTATATTCATCCAATCCTTTTTTTCTTGTAATTCATAAAAATTTGAATTATTTTTCGTCAGAATTTAATTATTATATTTTAATCTATTAATGAATTCTAATTGTTCCCATGCTTTATTATAGAAGGAATCATATCCTTTTCTTCTTGACACAAATTTTAACTATATAGCTCAAAAGGAACCTATATAATTAACTTATAAATATCCCAGTACATGTTTTGGAGGTGATATTTACCTAAACATACTAATCCTAGGGTCCTTGAGATGATATCCAAAGGAGTACTTTGAATGAATCCGTAATCAACTTAACTGATCGCTTCATTTTTTTAATCCTAATTTTACCACCTATAAATTTAGAATATCTATCATAAAATAATATTTTTAGTATCAAAATTATAATTTATGGTTATTATATTTCTTAAACCTTCATTATTATCACTCTTTTACATCAAATGGTCTGTAAAAGTATAACTCGAATATAAGATCAGCATACCGGCTCAACATGGCGATAAAATTCATTTTACATCACACAAATTCATGGATTGTATATTATCATATGTGTATTTTTTATATATAATAATTTTATGAAAAAATACACCTATAATTATAATATCCAACTACTATTCTTATTTTCAAATATGTGGTAAAATTATATCATCGATTGTGCGTATGTGTGGACTACCACCTCCAAAAAGAGATGTGATTTTCATTTCAATTCAAAATTAAATGGATTGAAATAAGGATATAAATATAATGAATTTATATTATATGAATGAAATTATTTTAATTCTATAATTTTGTATAATTATTTAACATTCTTTCTTACTATCAGTCAAAAATAGAAACAATGTTCATTCATATGTACAAAGTACTGTCTCCATCAATTGTGTAATTCATTTTAACATATCTACCTTTAATGAATTAATATAAATATATATAAAATGAATATATCATTTTAATATCATTATTAACACTCTCTATATAATTTAACCATGACCTATTTATAAGGATCAAGATTGTTGAACGAAACACGCATGAGAAACAAAGCAGTTTTCACCCAGAACAATGTTTTTAAAAGAAAATTGTCAGTAAATAATTGATAAGATTTCATAAGTAATTAATTAATAGTGTAATAAATTAGAATATATTTTAAAAAAATTATAATAAATATATATTTATTATATAGGAGGTTCCCACATTTATAAATAATAATCAGACATTAGGTAAGGTAATTCTGATTAAATCCAATTTTAATTGATAATGTTTATGATCGAAATCTAATTTTAAGAGATTATATGATACTTATAAGATAAACAACATTAATTTTATTCTCATCTGGATATTTCAAAATAATTATTTATACCAATCAATTTTCTCACTTAAATTTTTGAATATGTCAAAAAAATGAAGTAAAACTGAGTATATTTTATTGTTCAGTTGAAATCATTTTTCATCCATAATTTTTTTGTCAAAAATATATTTAAAATATATTTAATTTTTTTTAAAATTATTTACATTCATTTTTTTATTTTTTACATTCTATAAAAATGTTTCAACGGAATATTCTAAATTTTTTTGTTATGATGTACTTATTTTAGAGAAGTGTGAAGTGAATGTATTATTTTACCTTATATTGTGTAATTGAAATTTCCTACCATATTAAACTCTCAATGATTTAAATCATACTTGAAAATTTTACATGTTTTTTTATGGAAATTATTTCCATAATAGTTTTTATTTTTTAAAATTTTAAATAATTAACTACACAATTAAAATGGTATTTTCCACAATAAATATTCTCATCAATCAATAATTATAATTTTAATCTTTTATAACATCCTTTGATGCTAAATTTGTTTTATTAAATATAAAATCTAGTGATACAATCCTTATTATTTCATTGGTTTTTTTACCATTTTTTGAGGATGTTTTTATGAATCCTTATAATTTGCCATTAGTGATGTTATGGTAAATTTATGAAATGCTTATGAAACATGTATTCATTTCATGGGTTATGGTATAATGATATGTTAAATGTTTTATGATCCTGTGGAAGAAATATGCATTCTTTTTAATATGTGATTGGTGAAACATGAGTTTTATTGACCATCAATTCCTTGGTAATTTTTTTTCATCTCATGAGATAACTATGAGAAACATACTGATGTTTTTGATCCACTATGGTAAGCAAGTTGATGTTCTTGATCCACTATAAGAAATAGGTAAATGTTCTTGGTCCACTAAGGTAAACAAATTGAACTGAATAATCCACTATAAGAAACACATGATGATGCGAGATCTGTTATGAAATGGGAAACTTGTGTTAACATCTAATATTTTAGGATTTTATGGTATATACAGCTATCCTTGAAATAAGAAATGTATTTTATACCTATAAATGGCCCCACACTTTAGTGTGATAAAAATATGGTTCATAATTGAATTATGATGATTTCTCACTCATATGATTCTTGTATATTAAAATAATAATGTTTTAGTCCATGAATAATATTTATTATACACTATATATTATGAATGAAATTTATAATTTATGTTCATGATCACATACAATTATACTTATCTTATTATCTCATATGATCATCTATTGATATATCCCATATTTATCATTACTGAGAATCTAATCTCAGTCTTTTATTTTTTAACATTAAACAAGATATCAAGAAACTATAACTTTGGTCATTTATACGAATATTATATTGTGGGAATATCCTTTTGGGATATGTTATAGATTATACTTGAAATAAAAAAATTGTATATCTTGTCTCCAAATACACTAATCCATTATGGTGATCCATCGTATATTTGTGAAATCTATTGAATATTAATATATAAATATTTAATATTTATGTATAACAATTTCGGGTATCCATATTCACCATATTTATCTTTTTAATTAATTATACTATACTTTAAATCCAACTAATTGGGAACACTAGATAATAACACTACCTAGGAAGGTGGTATGTCATGAACCAGGTCGGGTCCCCATCCAACCCAGTTTGAAACATGGCTCGAAGGGTGTTCTCGATCCCCATAGGCTGGCACAAGTGCCCAGGAATCAAGAGTAACCTGTGGGAATGGTTTACCCGGAATGGGAGTTAAAAAACAACCTAAAAGATATATAAACAAAGATAAGAAAGGAAAACCAAACAAACCCTTAAATTTGGGCCAAACATAAAGATTACAATTAAACCCAACACTCGAAGAATAATACAAATAAAAGAAAACTAACACATCTATTCGCACCTTCACGCAACATAAGGAGCCACCTCTTCAAAATAACCATTGTCCGACCTGCACGGGAAGACCATTGTTAACCCAAACCACCATCGCTAAGCATGATGTTATAGCCTGGAATACACAAGAAATCAGGTCTACATACACCCAATAGTGTATGTAGGGTGTGATCCAAGAGCCTAGTAGGATGTCACCCAATATAAAGGTTCCATGCCACAACATCTAAAAGATAATTTAACATACTTATATAAAACTATACTTTTAAAATAAATTTAAAGAAAACATTTTAAAAACTGAATGTGAAATGGAATGAGTATTTAAAGAAAAAAATTTCACAATACTACTATAAAATAGAAGGGTAAATTTATAAATAACATCCACATACTGAAGTGGTCATCTTTATGCCGACGGAAGGCACCACATCATGAATAGTAGAGCACTACTGGTAAATCCCCGAAGGCAGCTAGTATGCATGGGGCGTTAGAGACATCATAACTCAGTGTAAGCGTTTAATAAATACCATAACAATCAATGCACTCATGCAAAAGACATTAGTAGGGAAACCCATTCATAACCTAGTGGTCTCCAAAAATCACAAAATATTAGTTAGTGTTGTAATGTCAATCCTTCTAGATGAAACTAGGACAAACCATTCACGTGTCATCCAGTGTACTAGTCCTAATCCTCCCACCATGGTACCCATGGATTTACCTAGTTCTCAATCAAGTTACACATTCACAAAATATACCATTTTCACATATCACAATCCCAAATAAGACATTTCACGCTGTAAAGCCACCACTTGCATACCCAAACCCATTTAAAAACCCACGTGCACCATACCAGTTCACAAACATACCTCACATCACTTATGCAGTTTAATAGTTCACTAAAATAAAATACAAAATAGTTTCCAAAAGAAAATCGAAAGTCTTTACACTTGAAGGCATACCCAAAATCCACTTTTTAGACCAACATTACACCAAAAACCATTTCACACCATAATTCGCATCACTTTCATGACTTGATAAATACTTTAAACAAAATAAATAAAATTTCTAAACAGCAAACAAGGGCTTTCAAATGAAAAATGATCCGTTACACAATTTATAAATCATTTAAAATTATAAAACAATGGTTTACACAAGAAAAAGACACATGATTTCCATTTGAGAAAAAACCTTTTCTAAGCCATAAAAATAACGAACCCATTTAAAATGAGATTTCTCACCACCCTCACATTTAGTAAAATACATTAAAGGTGTAAAACAGAATTATGCGGGTGCGACCCATAATGAATATATCAGATCATCTAAAAGAGTCATTTTCTCAACACCAAACCACATTAAATAATTTCCGAAATCAAATCACACCTTACAAACAACTCACACGACCCCTTTTTTCATGAACACCACATTAAAACACACACGATATATCCCATTTCCACATAAAATAAAAACCCAACTCATAGTAGCACAAATCCTCAGAAACATATTTTTCACCTTTAAAACTAATATCATAATCCTTCATTATTGTTTTTTAAACATGTCACTAAACAAACCTATGTTTTACATCAAAATTGCACCTAAAACCCCCTTTAAAAATTGACCTCACATTCTAACCATATAAAAATGTGTTTCAAACCATCATGGTATTTTAAAAAAATCATTGCATGACTCAGAAAGTACCTTATAGCCATTGGCACCATTGTGTAAACTAATTCATATTAAGATACAATCTTCAAACCAAATGCACATCACTTTTTCCTAAAACTACACTTTCAATACAAAAAAAATGATTGTACACCTTCACTAGTTTTTTAACAACCATCTCAATATAAATACAAAATAAACATCCTTCCAAATTTTATTTAACACACATTCTTGAAAAATAATTTACAAAAAAAATTTGCACCACCCAAATATATCATAGAGTATGAAAAATAATTTTAAGAAGACAAATTAAATTATCTAAAATATGTTGTTACACGGAAACACCTACCTTGTGAGAAGAAACTTCTAGAGAGTGGAGATAAACTCCAATCACAACCAATTCGCATCACAAACAACTCAATTTATAACCTAAATATAGAATTCAAACAAAACTATGATTCAAAAAACAACCCTTAACTAACCCCATACCCATTGGAAGGAACAAAACACAAAGGGGAAGTATATTGTAACGCCCTGACCATAGTTATCCAGAGTTGGTGAATTATTTTAATGCATTGGCATAATTACAAGGAATCATGTCCCGAAGGACCGATCGGTTTAGCAGTCTTGGAAAATAGATTACATACATGAATGTTACATTACACTTCATAACATAAAACACTACATAAATAATCCTTTATGAAAGACATTATTCCCTTGTATTAACCCTGCATATCAATCACAATACACTTCTTAGAATCCTAGGAAAAATAAAACATAGAATGGGGTGAGCTCAGATGCTCAGTAAGGATAACAATACAACAGAAACATTCATAAATAAGCATAAATATTTAAGGCAATGTATAAATAAAACAAAAGAATTTTAAACATGAACTTCATTATAATATTGAAAAAATAAAATGAAGTAATTCCATTTACTTATTAACATGGATATTCTACTAGTCGAATAATCATATGAAATATCAATAACCACTTTCATAATGACGGAATGCATAATGCCAGACTATCATAATCACATAGTCAAGGACTTGTTCCAAGAATATATATAAGATTTTGTCAAGGACTTTTTCCAAGACACTATTTTGTCTCATGACACCTACCGATGCATCGAGGAGCTATAGCGGGCTCCACCAGTCACTTATTAAGTCCAATTCATTCTTCATATGAATAGGCTTAAACATAACACAAATATTCATAATAAAACTAGCATATGAAATGTCAATACAATCTCCATAAACCATGAATGGTATAGAAATAACACATCCACAGTCAAACATATAACAAAACCTTAAATAAAATATGGATGTTTTGTATCATAATAAATAATCTTAAAATAAGCATAAAATCCATCAAAGGATGTTGACATAGATGAAATCAAACCTATTTGAGATAAATATCTCTCTTTTTTTAAAATCATTTAAAAGTCACATAATTATAAAAGGAATCATTTACTTTGAAACTATTTTTATAATATTGTAAGGGAAGCTTCAAAGATTTTATAATGGCGGAAAATAGCCGCACCCACCGTATAAGATAAAAAAAGACATTCTTACCTTAATTTTTTTTTTCAAAAGGTTAAAAAGGACCTTGTTTGGAAAATGAAAGAAAGATTCCATTATAAAATTCTTATAAAAAGATAAAAAAGGGTATAAATGACATTAACCCATATTCTGTAAAATATTAAGAATGATTTGAAATACATTTTTATGAATGATGGATGTCTATGATAAAGAGTTCACAGTAGATAATTATGTATAAACAACCTCAGATAATGAATATATTGTGAAGTAAACCCTTACCAATTTCGTACATTATGAAACATACACCCCATAAAAGTGTTATCATACAATGAAAATGTCAATACACATAAATTAAATTATATTAAACAAATAATACAATTATGGGTAGTAAATACACCACATAAAAGGTAATAGTGGCAATATGGTACGAATTTCACGGGAATAAGGAGTGAGATGAAAACCCCTTACCTTGCACTTTCCTTTAGTCGAGGGTACGATTAACCTCCTATATGAAGACCATAGTATGTTATTAAATTATAAAAGAACCATATTAATATTTATGATGTCATATATTATTCATTTATGACTTTATACTACCCATTGAATAATAATTTCTATGTTAAATTAACATTTCGTGTAATAATCGCTTTCTTTATTGTACGTGTTTTAAATTGTTACTCCTGATTGTATCACATAGATCAATATTTAAATACTTAGATAGTATAAAACATGATTTATATATCATATATACTTAGAATATAATTATGTATAATAGATATATATATATGAAATTGAAAACACCGTTTATGGAGACCGTAGTCTGTACGTACGCATAAACGCTGTTTTCGTTTTCCTAACGTATAGAACAGAACTAAGTGAATAAAATATATATAATTACATATATATATATATATATCTCTAGTAGAATTATTATGTCATATATTACAAACATATTAGTAATATATTTTTTTTATAATCGTCGATGAATGGTGAATGTGGAAATGAATCTCATCGCGTCGTGGAGACAATAATCTGTACGTACGCACGAGCGACAATATAATTTCCTTAAAGGTATGGAATTGGATGGTATATTAATTTTGCAGAGAAATTAACATGTTATTTTCATTATTTATGTACATATTACTCATCATTATATCCTTCAAAATAACATATTGTTGAATAAAAAATTACACCATGGCGTTAGGATGGTAAGCCATACGTACGCACACATGGTGACATTATCATTAATAAGACGGATAGAATAAGGAATATAGTTGTGA
Organism: Viscum album; assembly: GCA_963277665.1. NCBI lineage: Eukaryota > Viridiplantae > Streptophyta > Magnoliopsida > Santalales > Viscaceae > Viscum > Viscum album. Next base: position 1,517,236,225 of record OY728137.1, read on the forward strand.
AATATTTAGAATAACATCACAACATATAGAGGATACTGGATTTATTATTTTAGAATGTAAATATCAAATAATGAAGAAGTGGATGAAGAAAGGAACTTGAAAGAGGGTGGTGAAAACATTTCCTCTTTTTCGGGTTCTTCCTTTTGATTTGATCAAAAAGAATCTTTAATATAGATTTATGATAAAAATAAGGCCTCTAGGTTAAGGTTTGGGAAGTTGAGAGAATATTTTGGTAGGGGTTGGATGATCTAAAATTCTTTGATGGTATGAATTTGAGAGAAGGGAGAGTACCCTTTTATAAAAGGGGTGAGGGGCACCCTAGAAAAAACTTCAAATATTATTTTATAATAAATTCATATTCGGTTTCTAATGGCTCCAAAGTGACTTATATAGAGACTAAAGTGGTTCTGGGTGTAAATACTTTCAACCAATAGATTTTGGAAAGGTTTGGATCACTATATTAACCTTATCATTTATATTTAACTCTTAGTTAAATCGTTTGACATTTACCATGTCTCTTTGTATTTTTATATTATATGGTTAATAAACATACTATATAATTACAAGAGAACCCCAAGTGGTTCATTAATTATAAAAATATTATTATATAAGTACTTTGGAAGAACCGTATATTTTTAGCAATATAATATGAATTAATAATATAATATTTATTTTAAAAACTCTTTTATGTCAATTTTGACACTATTTGGTATTTTTTTTTATAAATTAATAACAGCAGTATTACTTAGAAAAAAATTCATATAAACAACCATAATATGTTATATTAACCTTTAAATTAGTTTAATTCATGAAACTCTTCAAATTACATTTATATTGATATATATAATATCAATTCTTTTAATATTTCATTAATTAGGTAATTACAGCATCACCATTATGTAATGAATAAATTAAATTATTTAATGTCTAAAAATTATAAATAAAATATCATTATTTAGTAAATATTTTTATCTTTCTAATGATTATATATAATCTAATTTATCTTATGCATAACCCTATATTAAAAATGTTTTAGATATTGAACTTTTATTTTATCTCTTTTAACTTTTCTTTAAATTAAATAATTATAAATGTCCTAATCTAATCCATGTGGAAAAAAGAGGTTCAAATTTAATTCTAAGGTTGTTTTTGGTTGAATTATACTTATCCAGTAGAATTATTACATGCGTTAGGGTAATAATAATATCATTTTAACCCTTAATTGCCATATTTACTTTTAATAGGGGTAAATAAAAGTAAAAACTTACTAATCACCAAAAATTATTTTTATCTTATTGAACCACATTATACAACTTGATATTAACTGTGTCTATAAAATTTTCAAAATTCCACTCAAAAAAGTGGTAATATAATGTTTTATGTGAATTTGAAAATTCTCTTTGGAGATGGGTAAAAGACGGTGATAAGTTCAATAAAATTTTTTTATGTCTAAAATTATTATAAACTCACTCCAATGATTTAAATTGTACTTATATAGGTATTATGTATATATTTTGACATAAAATAAATTTAAATAAAATAAATAATTATTTAAGAAAAATTTCGGTTTTAAACTATAACTCAGTGTTTTTCATTATTCATCAAAAATTGAATGCTTTCATAAAAATACCAAAATTTCACCTGAGGCTAATTTCGATATTATGAATCCAAAAATGAAGTCCATTTTAAATGATAACATTTATATAATTTCAAAAAATTCGTATTTCTATTGATAATGTCTATTTTGAATGGTTGTGGTGTGTTAGAAGTCGATGTTGCGTACAACACACACTATTGTATTATTCAAAGAGAAGTGTACCATGGAAACATGGGGTGTTACATTCTCCACTCCTTCAATAAATTGCATCCTCATAATTTGAAATTACTATTCAAAAATAAATGCGTGAAAATAGAAAATACCTTTGGGAAAACCCACATCAGAAATTAGGTTAATAAAATTTAGTCTTAATAAATGGAAAAGGGAAATGAAAGGGTCACCACTAAATTATTATCTAGATTAGTAGAACATTGGTGGAAATTAGAGACATATAATTGGAGGAAAAAATGTAAATATTTATAGGTATTGATTGAGGTCATCAATCACAAACAAGTATAAACTTTTGGGCCTTAAATTCATCAATCTATGATCATTTAAAATACCATTGGTTCAACAAAACATATGGTATTAGGATAACACATTTTTGGTTTTAATATCCCTTCAGTAAAGTATATAAATTAATTTCTTCATAGAATAATGGAAAAATAAAAATATATACTTAACAAGTAGAGTCTCATCCTTTAACTAATTTCTACCAAAAACTCATCTTTTACTCTAAAAGATAATAGAACATAAAATTAATATTCTATTTATCATATTCTTACAGGGTTTAAAAAATGAATTTATAATTCATCTACCTAAATTTTTGTTAAAAAGACAACATTATTCACTCCAAGACATCATGTGGGCCAGTGGTAGGTGATACACCATTGTCTCCCTTCAGTTGTGGGTTCAAGTCTCACGGCCTTGTCAGACACGATGGGTTACAGACCGACCTCCAGGTTTTCCTTTTATGGAAATCCAAAAATAATCCCAGACTAGAACTATCCAAAATACGTTTGTCGAAACACATATTCCAAAATTTATAAGGAAGGTAAACACAATGAAGATCCTTTTTTCCGCTTAATAACATGTGAACACCTTTATCATGTATTCTTTTAAAACACTACATCATCCCCAATTACCATAAAACCTTTTTGATTACATTCATGATCCTTTATTCCTTATTGAATACTAGATATACTCCTTCTATCCAAAAATATTGTAAACTCCAACAATGATGGAATATACAAATCATTAATCTGTTTCAAGGTAGTCAAGAATATCCAATATAATTTATCTAAATCAATCATGTATTATTCCAAAATCACTACCTCAGTATCAGAACCGTATTATGGTTTATCTTTCTCTTAACCATATATTTTCCAAAAATTTAACCTGCTATTGAGTCACTTTTCTTGGTTCAGCACAATCTCAAGTCCTTAATGAAATAGTACTACAGTACAATCTTTATATACTCCATGATTATTGTAACATGTACATTGTTGATACAACCATCAACTGACACAATTCTCTAATAACAACATAAGAACTCCAATCATTCCTCTTCATCTGTGGTAGTATCATAACCTGAATATTATCCAATAGCATCATTTGGGGCATACTCTATTGATTTGGACATTTGTTTGCATAGTATCCCAACTCCTTGTAGATGAAGCATTGTACATTTGAAACCATTTTCTTACCCTTGAAATCACGTAAATGGTGTCCTTTTTCTCCACACTTATAACAAACTCCCATTCCCATCAAGAAATATCCATGGTGTTTCTTCCAATAGTTATCACATATGGGAAAATTTTTCTTTTCCCTCTTCCCTTTACCCATCTTTCTTTATTCCATCCTTTTCTTCTCTTTCTTCCCTTTAATTCCGTAGGACTCAAAGAATTATTTACTTATCTTATTAACACATGATACTATTTATTTAAATGTTGTGAATGCATGGGAGACTGTTTCCCATCTAAATGTTTTCTTAATACCGTGAATGATATGATCCTTCTTAGTCTTTGGATCATATGTATTTCTGGAGTTCACATTCTTTCTGCTAGGCTCCATTTTTATACAATGGCATAAACTAGGTCAATTTATGAATTGCAATGAATAATTTCAAACTCGTAAAAAACTAACTTAAATAGAATGGTTTACAGATATAATCAATAATCATAAAGATGTTTTCATTGAGAAATTATATACTCATAAACCCTTCATTATGATTTTTAAAGAAAATGAGAATTATCCTAAGCATATCCCCTAGGAGTGTCATAACCAAGAGTGAAGTAAGGCCCGTTATCATGCACCAGTTCCCATTCATGTGTAGCTCAAAGCGGTGTTTTTGGGATTTACCCATAGGTAAATCTGTGCCAAAGCGGCCTCTACCTACTCATATCCGTATAGGGGTGTATTTTTTTGGAAGACTTGAAAAATCTCTACATTACCAAAAGTATAATAATTTATTCTATACAAATCCTCAATGTCTGTCATAGGTATATGTGCTCTAATCAGAGCATATCTAAATCTAGCTTCTATGTTTATTGCTATACTTCCTCTGATACAAAATGTAATGCCCGACCCTCAGTTACCCAAAGTCGGTGCATTATTTTAATATATTGGAATGATTACATGGAATCAAGTTCCGAAGGACTGATCAGTTTAGCAGTCTTGGAAAATATATTACATACATGAATGTTACATTACACTTATAACATACATAAAAACATAAATAATCCTTTATGAACACCATTATTCCCTTTGATTAACCCTGAATATCAATCACAATACAATTCTTAGAATCCTGGGAAAAATAAAACATAGAAATGGGTGATCTCAGATTCTCAGTAAGGATAAAAATATAGTGGAAACGTTCATAAATAAGAATAAACATTTAAGGAAATGTATAACTAAAACAAAAGACTTTTAAACTTGAACATCAGCATAATATGGAAAAAATAAAATGATGTATTTCCATTTTCATATTCACATTGATATTCTACTAGTCGAATAATCACTTGCAATATCAATAACCACTTTCATAATGATGAAACTCATAATGCCAGACTATCATAACCACATTGTCATGGCCTTGTGCCAAGACTACAAATAATATTTTATCAAAGCCTTGTGCCAAGACACTAGTTTTTCTCATGAGACCTACCGATGCATCCAGGATCTCCAGCAGTCTCCACCCATAACTTATTATGTCCAATGTATTCCTCATATGAACAGGTTTTAACATAACATAAACATTCATATTAAAAAATTCATATGAAATGTCAATACATTCTCCATAAACCATGAATGGAATAAAAATAAAACACCTACAGTCAAACATATCAAAAAACCACCAATAAAATATGGATATTTTGTATCTTAATAAATAAACTTCAAATAATCTTAAAATCCATCAAATGATGTTGACATAGATGAAATCAAAACTATTTGGGAGAAATATCTCTTTTTTTGAAATCATTTAAATGTCACAGAATTAATAACGAAAAAATTTACTTTGAAAATATTTTTAAAAGATTTTAAGGGATGATTCTATGATTTTATAACGGCGGAAAATAGCTGCACCCACCGTATAAGTTAAAAAAAGACATTCTTACCATAATTTTGTCGAAAAGGTTAAAAAGGACCTTCTTTGGAAAACGATAGAAAGATTCATTTATAAACTTATTATAAAAAGTAAAACAAGGGTATAAATTACATTATCCCATAGTTTTTGAAATAGTAAGAATGATTTGAAATACATTTTTATGAAACATGGATGGGGATGATAAAGAGTTCCCAGTAGATAATTACATATAAACAACCTCGAATAATGAAGAGATTGTGAAATAAACCCTTACCAATTTGGTAACTTACGAAATATACACCCCATGAAAGAGGTATCATACAATGAATATGTAAATACACATAAATTAAAGTTTATTACACAATGAATTCAATTATGGGCAGTACATACACCACACAAAATCTAATAGTGGCAATATGGTACGAATATCACTAGAATAAGGATTGGGATAAAAACCCATTACCCTGCACTTTATGTTAGTCAAGGGTATGTTTAACATACAGTATGAAGACCTTAGTATGATATTAAATTATACCAGAACCATATTAATATTTTTTATATCATACTTTATTCATTTATGACTTTATACTAACCATTTAATAATATCGTTCATGTTAAATTAACAGTTCAGGTAATAATTTCTTTCTTTATCGTACGTGTTTTAACATGTTAATCTTGATTGTATCACTTAGATCACGATTTAAATAATTCCAAAATATAAAACATGATTTATATATAATATAATTTTAGAATATAATTATGTATAATAGATATTTATATGTAATCGAAAACATTATTTATGGAGATGGTAGTTCGTACGTACACATAAACATTGTTTCCATTTTCATAATGTATTGAACAGAACCAAGGGAATAAAATATATGTAAATACACACACAGAAATATATATAAATATATATATCTCTATAAGAATTATTATGTGATATATTTCAAACATACTAGTAATATATATTTTTATAATCATCGATGAATGGTGAATGTGGAAATGAATCTCATCACGTCGCGGAGACGGTAATCCGTACGTACACACGAGCAACAATATCATTTCCTTAAAGATGTGGAATTGGATGTTATATTAATTTTTCAGAGACATTATCATGTTATTTTCATTATTTATATACATATTACCAATAATTATATTCATCCAAATAACATATTATTGAATAAAAAATTACACCACAGTGTGGAGACGGTAAGTCGTACGTACGCACACATCGTGACATTATCATTCAAATGATGGATAGAATAATGAATATAGTTGTTCAATATTTATAATAACCACAAAACATATAGAATATACTAGATATATTATTTTATAATGGAAATAACAAATAAAGAAGAAGTGGAAGAAGAAATGAAATTGAAAGACTGTGGTGAAAACATTACCACCTCTTCGGGTTCATCCTTTTGCTTTGATCAAAAGGGTTATTTAGGTTGGCTTTATGATACAAATATGGCCTATAGGTTGATGTTATGGAATTTGATAGAATATTTGGGCGTGTCTCGATGAGCCAAAAGGCTTTGAAGCTGTGAATTTGAGAGAATGGGGAGCTCCCTTTTATAAGACGGTGAGGGGAACATTAAGAAAAACTTAAAATATTATTTAATAATAAATTTATTTTCGGTTTATAATGGCTCAAAAGTGACATATTTCAAGGATAAGGTGGATATGGGTATAAATAAGTTCATCAAATAGATTTTAGATAGGTTTGGGTCACTATATTAACCTTATATTTATATTTAACTCTTAGTTAAATAGTTTGACATTTACCATGTCTCGTTGTATTTTTGTATTATAAGGTTAATAAACTTACTATATACTTCCAAGAGAACCCCACGTGGTTCATTAATTATAAAAATATTATTATATAAGTCCTTTGGCAGAACCATATATTTTTAGGAATAGAATATGAATTAATAATATTCTATTTGTTTTAGAAACTCTTTTATTTCAATTTTGACACTATTTGGTATTGTATTTTCTTCTAAATTTATAAAAGCATTATAAATTTGAACACATTTCATCTAACCGACCCTATTATATTATATTAACCTATGAATTTATTTTAATTCTTAAAAAGTCTCAAATTACATTTATTTTGATATTTATAATATTAATTATTTTAATATTTTATTAATTAGGTAATTACTGCATCACAATTGTGTAATAAATAAATTATATCATTTAATGTCGAAAAAATATAAATAAAATATAATTATGTAGGAACTATTTTTATAATTATAATGAATATTTATAATCGAATATATCTTATTTATACACCTATATTAAAAATGTTTTAATTATTTAACTTCGATTTTATCTCTTTTAACTCTTCTTTGAATTAAATAATAATAACTGTCCTACTCTGATCCAAGTGGACCAAAGAGGTTCATATACTACTCCTAAGGTTGTTTTTCGATCGAATTATACTTATCAAATAGAATTAACACATGTGTTAGAGTAATAATAATATCATTTTTACCCTTAAATTTCCATATTTAGTTATCACCGTCTTAAATAAATGTAAAAAGTAACTATTCACCAAATATTATTTTCGTCTTATTGAACCAAATTTTAGTCCTTAATATTAACCATTTCACTTGGATTTTCTAAATTCCAATCACAGAATAGGTAAAATTATGTTTTATGTGAATTTGAAAATTCTCTTATGAGATGGGTAAAAGATGGGGAAAAGTTCAATACAATTTTTATGTGTCTAAAATTATTATAAATTTACTCCAATGAATTAAATTGAAAATATATATGAATTATGTATCTTTTTTGACCTAAAATAAATTTATATAAAATAAATAATTATTTAAATAAAAATTTAGTTTTAAACTATAACTCTGTGTTTTTCACTGTTCATCAAAAATTGAACGTTTTCAGAAAAATACCAAAATTTTACCCTAGTCAAATTGCGATATTCCAAATCCAAAAATGAAGTCCATTTTAAAAGATATAATCTATATAATTTCAAAAGGTGGGTATTACTATTGATAAAGGCTAGTATAAATGGTAGTGGTGTGTTAGAACTCGAAGTTGCATACAAGACATGCTACAATATTATTCAAAGAGAAGCGTACCGTGGTAGCTTGGGGTGTTACGTACATAATAAGATAACCGGAGGGAGGTTTATACAAATGGAAGGAGGGAAATTAATCATGGCAGAGCAGGAGCGGCACCGACTAGTGAGGGAGGAGTCACACTGGACCAACTAGTGTGTTTCTGCAGAAGGTTAAGGGGAATAGGGGGCGCAACACAAGTGTTCATGGGGGGCTGACGAACTAGGTAGGATGGATGGAAGAGGGGGTGCAGTCGATGCCATCATTACAACTGAGTGGCGCAACAAAGGAGAAGGGTAGATGGGTAGGGTGGAGCATGCTGGGAGGCAAAGTGCTGGGTGCGACGGATGGAGGGTTGTTCCTGATATGTGTGTGACGTAGCTGGTGACGAGTTCTGGTAGGGTTTCAAGGGGGTAGGGGTCATGTCCCAAGGAAGAAGAGAGGGGGTGGGTATTCACCCCTTTTTTACCTAATTAAAATCATAACAATTCAATAATAAAAGATAACAATAAATAAATAATAATAAAAGGCTAATAGTTATAATAAAAAAATTAATCTTATTAAAACCAATAATAATATTTATATTCTTGAAACTAATAATAATAATAATAATAATAAATTATAATAATTGTAAAAATAATAATAATAAACTAAAACATGAATGATAATAAAAAATAAAGTAACATAATTATCATCTATAATTTTGATAAAATTAATCATACGAATAAAAAGAAAAATAATTTCAAATAATAATCACTTTATTATCATTCTAAGACAATTATATTTTATTTTATTTTTTTCCAATTTTTTTTTTCATCCGTTACATAATTAATTAATTATGATTTATGGTAATAAAAATAACAAACATAATGATATTAATAATTTTATAATAATAATAATGGTCATAACATAACATAATATTAATAAAAATAATTATTATCACAGTATTAATAAAAACTAAATAAATTCTATATTTTTAACATTAATAATCATAATAATATTATTGTTATAAACAAATATTATTATTACTGTAATTAAAATAATTTATTTAAATTCTCTTAAACTTCTAACTTTTATTCTATTTTTATTTTACCACTCATTTTAATTTATTTCTTCATTATTAATTCATTTCATTTAATTAGTAGTACATCAGGAAGGCGTATGGGGAACTGGGAGAGGTTACGCGGTGACCCAGGAGAGGTTGCACGACTTTGATGGTGGCATGCTAAATGCTGTCAAAGCCAAAAATGCGTTTTCAAAATATATAGTAATAAAATTTATGTCGGATCTCAAACTGAACCACACGATGAGATGAAAATTAATAAAATAATTAATTCAAAGATGGAAGATGTGACAATTCTCCCAAAAATAGTGCTTTCCATCCAAAAAATCCACAACTAAGGTTGAACCCAAAGTAGAAAATGACACACCCCTTAAGCTTCAAAGGGGATCCCCCCCCCGAAAATGAGTGAAAGGAGGCAAAAGAATTGTGCTCAGAAAACACGATTTTAATGAAATCCTCATGAAACACATAATAGGATTCATCTAGGTCTCACCCACCCCACTACGCTAGAAAACATACAATTTTTCAATCAATGAAAGGAAATCTCTCACCCACGGAATCCAATTTCACAACTTGAATCACCTCAAGAAACATTGAAAAAAAACTACGCCATTTTGACTGGAATGAACAAACAAGACCAAGCATGACCAAAGAACACTCTTATCACTTACACAAAAACATCATTAGAAATGGAAAAAAGGTCAATAAGGAGATTCCTGAAGGGGATCCTCACAATTATAAACATACTAAGACCCAAGAAGAAAACTGACATGAGGTGGCCCAGGTGGGCTCCCCACTATTATAAAAAATGAAAACACAAACATATTCAAGAGACATTTGAGCGAGACATATCTTGGGTCTCCCTAGATGATAGAAGATACAAAACCTTGAAAATTTTCTGACGGTGACCAAGAACTGCTCCATAAGGGGCAGGGAGGGAATGCCCCAACTACCAGGCTTCAAAACCACGGCCGAAGACAGACCAACATCTCCACATCACTAAATGAGCATTATTCAAATTTTAGACTGATTTACCCAAAAGACTCTTGTATATACCACCAAAAGAAATTACATTCGGTGGGACGCAACCCCTAAAACATTAAGGTAACGAGACAAACACACCTCCTCAGAGCCACGAGTAACCCCACATGCCAAAATGGGTCATTCAAAATGAAACCACGGGAATAAATCTAAACATCCTTTACCTTCAGTACCGACGACAGAAATAAGTTTGGTTTCCCAGAAACTCTCAGGGGTCCTGACTACGTGCCAGCTTCACTCTGACGCCTATGGTTGGAGCCCTAAAGTTTGAATCATCTCCTCCCTCGCATTCAGGTATTAATGACTCCCAAACAGAGCTTCTCCTTTTTGCTGCCACACACAACCACACCGCAACTAAGACAACACCAATGAACACAACACATTTTGGCATCCAACTAATATATAAGGACACATCCACCAGAACAGAGATCTAGTTGATGATCATGAATTAAAGTTTACCATAACCATCAAACATAAGATGGAATGACACACGAAAAACACTCCCCTTGAAAACCGGGATTCCCATAGGATTCTATAAAATCCACCCATTCTGTTCAAAGAGAAATCACACTACGATACATTACCAAACATGACCCTTGCGGCTGATGAATTCACTACAATCCTTTCAAACAATCGATCAACACTGATAAATCTAAACCTCCTTCACCATTCCCCACATTAATTCCATTCACTGTTACTAGGGGGACCTTCACATGCAATGGTGTCAAACTGCATACCTGATGACTAAGACAACTCAAAGCGACCAATGATCCCTTCAAATCCTCTCAGGCTTTCCATCCCGCTATGAGAGGACCCGCTTATCTGAAAACTATCAGGGAGAAAATTAGCATTATCACTAAAAGGGGAGAGTCCTCACATTATTAAACTAGATGGTCGACCAACGGTGAATTTCCCATGGCCGCACTTCAACTGCATGTTTAGGCTTTATGGGGGGGCATTCACTGGAAAAAACCATGGACCCAATAAAATAGTACAATGGAAAAGACATACCAAAATCGGTCACTAGTGTGATGGGGGATCCACTGAAAGGGATTCCCAAATCATTTTCCAAAATAAACCGAAAACCACACTCTTTCACACCAACATACAAATAAGAATTAAAAATGAGGACACAAATCATTCAAAAAGGATTCTAGGCTTGAAACACCTCACATATAATATTTTTAAAATATAAGGAAACACCACCCAACCACTGATTACTAAAACACTAAAACATTTTTTATTCATAAAAACCATATTTACACGAATCCAAAAAAAAGAAATGAGGAACGATGCAAGATGATACTAGTGTCGATTGGTGACTGTGACATATGATTGGTGGCCATATGTCAATCATGCCACCACCACATTTATTATTCTTAGGACATCATTCCTGGCTCCACATGGCATCCTAGACTCGGCGAGCTCACTAAGACCATTGACCCCACTCCCTTTTCATTTCCCCTAAACATGTATAACAAAATGGACCAAAGACTCATAGAAACCTCAACTCACATTGGATACTCGAGTCCCGCCATGAGGTGTCTTGTCCAGGAACATTGATCGTAACTATAATGTCGAGTTCTGATACTCTTAACTATTTTCTACCCTAACCCTATCCCAAAAGAACATGTTCCAAGAGAGAAAACCTCATTTGATACCAGTTTTTCAGGAACTGGGCCAGGTCTCTATACAACCTAGTCTGTGACTTGGCCTGAATGGCGTTCCTGATCCCCACAGGCTGGCACAAGTTCCCGGATATCATGATTAACATATGGGAATGGTTTACCTGGAATATGTTATACAAAAACAACTAAGAAGCTAAATTAAAAATTGCTAGTAAACAAAACCAAACAAACCCTTAACATGGGTCCAAACATACAGTAAACAATTCCACCCAAGACTCCACGAAGACTAAAAATAAATTAAAACTACCACATCTATTCTTACCTTCATGAAACATAAGGAGAAAACGCATCAAACAACCATCGTCAGACCTGCACGAGAAGACCATTGTTACCCCGAACCACCATCACTAAGCACTATGCCACAGCCTGGAATACACAAGAATCAAGGTCTAAAAACAACCAATTGTTTATATAGGGTGTGATACAAGAGCATAGTAGGACATCACCCCATAAAAAGGATCCATGCTACAACATCAAAAAAATAATTTAACTTACTTATTTAAATCCATACTTTTAATACACTTTTATGGAAAAAATATAAAAACAGAAAGTGAAAATGTAAGAGTACTAAAAGAAAACCCATATCACAGTACTACTTTAAAATGTATGGGAAAATTTATAAAGAACATTAACATACTCATGTGGTCTTCTGTATGCCGATGGAAGGCACCAGGTCATGAATAGTAGATTACTGTGTGTAAATCCCCTAAAGTAGCTAGTATACATGGTGCACTAGATACATCGTGCCTTTGTGTAAGTGTGGCATAAAAACCTGAATAATTAACGATTTAATGCATGAGCCACTAGTAGGGAAACACATCCATAACCTAGTGGTCTTCAAACATCACAAAAATTTAATTAGTATTGTAACGTCATTCCTTCCAGATGAAAATGGGATGAACCAATCATGTGTCATCTAGTGTACTAGTCCTAATCATCCCACCTAGGTACTCGGGGTTTTCCTTTTTTCTCAATCATGTTCCATATTCACACATTATACAATTTTCACATATGACAAGACCAAACAAGGCATTACACGCACAAAATCCACAGCTTTCATACCCAAACACATTTCAAAAATAGATGTGTACTAAATCAGTTCACAACCATATCATACATCTCTTATGTAGTTTAACAGTTCAGTAAATGAAATTCCAAAATAGTTTCCAAAAGAACATCGCAAGGATTTACGCGTGAAAGAATACCCAAAATCCACTTTTTAGACCAACCGTACTCCAAAATCCATTTCACACCATAATTCAAATCACTTTCATGACTTGATTAATCCTTTAAAAGAATTAATGAACATTTTTAAATAGCACAACAAGGTTTTTCAAATGAAAAATGCTATGTTAGTAAATTTATGAAACATTATTAATTAAAAAATATAGTTTTAAACAAGAAAAACACACATGATTTCGATTTTATAAAAACTCTTTTCAAATCCATAAACATAAAGAACCAATTTAAAAAGTGGTTTCACACAACCCACACATTTTATAAAATATATTCAAGGTATAAAACACAAAGGCATGGGTGAGGCACACAATGAATATAATCGAGCTTCTAAAAGAGTCCATTTCTAAACACCAAACCACTATAAATATTTTCCACACTCAAATCACATCTTACAAACTACTCACACGACCCGTTTTTTTCAAGAACACCACATTAAAACACACACAACATATCCACTTTTCACATAAAACCCAAACCCAACACATAAGAGAAAAAATCCTCAAAAATATATTTTTCACCTTTCAAAATAATTTCATAATCCGTCATAATAGTTTTAATACAACTCACTAAACGCACCAATGTTTTACATCAAAAGTGCACCCAAAACCCATTTTAATACTCAACCTCACATTCTAACCAAAAAAAAGTGTGTTTTGCACCATAAACATAATATAAATAAATAATTACATTAATCAGAAAGTACCTTAAACCCATTGGCACCATTGCAGAATCTAATTCATATTAAGACACCAATTTCAAACCAAATGCACATCACTTTATCACAAAACTACATTTTCAATACAAAAACAATTGATTGTACACCTTAACTAATTTTTTTTCATGGCAGGATCTATATAAAAACATAAAAATTTTACTTCCCAATTATTTTTTAACACATGTTCATGTAAAACAATTTACAAAGAAAATTCGCTCCACCTAATGAAATCATAGAGCATGCAAAATAAATTTAAAGAGACAAATTAATTTACCTAAATTTTTTCTGTACATGGAAGCACCTACGTTGAGAGAAGAAACAACCAAAAAATGGGAGAGAAACTCCAATCTCAACAAATTAACATCACAACCCACTCAAATTTTACACTAAAAACAGAATTCAATGAAAACAGAGATTAAAAAACAACCCTTAACTAACCCTATACCTACTGGAAGGAACAAAATACAAAGGGAAAGTACCAAATAACTTAATAGGAGGGTGGTTTTCGGCACGTGGAAGGAGGGTGAGATGTCATGGTGGAGCCGGAGTGGCACTGACCAGTGAGGGAGGAGTCATGCCGGAACAACTATTGATTTGCAGCAGAAGGTTAAGGTTAACATGGGGCACGACACAAGGTTTCAAGGGGGGCTGGTGAGTTGGGTAGGATGGATGAGCGTGCTGGGAGGTCGGTACCTGGGTGCGATAGATGTAGGGCTATGCCTGGGATGGGCGCGACGTGTCTGGTGAGGAGCCCGGTTAGGGATTCAAGGGGGTAGGGGTCGTGTCTCATGGGGGAAGAGAGATGTGGGTTCTTCACCCCTTTTTTTACCTAATTAAAATCATAACAATGAATTAATAAAAGATAAGAAAAAAATAACAATAAAAGGGTAATAGATATAATAACAAAATTAATATTAATAAAACCAATACAAATATTTATATCCTTGAAATGTATTATAATAAAAATAGTATTAGTAGTAGTAATAAATTCTTACAATTGTAATAATAATAATAATAACTAAAACAAGAATGATAATAATAAATAATGTAACTTAATTATCATTAATAATATTGATAAAATTAATCATTCTAATTACAAGAATAAGAATTTAAAATAATAATCACATTATAATCATTGTTAAGACAATTGTATTTTATTTTAATTTTTTAATATTTTGTGATTTCTCGTTAGATAATAATTTAATTTTGATTTATTTTAATAATAGTAAAAACCTTAATTATATTAATAATTTTATAATAATAAAAATGGTCATAACATAACATAATATTAACAAAAATAATTATATTCACAATATTAATATCAACTTAATAAATTATATATTCTTAACAATATTAATAATAACATTATTATTATCAAACAATTTTATTATTATTGTCATTAAAAAAATTTTCATACAATCTATTAAACTTATGACTTTTATTTAATTTTTATGTTACCACTCATTAAATTTTTTTTCATTATCATTAATTTATTTCATTTAATTAGTAGAACATCAGGCAGGCGTGTGGGGAACTGAGTGAGGCCGTGTGGTGACCAAGGAGAGGTCGCACGACTTCGATAGCGGTGATCTAAACATTGTTATGGCCAAACATATGTTTTTAAAATAGATACTAAAGCATTTTATGTCAGTTCTCAACCCGAACCACACGAAGCGAAGAAAATTAATAAAATAATTAATTCAATGACATAGTGTGTTACATGGTAGGTGTTTATGGTGTAACAATCTTGACTACAAGAATGGATTCCTACATATCCAATTGAAAATAATAAAAACACACATATTTTGGTGTGGAATTATGGGTTTCATTGTACGGTTTATTTTCTTGTGACAAGGACCATTGTGGATCTTTTTATTATTGTTCATCTGACCGGTTGTCTACTATTAGAATTATTCACACTAATGATTGGTATGCGACATGCATATGGGAATCCATTTTTGGTTCTCCTTAAAAAAAAATTTCCCAATGGGTAATGGTATGGGTCATATAGAAAATTCCTGATTACATGATTAACTAATATAGTAGAGATATAGCCCACGATGCAGGATATGTTCCCATTAGGTATATGGAAGAAGAGGATGGTTTTTTGGGAGTATAGTGTAGATGGAAATGATAAGGAATTTATCATGTGGTAAAATAATTCTATGGTTGGTGAATTATTTAATAATGAATAGAACTGAATAATGATACTAGAGATTCAAATGTTGTGTGTGAACCTTGGAGTGGTGTCCAATATATCGTTGTGAAGAAAGAAAAAATCCCACAAATTTTGTAGTATATAGTTTATGGTTACATAGCCGGTCTATATGATGAATATTTATGTCATGTAGTTAGAAGATTTGTGCTGTTAAAGGGGACACAATAATGGATAAAATATTGGTTATGTATATAAATCGTGGACCATTAATTCTCTAGGAATAAGGGATTTTGAAGGAATATGGTTCATAGAGAATATGGAACTTTTATTTATATTTCATGGAGGATTTGTTCCCATGAATAACAGTTAGGGATTTCACACATGGGATATAGTAATGTGGTAAGGTATCTTTTATTAGATGATGATTTTATTACTTTATGATGTCTTTATTGGGAAATACACCACTAAGAAGGCAAATAATATTTCATTGGAATTAAGAGAGCCAGTATTGGGATTACACAAGGGCATGCACTAACAAAATATAGGTGTACCTTACTAATTATTCTTTTTAATTGATGAAATATATAATGGGTAAATTGATAGGGAATAAACCTTGGATGTAATATATATGAAAAATGACTTATTTATTCGATTTAGGATCCATGGTTAGGATTTGAATCCAGAAGATAGCTACAAAATGTACTCCGAATATAGACCCACATTATCAAGCTAGTACACCGATATGAATAACCTGAGTGTTTTTCCTATATGATAATACAATTTTGAAGACTCTCATTATTTTGTGACTACATGGAATAAGGTTTATAAATTGGTGTGAAATCCAAGGTCACATATGTCTTGTAGTTTTTATTGATGTCAGGATTAGGTTGTTTCATGATTTTAAACAAAGTAGAAGGATATGAAAAATTTCATTCATAGTGGTTTTATCCAGATTGATAGTATAGTAGAAAAGTATGTCAATAGAGAGGTATGAACCCTATATAAATTATATATTTTTTACAAAGAATCTATGAGAGCATCAAATACTCTATTTATGGCCACTATTATTAAGAGGGGAGTGGGTGACCCAAAAAAGGTTGGTCTATGTAGCATGCATGCAAGGAACAATGGTTCTCACGATATTATCACATCATAATGATCATCCCATGTTGTTGTAATGGGATTTATTCAATTTCATTAAAGATATTTGTAAAAGATATATGCACAAATGAGTTTCACATGATATGCTCAAAGAGGAAGATGCATCACATGGTCGACAAATGATGATGTATGTTTCATTTGATCATCTCGTAAAGTGAAGTAACCCATACGGTTTCTTCATAGAGGGTTGTTGGTAAATAATATCCATTTAGGTGGATATTTTTACGTGGAAGAAGATATGCTTATTTTCTTAGGTGAATAAATCCACGTGAAAGAGACTTCACATAAAAAATCTTTGTATATCTCCATTAGTTTCTCTATAATGAGAATTAAATTTAAATTTATATAACAACATAATAATGTAATTCATCACTTTAATTCTCCATTTATCCTTTATATATACTATTTCTTTCATATTTCATTTATTTCATGTGTTTCTTATCTAAATATATATCATTTTATATATAAAAAAACTTCGCTAAAAGGATTTCTGAAATGTGTGGCCACATAGAAGAGGGTGTTTAACTGAATAGGGTGTCAATCAAGTGTTTATGTACCAAGTTGGAATCCAAGATTGGAATTTTCATTGGACTATAGATGAAATATTTAACTTGAGGGAGATGTTTAGTCACAGAGCACACTATGTACATGGTGTAAACAACCTCAACCCACATATGAGTTGAGAAGACACTTAGTAATTATATTGTCTCCCTATATTGAAGGTGGTCATTCTCATTTCCAACACATTGTTGGGAAAAGAAAGATAAAAATTCTCCTAGAATTATCTCGTTTTCCATGCACATAAAAGGCCAGTTCTTCTGTTGTGGTCCCATCAATTATTTCACATGAATATCTTTCTCATATAATTTCTCCATCCGAGGTATTTTTTGATTTCTTGACCTCCGGACAAAGTTTTGTCAATCCATGTAATTTTATTAGGTTCTAAATATATCAAGTCTTACGATATTTTTTTATTATCAATTTGTAATTATAATATAAATTATATATCTTCATTACCTCTCACTATACTACATTGTTACATAATTATAATTTCAACACATCTCAATGGTCATAAACTCTATTATCTATATCTCTATAAATGTTAGGTATTTATTATATTGTGTATATTTAACATTATATGATTTGAGGTCTATATTTTTTAATATAAGCTTTATCTATTTTAGTCTTAATCAATTCTATCATTGATTAAAATCTATTATGGTGTATGTAAACCAATGGAAATGATGAAAAAAATCATTGTGAGTTCTTTTCTAATGAAATTTTTTCCCCCAATGAATATCAAATATGATTGATTCCATAATACATTATTTAGATTGAATTTAGCTTTCATTTATTTTTTTAAAATAGAAAAAAATTTCTTTCAATGTATAATTAATATTGACATCCTTATATGATAAATTTTTCATACACTATTACTATATAAGGATTACTTTTATAATGGAAATTTTTA
The DNA here is from genome assembly GCA_963277665.1 of Viscum album. Classification (NCBI taxonomy): domain Eukaryota; kingdom Viridiplantae; phylum Streptophyta; class Magnoliopsida; order Santalales; family Viscaceae; genus Viscum; species Viscum album. The sequence goes on from OY728137.1 coordinate 1,517,255,033, forward strand.
TTTCTTGGTGAATATCCTTTTATGTTTCAAAATTGATTAATGGATATTCACCTAAATTGAAATGTATTTTCATTATAAAAATTATCCTTGAAAATAGATATATCCATTATATATTTATGAATAATTTATTATTACAAATCTATTTTTATGTATGAGGTCTATTAGGGGAATTATGATATGTATTTCTAGCCATTGTTTTCATAAGATGCATCTATTAAACTTATTATGTTATGTTTGGTACCTAAAAATATATATCTCATCAATTATTTGACTGGTCTCATTAGAAAAAGTATATATGTTATTGGGTTTATGTGTACTATATTGTGTATGATGTCTTAGAATAGAGCCTTATTAGTATGGTTATGTTTTCGAAATTTTGTATTCCATCATTATGTGTTATATAGTTAATGTCCATGTGATTATTTATATCTATTTTTATAACAGCCATGGTTCATGTTATTATTATTCATTTATATGGATTCATTTTTTATTCATTCTTCTTAGATTATTTATGCTCTGTCAACTCATTTTATACTCTTCCACTTACTAAGTGATTGAGTACACCTTTTAAATTTACCCCCATTTCCCCAAAAAAGAATGAAGCGAACTACATGTGATATAAGGATATTAAATGATTAATAATAATAAAAATAATAATTTAAATTAATATTATAATTTATTGTAATGTTCATTAATTTATCTAGTTAGGTAATTATTCAACATTATTAGATCTTCTGTAATGTTTTATGAGGTATTAAATTCCCATTTTAATAAATAACAATCATATCTAGATTACCATAGTTGGGGTTGTTATATTGAAATATGGGTCAAATGTAAAGATAATTATATGTGATCCATAAATAAGGAAGACTATAAAGAATAAAATTAATACATATATAACTACCAAAAAAATCTAGGTCATAAAAAATTATCTTTCTATGGATGGAGAATAAATACAAGTATTATATTTTAAAAAAAGATGTAAAAAAATTATGACTGATTCAAACACAAGGAGTTTATGTGAATACCCATAATCCAAAGTTTTAAAAAAAGAGTTAATATTTAGAATAAAATTGGATTCCTTACATATATTTAATTTTAAAATTATGATTGCTTGATATAATAGGGTAGTGATTAACTACATATTTAATCTATATATTCACTAATCTATAGTGATTATATTGAGGATCCCCCATTATTATAAGTAATTGATAAATCAAATGATGATATTAAGAAATCATTAAATATTTTATAAGGTAATTATTAGAAAAAAATTAATTGTTACATATAAAAAATATTTTATCAACTTATCCCAAATATTTTTATTATACAAATAGCCCTTAAAGCATACAAATATCAAACCGAATTGATTCTAAAAAATTACAAAAATGGGATTTTTAATAATACTCTTGATGAATTTATAAAATATTATTAAATTGTGTAATTATTCTAAAAATATAACTACTATAAAAATTCAAAATAATGATTGGACACATTACATCCCATTCTCAGTGAATCTAGTAATGCTACATTGCTATGGAAAGACATCATATGTTGGGATATTACCTAAATTCGATATTTATATATATAAGATATATTAATTTTGTATATCATATTATATACATGATTCATATAATACAATCCATACCCTAAAAAATATCATTCTAATATATATGGGCTGAGTCATGTTATAAAATTGAAAGCTTATCGTTTATGTATTTAAAATAATTTCAAGAATGAGATGATATTTCAAGAAATATTTTTTATGATTGCATATAAATTCCATTGATTATAGGTGGTGAATACTCAACCATAATGTTTTTCACTTAATGGTTCCTAATATATGATAAAAACATATGGGACCAAATGCATATGATGAATGCATTGACCAAGATATAAAATCATTTGATAAATTGCATTAGTTAATAAAAATAATGTATAAAGAGAGTCCTTAGGATCGTTATAAATACTGTTTAATTATAATTTAATTGTTTTCATGTAAATAGTATATTTTTTATATTCATTGATTCCTCAATTTTAATCTTATTCCATGTTTTTATCCGAAGATTGTATCATAGTTTTGTTGTAGTGTTCATCCTACTTCGAGTGTCGAAATGATTCTAAAGGTCCTTGGATACCTATAAAAGTGGTATATTTCATTTATACAATGTGAAAAATCAATATCAATATGACTAAAAGGTATTTAATTTTGTATGTGTGTAACACCTTGAGATTTTATAATATATCTATAATGAAATAATTTTTTTTAGTTTATATTTTTCTTTACATGAAACCTCGAGTCTGAATTAACATTGATATACTATACCCTTATAACCTTGCTAATAAATTGGAGGTATTAATGGGAATAATAGCATTATGAAACAATACATATATAATATTTATATAATAAAAATATATTGAAAAATATATAATGATAAGTACCCAATTTTCAGTACAGTTATTTTATGATTAGAAATTTTGTTTTTATCAAATATTATTTCCATTTTATATCAATCATGAATATTAAAATTATATGATACCAAATTTAAAGATTTAATTTTATACAAACGGTAAAATTTTTCAAACCAGAATACTGACATTACATTAAGGTGAAATGGTGTGTTCTTTAAAAAGGTTTACATTTAGGTGAATACTGAACAAAATATAATATTATAGAAATTGATATATTAAATTCACGTATTTATAAAATACCATTTTATTTGGAACTGATTTTAAAATTTCATTTATTAATTTTAATTAATAATAATCTTGTTAATTCCATCTAATCAATAATATTCTTAATTTTGGTATAAAAATTTATTCAAAAAATACATTCTCTTTAAGAAAATAAATTTTCATCATCATTTTTTGGTTTATTTGAAATGTAATTTATGAATACTATATAAATTTAAACTGATAAAATAGATTTAAAATTTTAAATTATGAGTATCAAATTTTGGAAATAGTTCCCTTTCAGTTTCGTTTAATATTAATACTATCCTTGGAAAAATAATTATCACCAGAGTAAGCTTAAAATGGGTAAAAAAAAATCGAAATATGTATAGTACATTAAAATCAACCAAAACATGCGTTTTTTCTATCATATAATATTTTCTCCATCATAATAATCTAAAAACTAATTTTATTAAATTTATTTCTACTTTCCTTTGGTAATTCTGATAATAGTATTTTAGGTAATTAATTAAACAAATTTACTCTTTTTTTTATTGATATCACTAATATTTTATCGTATGTATAAAAGGTTGTTATGTTTGTTTCTAAATTCTTATATGAAAGATAAAAGGAATTTTTTATCATAATAATTTTTATTTTATTTATTAGGACGGAATAATTACATTAGATTCTTACAAAACGCTGACTCAGCGGTTGATCGTGTAATTCAAAAATAAAGTAAATGATTTAAAAAATTAAAATTAATATAATTTGTATGATAAATATTTTTCTAATAATTTATTTTATAAATATAAAATAGTATTGATTTTTTAAATTTTTATAGTTTAATTGCACTACGATCATTAAATTATTAATGTCAAATAATGTGAATAGTACTAAAAATGAATTTAATGGTATCTTATGTTAAATAATATTTTATAAAATTCATTAAAATTTTGAAATTGGACAACCTGGAAGGATTATTTTATAAAATATCATCCATGGAAAATTTTTTTCCACTTGTATCATTATAATTAATTTTATGACCCGAAATGATTATAAAAATGTGATACCATAGTTAGGGATAAAAATAAATGATGAAGGTGTTAACCCAAATTATATGGTTTAAAATTACACCAAAACCTATTTAAATTTTATTGGTTGATAAAATTTTGACTTTATATTTTATTATTTGAATCTATATCCAAATATAATCATTATACCTGATAAATACATTAATTATATTAAAATATTCTACATAAATCCAAGTGATCTCTCTCCTCAAATTGAAAAGAGTACCTCAAATCCACCCCTATAAAAAGTAATTATTACCTATTGATCATCCACTAAATACTAAAAAACAAAAATAAATTCCTTCCTTTCATGATAAATCCTCTAGTATTCAATAATGAACAATCATCCAAGTCTTAATGGGTAATTCAATGGATGTCCCTCAAAGAAGATGTATAAATCTAAATCAAGCCATTTAAATTTTATTTCTTATTCCAAATTATCTAAACCTATTGTATTAATAATAAAATTATTAATAAAATATCATAAATATAATAATATTATGTTATTTTTATTCTATAACCATTTTCCAAGTCCTCTCCATCAAATGGGTAATGAAATCATCACTCATACATAGGTGTAGAATACTACCTCCACGTTGCAATGACAGTCATTTTAAATAAGCATCATTTATGGTAGGTTATTATGATGTATTTTGGATTTATATATTATATTTATGAAATTTTATTAATCTTTAATTATATTATCTTGTCTACATTCTTACCTTCCCATCAATTGGAAAATGATAATTTCACTCATGTGTACATGTATACCACCACCACCACAAAGTGAGGTGATTCATTATTAATGTTTTACATGATTTGGAATAAGGATATATTCAATGAATATATATGATATTTGTAACATAATAATTATTATTTAATTCTGAATTATTATTTATCATTATATTGTTTAATCCATTAGAAAGATGAAACATCACTCATGCATACGTACGAACTATCATCTTCATCAAGTAATGTAATTCATTTTTCATTAACATTATCTATGAATGATTAGATAAGTTCATATATTTAATATAAATGAATATTATTACATGATTATGGTTATAAAAAATTTTCAAACATGGCTAAGGTGCACGGATCAAAACTGTAAATCCAAAACATGCATTGAACACTAACTAATTTTCACCCGAATAATGATTTTAATAGAGAATTATTAATTATTCAATTAAATAAATTTCTAGTGAAATTATATATATATATATATATATATATGAATATGGTTTTTAATTGACATTTAAGAAAACAATATTTATTATGACGTAGGTTTTAATTCAAATAATTCCAGACAATACATGAGGTAAGGTTTCTTTGTCTCGATATTTGTCTTCCGAGAAATGTTAGGTGTAATTAACCAATATATGGGTTTGTAGTTTATATAATATACCATTGAGACTTAATTACATTAATATTTAGAAACTCATTGTATTTAATGTTTCAATTCAAATTATTTAATACATGGGGTCTTAATTAATAAGTTTCTTCCACAGTAGGGGTTTAACATCTCAATTTTATTTCCATAAGACATATGACATATTTACAACTTGTTTATTTTTTTGTAGTTAATATACTACCCATGAATGTATTTAATAATTATTATAATTGGAATTATTTTTATTTTCAGATCATTCTAATGCTCTATTTTTCTTGAGTTTTTGATTAATAGATTACCAAATGTATAAGGGTTTATCATTATAATCTATTTTAATTTTAGGGTTTTCAAAGATAAAATTTAGTTGAAAAAATCGATATAGATCTTATTTTTTCAAAATTAATATATTTTCACCTCATATGTTTATTACATTAATTTTTAAGTACTTTTACAATTTCCTTATCTTTATTAGTTATAATCATTGAAAAAATGTATTAAAACAAATGTCAAACTTATTTCGATTTTAGTTAGTGGCCATATCTTTTAATTACCATTATCTTCAATGTAATTTTAGGGAAGTTATTACCTATAAATGAACTCATTTTTTAAAAGGTAAATATTAATTAGACATTAATTTATTTATAACAGAGTGATATAAATTGTTTTAATGAATTATTTTTAAAATATGTCATTTATGACTTTTTCCAAATGAGAAATTAGTGTTCTCATTTAATGTATATTGTATGAATGGATTTTAATTTCAATCTAACCATTAATTTCAACTATGAATACATAAAATTATTCCATGTTTATTTATATAATAATTTTCTCAATATTAATATAATTTTAAATTTAAATGTTTTCAAATGAATGTGATGTTTTTCTCATGTTTTCAAGGAAGGATTTGAGTTCTATATTGAAGGTGTTTTTATATTTCTTAACATAATTTATGGATTATTATGATTCACTGGGTACATGGCCTTATGATCCATCAAAATTCATTCTATATATAGATTATTACTAGTATGACTATTTGAAACCGGTTTTTTCCCATAGGGTAATTAGGTTATCATGACACCATTATGAAACTAGTTTCATTTACATGTGTTATTATGTGATGAATTGATGAAATTATTATTAATCTATTTTAATTTCCAACGGTTTTTTAATAATGATAAGAATAATATTTTATTATCTTTTTAGAACACATGTATATGTTAATCATTTGGTAAAGGGAGGGCCCGAAAATATATAGACATCAAATGAATTGTGTTACGAAAGATATCTCATGAGATAATAAGGACTGAAATGGGTAGTGAACCTAGTTTTGTATGGGAATAATCCCCCTATAATCGTCCTCATAGTGATCCTTAACTAAGGAAATTATAGAATATTAAGTGAACCCAATCCACTATGATAGTCTTTCCAGTCATCCTTAACAATGAAAATTATTTGCTATACTTATGTATGTAACAAAAAATGTATCTTATTATTATTAAATGTTCTCATTTATCATGAATTATTATTGATGATTTTTAATACATATGAATTATATATTTTTTATAAAAAAATTTCATTCTGTTATTACTTCTTAATAATATTTAGATTATTTTTTATGAAATCATTACATTATAATCATGATATAATCCCCTTATTCTTATATTATTCTTGTTTATGATCATAGATGAATATCTATCTTGTTTAACCTTACATTGTTTTAGATATCACACATTCTTATGTTAAAATTATTCCTAGATTGTGAAGAATAACATTTTGTAATATTGGATTATAAGGGTATTATGTGAAGATAAATTGAATAGAGATGTGAAAGTATTCTTACGAAAAAAATTATAATGATAGAAATTAACATTAGATAATAACGACAGTGATTTTGTTTCATAAATGTGTTTTCTTGAGACTATAAAAATATAAACCTAAATTTATAGGGTTATATAATTGAAGTAATCATAGTTATGGCTATTTTGATTTTTTGGGGTTAAAATTTGGTTGTTTTAGTTGCTATTAAATATATTTTGTAAAGAATAATTTTTTTTAATAGATCAAGTTATATGGTTATTGTGATATCACATTTGGTATTACAGAATATTTTTGATAATATCATAGGTTAAGAACTCATTTTATTAGGATATTTAAGAGTTAAGGATACCATTATTTTCATAAACCTTTAAGGAGTACCGTACATTAAAAGGCATAAATATCGTTTGAGAATTTATTGTATAGAATTTTATGGGGAGAAATTATATATTAGTAGATGTATATTTTTTTAAAATATCAGTAAGATATATAAATCCCTTATGTTTAACAAGTGAATTAGTGTGGTATTATTCAATAGGTGTGTTCTATGGAAAATAATTTTAAAGAAACATATATATTTTAAGGATAACATCTTTTTAAAGATGAAATAATATTAGTTTATGGAAAAATGGGTTCTCATATTTTGGGAATATATTGGATTGCAATGTGATTTGGTGACTACTTTATAAAATTCATTTTTTATTAAGATAACTATATTAGACATTTAATATTTTTAAGGTGAATAGATAATTAATTTTAGTATATGGATTTTTTGATGAATAAATTATGATAAAAATTTTATAAGAAATTATCGTTTTACTATGAATTTATAGTGAATATGGTAATTTTGAATAATGATTAGTGAATTTTGGAGAATAAACACTATTATAAGAAAATTTATTTTGTTTAATATTATTATCATATATTATTTAAAAAAATGACATTAAAGACCAACATGGTGTGTTCTTTATGTTGGTTTCATGGTAAACCATGTGAATAGATTGTGTTTTTTGTTCGATATCATAAACTTGAGCTAAAATATTATTTTTTCATTTTTGTATCATTACTCTATTATAATCATATATAATAAAATGTCCTTAAAAATATATATATTCATGTTTTTATTTTAAAACCAATAAGTAAGATAAAAATTAATATCCTTCCAATGAGAAATACTATTACTTATGGTGAGGCTTCAAATTTTCCAATTACCACCTAAAATTTATGATATCATGTATGCTTTTTTAGTTTAATTTATATGTTATCGTGCATCACATGTATTTATCATATGATATTTTCTTTCAATCATAATTATTCAACAAATTCAACTCTTTCGATCTTCATTGATATTTCACTTACTCATATTTATCCGACCTCATTATAGTATTTATATTTATTTTTCCATTATTTAATTTTTTATTATTCATTTTATCAATTGATATATTAGATAATGATTCATTTTTTTATTTTATTCAATAATACTGATTTGGATCACATTAAAACAAAAAATATTCATTTAGATTCTAAAATTCTTTTTAAGACGCGACTTTGGTTTCCTCATGAAACATTCCTCGGAAAAATATTGAATTGAAAAATTCTTCATAAATATATAAAATGAGGTCATATATTTAAATTTTTTATTCAAGATTTAAACCATTTTATAATAAATTTATCTATTTATCAGTCATTATTTTTCCTCATATGGAGTAATATACATTTTAATATATTTTGTTTCTATGATTATCTTCATATCATTGACTGATCCTTATTTTTTCAAATCAATATTTTTAGAATGTTTATTTCTTCATGAGGAACAATATATGGGATTTTTTATTCTAAATTTTTTATTTTTTTAATGTTTTATAACCTCAAAAAATTGAAAAAATTATTTTTAAATATTTATTTTAGAAACAACGTGAAAACTGAATAAAAACCAACATCAAAATATTTTCAGTCATGCAGGTTTTCAAAAAAAATAACATGAGAAATAGATTTTCTGTTTCTATTTTTAAAAAATAAACGTGATAAGGCATGAAAATACATTTCTATGTTGAGTATTCATAATCTACATCAAAAAATATATTTACAACATCACCTTAAAAGTATCCATCATAATAAATAACATTAAAAATATATTAAATTGGTATAAAATCATATTTTGAAACTAGTGATAAGATTTTGTTATTTTAGGATAAATTTTAAGATAGACTTGGAAATAACTTTGATCAAATATTTTTGATATTTGGATTTCAAATTCGATTTGGAAAATTTTGAATACTATTAGGATTAGTTATTTATGGAATGAAATGGGCTATACTTTGGGAGTTATTGTTGGCGTTTTGGAGATTAATGTATTATTTCTTCAAAGAAAGCAATATTCATATTTTGTATTATCTAAATTTTGTTAAAAATATCATTTTTATTAAATATATTGTGATATGAGGAAGAAGGCTTCTTTCACTTTTGGAACATATGATCAATTAAAAATAAATTTTACTATTTTATGACTGAAAATGTTATCATGCTTATTTCGTATGAATAAAATGTGTAAAACTACTCGAACCCCAACTAAATGAGTAAATTTTGGAAAAATTTCAATTATGTATATTCTATCAAATTATTATTCTCAATGATAAATTAATTCCTAAAACTCAAAAAAGAAGAAGATGAATATATTATGTTCTCTGTAGAGAATATCTACTTACAAAAAATGTATTAATTTTGAATCCTTTTAAATATTATGAGATTTATAATTCATTCATGGTTTATAGAATAATTAATATGTGATATCATTCTTCCTCTTGAAATTAGAATTAATTAATTTTTCACTAGAATATTAAATCATATTGAACTAGAAGGAAATCTATTTCTATTTAGGTATATTTATATTTTTCTCCTTCAAATGGATTCTAAAAACTTTTTTAACCCTTTTTCATTATACATTAGTTAAAAATTATTCATGTGCAATTAAATTTAGTATGATAGAATCTGACACTCAAATATTATATGACATATTCCTCCTAATATATAATTATTTTCTTTGAATAATTTCCATACAAACAACCACAAGAGATGAAAATTAAATTTTCTATTTCCAAAATAACTTTTCTTTAAAAGTGGGAAACCTCATAAGGGCATTATAATGGATCATTTAACACAAAAATAAAACACAACCCCATGTCCAAATGATACCAGATATAGTATATCGTTATAATATAGTTGTCAAACTAGATTTATGAACTTGCATAATCTTATTATGAGAGACTATGTGTAATGTTTTTATATACTGAAAACCTATTTAATGATGTATAACAAATAATGGTCAAATTATCAATAATGTAATTTTATGCTTTAAAAATAGGTTTTCATAAAACATAATTTTTATTGCATTTCCTGCATGGTTACTATAACGAAATACTTTGAAATATTTGGAATTTTATTTAATAAAAATTTTATAATTTTTGAAATCATAATATATATATAATAATGATATATATATATATCTTTTAATGATAATTAGTTTTCTATTTTTCATCACACACACAATAAAAAATGATTTCATACAATATAAAATTAAAATATTAATATTTAAAAGTTCATTATGATAATATAAAATATCTTTATATATTAATAATATTATTAAAGTTCGTTAAATTATAAAATTGGTATGATATTATAATAGAAAAAAATATTGTTTAAGAAAGACTTTTTTATATAAATTTATTATAAATTTATATTTTTTATTTTTTATAAAAATTTAAATAAATAATTTTTTCAAAATATAATTATATAAATATAACATTATTTCTGAATTTATATTTCAATATTTTATTAATATTAAATTCTTAACATTTTTGGACAACATCATTTTTATTAGAAAATTTTTTTTTAGGAAATTTTTTTTATAAATATTTCAATATTTAAATATTATATTTGAAGTAAATAAATAGTTAAGTGATATAATATTAAATTATTTAAGACGACTAAAAATTTTAATATATTATTTGATCTTATAAAATCCATGGCAATCATTTTTATAACCAAAGTAAAAGGTTACATTAAAAAACTATTTTATGTCTTCATTTAATAAATTAAAATTTTGGAAAAATAAGATTATTTATTTATTTAGAATTAAAATAATCATAATTTTATTTCTAATAATTCAATTTGGACCATATAAATTTTTGAAATATATAATGTTACCTCACACATAAATTTTTAGGCATGAAAACTTGATTATCTTACAAACTCTTTTTAATAACTAAGCATTATAATTTTCAAATTAAATTATATAAATATTATTAAATTAAATATAAATATCTATTATCAAATATAAAATTTAAATATTAAAATTTAGTGATAAAATAAATTTTTCTGATATTCTTTTTAAATAATTAACATGGGTCAAAGTAAAAGTTTCCTTGGAAAAGTATTTTTGGGTAAAAGAAAAAAGTAAATGTATCAACCCCTAAATAACTCAATGTTGTCTAAAAATTGGGTGTATATGAGCTTTTTATTCATATAATGGAAAATTATCTATTATTTATATATATGTGGGTCTGAAATGTTGAATATTGTTAATAAATTATTTAAGAATTCAATTTATTTCCAAAACCACCCCTTCATTCACTTATGAAATGACACACTTACAACCCCTATTAAAAAACCCATCCATTAAAAGTACTTGGTCAAAACCATCCCATTATTTCATTATAGAAAAAAAAATCCCACTAACTGAATAATTTTTATTTTTTATTTAGCATAATACCATTATATCCATGGTCAATTCTAAGGAAAATTAGTATTCCCAACAAGGGTCTTACACACATCGTAGTCATTATTTTTAATTTTACTCTTCTTAATTTTATATAAGATTGATAATATAATGAATTATATGTCATATATATACACTTATATTTCATTATATTAATTCAAGATCAATTATCTATTCATTATGTAGAATCTTTTATGTAAAAAAATGCATCGATCATGTGTATGTTTGGAATACCACCTTCCTGTCATGATACAATTAATATTTCATTACCACCTCATATGGATTGTTTCGATGATGGGTTTTATGAAAAAAATATTTTTAACTTATGAAATTACAAAATGGTCTTGTTTTTCTTTTACCTTCACTTTAACAATTTGTTAAGGAATAAGATCGTTAACATAATGTTTGTGCCGACTACCACCTCCATGAATGACATGTATTTTTTCACTAAAAACCTAATATTTATGTACCTAAAAGTATAATTATTACACTAATATGATGATTATAAATATATTATAATTATTATATAATATTTTTTTCATTAATTTTCACTCTATTTATTCATTTAAAAAGGTTTCTTTAATCATAAGGATGTGTGGACTACACCCACCATGCACGACCAATTTCATTTTCAAACACCAACAATAACTAATTGATATATGAATTGATTTTATGGATATATATGATATATATTAAAGTTATTTTATTATTTAATTATTATTCAGTATAAATTTCTTACTCATTATATCATTACAACAAACTTTCATTTCATGACGGTTTACGGCCTACTTGAGTAATATAGTATTGTTTATAAATTAAATGATTTTGGAATGTTATGTATTTTTAGTAAAATTAAATAATATGTTATTATACATGTTATAAAGGTTCTATAGTTTCACTATTAAAATATAATTATGTTAATAATATATCATCTTAATTCAGTTAAAATTACTGAAACAAGTTTTTATCTAGCATCATCTTATAAAGTCCAAATTAAAACACTCATGGGAAGAAAGTGACACATTATAAATAATAATGGGATTTTTAATATGTAACCATAGGTAATAGTTGAATTATTTAATTTTTATCAATGATCATGAATCATCATTAAAATAACACAGTATGTGAAGGAAAATTAAAAGCGGTAAGGACTAATGTTAAAAATAACCTATAATGTACTACTATATTTATAGTAAATAATTATACACAAAGTATATAGTAGGTTTATATAGATTAATAATGATTTCACATATATTGTTAAGAAAGTTATAGTATTTTTACAGATTTTTATTATGTTATCAACCAATATTTCAAATATGTGATGATATTTTTTGTCTCGAACATCCTTCATTGAGACACATTTTATTTTAGGCACCACATTATTTTTATATGGCGCATATGCATCCCAATTAAAATATTATCATTATTTTAATTTTTTACATGGTATTTTAGTTTCATTTTTATTCCCTTTCTTCAAAAATATTTTTTGATTAGTTGTTACTCAATTCATAATTATTTTGTAGACTCATGTCCTTTTTCCTGTGAGTCATGAAATCTCATCTTGATTTTGATCTATCAAGTATCTACTCCAACTACTCTAATTTTAAAATGTAGAATTACTTTTTATATATTTATATTACAAATCCTAAAAAATATCTTCCCCCTTTAGGAAATTCTTCTTTCAAATATAATATTTTTATTGACTATAATAACTTGTATACTTTTTTATGGGTATTTTTTTTCAATATCCATGTTTTAACTATTGAAAGTAGAATATATAACCCAAATATATTTTATATAAATTTTAATTTAATTCTTCACTCAGATACTTTAAAATAAATTTCTCATTAAAATTTTTATAATCTTGGTAATTAAATAAATTTTAATATTTTTTATTATTTCCCACTTGAGTTTATTTTAATAGAAAAAGTATATTTTACAAGTTTCTATGAGAACATATCTTTACCCCAAACCTACATTTTCTAAGATTATTCTGCTATATGATTTCAAATTAGTAAAAATTTAATTTTTATTATCATGGTTTAATAAAATCCTCATTTTTGTAAAAAATTAATTTATTGTGTAAGTTATTGTTTTAAATAAATTTTATTATGTCATCTATGAGCGTTCTTCATGTTCTTAAATTTATTGATCATGGGTATTCATCAAATGATACTATCCACCTTTTATACCTAGATGGATTGTGAAATTTCCTTTGAAATCAATCATATGATCCAGTATTGATTTTGACATTCCCAATCACCCACATGTATTAGAATGATTTACATATAATTCATTTCCTCTATGAATTCCCTATAATCCATTACATAATTTAAGGGTGTTCACATAGATTTACAATACATAGATTTGTTGGAGAAATTATATTCTAAAAAATATATCCATTCCCTATATGTTTTAAAGACTATATATGCTACCTATATTATGGAGTGGTAATTTAAATTAGTATTTATTAAATTCATTTGATATTTAATTGTTTTCAAATGGTTTATTATGTCATACATATCGAGGAAATCAGGAATATACCTTAGGGACCCACATAAAAATATATAATTTTTTCCATGAGTATTTATTATATGTTGATTTAAACCATGTTTCACACATATGTATGATTTTCAATTACTGGTTGGGGCCCAGAATTATATATCTCTCCAATGTATTAGTCTCTATTTTCAACTTATAAAATATCATGTTGGTGGGAAGTCACCCTTGAAATATATGATGTGGAGTCAGTTAGTCTATCCATTATATTTATGTCAATAAGTAGGGGATTGTTGTCTTACGATTTTAGGTTTATATAGTTTCACATTCCCATGATTCCATGCTCAAATGTTATGATCATTGTTTAATCCATGCTTTCATGATTTAATCTTATTATTTCATTCTATCAATATTATGATCATTATAATTAGGATATAATGTTATTCTTTATGCATCTCATGTTATGATATATTATTATGTTTGCCATTACTTTGAAAATGGACTCACTGCTAGTTATATATTATTTTCCCCATGTTATGAATTAAAGTATTGAGCTTTATAATCATATAAGAGTATCTTCATTGGATAATTTATTGATTATATTGAATACCCATCATGGATTTTTACCATCAATAATATTTTTGAAAAAAAATCAAATTCATGGGAAGAATTTATATTTATTATTTACTAATTTTTTTTCATTATCTTACACTCTAAAATAAAATTTACATGGATTATAAATAAGATAAATATCTTATAATGTGTATAAAATTTAGTGTTTAATGTTATGGGTTTTCATAATTGGATCTACGAGCATAGATCCATGCATACTACAATAGTACATTATGAATAATATCCTTAGTAAAAATATTGACTCTATATTTTGAATTGGGAGGGGGTTAAAATATAGTAAGTAAGACCCTCTTGTTTTTATTATCAATAGTAAAATTGGTTATAAAATCCCCATTGTACAGATAAAACAGATAAAACAAGATTAAAACTATAGGCTGATATATTAAAATCCCCTAAAATGATACATCATTTCATTCGATAAGTTTTATTTGACAAAAATATTAAAAAAGATGAAAAATGTGGTAACTTATTTCCACATTCCATCGATTATGACATTACTAATTATTTTTGGTAATCAATTTATATAACAAGTCAAATGTTTTTTTTAATATCTATAATATTTTTTCAGATGATTAAAAAGTGATTATTTTTCATTAAATTTTTTTTAAAATTGTTTGGTAATTGTTTATAATTTTAATGTATTCTAAATTATATGTGATGTAATAATTACCTTAAATTCTTGTGGAACTCTAACACGGTCCTTGTTCATGTAATAGAAAAATTATGTAATTGATTTTTAAAATTTTAAAAGTAATACAATTTGTATGAATAGTTACATTTCTATAATTTTAAGGATATATTTACCATATTATTGATGTTTTGATATTTTAAAATCAAAATTTATAAAAATATTTGTGCTATCGAGGTTAAACTATGTAAATTGTCCTTAAATGACTATAATACTAAATAATAGAAATTTATATTTTATTAAAGGTTTTGAAAACCAATATAAATGTTTAAATGACACATGTTGGATGGGGTTGATATAAATAATTATTCATGGGAATTTTTTATTCCAATTGTATCCTTACAAGTATATTTATTATCCTAAAAGAGTATAAAATCATGCTACCAAGGTTATGGATAAAAAGGGTGGGTAAAGGGGTTAAGCCAGATGATAAGGTTTAAAATGGAACAAAATATTTTATAAATTTTCTTTTATGAAAACATTTTGACCATATACTCATTTTTATTTAATTAATTTCCATTTTTAATTATTATACATGAGAAATACATTAGTTATATTTAATTATTTTAATTAATTCCAAATGCACATCTTCTCCCTTTTAAAAGGGAACATTCTCTCCCCCCATATTCACAATGTTTGAGCTATCTTTATCATCCAATAACTAACCTAGAACCTGAATAGCCTACATACATTAATCATATATACCATTGTCTTGTTCTATTAAGAATACTTTAAGTGTTAATGTGTAATCTAATGTTGGACTCTCAAAGAAGATGTATAAGTTATAATCGAGATCATTCTATTTTATTTCATATTCCACCTTCTCAAAACCTGATGTATCCATCATAACATGATTCATACAATATAATAATACACTAATATTTTATTATGATGATGAGAAAACATGTTTCCACCTCATTTTGTTGTTATGGGAAATGAAAGTATCAGTGATGTGTGGGTATAAACTGCCACCTCTATGTAGCAATATGATTAATTTTTATCCCAATAATTCATGGTTAGTTTTTATAATTTATTTAATGTTTATATATTATATTCATGAAAATTATATTCTTCAATAATTATATGTTCTTATATATCTTCACTAATTCACAACCATTGATAGATAATAACATTGCTCATGTGTGTGTGTGGACGACCACCAACATGAATCAATTTGATGTGTTTTTCATTTTTTTAATGGATTGTAAAAAGGATTATTTTAATGAATATATATTATTTATATTTGAATAATTATTCATTAAATGTATATTATTACTTATAATTATTTTTTTCAACCATCAAACAGTGAAAACATCACTCATGCATATGACGGACTACCGTCTCTATAAAATGTTGTAATTTGTTTTCCCTTACCACATTAAATAGATGGTTATAAATGTTTATACAATGAAGAAATATAATTATTATGACATGGATATGAATCATTATACTATGAAACCATCACCGGTGTGAAAGGATCGAAACTGTCATACTGAAATATGTATATAAAATAGACTGATTTTAAAGAAAATATTTATTTTAATGGAAAATTCTTAATAAAATAATAACGGGGAGTTGAAAGGGAATGAAATAATATAATATATTTTAAAATGAAAATAGTTTATCAATGGATGTATGATAAAAAAATTATTTATTATACTTGTGGTTTTAATGCATACAAAGCATGACAGTACTTAGGTTAAGGTTTGTTCATCTCAATATTTTTTGGTGGAGAAAATTTTAATATTAAAAATATATTTTTGTTTTAAATGTGTAAATACATATCATATGATATGTTATATCATAGATACCTATTAATTATTTATTAAATTTATAAATAAAATTATTTCACCCAATTGTATTTATTTTGAAAATTACCTATGAGGTTATGGTTTTTTCATCTCACTATTATTTATATGAGACATCTGTCATATTCACTACATGTTTCTTTTATGGGGTATATATAATACACATTTGTCTATTTCTTGATTCATATCATGAAAGTTATGTGGATTTATAAATCCATATATTTCTCTCTCTTATATTCCATATTTTTTATCCTCAAAAAAATTATATATTTTTTTACCCATATATTTAATGTTTTAGTTAATGTCACTATCATTACATTCTAAATTATATATAATGATTGAAAATTAATTTTGTTTAGATAAAATTTATCCAAAAATTAATTGTTTTATTGTTATTAATGTTTGAAAAAACATTAATCTATTCAATGTTATCATATTTCCACACCATTATTATTATTATTTTCATTGATTCATCCCTTAATAATTATCATGGTTATATTCAATGACAATCATTTTAGCTCCCCCAGTTTCATGTAAGTAACCCTTATTTTATTATCTTTAAGTATGTAAATTATATAGGTTATTTTTAAGAGGATTGAGAATATTTTTTGTATGTTTTGGGGGATTTTTATAAGGGTTAATGGTTGGTGAATGGTTCAGGGAAACCGTGTAAAACCTATAGGAAACTATGCACTCTGATACATGGCCTATAGAAAAGGATCAAATGTAAGTGTCAATTTTTCCAAAATATGAAACCAACTATGAGAAACTATGCATCTTGAGAAAGTTTGTATTGGAATGGTTGGTACATGATTTGGAAATTGGGTATGAAAACCATGTGAGGTTCCTTCATGAGACATATTTTGGAACATGGTTAGTGCACATTTTTCCTAACTATGTGACTAACCATGCATTGACAAAAAACTAGATCCATAAATATGGATCTAGGATGATATTAAATGTTGACCCATCATTTTTTCTCCAAATAACCCAAAATTTAGATTTTTCTCTCTCAACAGTTGGATAAACTCTCCCCGTTGATTCACAGCTGAAGGAATTTATTGGAACATTGAAGCTTGTAAATCATGGTAAGTCTTTATTTATAGTCATTTTTCATGGTTTTCCATTAATCTATATCTCCCTCTCTATTGATTTCTTTGTGATTATTACAATTTATATATATATATTTAAGGTATATAATTCAAAATAGATTTATATTTGTCTTTTTTGATTATAGTGAAAGATATCTATGGTGATTTTTTAGAGTTTTAACCCATTTTGGTGGGAATTTTTGTGTTGTTCATCGTTTTTTCAAAAAACAAAAGGTATTTGGATCCACTATTGATTCCTATATTTATAACATGCCAGAATTATTTCAAATTGGTTAATTTTTTTTTGAAATTTATTTCGATATTGATGTGAAATTATTGATGGAAGCATTCTTTGGTGGATGTTTATTAAGTTTAGAATAATTGGGTATTTTTGGGAAATGTGAATTTGGTACATGATTTAAAAATTATCATTTAAAAATGTTTATTTCATTTTTAATAATAGATAATTGTTTCAATAAATGTGATGGTTTTATTGAAATTTCTTTTTGGAAATTGTTTTAAATAAAAAAGGCCAATTTTATTGAAGTGGTTTGTTGATTTAGTTTTCCACAAAAAAAATGATTTTATTGAAATGGTTAATTTGGATTGGAATTATTGAACTGTATGTGACAGGATTAAATGGTTAAGCATGGATGTTATGGTATGGGTATGCATATGAAAGTTCCATCATCAAAGGGGGTGGGTTTCCACATCAAAGTTCCACCATTACGGGTTTGGACGTGAATGTTCTACCATAAGTGTTAACCCCATGCTTGTGTGTGGGTGTGTATGGTTGTGTGTGAAGAAGTGATATAGAATTTGTAATGTCATTTAAATTCATGTAATAGTCATAATTACAATCTTGGTTTCATTCCTTGGAAATTTTTTAATTTAATTATTCTAATTCTGTATGGATTTATTTTTCATTGAAATAAATTGGTTAACTTTATTATTTTTTTTAATAAAAATTTCTTAATATAAATGTTCTAACATGTTCTATCCTAGTTGTTTGAGTAGAAAATTATCTTGGAGAAAACCTACTGAGTATTAGTACTCACCCTTGCTATGAAAATTTGGTTCTTTTGCAAAAAAATCATCAACATATGAGAAAATTTAAAGTATCACACTTATTTAGCAGTGCATCATGATATGTGATTTGATTTTTGTATCATGGAACTTATTTGGATATTTTTATTTTTTTTAGAGTATTTTGGTTTTTCGGTTATGTTTCAAAAATTTACATTGTTTTTTTGAAGACTTCTATTTTGATACTCTCAGTAGTTCTTGTTGATATCACTAGTTTTTTTTTATTTTTTTTATTTGATATCATGAATTTTGTTGTGTCTTATCTAGTTTTAGAATGTTTGGTTGGTTATTTATTTTAAAATGGAAAATCATCCCCAACATGTTAATGAATCCCTTGGGATTTATTTCTAGCCTTTATAATCTTGGGGATGTCACTTAAGGACAAGTAACATCGTACCTCCTTCGAAATCTAGTGAGGATGGGCCAGATGTTACATGTGGTATCAATATTTTCCCTTTCAAAAATATTTTTTGAACAAGTTGTCTTCATTTCTGTCAGTCTTGGAGTTGTTATTCATTCAAGTTTGTTGCTTGTGTCGGGTTGGTATAATATATTATGAATGTCAATAATTGAAATGTAGGGAATAGAAATATGTATATAACCTAAATCTATTGAATTTCAAGTTACCAGTGAGTTGGGTACATAAGTGTTTTAGAGACATTAATAGGATTTGATATCTCATTTTCATGGTTTTATCCAATTATATGAGCATGACATGCATTAGAAAAATTATTTCCCACTAGTAATGCATATTTTATTTTGGGTAATGATATATGGTGTGGTGAAATATATTCATTTCTGGAAAATGATTACATTTATTTATAATAAACGTCTTTCAAAATTCCATTTTTGTGGTATTTTGAAAATGTTTTGATTTTCAAAAGAATGTTAATTTTTCTTAAAAATGGTTGAACATGGTAAAGAATGATTTTGGAAATCATTATTGTGATTGTATGATGTGAAAGAATTTGACATTTTAATTCATATGTTGATAGAGAATGAGACCAAGGTCATTTTTTGTTTGTTTATAAAATTGAACCTTGTAGGTGTCATAGAAAACAATTAGAGGAAGCTGCTAAGAATGTGGTTAATCCTAAACCACTTGTGAACCATGAGTTGGTTTAGAGAATATTATATGATTTTCAAGATATTGAGATAGGCAAATGGAGGGATGATTCCAGGAAACATGGTAATATAGTCAAGTTCTAGACATAGAATCCACACATCTTTTAAGTTGATTAAGAACCAAAGAAAGCATAGGTGTGGATGAATAGGATGAATCAAATCTTATATTTCATTAGTATACAATTATGGATAAAAGTAATGTTGGAGATATATATTCTAATGGATATTGAATGCTAGTGGTGGGATTTAGTTGTTTAGGATAAATTATACAAAGGACATACATGGGAGAATTTTGATGAATTGTTTAACAAAAAATTCCATCGTAACAAATTAGGAATTTAAATAATGATGGAGTTATTTATCAATAAAAATAATAATATTTCATTTATGGACTATGTAACTAAATTAATTAATTTAGTGTGATTTCCCCCATTGTTTCTACTAATTCATACTTAAAGGAACACATATTTGAATCCAATATGAGGAATGATATTCTCTTGAAGATTACTATTCTCATTATTACATATTATATAGAGATAGTAAATATAGTGATGGTGTTTGAACATGGAATCATAGGATCTATGAGAGGAGGATTTATGTTCATACAGAAGGTAAATAGTGGGAACTACAATGATAGAAGTGGGAGGAAGATGGAAACCAATTTCTAGGCTGGGATAAAGACATAGAATCATATGGTGGGATCCATAAACCTTCATCCATGAACAAAGATAAATCCAAGAAGTTTTTTTGTGTAGTTATCTTATCCACGTGAAGTGAGACTATACTGTACAACCTAGAGCATTCAGCAATTGAAATCCAATGGGGAATATTTAGTACTATTTTCATAGTACTCTACGTTCGGGGGTTTGAGAAACATCTAAAGTGTTGCATTTATTATAGGAATTGATGGGATGAGGGTAGAAGAAATATCATTGTCATTAGAATAGATCTATCCATGAAGATTCTTGGAATAACATGACTCCCTAGGCATTGCAATCTCAATAGGACAAAAGAGGGAAAAGTGTAGAGATTAAGTGATTATATGGAGGTGAGCAGGTGATTATGGATGATTAGTCAAGACCATCAACCATGAGAGGTATGATTCATTTGAATTCTACTCTAATAAAGATTTATTAGATTTTGGTGAATCTCATTACCTTATTGCTTACTATTTTTTTGTGTTTATTACTTTGAAAGTTGAGATGATGCATTATGTGTGAAACCACCTAACTTATTTGGGTCAAAGAGCATGTAGAGACTTTATATGTGGTTCATGTTCTATAACTATTGATATATCTGAGATGATATATAATTTATCTATAGTAGAAATTGAGGTCCATTACATAATCTTATTAATGGATTGGTTGACAACATTTAAGGCTCACATCAAATAATATACCATATTATTCAATCATATGATAGATCATGGAATATAACATATCATTCTAGGAGACTAAAATATAAAGGCAGGTACAATTGGATTTTTAGTACTACAAGTTTATGTGTTCTCATACAAGATAGCATCATTGACCTTATCAAAAATGTAAGAGGTCAAGGATGGGAGTTTTCCAAAATTGCATGATCATATTCCTAACATTTTCCTCGATAATTTCTCAGGGATGAAACAACAAAGTGATGTGGAGTTTATGATTGATCTTATTATAGGTATCATCCCAATTTATTTTCAGACTTATCAAATAACTCCAATAGAATTATGGGAATTAAAAGTGATGTAGAAAGAGAAGGAAATCAAAAGGTTTATTCAGCATGAGACATCTCTATGGGAAGCACCAATCTTGCTCATCAAAAAAATTGATGTAAATCTTTACTTTTGAATATATTATAGTATTATTAACCATGTTATGATAAACAATTGGTATCTTCTTCCACTCATTGTTTATCTGATAGAACAATTGTGGGGAGATGAGTGGTTCTCTAAGACTGACATGTGAATAAAATATCTCTAATTGTGGGTTTGGATGGAGGATATTCAAATGATAGATTTCATGAGTAGATATGAACATTATGAATATGTTTTGATTCCTTTAAATCTAAAAAATTCACCCACATGACTTATATAATGGAAAAATGGATATTTTAGAGATATCTAGATTCTTTTGTGGTGGGTTTTTTAGATGACATATTGGTGTATTCAAGGACAAGGGTGGAGCTTGAAAAACACTTGGTGATAGTGTTGGTAATATTGAAAGGATCATCGGTTGTATGCCAAATTATAAAAGTGTGATTTTTTTATACAATTGGTACACTTTCTTGGCCATAAACTTTGGGAAAGAGATTTTTTTATAGATCTGGAAAAGATAAATGTGGTTATCTCTTGTAAGTCTCCACAAAATTTCTTTGATATATGATGTTTCTTTTGACTTTTTGGTTATTACTTGAACTTTTTTGGGACATCTCATGTTTAGATTCACCTATTATAGGCTTGAAAAAGAATAATATTACCTTATAATGGGACGAGGAATGTAAAAAGTCCTTTTAAGAGATAAAAGTTCACCTTACACTAGCACATATCTTGATAATTCTAGAATCACAACAATTGTAAATGGTATATTTTAATGATTCAAGATCTAGTTTGGGATGTTTTCTCAGTCATGGAGATCATTTTGTTTTTTATGTCTTCTGCAAGTTGTGGTTTCTAGAGAATAAATACCTAACAATTGATTTGGAGTAAGCTTTCATAGTGCATACTTTGAATACAAAGAGTCATTATATCATTAGTGAGAAATTTACTATGTTCATAGATCATAAGATCATGAATAATATTTTTTTCATAATGTTGTTTTAACATGATCCAAATAATATAGATGTAGTACTTGTAAAATTTTTTAATATGACTTTATGTATACACTCGGTAAAGGAAATTTGGTGGTCGATTCATTAGGAATAAAAATGTATGCTTAGTTGGAAAAAATAGGCTTCATATGAGTGGAATTCGATGTGATTCCTATCCTAAATTCACTTGTAATGTAATGAATGAGGAGAAAATTTAATTTTTTTTTTCTATTTTCAATTTTCTAAAAATGTTTGAGGGTCAAGACCTCTTTATTGAAAGAAATAAAAGGAACCCATTTTAAAATAAATGGATGAAGGGGGACCCATAATAAAAAAAATATAACAAAAAGAAACATGACCCGATGGACCAAATATGGCCACAAAATTCCAAAGGGAAACAAAACATAAAAAGAACACATCGTTAAAATTATCACCCCATACAAATTATTCCACAAAGGAATCAATCAAGAAAAATACCCCCCTTCCATGAAGTTGCATCTTGTATATCATGTCGGAGAAGTCAATAAGTGCATCACGGAGCGACCACACACTAAAGTGTCCAAGAAGAACATCAATGTTCTAAATAGATTCAGAGCAGTTGAGAAGTGAATCCTGTATCCAAGTCACATCAGAGCAGTAGAGAGGTGCATCATGGTGAAAAATCATGATGGAGAAGTTAAAAATCACATCAAAATATTGAAATATGGGACACAACATGGAAGAGAACTCATCCTTCCAATACTAATATGTGGAGGGGATAGTCGGACGATAGGTTACATAACAACTATCACTCTTTAGATCCACCCACTAGACAATTAAGTAAATAAAAACAAATTTACATCCTATTGCAACACATAATTAGACCAGAAAATCTCTTCAGAACGTCAAATGCAGGGCACCAATCCAACCATGAAATGGTAGATAGTCAAAATATAGGTTTAATCATACCCATCCCCGTTTTAGGATTTCCTGTCCAGTGGTACCTATAAAGAGTTGTACAATACCAAATGAAACAAGATAGAAACTAATGACAGCTGTGAAACCCAAATCCCAATGAAACTAATTGTCCCAAAAAGTAGTATGAGTTCCAACTGAAATAGAAATCTAAAATAGAAAACTCCAAAATGTATAGGTGAAATAAGATCTTCTGGGCTAGAATAACACCATCTAGAAGACCACCAAACACTATCTAAAATATATAAATTCATGAAGTATCCCCATTGGCACCCATAATCCCAGTACAACACATCTCTCATGACCCCTCACTATCACTCAAAATGAAACCAGCATCTGACCTTCAAACACCATTATCCAAAGAAATAAAAACATTCTTGAACATTGAAATGCATCCCCTAGGAGAGACATCTTACCACCAAAACCCATCACTAGATCATATTTGTAGAGAACAATGAACCATGTAACCCAAAAACTGATCCTCACTATGAAAACTGAGATTTAAAAACATTTCTATGAAATGAAATATGATAGTATAGATGAAATGGGAATCCAAATATGATGATGATAATTACTCAATAGAAAGAGGTCATAAGAAATCATTGAATGGTGATTTTAGATAGAAACATCCTCCATATAAACCAACAATACTGAATAGGTTATGAAAATGAATCCTCAACTGATAAAGAACAATGGGAGGAGATCAGAACCACCAAGAGAATATGTAAGGACCCCTAGGAGTGAGAGAAAATCCACCAAGAGAATGGGGATCCATCAAATTTGTTCCTAATTTTGTTAATATTTTCAAAAAGGGACAAACATCTAATGCAGAATGTCTGGATATGTGGTCAAAACTAAATGGTGGGGAGAAAATTGATGGATGGAATCTAGATGAGAGTTATTTATTATGGTTTATAAATCATATGATCATACATATGGCTTTCCATGAACAAATTCATTATTCTTACCACCATTCGAGATGGGTTTTTCATCTTGGAATATAGAATATGTGAAAATAATTTAACGTACAATTATGGTGGATTGGTGTGAAAAGAAATGTGGATGAGATTTTTTTAGGATGATTAACATATAATAATGTTAATGAAAGGCATAAGTGACCAACAAGTATGTTGCAGTATTTAACAATTATTTTTTGGAAATTTGAGTAGATAGTTATGGATTTTTATTAGGTATACCAAGTTTATTTGGAAACACAATTCCATATGGGTGATAGTGAATATTCTCAAAATTTTGTTTCATTTCGTCCCTATTCATGAATCTCCAATGTTAGAGGACTTGTCAGAAATATATATCCATTAAGGGGTAAGGGGAATGGTGTACTAGTGTTGATATTTTCAGACACACATCGTTGGTTTACATCATGTTTCTATAAATCATTACAGAAATACTTTGGTAATTAGTTGGAGATGAGAATAGTGTATCATCTATAGAAGGATGACCAATATTAATGGATGATACAAACTTTTGAAGACATGTTTTGAGATTTTGTAATGAATTTTGGTGTCTTGTGGGAATATCATGTTCTATTAGTAGAGTTATCATATAATAATATCTATCAGGCCTCTATACATATGGATCCTATTAAATCATTATACGGGTGTAAATTTCATTCTAATTTTTTGGTATAAATAGGTGAGATTTGAATAATTGGACCAAGCCTTTTCCAACTGACAAAAGAAAAGATTCAGTTGATCGGGAAATAGATGGAGATGGAAAAAAGTTTTTTAAAATCATACAGAGATCATCGTCGATAGCCTTTTTCATTTAATGTGATTGATCGTGTGTTCTTGAGGATATTTTTAAAGCTTGGACTTTATTACTTTGGGATGCATGTAAAGTTATCTCCTCAGTACATATTCCCTTTTGAGATATTGGAACATATTGGTGAGGTGGAATATCCGATGTATTATTTCACCAAGGACTAGTGAACTGCAAAATTTGTTTCACATATCTCAGATGAAAAAGTATCAGTCTGATCCTAACCATTTATTCATATGGGACCACATTCACCAGGATTTGGATGCTTTGTTGGTGTATTAGCTAGTGTAAATTTTGGAAAGGCAATATAAGCTATTGTATGGAAATAACATTGTTCTAGAATGGGGTTTGTAGAAAAATGGTCAGATTCAGGAAGAGGCTTGAGAATAAAAGAAGTAAATGAAGGTGTAATGGATGATTTTATTTTAGAGAAACAGGGGTTTTTTACATTTAGGCGATGAAAAATCAAATGATTGGGAGAATTTAGCACCCGAATTTTCAATTAATTGACCCTTATTTTATTTTGTTTTTAAGTATGTAAAGAATATGAGATAATTTTGTGAGGGTATGGAATATTTTTTGTATATAAATGTGGATTTTATAAGGGACCATTAATGGTGCACAGTTTAGGGAAACAATGAAACACCTACCTGAAATCGTGAACTTTGAGACATTGGTTATGGATAAGGTGCATGGGCAGGTGCACTGGTGCCTAGGGGAAACTGTATAGCTAGAGATTGTGGGCCTTGGTATTGTTAGTGAATGGTTTGGAATCTATGTGAGAAAACTGTGTGAGGTTCCTACTTGAGATACAAGATGGTGCATGGTTATTACATTATTTTGTTTACTTTACAACAAACCATGTATTATTTAAAAACTAAATCCACAAAAAGTTGATGTTGGTATGGATTAAGTTTTGAAAACTCATTTTTTCTCTTAAATATCCCTAACTTGGTTTTTTTACCTCTAAATGGTTGGATAACCTCCCCCTGTCAATTTGGACCAGACCGAGAGTCGTTTCTTTGTGCGTTGAATCCCATCCATTATAATAAGTCATTGTTTATAGTCTTTTTTCTTGGTTTTCCTTAGATCTACCTCACCCCCTCTCTCAGTTTCTTATAACTACTTATTTTGTAGATATATATATGCTATTTGATGCTAGATAGGTTGATATTTTTATTTATTGATGATAGGGGAAGATATCAAAGGTATGTTTTTAGATATATTACCATGTTTCATGGGCGTTTCAATTTTGTTCTTTAGTTTGACCATAATACTCATTGTTGAAGTCTTCACTCTAAACTCCTATATTTATAAATTGAAAGATTGATTTAAAATTGGTTATTTTGAGTGAAATTTATTATGATATTCTTCTAAAATGATTTTTGGAAAACATCTTTGATGACAGTTTATGGAACTGTAAAAAATTGGGTGTTTTGGAAAAATGTGAATTTGGTTTCATGATTTTAAAATGATGATTTTAAAATGTCCATTTCATTTTGACACATGGATAATGGGTTTTAATAAAATAGTTGGTTTTTTTGAAATTTATTGTTGGAAAATGGTTTTAAATTAAAAAAATTCTAGTTTTATTGATGTGGTTTCTTGATTTTTTTCAATAATGATTTGATTTTATTGAAACTCTAATTTTGGTTTGGGAAGATTAAATTTCATGTGGTTGGATTCAATTATTAATAATCGATGGAATGGGATGGATATGGATGTGAATGTTCTACCATTAAAGGGGGTGGGTTTGGATTTGAATGTACCACCATTATGGGTTTTGATGTGAAAGTTCCACCGTAAATGGTTACCCCAGGATTGTGTGTGTGTGTTTATAGTTGTGTGTGGCTAAGTGATTTTGGAATGCTAATGTCAATTAAATTCATGAAATGGTATTAATGAAATGTTTGGATTATTTACTTGTAAATTGTGTTAGTTGAGAAAACAGCTTGGATATGGAATTGATTATCTTTGAGATAAATTGTTTAACTATTTTTATGGTTTATATGTATATTTTATTATATAAATGTACTAACATATTCAATCCCAGTGGCGTGAATAGGGAAGTCATTTGGTGAGAACCTATTATGTTTTAGTACTCACCCCAACTTTTGAACCTGGGCTCTTTTATAGATTTTATTCATTGAGATGTAAGAAAAGGTAATGTATCACACGTCTTTAGCCATTCATCATGATACTTGAGATGTTTTCTGCATCATAGAGCTATTTGGATCTTCAGACTTTTTTTGGAGTTTTTTAGTTTTTTCATTAATGAATTGACATGTCAACATTGATGTTTTGTACAAATCTATTGTGGTACTCTTGATAGTTGGTATTGATATGAATGGTTTTTCTTTGAGTTGGTTTTCATTTATATCATGCATCATGTATTGGATTATCAATTTATGGAATGTTTGGTTGGTTATATATTTTCAAAGGGAAAAATTGTCCCCCCAATGTTAATGATGCCCTTGGAATTTATTTCCAACCTATGACATCTTGGGGATATCTTCCGAGGACAAGTAATGTCCTCCCACCTTCTGAAGCCAATGGGGAGGGGTGTCATGTTAAAATAATTTTATAAAAATCTAAGTAATTTTTAGTTAAAATATTATAAAAATAATTTGATATGTTTCTCATATTTTCATATTATGGTTTGAATTTTCTTTTAAATATGTTTTCATCTATTTTAAAATATTATTTTGATTGTTATACTTCACTTGGTATATGAAGTTATGATACTAATGTCTCTTATTTTTTATATGGATTATGATTATGTTTAGTTAATGATGATTATATAAAAACCAATTTATTCTTATAGGATGGTTTAGATATGATGGATCATTTATAAAGCTCGTTTCTTTTCCATGGGGTTTTCTATCATGAAATGATCATGTTTTAATGAAACTAGTTTCCTTTCCATAAATTATGATATAATGATATTGTGAAATTTTTCTGATATTATGGAACACATATATACATTTATCATTATTTGAGGAGTGGTCATGGAATTTAATATCCCTTAAATAAATTGAGTAATAATGGATATATCATGAGACAATAATTACATGAATGGAGAGTGATCCCAACTTTATAAGGGACTTTTTCCACATTGATTTTCATGGTAATAAAATTGACTATGGAAATAATGGAATATGGGGAGAACCCAACATAATATGATAGTCTACACCGTGATATTAACAAATAATATTATTTAATTTTATTATGGGTTTTTGAAAATCTTTTCAATTGTGCATATGATAAATTCTCTTTGAGCATGATATATTATTAATAATTCCACACAATTATAATTTATGTATTTATTTATGAAAACTCAGAATTCTATGATATATTATTATTAATGTTTGATTTATTAGGAATTATATTCTTATCTTATGACCATTATCTAATACCCTTAAACTTATTTTATTCTTCTTTATGATCATTGATTAATATCTCTCAAGTGTACCGTTACTAAGCTTTGTATGTCACCATATTTTTTTTTCTTTTACACTATGTTTTTATTAATGAAATATTTTATTATTGGTTGAGAATGGGTAATTTTTAGATAATGTTTTTGGGATATTCTGATTCTTTTTAATGCTATACTAGAATCTATGTATTATATAAAAACTCTTAGTTGAGGAAAAATACAAGGGTTTTGTTATAAAAGGGATTTTTTATTTTTACCTAAATATCTATTTTTTAAAGGTCTTGGGTATGTTTGTGAATCAATGTTAGACATGGTTATTTTAATTACAGATGGTAAAAATTGGGTTTTTTCAATTGGAATCAAATCTAGTATATCAATAATACATTGTTAGCAATGTATCCAGGTGTGAAGATCTCTTGTTGTCAAATGTAACAGATACTATAGTGAAGGTTATGTTTTATAGATGTTTTTTATACTATGTTTTTCAGAGATATTTGATGTTATTTTCCTAGAGATCTTGGTTTTAGTTTGTTACCTCTTCCAAATTGTTGTTTAAACAAAAACTAAACCAACAATTTTATTAAATCCAACCTTATATCTAGATCATTAAATAATTTTCAATATTAAATAAGAACATATAATCATTTATTCTATAAATTATGTTCTAATGAAAACATGGTATAAATATACCTTAACTTATTATATCGTTAATGTCAATGAACTATGAAACATGTGCGGCATGTATTGATCTAACATTTGTGTAGAGAATGTAATGAATCAAACTACTATTAATTTTCATTATGATTATTGTTTATATAGTATGGATAATGAATGCTGAGTATAGCATGCAACAACCATGTAATGGATAGCTATGTATGTGATTCATTTATGAAAAATTACCTCAACCATGTGACTCCCAAATCAGACATTAAATTATTATAATTATATGTTATTAATATGTTCACACTATAATATTTTGATGAACTCCCATACAGTTGACTCACGATATGTCCACTAACCCCATGATACCCAACATAATTATCATCTTAATATTTTCAATGCACTCTACGTATACTGACCAACACAGTTCTTTTAAATTTCCTATAGAAAGATTGAATTGATTATGTTCTAGTAATTATTATTAAAAAATAAAATTAATTGTACATTTTTTATAATTGATATGTAAATATTTATAAATTGATAATGTCATTATGAGAATACATTATATGAAAATAGTTTGAAAATTTACCTAATAATCCCATTTATTATAGAGTAATCATTAAATGTATTTTCAGTTTCATAATGAATAGTCTTTAAATTTTTAATAAAATAGTTTATCTATTATTCAAAATTTATTATTTAATAGTTGTCTATAAATCTATAAAAGAGGAAAAATAAAAAAAATTATAATATAAAATTTTATGTAATGTTAATAATTAACTAAAATGATCAAATTGAAAGATTATATTTTTTGAAATAATTTGATCATCATGTAAAAATTTTTTGATGGGGAATACGAATAAATATTCAAAAAATAATATTATATGATGTTTATAAGATGTAAAATGAATACATAATAGGGAACCTAATATATGATGTTTATACACCATAAATGATTTATATATTAATGTTAAATCCCATATAACAGTTAATATAAATAGTATAGTTATTATAATTTTTTTATTTCCTTTATATAATTCCAAAAATAGTTAAATATTAATTACAAAATATTTATGATTACCTTTTATTTTTTAATTGTTCATAAATGGTTATCACATGTTTAAATATAAGAAATGTTCATTTATTTTAAATGATTATTCCATCCTTGATTCATAGTTATAAATTATTTATATTATGATCATTTTGATAGAATATTTTATGATATTTGGAATCATCATATGAAATTGTTAATCATTTCATTACATGATAGTACAATCAACATAATTTTTATTTTATGTCGACCTTGACCTCTTTTTTTGTGTAAGGAGATTGGTAATGGTTGTTGAATATAGTTTTTTTATATTTTTTAATCAGGATATCTTGAATTGAAATCTATCTTGAATAAAGTATCCTTATGGGGAGATACATGAAGTTATACTTCCTAGTTTTAATTATTCTTAATGATTCTTTGAATGGTGAGTGGTTGGATACATGTTGTTATGGTCTTACTAATGTATAGATCACCAATATCTTATAACTAAATTAATTAATAAGAAAAAGTAAATATATTTTATTGATAGGATTCATTCATATATAAATAAATATATGTGTCTTATGTTTTTAGGTTAGTAACACAAAAATGTTGTTTTTCTATAATTTTTATTAATAATTTTGTGGGAACACCTTATTATGGTATATGTAATAGGGATTACAAAATAAATCATTAGGTGAACACAAGAGAAAGGGATTAAAATAAGATAATATAAAGATTTTATGTGATTTGATAGTAATGAACATAATATTAAAATGATGACTTTTAGGTTTTTTAGAGTTTTTGAAGTAAAACACTAATAAATTCTATTTATGATATTAATTCCAAAAAGAAATTTCCAATACCTAAGTCATTCAACAAAGAAGGTCATACCAATGCTAGGTGCCCTATATTATCTTATCTTTAAAAAAATTGATACATTGTTTTAGATTTCCTTGTTGGATCGTTCGTACCAAATTTTTATTCACATTGATTTTCATTTTTTAGATTAATCTTTTGAATTTATAGGGGTGACACTATCCCATAGATTCTATTAGGATTAAATTTCTAGAATAATAGTGTTGATATTTATCTATATTATTGACATAGCTAGATATTTTTTCACTTAACAATCCAATAATAATAAATATAATGTTTTTTATTTATCCCAACCTAAATAACTAAAGAGAGAGATAAATTCCAAATATGATTCATTGAATAATCAAATAAGGATTGGGGATCGTTAAATGGATATGATGTATGGGGTCAACATTTTAGTGGGATACCATTTATTTAAAGTATTTATTAAGTTATAACTGAATATTTTAATCGTATAATAATATACTTTTAGGAAAATGGAATCATCAACAATCCAAACTGCACTATTAATCTTTGATAATAAGAAAATGAATAGATGAGACTTTGTTAACTAGTACCAGAACAAGATAATAGTTATCAGTCATGATGAAAAATTCAATGTGTTGAATCAAACACTTCCAATGTCACCAACTAATGAATCCATCCCTTAAATGTATTTATATTCATATAATATGGAACTAAATGATTCACAAGAATTGTATAAACTCAAGAATATTACCATGGGATATTTATTACAAAATAAACATCAGACTATTGATGCCTAAAAAATGCTGCACAACCTAAAAAGGATATATCCATATTAAGCTATGGATGAAAGGTATGAGGTGAAAAATGATAAATTTCTATGAAAAATGACATAAGTAACCACATTATAAACTCATTTACAAGCTATTATTATCCACATCAATGATTTTGAGAGGATCAGTTCCCTTATTAAACCTGAAAATTTCACATATTTCAATCTCCAATAACAGCCTAAAATATCCTGATAGATTTTCAATAATAACATGAATTTTTTTTGTAAACCTGTACCAAGTCTTCTAAATATTATATGGATATATAATAAAGACATCTTTGTCCCAAGATCAAGTTCTATGTTGATGGTGCATAAATAGATGGGTTGATTTTTTGGAATAAAAGAAAAGAAAAGATGTCATAGTGATTTTATATAGAAAATTAAATCAATAATGATGAAATAAATACAATACTTACATTTCCTCTGTATTTTATATTGGTTAAGGAGATTGAAATATTACATGAAGAGTCATAAGAAGCCAAAATGAGTGTATAATCGGTGTATAAATGTAATAGAAATCTATTATTTGAATCTAAAGGACACTTGATACCAACTGCAAGTCTTGAAAATGTTTTAAATAAACTTATGTTCACATTTTAAGCTATAATTTATGATTTTATCTTGAATAAATAGATTAATAGATATTTTAATTGATGAAATGGATGAAAAACAAAAAAAATTCAATCTTGGATAATTTTTTTTTGTATTTGATTGACTCATTTTATATCTCTCGATTAAATATTATCAAAAATATTTGTTTGAATAAATGTGTAACCGCCACCACACCTAACCATCAGGTCCAAACAAAAGTTACACATTACCTCAGGTGCACCTCCCCTTTTCAAGAGGTATTTGACATGTAGTGAGAGTCTATGACTTTTAGTTTGGAGGATACACCTTTAGTATCGAGTCATAAGACAAATAAAAACAAAATAAATAATATAACATAAAAGGATAGTATCATAAAAAACTGATATATGGAATAAATATCATACAAAAAAGAAATATATATATATGATCCCAAAGTGGAAGGATAAAATAGAGTCTGTTTAGAATAAAAATAAAAAAATAAAAAAACTATAGATTCCCTAAGATTCCATTCCAATCAACAACAATCTCCGTTCTTTTATAAATAGAAATCATCCATTGGTTCTTTTCCCATACTCAAATACTTAATCATGATGTATGTATGCATTTCAATATTCACCTATTTTTTGAGAGTACTAAACACATTACAATAAAAAAAATAAACTATTGAAAAATTTTCCTATGTAAAATAGTTATATTCCATGTTAGTTCTAAATTCCAAATAAGTAAAACAACCATATCACAGAAATTGAGTATTCGTGTGATAACCAATCCATCATTGACCATTATCCATAACTGTATTAGATCCATTCTACTTGGATAACCATATTATATATTAATTATGAAATAAAAACACATTAGTCTAATAGAATTTATCCCATTAGTACCATGGCATTGAGATAGTTTAGTCCCCTAGACATATATGACCCATCTCCATCAATGTTCAAGAATCCAAAAAATCATAATATATTTATACCTTAGGTTAGGACCCTAGTATGTTATTCCCCTAAACGTTTTCCTTAGCATAGACCCCTCGGTCATCATTACCCAACCCTATACTCAGTTCTATCATGAACAACATTTCAATTCATACACAATCCCATTATAAGGGATAAACATCAAATTATGATCCACATGTCTCATATTCCAATGACAACCTCAACAACATTGTTATACATATAAAAGGATAGATAATATGAGTAAAAAATAGTATATAATCATGATAATATATTAGAAATATATAACAACATGCGATCATAATCAAATATGGAAAAAATATACTCATATATTACTCATGGAAACATATATGATTACAACTCTTATAGGCTATACACACACACACCCAAATGTAATTAAAATCAATCATGGTTATTAAGGACTTCTTACAAAATAAATATAATAAGGAAAATGAGGAACCAAAATCCCTAAAATGTGTGAACTTCCTAAATCAAATTCACTGAAGAATAACATGAATGTTTAATGTGGAATTATGTACCAAATACTATCCTCATATTAGTTGGTACCAACTTCTCACCAAGGATTCCTAGGACTGAATCAAACTATTTTATTTCTATAAATAAATAAAACAAAAAAAGTGATAATTTTTTCTCTATCCTATTACATTCCAATTTATATATTTAATACAAAGAATGTGTTAAACATTTATTCCATAGAGACAACAATAAATACACATAAAAAAATTATTTTTTAAAAATCTACGACAAACAATAAAAATTCTTATTATTCCTTTCCATATTTCATGGTTATTATCATTTAAAAAAATATCATTTTTCTGATCGGTTCATAAATATGCTTTAATAACTGAATACGAAATGATTCATTAGAAATATTACATATTTTTTATCTCTTAATATCATAATACTAGAGAATGTAGAAGAGAATGTGAGTTCTTTCCATGCATGGAAACCATATCATGTGTAACACCCTGACCCCAGTCACCCAGAGTCAGTGCCTTATTAATAACATTGGTATGATAACAAAATATCAAGTCTCAAAAGACAGATTAGTTTAGTAGCTTCGGAACTAAAAGATACATTCATAAGGATTAAATTACATAATAAAATAGAAAACTACAACAACATTGTTTTCATAGACAACACTGAGATCCCATAAAATATCCCTACAGGTCAGTCATAATTTACTTTTTCGCATCCTGGGAAAAATAAAACATAGAAAAGGGTGAGCTCAGATTCTCAGCAAAGATAACAATATAGAAGAAGATTTCATAAATAAGAATAAACATATATTGAAATGTATAAGACTAAAACAAAATCCTTTTAAACATTAACTTTGGCATAATAAGGGAAAGAAAAAAATCAAATAATACAATTTAATTATTCACATGGATATTCTACTAGTTGAATAATCACATGCAATATCAATAGCCACTTTGATAATGATGGAATGCATAATGACATACTTCATAACCACATAGTCAAGGCCTTGTTCCACGACAACAAATAAGATTTTGTCAAGGCATTGTGTCAAAACACTAGTTTGTCCCGTGAGACCTACCAATGCATCGAGGAGCTATAGTGGGATCCACCCCTCACTTACTATGTCCAATGCATTCCTCATATGAAAAGTTTTAAACTTAACAGAAACATTCGTATTAAAAATATCATAAAAAGGTCAATAATTTATCCACAAACATTGAATGGAGTAAAAATAACACATCCACAGTCAGACATATATGAAAACCTTCAATAAAATATAGAAGTTTTGTATTATAATAAATCAAATTCAAATAAGCTTAAAATCCATCAACGGATGTTGACATAGATGAAATCAAAACCCTTTTTAGAGAATTATCTCTTTCTATTTTGAAATCATTTAAGAAAATGTTTATTTTTAACGTATTCTTATAATCATGTAAATGAAGCTTCTTTGATGTAATAATGGCAGAAAATAGCCACACCCGACGTATACATTAAAAAAACATTCCTACCTTAATTTTGTCAAATAGGTAATAAGGTACCTTGATAGGAAAACGACAGAAAGATTCCTTTCAAAACATTTTATAAAAAATAAATCAAGGGTATAAATGGCTTTAACCTATAGTATAGTAAATATTAAAAATGATTTGGAATACTTTTTTAAGAAACATGGATGTGGATGATAAAGAGGTCCCAGAAGATACATACGTAAAAACAACCTCAGATAATAAAGTGATTGCAAAATTAACCATTACCTTGTACTTTTCCTTGGTCGAGGGTAAGTTAGCCTCCTGTATAATGGTGAAATAATTGTTATTAAATTATTTAAGAATAATTTAAACTAATATGATATCATATATTGTCTGTCAACATTGCATTGTTAATAATATCTTAGTATTATCATTGTTTGGGGTGTTAAGGGATTAGTTTTCCTTTATATTCTTTTTTATGTAGATAATGTTTGTTATGGATAGTATCTATATTATTCATATTCACAATTTTATGAAGTCTATATGAATAATTTTTAACCTTCTAATAAAAATTAGTCTTGAATGGATATGATGGGAAATGAATCTCATCACGTGCGTGGAGACGGTAATCCGTAGGTACACACGAGCGACAATATCAATCTTTTGATATTAAAATAACATATAATTGGATGTTATATCATATATAAATAATAATTTTCAATTTATATTTATCATTTAAATCAATTACACATCATTATTATACCCATCCAAATAATAATGTATTGAATAACAATTACACCACGACGTGGTGACAGTAAGTCGTATGAATGCATGTATGGTGACATGTCAATCAGAGGATGGATAGAATAATGAATATGGTTGAACCATATTTATAATAACAACAATGTATATAGAATATACTGTATTTATTATTTTATAATGGAAAAAACAAAGAAAGAGGACGTGGAAGAAGAAAAGAACTTGAAAAATGTGATTAAAGATTTACCACTTCTTCAGGTTCTTCCATGTGATTTGATGAAAAGGGATCCATAGGTTGGCTTTCTGACTAAAGGATGGCCTCTAAGATGAAGGTAGGACAGTTGATAGGGTATTTGAGTAGGGTTTTGATGAGGCAAATGGCTTTGAAGGTGTGAATTTGAGAGAAGGGGGGGGGTTCCCTTTTATATGATGGGTGAGGGCACTTTGGAAAAGCTAGAAATGTTATTTTAAATAAAAATATTTTCTATTTCTAATTTCTCAAATGTTAATTATTTAAATTCTGAGGTGGGGATGGGTCGAAATCCACTCAACCAATAGGTTCATACAGGTTTGGGTAACTATATTAACTTTATCATTTAGATTTAATTCTTAGTTAAATTGTCTGACTATTACCATGTCTCTTTGTATTTTTATATTATATGGTTAATAAACAAATAAAAAACATCCAAGTGAACTGAAAGTGGTTCATTAATGACATATATAATATTATTTATGTCCTTTGGGAGAACCTTATATTTTGAGGAATATAATACCAATTAATAATTTAATACTTTTTTTAAAAAATATTTTCTGTCAATTTTGACACTATTTGGTATTTTGAATTTTCTAAATTTATAACAACATTATTACTTTGAAAAAAAAATATCTAACCAACCCTAACATGTCATATTAACCTAGAAAATTATTGGAATTTATAAAAAGTCTCAAATTACATTTATTTGGATATTTTTAATATCAATTATTTTAATATTTCATTAATTAGGAAATTACGACATCATCATTGTTTCATAAATAGATTATATTATTTAATGTCTAAAAATTATAAATAAATTACCATTATGTAATATATATTTTTATATTTATAATTAAAATTTATTGTTGAATTTATCTTTTGTGAAAACATATATTAAAAATAGTTTAGTTATTAAACCTTGAATTTAACATTTTTAACACTACTTTGAATTAAATAATAATAAATGTCCTTATCTAATCCCAGTGGACCAAAGAGGTTCATATTTTATACCTAAGGTGGGTTTTGGTCGAATTATACTTATCCAATAGAATTAAGACTTCAGTTATGGTAATAATAATATCAATTTTACCCTTAATTTCCCTTTTTACTTAACCGTTGTAAATAAAAGTAAAAAGTTACTATTCGCCAAAAATTATTTACATATTATTGAACCAAATTTTACTTACTGATATCAAACATGTATCTTGGATTTTTTAAATTCAACTCACAGATGCGGTAAAATTATGTCTTATGTATATTTTCAAATTCTCATAGGAGGTGGGTAAAAGACGATAAAAAGTTCATTAAAAATTTTATATATCTAAAATTATTATAAATTGACACCAATGAATTACATTGAAATAATATAGGTATTATTTATATATTTTTAACAAAAAATAAATTTAAATAAAATAAATAATTATTTAAATAAAAATTCATTTTTCAACGATAACTCAATGTTTTTCACTATTCATCAAAAATTGAATGTTTTCAGAAAAATATGAAAATTCCACCGTAAGCTAATTTCAATAATCCTAATCAAAAAATGAAGTCCATTTTGAAAGATAAATGTTTTTCTAATTCCAAAATTTGGTTATTACTATTCATTACAGCTAGTTTGATTGGTTGTGGTGTGTAAGAACTAGATGTTGCATACAACACATGCTACTATATTATTTAAAAATAAGCGTACTGTGGAAGCTTGTGGTGTTACATCATGAACTCTTATTATTTGAATAAAGATTCACCAAAAATGTTCAAGGGAATTTATAGGCTTCTTAGACTCAAAATTAAAACCCAGAAATGAATAGAAACAGTTTTCTTATATTTTTAAGGATTCAATCCGCATATTGATTCCTAACATTAATACCCAAAAAAATAAGATTACCTTGTAATTTTTTCCTTTAGACATTTACTAAATATAATTTTTTTAAAATTAATCTTTAATATCTATCATGATTTATTATTTAGTTAATTTATTAATTACCAATGATTAATTCTTTGCAAATACTCAAAATCATATTGTAGGGTCGAACTGGTGATGAAGAAATGAAAATAAGAAGAAAAAACATGCATTCCTCAAAAAGATCCCCATGTAAGTGTAACATGGTTTTACCCTTATGCTTCTCATAAATGCCACATGAGGTTACTAGTATACCCTAATTTAATGTTTAGAAATAATCATTTACTCATATAAAACACAACTATACCCTTACACACCCTTTTAAAAAAATGGTGTTATCCATATGAAACTCCAATATTAACCTTATGTTGTATATAGGAAATCCCTCTTACCTTTACATAGAATCACATTAGCATTAAAAACCATTAGAAACTCCATTTTACCCTTTTATAGAGTATATGATAACCTTAACAATAAATTTAACTAGGGTATTACCCTTACGAAACACATAGTTTACCATTACACAAACTTTACAAAACATTGGTCACCCTTACACAGTTAATAGGTTACCCATACATAACATATAGAATAATTGGACTTTCCTTACATATCATCTGAGGTACAGTTTTGAATCCTATAAAAAATATGGCTACCCTTAAAAATGTTAGGATTTACCTTTATTTAGTGCATTAACAACTCACGTACCCTTACTCTGGGTCTTTAATACCCACCCTTCCATTACAAAAATCATAGATTTTTTAATAGGGTATGAAATTACTTGAAAAAAATTAATTTTTTATACAAATGATTTGTAAATAATATTAAAACGAGGCTTTTGTGAATATTTAAAGGTTCATAATTTCACAATTCTCCCCATATATTGAAATCTAATTCTTAGGAAGTTCCTATAGTGGTCTAACTCAAAAAACATTGGCCACTGGTCTAAAAAATCAGACTCCTACAACAATATCTCTTTATGGATCCATCCATACTTCCATAGGATTTGTACAAGTGGTTAAATTCATATTGAAAAACATTCTCACCCCAGTATATATTTTGTACTAGTCACTATATAAAAGTTTCATCTAGCTCTAAATCATCGCTCTATTATTATATAACATGAATATGACAAGTCTCCCTCCCCGGAAGT
Source organism: Viscum album (assembly GCA_963277665.1). Classification (NCBI taxonomy): domain Eukaryota; kingdom Viridiplantae; phylum Streptophyta; class Magnoliopsida; order Santalales; family Viscaceae; genus Viscum; species Viscum album. The sequence continues at coordinate 1,517,295,594 of OY728137.1, forward strand.
TGCAAATTATAGAAGACAATAGGAAAGCTTTGATAATGTGTAGGAAGTTCCAAATTGTATGCCATATTCCAAACACATTATATGATCACAAAGGGTCTAAAAGGCCATGGATATAGTTTCTCTGGCCCCCAAAGATTATTATACCCCAACTGAGGTGAAACATGTAAGAAAACTCTGTCATTAATAGTGAAATTCAAATAAAATATCCTCTGGTCTATATATTATTACATCCTACTATGTGTGGTAACCAACCAAATCCTAATTAATTTAACTCTCTATGAGGTCTCACGTAGTAGACTATTCCCGAAAACATATGACTCGCCTTCCTCATGCCAATATACTTGTGAAATGCATTAAAATACATAAATAGATTCCAATGGTTCCATATTTTTAGAACCTAAGAAATAATTTTTTTATTAAAACAATACATGTCTATATTCTCATACCATGTTCCATCAATTAATAAGATTGAACTTGGATGTATATCCTTCATTATGTAAATTTTTATCTCTGAATTTCCATATTTTTAAGGATGGTATGTTCTGCTTGTTCTTAGTGGTGTCACTAGGGGTTTTTAGAAGCCCTAAGAAAGGTGAAACATGAAACATGAATAACTAATAGAATAAATTATTAATTTAACTCTTTTTAATTGTAATATCTCATAGACATAGCTTTACCATATTTCCTACTGATTAAGAATCTCAGGTTGTTAAGAATTAAGAAACCATCCTTAGTTGATCGACACTAAACTTGACAATATCATGAGTCTTAGGGTTAATTGGTAACCCCGTTGCAAATTAAATCAAAATTTCCTTTAACTTACACATGGTCATATAATGTGCCATTAGAAAACCATAAGGATGTTGGTTCTTTTCCTCTAACCACTTTAATGAATGGAATAAAAAAACCATTGATATCACAGTTCATTGTGGGGAAAAAATTGTATCCTAAAGTAATCATGTATCAGTATATCACCAGGATGTACCACCAATATAGAGTTATTTATGTCCCACATAGTCCTCTTCATTATATAAGTATGGAATACTCCTATCCCATTCACAAAGAGCCCATTATCTTCACTAAATGACAACCTATGTATCAATCCTTTTATAGATAAAAATTTCAACATCAAATAACACTTTGGGATTGACTTATATATTGACTTAACATGTTATAATACAAAAACGTTACTATAAATAGAAATCATGTCATCAATTTGTGATCCTCAAAATCATAAATCCCCTAGTCGTCCAACATGATCATCATGTTTCATTGATCCTATGTTGGTCACTAAAAATGATCATAAGATACCTAGGTCATATAGATAATAGAATCTACTAAGTCACTACCTTTCCCATGTGCATATATCATGTAAAATTCAAACTACTGTAGATATCCACCCTATGGATACACCATAAATTCAATTCCCATTGTATGGAGATATTACGGGGGATGTTTTTGTTAGTTTAGAAAATGAACCTAAAACAAAATAGATAGTGTTTCTAAACATTAGAAAATTAAAACATGGATTCCATCTATAGGCCTTGAGTGGGGTAGTTCACCTCACTAGGTTATAGCTATTATATCCAATAAGTACATACCTGATCTCTCATCATCTATACCAAACCTAAACCAAATCATGATGAATCATAATATACTACATATCTAATTATAGGCTCTTGAGGTATTATTAATATTTTTGTAGTTCACACCCTCTCTATATTTATAAACACAAATTCACAATGGTACAACCCCAAGAAACATTACTCCCTTCTTTATATGTGCTAACATAGGTAATGATAATCAGGATAAGTCCAAGATTAAATACTGGTAATATACATCGTTTCTCATAAATCAAATGATCTTGAAAATGTTGTGGGGATGTTCATAGGACATAACTAACTGAACATTCTACTGGTCCATGTATATTTTTATCTTGGAAACCACATTCTTCATGAACATCCCCTCCTAAATCCTGAATATCCACTTCACCATCTTTTTGTAAGGTCAATGTGCTCAATGAAATCTCAAAACAATATCAAAATTTCTTGAATGCTACTCTAGTTTCAGGGAGTATATATGTATTTCATCAAATAATTCCATAATGAATGAGTCCAATTATGGATGGAAGATCTTAATCATGTGGTCCATGAAAATTTATAGTGTATTAATCATTTAAAACACAATTATCATGTACTCATATAAGCAACACACACTCCTAAATTTTATCTTCAAGATTTCCTCTATTCTAACCCATAGATAGAGATGGCCCAATCAAAGATCAATATTATAGAACACCGAGGATCACCATAAGTAATCAAAATGGCTTTCAAGAATGGTTAAGTTATATATTTTTATCACCATCACATGTTTTAGATTATTGTAATCAACACAATGTCAAATACTTATATACTCTTTCTTGGAGAACAAAAAAGTTTCACCACCCAATTAATTACATGTACCAATAAATCTCTTCTTCCAATGTTATCAAGATACACCTTGAGAACCTTCATCTCGGTTGGATCCATATGATAAGGGGGAATGAAAAAAAGGTTTTCAACACAACATGAGGTCTATCTCAAAGTTTAATCCACTTTTAGGATGGAGTCCTATGAATTCATCCAAGAAGACATCTTCATAGAGGTCCATGACTGGATGAAAATGTCTAGGTGGATTCCATTGACCCTAATGAAAGAGAAAAGACTAACATTTTTGGTGTTAATAATAAGTTAACTAATTTCTAGACTAACTGTAAAAGCTACAATTTCCCACTCCATAGTAATAATGAACTTCTCCCTCATTAGTAATGTGTAAAATATATGTCATAGATAAAAATAAACATAATCTCGGATGCTGGTCAGACAGTCCATGCTGAAAATAACATAGAGTCCCATAACTTATAGAATCATGAAGTCCCAATGAAGTCTATGACCAAAAAATATAGTAAACTATTAAAATAACTATATATGGTCCACATTAATGACTAACTGCATATTGAGGTAGAGAAACTAATAAGATAACTGGACAAGTGAGTTGATTCTAGAAGTTTCATGAGTAGATATGAAGGAATCAAAACTGACAGTGTCAACCAAGAATATAGATAAATTAGAGGTCATTAGAATTATACCTAAATTGTAGTTATTTCCTGACCAACATCTCTTGGAGTCTAATATAGTATGTACACATGGACTTATTTAGCTTTGCAATCCTATCCTTGAGATGAATGAATAGTCTGAGTAATCATATGATTCAACTACTAAGAACCTCACCTAGATCCCTAGTTCCATGACCACATTTTCCTTTACCCATTACTAATTCCTAACATCAATTATTTCAGAAAAAATAGATATGGACTATCTTTCAATATTTTTGACAACTTCATTAAGGTGTTGAGTAGGAACAATAGTATTATCTAATCAACCCAAAATTGTAGCACTACAGGAAACATCATGATGTAACTAGAGAATTTGAACTCTACACCGCCTATATATCACTAATCAACTTCACATCCATTGTCTTTCTCTTCCTACAATAATAAAATGTACTCAATGTATTAGTATGAGGTCCACATGCTTCATAACGGAAGGGTATAAGAAAACAAACTGCTCAGACTTCCTCCAAGATCTTCTAGATTGTTAAGTCCATCCATAGAACCTATTGGAATGATGTTATGTTGAAGCTTTCTACATTTTTTCTAATTTCTGGATCAATTCTAATCATTAACATCCTAGACTCTTGAGCCTCATTCCCTTCAACATAACATGAAATATGAATAAATTTTGTAAAATAATTTAGGTAGGACAATGAAATCAAAAAACCCTATCATTTCTCTATGAACTCCTCCACTAGGAGAAGATTCAGAATACCAAGGATGAAATCCTTGAAAACATTTCACTAATGTGCATCCATGTTAGTCACTCAAATCAAACAGTCTATCCCAACACGCCTCACCAATACATGGAATGTCCCTACACCATAAATACAGCCAATATAACATTCCATTCAGTCTATGTCTAAATTTGGTTAATGATAGCCTCAAGGATATCCACTCATTCCTCAATATCATGAATTACCTAACTTCCCTAAAAGTATGGAGGGTACAAAAATTAGAAGACTCTAACATAGTTTACCATGGACATTGATATATGGAATCTATACTATAGTTTCACTACTACCTAAAACACTAGGGAATGTGTGGGTGTGTTCTCTATATAACCCTTCTGTATAGAATGTTTAGAAGAAGGGTTTTATGATAACACATCCCCACTTCAGTAGATAGTCCCATCAATATTCTATGAGGTTCTATATTATATAGCTTATATTTTGGTATTATAATATAATCTATTTTATCATAACCCGAATAAGGGATAAAATAATGGTTTCCATAGGTGTCTATATATTACCCAATGAATACCCCTTATAGAAATAATCAAATTCTCGTCCTTATATGTTACTCATAGTTATAATATTTATACTAAAACATTGTAAAATTTCCAGCTTACTTATTTAATTCCATCATATATATGTCATAATTGAAATTAATTATTAGTATAGTACACCATAGATAATAAAATTATATCTTGAATATAATACACAATTAAAGGAATTAAATTATTTAACCCTTATACACCACAAAAACATGTGTATATATGTAATGTCATCATATATTCCTATTGATGACATATGAATGCACTAGATATATTTTTAAAAAATAGTAACAATATTCCTCCCAATGAAAATATAGTTGTTTTGTTTTAGATGATATTTCCATGAACATGTAAACTCACATACTCAAGTCGGATATAGAATTTTTTTTCAACCATTGCATAGTTAATATAAAAAAAGTGGAAAAATATTCCCTCGTATCATTTTTAGGACCTATCCTGAACCACTGAATTCTTACTGGAGTGACTCATGACATTATATACACCTCTCCATATTCAAGAGGCTTCAGACGATCAATTAGAGTCTACATCTAGTAGTATGGAAACTATACCCAATGTTTTGAGTCATAAAATAAATAAATAATATAATCAATAATCAATGTAACAATTAAAAACTTAAATATGGAATGAATGTCATAATATAAATAAATTAAAATGGGATACCATGGTTGAAACAAAATCCATAGTGTATTTATTAGTTAAATAAATGAATAAAAATTTTGGATCCCTATTAAGTCCAACTTGGTTTTCCAATAGGTCCATGACCCTTTTCTCAACCATAAAACATGGGCCAAATTCAATTATTTGGATCTCTAATCATGAATTCCACATTCAAATTGAGATTTCAATGTAGTTTGTGTGTAATAAACCCAGTATGAAACCACTAATGCATCATTAAAAATTCTTCTTAGGTAATTAATTAGTATGTTATGGATTTAATTAATATATAATAACTATAATAATCATACCAAATTTTCTAAGTGATTTTTATATGAAAACCCCACAAAAGACTCATGACTATACTGAAATCATGTCACTATCCTTAGTATGACAATAGGATGTCCTTAGTGGTAATGAACATGAAATTTTTCTCGTAAAATTTATTCTAGTGGTATCAAGGAATCATGTTATATAAATCCAACATACTATCTTATCCTGACTCCCTCACGACTCAGACCACCTCACAATCATACCTCTTTAATGCCTCAGGTCAAAACCCTAGGACGTTGGGACCCTAACATGCTTCCTCATCATAGGCCCTTTGGATTTTGATATCATTTTATATTCTAAGGTCAAATTTTATCAATATTGTAAGACATGTTTACTCCGCATATAATGGATAAACATCACTCGATGGCCCACTTATATCAGGTTCTAATAATATCCTTCATGGAGTGGTAAAAAAATAATATGGAAGAGAATAAAAAGAAATAATATGATATTATCATTATAATACAATAATATTATATAAAAACATGAGAAAGTAATCAAACATGACGACAATATAGTCCAAAAATTATCATGGAATCTGAAATCAAAACATAACTCATGTGAAACACACACCCACATGCAGTCAAAATCAAGCATATAAAATAAATAATGGCAATATAATAATTATACAAATGAAATATGTTTAAAAAAACCCAAAAAATTAATAAATTTCCAAAATCATAGATACTAAAGATGGACTTAAATCTATATCAATGATTCATCACATGAATCTCATTCACATATTAGTCAGTTCTAACCACTCACCAATGATTCATAGGACATATTACAACTTTATTATTTCCATGTATAAATAATAAACAACTTATGATAATAGTTTTTTATAATATATAATTTAGAAATTATAAATTTAATCCAAATAGGGTATTAATCATTTTTTCTTATAGAACATTATAATTACATTTAAACAAATAAATTTCTACTTCCTGAATAATCATTGAGAGATAATAATAATTCTTACTGTACATTTCTATAAATATGGGTTATTATTATTTTAAAAAAATATAATTTTTTCTGAATTACAAATTAATCTAATTTATTAATGGATTGAAAAATTATTACCTGTAAATATTACATGGTTTTTATCTTTTGGAAAATCAACACCAAATAATAGAGTATAATGGGAGAGTTTATGAAAATACTATAAAGAATGTCATGAAATTGTATTTTATTATAAGGTTACACAAAACATGGACAAGGTAATTTATTGGTTTCTCAATCTCAAAAACAAACCCAAAAAATGAATGGATGAGATGTTAAAATATTCTTTTAAGTAATTTGTGTACATATGTGTAGCATTAAAACCCTAAAAATAAATTTATCATTTAATTTTTCCTTTAATACTTTATTAGTTGATGAGTGTTTAAATTTATCTATATTATTATTCTCGTGTTTTTAATGATTCAAATAATTAATTACTAAAATATTTATCTTTAAAAACATTAAAAAATATGTTAAAGTGCTGATCTGGCGGAGATGAAATGAAAATAAGAAGAAAAAACACATTTTCCATAAAAATGGAACCACATAAGGACAACAAGGTTTTACCCTTACACATCTCACAACATTCACATAAGCATAATGGGTTACCCTTATGTAGCTCTTGGAAGGAAATAGTTACCCACATAAAACTCCAATGTTACCTTTACACAATATATAGGAAATCCGTCTTACCCATACACAGTGGTAAGTTACACTTACATAAACATTAGAAATTTCCGATCATTGATAATCAATATAATTATATATGGGACTAACCTTACATAGATCATGGGTTAGCCTTACCTAAAAATTATAAATGACCTATTACCCTTACATATGATATAGGATACCCTTACAAAACATTTCAAAAACATGGATTTCCCTTATACAATATCTATGGTACCCATACACAACCTATATAAAAATTGCGTTACCGATACAGAAGCCAAGAATTGTGCTTAAACCGATCATAAAAAAGGTCACTTACCCTTACACAGGGTCTTTCAAATCATTCTTTAACATAAATAAATTATTGGTGTTGTGTAAACGTAAAAACTTGCTTGAAATTTATTCATATTTCATACACAATAAATAATGATTCTATTCAAAAGTGGTTTTTTTTGAATAAAATTAAATATGTTCCTACTACACATTTGTAGAATATTTAAATCTTTATATCCAAGAATAAAATTCTTCAATCAGAGATAATAACAATTTTTATATACAGAAAATCTTGTATTTTAAAGTATTCTTAATATTAGGAAATGTGTGTTATTTCTTACATTATGGAGTTTATGTATCTTGAAAATATATACTAAGAGTAATATATTTTTTAAGAGTCTAGTGGTTATACCATTGAACATAGATGAGTTATAGTCTATCAAAAAAATGATTACACCCAACTCATGTTAATTTTAATTTGACATTATATAATAAAAATATAAAACTTGTAATGGTAAATAAAAATATAAATAGTTTCATTTTTTTACAATCAGAATGTGAAAGATGATACCTTCAAAAAATATATAGTTCCCTATTATTCTCAAATTTAATTTTAGATAATATCTTAAATGGTTCAGGTAATTTTTGTAAATCAAAAATTAAAATAGTAATATTTAGTTATTAGACCATGTGGATTTAGTTTTATCATATAATATTTTAGCATATACTAATTAATATCCATGTAAACAGTTACATTGAATTAAAGGAATAAATTTTATGTAATGGAGTTTCAAGTATGATTATGTTTATGATTGAATGAGTTATCTATAGGGAATCAATGTTTTGTAGATAACATTTGGTGTTTTGAAATTAAAAAGATTTAACGTATTCAAGAAGATTAACATTAGGTATATTGTTTTTAAATATCCCCATTTTTCCAAATTTATTTTATCATATATTTTTCTCATTAATTTTTTTAGTGTATGATTTTTATCTAGTGGTCAAATAAGGATGCGATAAGAAATACATAGGGATATAATGAGTTTAAACACATAGAAAGTAGATCACATATAAGGATTTCTAGGAAGTCTATCATTTATGATATGATATACATGTCCTTATGTTATAATTTTTATATATTGTAAATAACCTGAGATTATTATCCCATAGTCAGTGGTTACTTTATTAATTTGGTATATAATACAAGGAGTTGTATCCCAAAGCACCAAATAGTTTGTTACACTTGGTAATTTAGATATAAACATGATATTAATATTAAATATGAAAACTTACCATACATAATTTTTTATTGAAAAATTCACATTTCCCCCCATCGTATCATCTCATATCTTTCACAAAACACTTCCATGTATAATCTGTAAAATATAAAATAATAAAGTGGTGATCTCATATGCTCATTAAGTGTTAGCTAATAATAGAATCTATCTGGAAAAAATATGGCTTAATAAATAGCTCGAGATAATTACCTAGATAATATTCCATTTAATCAATAACATGAACATTAATAATAATATGGCTAGAATAAATGATGATACAATAATGTAATATAAATAATCAAATAAACTTAAAATATAACCATGAATATTCTATGTAATTAAATAATCACCTTGAACGTCAATAAATAATCTCAGAATGAGGGAATTCGTAATTTCAGACATCATAACTATATCTTCAAAGCTTCATTCCAAGACATCTAAAATTAACGGATAAGGTGTTGGCTACAAAACCCAAGGTAGTCTGTTTCATGAGTCCTACCATTGCTTATAAGGGATATAGAGGGTCTCAACCATCAATTATTAATTCCCTTTCATTCCCCATATGAAATGGATGAAAGGGAATCAACATACATATTCATATTAAGAAACAAAAAAATAAAATGTTAGTACTTACCCCAATCAATAAACATAATCACAAACCATCAAGTGTATTCTATTGAATGATAATAAATTATTATATCCCTACTCAAACTGATTATAAACCTTCAAAGAAAAAATAAGGATGGTTTCATTACAATATAAACCTAGTGGATTATAAGTAGAATAAGGTTTTTTATTATTGATGAATATACATTCTATGAAAAGATCCTTTATAACATTCTTGAAGAAATTAAACACCGCACTTTGAAAGTCACCTTTTAAAAATAAAATTTACAACAAATTGAAAATAAATTTAATTGAAAATCATGATTAAATGTTATAATGGAATTTTTTAAAAGTAGTGTGGTCATTATGATAAGAAATTTAATTCATGTTGTACATATTAAAACAAGTATTTCTTTAACATTTATGAAAAATACTAACATTACATATATTGATAAAAAATCTGAAGATTACTTTAAAAAGATATTTTAAAAGTTCAATAATGATTAACATTTTCATTAAAAAACAATTAGGATAATTTTAAAAATATTTTTGGACTGAATTTTAGAAAAAAGTATTTTGGATGAAAAATTATATCGACCAAATAGAAAAATGGTTTGAGATATTATTTAATAAATTATACCAATAATATTAAGTATAATCAGAGGAATACAATACTACTACATGAAAAAACCATAAATTACCCTATTATAGGATAACATATTGGGTTTATTCATCAATGATCAAATAATTTCTATCAACAGAAATTAATGTTTAAATAATCTTGATTAAAAAGAAATTGAAACATAAATATTTTACCAATGTGGTAAAATTTGAATAGTAAGACATATAAAAGGAATAATATCAATTAAAACATTAAATTTAATGAACAAAAGTGTATTAATGGTATAAAATATAAAATGGGGAATGATATACACCACATAATGGAATATGTGGGGAATATGGCATATGTCCCACTGATGTAAAAGTGAGATTTGAAATCCTTATCTTAGGTTCCACTCCCTTAATATGTGTCCAAACCTATTGTATATTAAATATGAGTTTATTATAAATTTATTAAATAATAGTTCTCATATATTAAATACTATACATTATACTCTAGTAACATTTTACCTTGCCTTTATTAATAACATTTCATTATTTTCATTGTTTCTTGTGTTTATTTCCATGTTTTCTCCTACATGTTTTGTCATGAATTTTTTACTAATTTTATTTAGGATATAGAACCATTATTTTGATAATTATATTAATGTTACAAATATTATTTTCCTTATAAACGTCCTTAAAACCATTCATTAAAATTTCCCATAGATAATTAATTGAATCACTTCACGGTGACGGTACGTCGTATGTGCGTATGATCGATGATATCCTTCCCATAAAAGTAGAAAGGGTATGGAATTGTATGATATATTAATTATAAATAATTAATATCATGTTATATACATCAAATATTTTCATTAAATTTATCCTTATTACCCTACGTGTAAATCATTAGGGAAAAATGAATCACATCACATTGAGAGGTAGTAATATACCATACTAATGAAAGATGGTACATTATTTTAAATGGAATAGAATATAATATTTTATATGTGATATTATATATACAAGATAATAACTATGTCATAATGATTATATATATAAAATAAATACATCATTATATCAATCAATGATAATTTTTTATGTAAAATGACTTAAATCATTTCGCAAGGTGATGTCTTCTATACACACGATTATGGATTTTGATTCCCATTTGTAAGTAGTAGAGATGGATATATATTATTACACCGACATAACAACATAAAATAATATTTTATATGAGTTTTTTATAATATTTAATTTGTTAATTCAAATTTTACATTTGTAAAAGAAGAAATAAAAAGCATTGGGTTTTTGAAGATAATTACCATCTCATTGAGAATACTCCTTAAAATTATTTCCTAACGACCCTACGATTGGTTTTTTTAGAATAACATAATCTCTAGAGTTTGTATAATTATTTTTTATAAGAATTTTTTTAGGGAATATTCTAGAAAAATTTATTGATTTTTGTGAATAATTTTGGGGAGTTAGTTAAAATTTATAATTAAGTGGTGGAATTTTTGTAAATACACAATCCTATTTACAATGAGAAATTACTCTCCTCCTAAGTTTAAAAAAAATTATAAACAATGGTTGGATGAATGATATTGTTTATCCACACCCAAAACATAAAAAACAAATATTTTAACTTCTTATTACTCATCCAATATGTTCACTTAATTTAAAAAAATCACTACTTTAACAGGTCTTTCTAACCTGGGTAATTTATCAATTATACATATGTAAACTTGTTTTTATTTGACAAACTGGGCTAAGTTATTCTATATATTGAATTTAATTTAATTGATAAACTTTTTATGTGTGTGGAAAATATAATTTTATCACAATAACATGTAACGTACAAAACTGTGTTTTAACATTAACATGGATAATTAATTAATTATTATTTTTAATAATTACTATGCAAAAAATTAAGTTGACCATATTATAAAATAATTATTTTTCTGAATTAAAATATTTAATCCATTTTTAAAAATTAACTTTGTATAATTTTAATGATTCAATTAAAAATTTAACCCAAGTGCGTAAAGATAAATATGTTTTTCCAAAAAAAATATTCAAATGTTTAAAAACATTTATATCAACAATCAATATAAAATTTATTCTAGTATCCTAAATTTTGTTTACTTTAATATAAATTAAATAATTTTAATTTTAAAAAAATTAAAATATAAAATAACATTATAAATAAATTTATGTGAAAATGTTGATTAAATAAAAATCAGTATTTTTCATTATTCTTCCAAAAATTAATCATTTTATAAAATTTTCAAAAATAAATCCATAGAAAATTTTTAAATTCAGATTTAAAAAATTTATTTTATTTTTTCACAAAAATTATTTATAATTTATGAAAATTATTTTTAAAATATTTGTGCAAAGAACGATGATAGTTCCTTTTAAAAAATAACATTTTTCAAAATATATTTCTTTTTCTTTATAATGATTTTTATAATAATTTATTATAAAATGAAAACCAATTTTTTTATGTTATAGATTTATAGTAAATTTAATTTAATTTATTTATTTTATATTATTCATATCCACCATCATAATGGATTTGTTTTAATAGAAACATTAAAATAATAATATTTTAATAGAGTATCATGTTTCATTCAAGCCTAGTGTTGTGTGCATTAAAATATATGAAATTGATTTAATTTATTTAAAAATAAATATATCATAATTTTTTGAGGTCATACATTCTCTTTTGTGATTGGTGTTTTGTGGCGTATATGCTACTGACCATGATGTTCCACTTTTAAAATAATGAGGTGTCACATTTTTTCACTTCAAAATAAATTGTTTCATCGCAATTTAATGGTGATTTTTGTTATCACTGGTTTGAAAAGTGAAAATACCTTTTTTGGAAACCCACTTCATAAAAAGGTTTAATAAAACTACCTCTCGATAAAAGAGAAAGGGATTTGCTATGGTCATCTAGAATTGTACATTACTAGGTTTCTAAGAAGAATAACATTGGCGAGAAATGAAAACATTTTCATGGGAAAGAATACAAGCTCACAATTATTAATAAAGAGTGATTTAGAAGATGTCCATGACAAATTTAACCACCACAATGAGATAAATTTACTAGACGTTAAGTGAAACTCTATGAAATTAGAAATGATGACAAAAGGAAAATATTTTGGTTTTTAGATAATTTTCATATAGTTGAGGAATTATTTTATTATCTAGAAAATGAACATAATTAAATATACATACACGATATCCTTCCATTTATTAAGCAAAATTTATTCCTTTTTTGTCCATTGATTAATTTCTACTTAATATTGTTCTCTATAAAAATATCTAATAATAAAATTCTTATGCCTGAAGCACTAAAATTAACTTTTAATTGATCGTATGATCCAAAAAAGAGAGAAATTATTTTTTTATGTCTCAAATATTTTTTCAAAACCAATATAGTGGGACTATGTTATCTAATATATTATATTAATATTTAAAACTAGATTGTGACACCACTATATCATCATTAACCTTCATATGTCAAATAGTTTAGGAAACAATAATTACATATTAACAATAATATCACATTTACCAATGGTAGGTACAACAACCTTATCACCCTTAAGTTGTGGGTTTAAGCCACATGTACATGGTAGATGTGTTGAATTTCACTCAGAATATGGGTTGTCCCTTTTCCAAAAAATTATTAATATATTTCCCATAATGATCCCAAATTATAGTAAACCATAACTCCCCCAACATAAAATGTATGCTAAACCATAAAGGTTATCATAACTTAATAAAACCACTTTATAAATATTATCTCAACATTAGAAACATATAAAGGATAATCCTCTCCAAATATTTTTTTTCAAAGAAGTTCAACATTCCACCAAATCACATTTCTTGATCATCAGTACCACTAAACATATTCTCCCAAATACAAAATTAATAAGTATTTTTTTAAAATTCATATAATTATTATAATTATTATAACGGAAATATCATTTATTAAATAATCCTATAACATTATTCTTGATTCCAAACACAATTACCATAATCCTTCCACTTATTATATCATCATAGAGTAAGATTGCCTTGGATACCGTAGGATTATTTCATCTATAATCTCTTGATACTTTTATAATTCATTTCGATAGTGCCCCATATTATTATAGTTAAAGAATTAAATATTAGTTGATTCTTTCATTCCCTTGAAATTAAAATCACGGTGACCTTTCTGTACAAACATATTAAAAATTACAATTCACCCCATGAATGTACTAGAGTGTTTCTTTCCACAATTATTATTGTCATGTTTATTTATCATAATCTAATCCAATATACCTACTATAGATACAATTCGTTCAATTTCAGCTACCAAAATAGCTCTAGCTTCATTATCTTTCCTGGGATGGAAATCCCAACATGGGGTATGTGAATTGTTATGCTTTTCATTCCTTCCAATCGGATCCATTTAGAAATAATGAAATAAACTTGTTTATATCATAAAATATGAAACATAATGTATAATCTAAAAACTAGTGATATAAAAAACATAATTGGATAAATTTATTCATTATTAATCTCTTACTCATTAACATTGATTCCATTAGAAGATTTTAAAATAATAAAAATATTTCTGAATCCATCATAATTCGTTGTAACAAAAATAATAATTATCTCAAAATTATCTTCATAGTAATGTCAATAAAAGCTACATATTAAGGCCCATTGTAATGTACAAAGTAAATCTTTATTCAATACTCGCATGAATTTCTGAGTTTTTATACTAATGTACATCTATACTAGGAGTAAATCCAATTATAGTATCCATACATGGATATATGACTAGGAAAAACAAAATAATACATACCTTACCAAATTATTATGTTGCTCTTATATACCTATCACCATTTTTTTCATACCATTATGTTCACTAAACATTGTTTTTCTAAATCATGTTCCTAAGGATTCTAATAAACATCATATGATACAAATTGAAAATACCTCAAACCTATTTAGGAAGTGTTGGTGGGTACATTGTTACATTAGAATAACATACAAGGGATCCCATCCCGAAATACCAAATACTATAGTAGTTTGGTTAAACTATATACACACAAGAAATTCACAATAAAATTGAAAAGTAAAAATACAGAATTTTTTATTTAAAAAAAATGTTTCTCTTTATTGTATCCCCATATATCAATCATTGAACACATCAAGGAATCCTAAGGAAAATAAAACAAAAGAAATGGGTGATCTCATATGCATAGTATTGTTAGGAATATAGTAGAAGAAATCATTAATAAAGAATGAACAATCAATATGGAAGGGTAAATAACAAAAACACACACCATTTAATCAATTACATGAACAAGAAGAAAATATGGTTGGAATAAATGATGATAAGATAATGTCATAAAAATAATCACATGACTATGAAACATAATCAAATATATTCTAACTAAACAAATAATCTCATGGAAAATCCATAAATAATTCTATAATATGGGAATTCCTAATTCTGGGTGTCATAAACATATCGTCATATATTTTTTAAAGACATCTTACATAAACGAGTAAGCATTTGTCTAGTTACTTACACTAGTTTTTATCCTGAGACTAAATAATTAATTGAGGGGAAATAGTGGTACCCACCCATCCCTTAAGAGTTCTATTGCATTCCAAAAATTATAGAGGTGAAGAAAAATAAACAATAACATTAGGGTTAAAAAATAGTAATTGAACTCTTGATACTTACCCTAATTAATATAAATTGTAATAAACAATACATATTAATATGGTTATAATTAACAACATAGTACATCCCTATTAAAAATAATCATAATCCACCTAGATAAATAATAAGGATGTTTTCATTACAACGTACCCCCAGTGGAGTATATGTAGAATAATGTTTGTTGTCAATAATGAATAAAAATTCCATAAAAAATCATTTATATTTTTAGAAAACATTTTTTAAATTTATTTCATTGAAAATACCATTTTAAATATATAAATGAATCATTCGAACATTTTTTGGTCATGAAGTCATGAAATTTCATTCATGTCATTATTGTAAAAACAAATATTGCATTTAAATTTTTGGTAAAATCCAAGAAGGCCAGGATTTGAAAATAAAATAATATTATATTCAAAAAAAATTAAAAATCAAATGTGGGTAAAATTTTCTTTAATATATCATATGGAGTATCTTGAAATTTTTTTTTAAAACATATTTAGAAAATATGTATTTGGAAGAAAAAGTATTTTTGAACAAAGAGAGAAATGAATTATGATTTTATTTAAATCATTTTTTCAATCATATTTAGTACCAAAGAGAGGAATATGGTATTATTACTTTAAAATTATTTAATCACCATATAAAAATAAAAATAATTTTTTTTGTAAATGTTCAAATAAATTACTATAATTTTAAATCATATATAAAAAATCCTGATTAAAATGAGATTGAAACATAAATCACTTACCGGTATGGTAAAATTTTAATCATAAGACACATTAATGGAATTAAAAAAACACTAAATATCATAAATCTAAATTGTTTCACGATGTAATATATCAAAAGGGAAAGTATATAAACCACACAATGGAATAAGTGTTGAATATGGAATATGTCTCAAGGAGATAAAAGTGAGATCTGAAACCCATACCTTAGATTTGACTCCCTTAGTATGTGTCTAAAAATTATATACAATAAATAAAGGTTTATTATAAATACATTAAATTACTATACTCATATATATAATAAAATAAATTACCCTCTTATAACATTTTTTCTCCTCTTTGTTAACAATATTACATTATTTTTTTTATTTTTGGTGTTAAATGCCTTGTTTTCTCATCCATATTTTTTCTTAAAATAACCATTTATTATACGTGGGATATATTCCAATAACATTCATAATTTTTTCAATGTTATAAATATAATCTATTTACATTAGATACATTCTTATAATCATTCATTAAAATTAGATAATGAAAATGAATCCCTTCCTTTTGTCGATATGTTAGGTCATTTGTTCAGACGAGTGATGATATCATTCCCTTAAAGGATGGAATGATATGAAATTTTATGATATATTATTTTAAATAATTTATATCATGCCTTTTAAATCATATACTTTCATTAAATTTATCATTATTACTTTTAATGAAATGTATTACTAAAAAATGAATCAGATCACTTTGTGAGGTTGTAGTCTGTGATACACATGAGTGACATTATCTTATTATAAATGTAATGGAAAGTATGTAATTATATTTTATATTATATCTCTAGGAGTATAATTATAAATATATATATATACATATTATATCCATTATTATATCCCATCATGAGATGTCATGATGGAAAATGAGTTACATCAATTTCCAAGGAGGTAGTCTCCAACACACATGATTAATGATTTTGATTCACATTTGATGAAATTGGATATGGATAAATATTTTGAAATAAAAATGATAACATTTCAGTATATGGGAAGTTTTTTTTATTATATTTTAGGTTTTATGAAATAATTTAATGATTTAAAATAATAAACAGAAAGATTTATCATATGGAAGATATTTAACTTTACATGGAGAATCCTCCATTAGATATCTTCTTAAAGACCATATGGTTGGTATCTTTTGGATAATATAATCACTATAATGCTAATTATGATTTCTGGGATGTATGTTGAAAAAGGGTAATGAATAAAAATGTCTTAATAGGTGTGAATAAGTGGGGGTAATCGGTTCTATTCTATAATTGAGGAGGAGTGTCATTTTTATAAATACCAAGAATAATTCAATAATTGGTTTCCACTATCACCCTGAGATCCCACAGAATTGATAAATAATATAGTGTATGTATTATATGGTTGATCGACAACTCAACAAAAAAACATGTTTTTAATATGTAATTCTTTAGCTAATATGTTTACTTAATTTTACCATTTTAGTGTTCACTATAGTAAATAGTATTTTATCATATGTAATTTATGCATTAATACTAAAATAAAATTATACCTATTAGATAATTGGGATAAATAATTCTAAATAATAAATCCAAATTATCAATGTAATATTCTATTTGTGTGTAAAATTAATTTTAGCATAATGGCGTGTAATGCAGAAAACCTTATTTTAACCATAACTACATTAATTAATTAATTTTTTTCATTAATAATTATAATGAAAAATGTTAGGTTGAACTTATTAGATAATGTTAATTATTTTAATTCGAAATATTGATATGTTTTTTAAATTCATTTCATATAATTATTAAATTTTAATTAAAAATTAAACCAACAGATGTGTTGAAAAACGATTTTTCCAAAGAAAAATTTTAACAGCTTAAAAATGTTTTATATAATAATTATATATTAAATTGATTCAAATGACCTAAATTCGTTAAATTGAAATATATTTTAACTATTTTTACTTTAGAACCAATTTTATGTATAATTTCACTTTGTAAATAATTTAAAATAAAATGATTTTTTTATAAAGATCATTATTTTTTACTATCAATCAAAAAAATTCTATTTTAATAAAAATCTAAAAAAAATCGCGAAAATATATTTTTGATGTGATGATGTGACATTTATTAAACATAAATGGTTCCCTAATCCTATGATCCATGTGTCCTCATGCATGAATCTTTCTACTCTAGAGGCTACCGACACGCTTGAAGATCCAGGATGGTATAGTGGGGAGACTATACCCTTATGACCAGAGTAGCATAATGGTGAAATAGATCAAAAAATAGAGGAAGAATAATAAATAACTGATAGAAGAAGTTAATTCGTTCAAAATTAATAAAAATTGAACATCTAGATTCATATACAAAGTAATCATATGTCATATGTCTATAACAAAATGGAAAACATGACAGTAGGCATGAAATAAAATACATGTATCCAAAGATAAAAAAATATAAAAACTAATATCTCAAATAGAATAATGATACATATCTTCATCATTTTAACACTTACTCCCATTCTATAAGAAACTCAAGTATCCACCACCTAGTGATTTCCTATATCCTTACCCACACGCACATAATCCTCTTGCATACCATCAGCGGTCCAGATATGGTGTAAGATAAACTCAATATGCCACCACCAATGGTGTCTATAAATATACAGTTAGTCAAAATATTATAATAGTGTGCATAAAATAATTGAATCAGTAATAGAATCTATAAAGGGTTCATCTCTAGTTTGTGATAGATACTAAGATGACACTACATTTTTTAGCATGTGCTAGATAATCATGGAACAAGAAACCATGTGTATACAGATATATGGACTTTAAACATAGTGATGTTTATATACATATATGTGGCTAATAAAACTCTCCTAGACTCAAGGTGTAACTCAGGCATCCATTATCTATTACATGATTATCATAAGTATCATGGGAAGTAGTGGCCAGTATCACATGAAAATGGGATTCCATGACCAGTATCATAGTAGTAGGGTCACCATATCTGAATCATAATAGCAAGGATCTTCATTACCATATAAAATAAAAAGGTTCACTATACCCAAATCATATCTCATAAGGGTATCCATTCTCATTCATTATTATTTTTAATGTTCTCCATGTCCATGTATCATTATTTCGGCACAGCATGGCCATATCAGAGTATATGGAAACCATCCAATTTCAAAATACAAGTATTATATTTCAATATCACAAAAAGGGAGTCCTTGACCATATCACAATATAGGGATGTCATGCATGTATCACAATATTGGGACTACATGCCTCTATCACAATATCGGGATGCCATGACTGTATCATAATATATGGATTCCATTCCCATATCAAAATTATAGTAGAGCGCATTCCATGCCCTTACATTATAAGCTATAATAACCAGTTAAATATTTAGGAACATCCAATTGTATAGTTTATAATGAAATAACATTTCTCTTTAGACAAGGGCATAACCATTATCCTATCTAATCATGTGGGGTGGTTTCAACACTCAATTTCATTAAATTAATTATATATTGATATGTTTATTATCCATGATACACCACTTAATTAATTCATTATCAATTAGGATTAAAAATTTAGTTGTAAATCCAAACACACTGACATGAGTTCTGTCTATATAACCACAGAATCCAATTATGCACATGAAAGGGAACACCCAAAGGGGTGAAACATGAGGTTGAATACCTAAATTTGTATTGGTTTCTAAAAAGGTAATTATGTTTCAAAATAGGTTAACCAATTTATTATAGATTAAACTTATGGGAAACTCATGGTGATATTGACATGCAGAACAACGACACATAATATATAGCATCACAAACTTTAGGTAGAAAAATAAACCATACACCTTATGCATATTGAATTGAACACATATAATATCAACCTTTGGATTAAACCGCATCAATGGAAATCAAAAAATAGATGAATGTTATGAAAATAATACATATGGTATTTCATCTCAATAACTCAGTCAATATAATGAAAAATGATGAAATTCCAAATTGAAGAGATCAAATATCAGTGTGTATCCAACAAGATAAATTTAATTAAAATCAGAGTCTAATTTGATGATTTATATAAAAAACATGGTTGAATTAGGCCTGATCTCTCGAGGTGGGAAAATGATCATACTACCACTAGATTAAGAAAATAGAAATAAGGGGTTTATGTTTAAAATATTTTAAGGGAAAATTTTAAATTTAAAAAATTTACTTGATCACATGGTTTGGATTCATGGATGGAAAAAAATTATTAAACCATGGTTGGAACAGTATCCAAATAGGGTACCCATGTGGTTTAGCAGCCTAGTTTGAGAAACTATACATCCAGCACCCCATATGGTAGTGCTAAAACTATAGAATTTTTTTAAATGCATGTGGCCATGGGAACATGGTGAGGGAAAACCATGCTCTCTATTATTCTTACTTAAAATATGTGTGTGATTTGGAGAAACCATGCAGGACGGGCTGTGTGGTTTCTACTAACCATGAATCCCGGTGCTTTCTTCCACCAGTTTCGGTTCTGACCACTGAACAAACCTCAGAAACCCAGGTTTACTCCCTTTCCTAACAAAGAATCTATATTTGGTTAAAAAAATAATTTTACAAGTGATTAAAGGATATTTACCTCATTGAAATTCTATGTTCACACAAGCTTCCCCTTTGAAAGTAGTTCATCCCTTAATTTTCTCTCTCATGGGGATAGAGTGTTGTCATAGAAGAAGTTCAGCAACTAATAAAATATAACAGACTCTTACTCATAATTCTATTCATTTACCTAACTATGCTACCATTGCACCCATACAAATGTGATAGAATAACCTCTAAGATCGTTAGTTCTCTGATCAATGATTCATATAGGATACTCCAGAAAATCATCTACATCCAACTCAACATACTTGGAATAAATATAATGTGATTAGCCTACATTACAATGATAAATCTATGATATGTAGAAGATATCCTGATTAGAATGGTGCATATGAGGTAATAAGAAACAAAAGGCTACCAACTCAACTCTATCCATAATCTAATTTGGCATGACATAACAAGTTGATAGATTACCTTTATTCCATATCCATATATACTCAATTATTGGTGATACTAGTAATAAAACATGATCAAGACCATGAATTCCAGATGTCATAAAATGTTATTGGAATATGATTACTATATAGACAAATCGATATGCTTTTGTTTTTGTCAAATACACATGTAATGAAGTCTCATGTACGAGACAGGGACCTTGTCACACTCCATCCAACACCTCTAACTATCACAACGGTGAAATACATGTCCTAACTTGTAGTGCCTCATAAAGATACATTTGTATCATCACTTAATAGATTTTATTGTAGGAAAAATTGATGATGGTATTTGATTTTCCCTTGGACCACAAAAATAATGGTGCTTGCACACAGAATTTACTTTAACACATATATAGTCTATACGAACTAACCATCAGTCTGGGGGTGAATGTTTATATGTAGAATCCTATAAATGCACTAATATCTCTATAAACCCTTCTAGAACCTTAATTTGAAATGAAAATCCATGTCTATAATGATGGTATATGTGACTCCGTGTAGCCATATGATCTCCCCTACATTCAGTTTTCTTGTCACATTAATTGAGAATGTATCCCAAATATCATGAAAGTGGGATACCTTTGTAATTTGATCCCTGACTACCCAAATTGTGTTCCTACCTCGATGTGACCTTAGTCATCTGACTATAAAATTCATCTTTACATCTTCCTATTTTCTTTTTTGGGACCCATAACATCTGTAAAGAGCAAGAAGGTCCCCTGTGATCCACCTCCACGTGTTGATCGGTGGAGCACCTAGTAATCAAACCTTCTTTCTAGTATTTAATTCCTAGACACCAATACAATCAAACCATATCATGATACATCTTGGATATACCTAGATGTTCTACCCACTGAGAATCATGTGACTCTTGCATCGTATCCTATATCAAATCTGTAGTGACCAGGATATTCAAATGTATATAAAGGATGTTGTCACCATTGATATACTAATATGGAGGTGGGTTATAGAACCCCTTATTTTAGATATATATATCCATCGTTTATGCCTTTTTATGTATTTATGGATTTTAGGTAATTTTTGGGAGAGTTTGGGAAGATTTTAAAAATGATGGAAAGAGTTTTAAAGTGCACACGGTTAGAACACAGTTAGGGGAAACCATATAGAATCCCTATGTAATTGTGGAGGATGAGACATTGGGCCTTCTCAGGGTATGGGCATTGTCTGTCTGACTATGTGAGGATTCCATGAAAAAATATCCTGAGAGGCAGCAACATGCACAAGGTTAGCACGCGGTTTGACTAACCTTGCGACCTAACCATGCATAGCGATAAAAATAGGGTTTTTAAAATCCTAAATTTTTTCTGAATTTTTCAGTAACCCTCCATTATTCCACACAGTAGAGCCTCAATTAGTATTGTTTTTTCAAGGGTTATATAAACTCGTATACTCATTCTGTAAGCGATTTGATGGGGTTTCAAGGTGCGGTGAAGTGGATTCTCATCCATTATGTCTCTACTTGTGGTCCTCCCTTGGATTTTATTAGATATAATTCTCCCTCTCTCCTATTTTTATAGAAATACACTCGTTTCATGTAGATATAAAGTTTTTGTTGACGAAAATGGTTAGATTTTTGCATTTTGAGGATAGAGAAGTGGTTCTAAGGCAATTTTACGGACTTTTCACCCAGATTTGGTGTGTGGATGTGCGATGAGTCAATTTCACCAGAACTGTAAGGTAGGTGGATTCTATATCAACTCAATTATGATAGAACTATAATCCTTAATTTCAATTAATTGGGTTTATTTGAAATTTTTTTTATTATGATATGAAACTTTTGTTGGAAATTCAATTTGTGATGATTTTGGGAATTTTGGGGAAAATGGGATAATGTGGTGATATGTTCCTGCTGTAGGATTTTAAAATAGAGATTTTAAAATAAGTTGCTTGGGTTTATTTAATAAAATGTATTATCAAAAATATTTCAATAAATTTTATTTTTTTATTGATGTTAATTTCGCTTGGATAATGTCCTAAGGGATTTTTGGTTTGTATTTGGTTTTTTCATAATGTTGTGGAATTGGTGTGTTATATGCTCATTGTTAGTTAAGTGTGTGTGCATGTGATTGAGATGAATCGGAAGTAGTGGTAAGTATCACTATAAAAAGGGGATTCATAGTATATGGAAGGTCCCCCCTTAAGGATACGTGTTTAGGAAGTACCACTAAATTGAGAAGTAGTAATGGTCTTGGACGAGAAGTTCGACAGTGATTGTTACACCAGGTTGTGGGTGTAAAACAGTTTGGTTGTGTTTTGATCATGTTTATGTATAAGAAAGGTGGAAGTATAGTGATAATGGGTGATGTGAAAAGAATTATGGTATGGTTTTTTTGATTAACTTGTATTGTGTGGATTTGGGTAAAATTTTCGTGGTAAGGGTGTGTCTGGCTTGCTAAAAATTATTGCACTATTTTATGTTTTATATTAATAGAGTATATAATGTCATAATGGTTCTGTCATAGTGGAGTGTGTAGGGAAGTAATTTGTGGAAAACCTACTGAGTATTTTTACTCACCCTATACTTTGGCTCTTTAATTCATTTGAAGATGCAATTCTCCACGACACAGGTAAGGGTAAAGTATCTCATTTTGCTAGTGGTTCATTATGTTGTTTTGATGATTTTGCAGTGCTTGAATCATGGAGCTTATCTTGGAGCTATGGAATTATATCATAGTTTCTTGGGTTTTTGTTTCTTATTCTTCCTCTTTGTACTTTAATTATGTTTTCTTGTGGCTTGGTTGTATTGTTCTTTTGGGTTTTTGAGTTGTAAACCGGGTTGACATGCATCATGTAGTTTGGTTGGTTATGACTCATTTGATCGGTTGCTT
Organism: Viscum album; assembly: GCA_963277665.1. Taxonomy (NCBI): domain Eukaryota; kingdom Viridiplantae; phylum Streptophyta; class Magnoliopsida; order Santalales; family Viscaceae; genus Viscum; species Viscum album. Next base: position 1,517,319,904 of record OY728137.1, read on the forward strand.
CCATTATAAGGAAAAATAATTCCCCAGTTGTTATTGAATCCCTATGAAATAATTAAAAACCATTGGCACCATGGGAACTTTTCCTAAGGCCAAGTAGCATCGCACCGCCTTCTTAATCAAATGAGGAGGGGCAGGACATTACAAGTGGTATTAACATGACTAGTCCTTGACATACATGTAAATTCGGACTTATTTGGTCTTTAAATCAGTTTTGATTTTCCGAGTTGGCATTTTTTCTTGGTCTATTCCAAGATTTGGGATGGTAGTAAGGTATATGATTTTTTGAAATTGAAATGTATAGCATAAAAGGATATAGATAACCCTTTTATAATGAACTTCATGTTACCAGGGAGTTGGGTAGATAAGTGGTTTGGAGACACTTAGAGGTATTGAAAATATCATTTTAATGGGTGTAACCAATCACATGGGCATGAAATGCATGGTAGAAATGACATACCACTAGGATGCATAAGACATTGGATATAATGATTTATGTAGTGTTATGATTATGATGATTTATGAAAATTTAGGGAACCACGAACACCTGAACTCAAGGTATTGTGAATGTAACTTTGAAGATGACCCATCTACACACAGTTATGACATGTTTTAGGTTTTTCTATTCAATACTTCTTAATTTGACCAATAGATCCACACTAAAAACATTTCGGCTTACTCTGAGACTTTTTATGAATATTCACTGATCTAGCCGTCCGATTTTAAACCCTACTCCCACCTTAGAAATAAGTGTCCCTCTCCCACTTGAACCCACCGTTAGAGTTCCCAATATTCCCCATAGGTATCAACATGATTCCCTCTCCTATAATGCTCAATATATCACATTATTCTGTTGTTTCTCTATTTACCATTTTTTTTATAATCACATATACATAACATGAGTATTTTATAATGAATTTCCTGGCTCAAACTAGCTTCATTCAGCTACTATGCCTCTATAGGGCAGCGATATCAGCATACCCAATTTCTAAGGAAGTAAAATTAGTAATGGTGATTCAAGGAATACCACGATGCCTCACCGAGTTAATAAAGGTATTAATATGGTAAGCAGGAATTTATTTGGAGGTGAGAAAGTAGTTATGGATGATCAATCATGACCATACATGGTGTGAGGTATGGTTCTTTTAAATTATACCTTGATGCAGGTGTTACTGATATGCGTTCTTTCCATTCAATCATTTATTCTTGTATCATTTATTTCCTAGTTTTAACTATGAAAATTATTCCATCTATTTTAAAACATCATAATCCTCTGTGTTAAAGAGAGTGTTGATCCTTCCTGTGTATAGTAGGATGTATAATTTTTGATGGGGTTTAGTTTATGTTAGAATTATCAGTTCTTGATATGGATTTTTATGATATAATCATAGGATTGGATTGGATGGAAATTTATAAGACCAACATTAGCTGTTATGTGTGAACGTTTTGTTTCACGATGGATGACGGCGTCAAACTTCTCTTTAGAGGTGAGAAGAATGAAAATTTGGTTGAAAAATGTTTTTTAGAACCAACTATTAGAACAATAAAATATCATTTAGTGTCACTATCGTTGTAATCAATGGAAGGAGTTGAAAAAAATAGTTACTTTTTAACATTTTGGGGATATCTTTCTTGATGAACTATCAGGGTTTCTACCTGTGAGAGAAGTGGAGTTTATGAATGATCTATTTTTTTGTACCTGTCCTATCTCACTTCGGTATTATCGAATGTAACCAATAGAATTTAGGGAATTTAAAGTGCATTTAGAGTAGTTATAAAACAAAGAGATCATTTATCCTAGCACATCCCTATGGGCAGTGCTGCTTTTTCTTGTTAAAAAGGTGGATAGAACACTTTGGTTGTGTGTTGATTATCATAATTTTACTCAAGTTATGATCAAGAATCTATATCCACTTCCATGAATTGATGATTTTTTTGATCATTTGAGCAGATATCAGTGGTTCTCCAAGATTGAAATTTGGTCATTATATCATCAATTGCATGGGTGGAAGAAAGATATTCTTAAAACAGCCTTTAGGAGTAGATATGCCCATTCTGAATATGTGATTATTCCCTTTGGTCTAACAAATTTACTAGCGATGTTAATGGAATTAATGAATTAGATATTTCAGGGATATCAAGATTCTTTCATTATGGTATTTATTGATGAGGTACTAGTGTATTCAAGGAAAAGGGCGGAGCATGAGAAACATTTAGCGATAGTGTTGGGGATCTTGAGAGATAATAATTTATATTCCAAATTGTGGAAGTGTGATTTTTGGATATAGGATGTTCATTTTCTTGGCCATGCAATTTTCAAGAAGTGTGTTTTAGTTGATCCAGGAAAGATAAATTCTATAATTTCATGGAAACTACCGAATAATGTTTTCAAGATACAGATCATCCTTGGAAAAGTGGAGTATTATCGTTGTTTTGTTTGGGATTTCTCACAGTTGGCCTTAATAATGACATATTTGACTAGTAAGAATATTCTATTTCAATGGAATGAGTACCGTCGAAAATATTTTCAAGAGCTTAAGGATCATCTCACATTAGCACCAATATTGGTTTTTCTAGAGCCAGGGAAAGGGTACGTGGTGTATATTAATGCATCAGAATCAGGGTTGGGGTTTGTTCTCATTAAATGGGACCACGCAGTTGTATATGGATCATGGAAATTGACGGTACATGATAAGAACTACCCAACACATTATTTAGAGTTGGAACTACTGGTTCATGATTTGAAAATGAGGCATCATTATATCTTCGGTGAGAAATTCACTGTGTTTACTGATCATGAGAGTTTGAAGCATATTTTATCACAAATATATTTGAACATGAAGAAAAGGAGATTGATAGAGTATATCCAGTTGTGATTTTGACTTGATGTATACTCTAGGTAAGGGAAATTAAATGGAATATTCACTAAGTAAGAATTTGTATGCTCAATTGGTGAAACATGCATCAGATCAGTGGTAGTTAATGTTAGTTCTAGCTGACCTTTAGTTGGAATATGAGGACCAGGATGATAGATAGGTTTTCATTCTGGTGTCATTTACTCTTAATTTGGTTGGTTTTTTCAAAGAGGTGTAGGGTTCTAATTCTATGTGTATTGGGATGAGGTCAAAACTCAATGGTGGGGAGACCATTGAGGCTCCGAAACTGAATGGGAAATAAATTTTGTTTTTTAGAAATTAGTTGGTTGTACCAATGGCTTTTTAAGAGGGAATTATTAGAGATTATCATCATTTTAGATTGTATTTCCATCCTAGATATCAAAAAATGTATAAGGAGTTCGAAATGTTGTTTTGGTGGGACAATATGTAGAGGAGAGAAGTATGTTTTTTTGAGATGCTTGATTTGTTTTCCAGTCAAGGTAGAGCATCGATGGCTGATAGGTATGTAAAAATCCTTACCTATTCCTATCTAGAACAGTGTACAAATAGAAATAGATTTTGATACTAGTCTCCCAAGAATGATCATAAAGAATGATTCCATATGGGTGATAGTGGAACGTCTCCCAAAGTCGGCCCATTTCATCCCTATTCATGAATCTTATATGGTGGAAGATCATTCCAAAATATATATCAATAATTTCAGAAAGAGTCATGGTGTTCTAATTTCTATTATACCATATAGATATATAAGTTTCACATCTTGTTTTTGGAAATCCTTACCGTAAGACCTTGGAACCTAGTTGATGATGAGTATGGTGTATCATCATTACATGGATGGGAAATATGATAGGAGGATATAAACATTGGAAAATAATTTATGGGATTGTGTAATAAATTTTGGTTACTTGTGGGAGGATCACATAAAATTGGTGGAGTTATTATCTAATAATATTTTTCAAGAATAGATATATAAGGATTTTTTTAATGAATTGTATGTATGTTTCTGTCCTTCTCCAATTTTTTGGGTTGAATTGTGTAAGACTTTGATTGTTGGATGGAGCCTTTTAGAGGATATGAAGTAGAATATCAAGTTGATCAGGAAGATAATGGAGAAAGATCATAGTCGTTATTAATCATATGTATACCATCATGGATGACCGTTTTCATTTGAGGTGGGAGATCATCTGTTTTTGAGACTCTCTCCAAAACTGGGACATCATTTGTTTGAAAATAACGGTACGTTATCTCTATGGTATATTGGGACTTTTGAAATTCGTGAGCTGTTTGGAGAGTTGAATTATCAGTTGGCTTTGTCACCACCATTTAGTGGTCTTATAATGTGTTCTATGTTACTTAGTTGAATAATTATCAACCGGATCATGACCTTGTGAATTGATGGGATCATGTAGAGCTAGATTCATATGCTTCCTTACTTCACGTGCCAGTGCATATTGTTAATAGAAAAGATAAATTCTTATGTTGTAAAAGCATTGGTCTTGTTTGGGTTTTTTGCAGTATAGTAATATTTATGAAGAGACGTGGGAGTGAAGGAAATATATTTATGAGCAATGGATTGAACTCTTTCAACAAAGTAATGGTTATCAATTTTTGGAGGATGGAAAGTCTATTGGTGGGGAGAATGTAGCACTCCGAGTTTGAGGTATTTAACCCTTTATTTGACTTTTAAGGTGTTTAAGGTTTTTGGGTAATATTTAAGTAATATTGAGAAGGTTTTGGAAATGTTTGGAAGCCTTTTATAGGGAATATAGTTTGAGCACGGTTAGGGGAAACCATGTTGAATCCCCAGGTAACCATACAACATGAGACAGTGAGACATTATATGGTTTGTGCACGGCTATTCTAACCATGTGAGGAGGCTTTTTGAAATTCCTTTCATGGAAGTAACATGCACATAATAAGTGCAGAGGTTTTCTAACCGTGTGAGATAACCATACGTGTTAAGAAAAATAAAAGTTTTTAAATTCGGGATTGGTTGGGATTTCCCCAAAACCCACCATTCTTCCTTCCACTCGAGCCTCAATCTGTAATTTTTGTTCTAATGGATTATATTACCTCTTCCACTCATTCTGGGAGTGATTATATGGGTTTTCAAGGTGTGGTGAAGGTGATTCTATTCTATTAAGTCACCATTCCTGGTTCTCTCCAGGATTTCTATAGATCTAGTTCTCCATATCCCTCGGTATTCTAGATATAGACCCGTTGTGTGTAGATCTATGGTGGTACCTGCCTGTAGTGGTATTATTTGGACTTCATGATGATAGGGAAGGGTAACTAAGACAGTTTCGTGGATTTTTTACCCGGATTTATTGTGTGGTAGTGTGGTAGGTCGATTTCACTAGCATCCCAAGGTTAGTTGATTCTATCTCAAATCTATTTTGATAAAACTAGAAGACTTGATTTTAATTAATTAGGTTTCCTTGAAATTTATCTGTGATTATGATGTTCTATTTTTGTTGGAAATTTAATTTTTGTTTATTTGTGGATTTTTGGGGGAAAATGGGGTATTGCGGTTATATGTTCTTATTGCTGGATTTCAAAATAAAGATTTTAAAATCATTTTCTTGGGTAGATATATAAAATGGGTTTTTTCTAATATATTTCAATAAAAATGGATTTTATTTATTGATGATATTGTGGTGTAGATAATGTTCTAATGGGTTGATTGTTTAGAGTGTGTTGATTTCATCATGTTGTTGATGTGGTGTGTTTTATTCTCATTGTGGTTTATGTTCATGTGCATGTAATTGAGATGTATATGAAGAGGGAGGGAAGTATCACTAAAAAAAGGGATTTATAGTGAATATAAGGTTCACCATTAAAGATAAGTGAGTAGGAAGTACCACTAAATTGGGAAATTAGTAATGGTCTTGGATTGGAAGTTTCACTGTGATTACTACACCTAGTTGTGGGAGTAAAACATTATGGCTATGTTTTGATCATCTTTGGTACTAGGAAATGGGGGATTATTGTGCTAATGGGTGATGGTAAATGTTTTATATAATGGTTTTTATTACTTTTTGATATGTGGATATGGGTAAAAATGGATTAGTTTGGGTGTGTTTGGATTGCTGGAAATTATATCACAATTTTATGTTTTATATAAAATGATTATATAACGTGAAATCAATTCTATACTAGTTTATGTGTGTAGGGAATTCATTTGGAAAAAAATTACTTATTTTTTGTACTCACCACCTTTTTTGGTACTTTGGTGATTTTGCTGATGTCGTTTCCTAGTACACAAGTAAAGGTAAAGCATCTCATTTTTCTCACGGTACATCGTGATGATTGGATGGTTTTGTGGTTCTTGGATCATGGATATTGTCATTGAGTTGTGTAATTGTGTCATTTTTTATTGGGTTTTCGGTTTTTTTCCAATTTTTGGTACCCTGATCATGGTTTCTTATGGCTAGGTTGTACTGGTGTTTTGGTTTGTTGAGTTGTAAACCTTGTTGACATGCATCATGTAGTTTGGTTGCTTATGACTCGGTGGGATATTTACTTTTAATCTATGGAAAAATATTTCCCCACATGTTGTTGAAGCACATTTGATTAATTTCCAGCCTTTGGAACCTTGGAAATGTTTCCTATGTCATAGTAGCATCTTATCGCCTTCTCAAGGCAGTAAGGAAGGGTGATGGATGTTACATGGTTCCTCACATGGGATAGAATCTAATTAAACCAATCCTTCAGGAACTAAAAACTATATAATATTATCCTTCTATATAATTTAAGAGGTCATTGATTGAGATGAAATTAAATATATTTCATGATTTTCATGGACCTCTATGTGCATATTAGGAAACAAATCCATATGTTGACACTCTCTACTAGCCTCCGGAATGACCTGTGACTGATTCATCATGCCTAGAGACACATAAACACTATTTCACTTCCCATGAATATACACAATATTCAGTTTTAATTACTAAAGGTATTTAACCCACCTTCATTTCCTATGATTGAATTCCCTTTTAATGAAAATATACCAATGGGTTTTGGGGTACTGAAGTACCACAATATGGTCTTCTATTAGGTAAAGCCTCTAACAACACAATTCGTGAACAATAGTTTCCAACATGAGATCATGTATTCGGTAATTCCATTCATGAGGACATAGCTAAAGAGACATGTATGTAATAACTTGATCTTCTTGAAGCAAAATTAATCCTATCTCGATACTTGATGTATCATAACACACTATATAATTTTTTCATGGCTCAAGAATAATAAGGATTCACAATGAATTTGATATCCCATTCATATCCTGAAAGGCTTTCTTGCTGGATTATAACTATATACACATCACACACATATTAATAAAGAACTTATGTGGTTATTCTAGTCCACATAATTCCTCTATGAAACACATGTAGTTGCCTGATATCCCCAAGAAACTCTGTATGTCAAGGATGTTCCTTGGAAGATCCCATGAAACTATATCTCTCCCCTTCTCTAGGTCAATTGATACTCCTTCCCCCAAGATACTATAACCTAAAAAAGATATCCATGTCTATACAGAAGTGAAATTTAATGATTTCAACATATATTTGGTGATCTCATAGTGTATCCAATATGATTTCATGATGAGTGTAATGGCCATTTATAGTATTAGAATACAACAATATATCATCTCCAATTACTACCATGAAGTAATCCAGATTAGAGTATAAGAACCTATTAATTATGTCCACAAAAATTGTGGCTGAATTTCTAATACTAAATTTCATAATCATATACTCATATAAAGGGAACCAACTATGTAATGTCTTATGTGGAATTTATGCATGTCAAACTCACGCATGATGATAACCTAATCTAGGATATATATTTGAGAACACTCTGTCTCCTTTGAGCTAGTCAAAGAGATCATATATACATGTTAAGGGATACCGATTATTTATATTAAGTTGATTCAACTTCCATAAATCCACACAAACCCTGAGGGTGTCATCCACCTTTTTTGAAAAAATGTCAGGCGGACCCCATGGAGAAGTACTGGGCCATATGAAACCCTTGTCCTTTAAATATTATTTCTTCCTCTTATACTCATGAAAATAAATAGTATATATCATGTAAGGATGAATGGATATAGATGTAGCTCCCTGAAATAGCTAAATAGTAATCTCTACCTCTCTCTTAGGAGTTAGTATATAAAATCCATATTTAAATACATCTAATAGATCTATGAGGGTGTTGTTAATTCCCTACAGTTATAATCAAAAACAAATTTATAAAAACTATAACTATTCTATTCTATTAATTAAAATCTATTACTGGTATGTTTGAGGAAGAACCCACAATGACGGATAAATTAGTCTTATTAGGCTTTCAATATATTTAATTTTATAAAATTTTGGAAAGGGGTGAGAAAAGAGTGATTTGAATGTTTTTTATTGAACGGAAAAATCAAATCAGATTCTTTAACTCGGTTGTAAACATTTTTAAAAAGTGTTATTGGTTTATTGTAATTTCAAGGTTCAGGTGCAGTTGGATTTTGTAGAATATATTGGTTAATTCATGATTTGGTGTTGAAGTTGAATAGAGGAAGATCCAATTTCCAAGGTATTTGGTCCTTAATGTGACAATACACTATTTCATGTTTTTTGGTAGATTATGATTTCCCCAAATTATGTTTGTCCCTATACTATATTTTATCATGATTTCCCCAAAATTTTACAATGGTAATGCCTTCTTTATGGTTATCAGTTGCATAATTTTAATGTTACTTTTTTATTAGAATATCAGTGGTAATGATAAAAAAATAATGGTATTCGAAGATGAAATTAAATTGTGGTAAAACAAAGACATGAATAAAAAAAATCTAATGCACATTCACCCTTATATTTACATCACCATAGCACAAGGCAGGATTACTGCATCATCCTAGAAATGATAGGTTTAGATGTTATGATAATGTATAATGAAAACATAAAGAAGAGAGAAAGAACTCTGATAGGGTTCAACAACTTTTCTCCATGCCTTTGTCTCTATCCAAATCTAAATGCTCCAAATTATCTTGTATATCCTCTATTTATAGGCTCTATATGGTCTATTCCCGAAAAATTTCATGACGTGTAATGGTTTTACATGTCTTTTAATCCTAATCGGATATTTCTTCTATGATTTTGAGATTTTTTTTGAATCTTTTTTGAATACATTGACCATTGACTAATTTCACAACACATAATAGTTCACAACATGATATTTCACTATCTGTTCCATGCTATGATATAAAACTACACATTTTTTAATGATGATTCACGACGTGTAATTCATTTTTTTCTCCTGGGTCTCATTTTTCCTTAGTTTATCAGTTTTTACCTTAGGGTTGCTGCATGATCATCCTAAAAAATCTGTTGTCATGCTAATTCACTTCACTCGTGGTGTGAAGTGTCATTTTTTCTCCAAAAAATACATCTCTTCATTCATTTTTCAATATATCATTATATCCTACTTCAAAACACAATACAAGTTAAATTTTTCAACATTTGGAATTAATATTCATTAAATACACAAATCAATACATTAAAATACTCTAACATCTATCCATGGAATACACTTATTAACATCCCTAAAAATATTGATTATATTAGGGAACATTGTCTGATGTAATACCTTCTCCTCTATGAAAAATTTAGTAATCTAGGAGGTCAATCAACCTATTGAAATATAATTTAGTCTATCTCTACCTTCATGTGCATCTCACTCACCTTTCTGAATATAAGTACCACTATCTATTGATGTGAAAGGCACAATACAACATTAAAAATCCATATAATCATAATAGGATACCAACCAGTACATATAGATAATGAAATCAAAGACTTAAATCACTAGGCTGAAGAGGTCCCATAAGAAATGATTGTTTCCTTCCTCTAGGGGATATTCATTGCATTGCAATATACATTCTAAACATATTCCCAAAGATTTATCATGCATCATAATTCCATGGGAGTACTCAATATGAATTCCAAGCCCCTATATAATAGCCACAATGATAATGTAATCTGAATAACCCATTTCAAATAAAGAATAAACAATAGTATAGGCTACTAGAATAGTATTTATAATAGTAAATGGTGAGAATCATACTCTTCCAGAATAGGATTCACGGAATAAAACTATCCAAATCCACATCGTTGTACGACAACCTAACTAGATAGAGTGGGTCCTCTATTCTGATTCTTTACATTTGAATCATGGTTACCTCTTCCGTGACCTCCTCCTCTTATTATATGATTGGTAGTACTCCAATAACCTTCCTGATGAGGTGCTACTAATATTTATAATATCTCTAAGGCTTCTTTGGATCAGGTCCCACTAGGAACTGATGGGAAGGTCCTTCAAAAGAACTAAAGATTTCATACTCTTCTGAATCCATGACACACAATTGTGTCTATATGACATTGTGGTATCTTATTCCTAGGCTTATAACATAGGTGGAAACCCACATAACTATCAGTGGTTGTCACCTAGCTGCTTCTTCTCACACATAAAGTCTCAAAGTGTCGCATCCAACTGCCAGTTGAACAACTTTTATGTCTTATTTTTAAACCTCTATGAATATATCGATAATACTCTCTCATATTTTCCTCAGTGTTGATGGACTGGTTCACTATATCATACACAATATTCCGTCATAAAAAATTTATCTGATAAAAAATAGGGTTCTTAATGTCGTCCAATAATTCCATCTCTATGGATGGCTCATCAATATTATAGAAAGGAATAAGCCAATGGATACTGAAAAACCAAGATGATTAGTCCATAACTATTATAAAACCCTACTATAGGTTTATAAAATCCATGACATGATCAGATAATAGGGGCTTCGAAATGAAATAGATATAGAAGCATGTCTGTAAATCCCTCCAAATCACATCCTAATACTAACCTATCTAGTTCAGAATACCCCACTAAAATTGTATAATACAAGGATAATATATATTGTGGGATTCAATCTCTAATCTTGAGGTGTTTAATGGTTCTAAGAGATAAATATTATTGCATCCAACCATATTTTATTGAATAGGGTCCACCCTCCCTTGAAAATGTAGGTGGATTATATTTCCAAATATCTTGAAAAGGCTCTGCAATAAAAGGGGAGGATTAGGGAAATCCTTCTATAGTATTCATAAAATTAAATAACTCAACTTGAAATAGGACATCATCTCTCACAATGGGATAACAGGAGGTGCCACAGGTTACTCTACTGAAGGTATCATTGGTTTCTTGGTGCTCACCACCTCTAGAGCATGGTCGTCAATAGCTTCCTGGCGCATGACTATAGGATGTTACAATGGAATAGCTCTACATATTCCAAATACTTGACTCTTATTGATTTTTACAATAATAAAATTGCAGATACTAGAATGGGATTGGTACATGGATTCCCATGCAACACTGACACCCCTATTCGTAGTGATAAATCCCAGTCCGGGGGATAGATAAATTAATTTATAACACCAGAGATGCTACCTACTTCCAACCACTAAGGTTAGTTAAAATACATGTTCTTTGGTTTATTGTATGAGTTTTTTTATATAGAGTTTTGAAATATATTTATATAGGAAAACACTATTTAAATTGAAATTAGAATCCCAATTTAACAGTTTCTATTTAATTTTATAACTCATCTCATTAAATTTTATTCTCAATTGTATAGTGTTTCTCTTAAAAATTATGAACTATATGGCTCTTAAAATTGAATTTTTAAGGTCCCACATACCTTATAAATTGACTTGTGGGTTATATTCAATATAAACCACTAACTTATCAATTTCTTGAATGAAGTGTAAGAATTATTCCGGGATGTAGAAATATGATGCAAACAATGTGCATGGTAATATTACCATTTCCTATCATAATGAATGACATATAAATCATATATTATTCTTCAAATGATTCATGATCAATGCTTACTTTCTGTATCAGGTCAAGGAATAAATTTAAACCACCACAATAATAATAAATATTCCACATCATCTGTGTCACCCAGTTGTTGAATCAAATCATGTCCCAACCCATGTAATTTGACCATTCTCTATACCTGGGTTAGTGACTCACAGACCCATATCATTACCAAATTATCATACATTCATAATCTCTTGTCGAATATTTCCTATGAAATAAGACAAAATAAAATGAAATCACTTGGATGCCACTTTGTGATGTCCAAACCTGGATGCTGCTTAAATGGTTCCCCAAGCTGATGGGAAACATGGCTTGAGGCGCACCTCCTCATATGGTAGAGGCTGCTGATGAGAAACGAGGGCCCAAGGTGGTATAATGGGGAGAATATAACATCCTGATCAAAGAATCACAGTAGTGGAATAAATAGATTAATATCAAAAGAATAATAAATATTTGACAACAAAAGTTAAAGCATTAAATAATTATAAAATAACCAAAATCACGTACCATATAAAAAAATATGATATTTCATATGTTAATAAATTTAAATAGATATACATGTAAGAAAAACGTAATACAATAAGATGCATCAAAAAGAGAGAAAGTCCAGAAATACCATCTCCAATAACATCAAAAGTCATAGATCGGTCATGTTCTTCCCCACTATCATTATATAAGTAACTTATGTATCAACCACTGGGTGCTTTCCCTTGTCCCTACCTACATCCACATAATCTAACCAGGTTCCATCGACATCCCATAGCGGATGTGAGATTAACTCAGTGGGACACCACAAACAGTTTCTATAAATATACATCTAGTGAATATAATATGATAGTGTTTGTATAATAATTTAAATTATTAATAGAAATAATAAAGGGGTCGGCTCTGGTTCGTGAAATATACCAAGATGACACTACCTTCATTTGCATGTTTCATAAAATATTTGAATAATTAGAGAACAGTATACACATATTTTGACAGTATATGCAGTGAGGTCTAGAGTCATATATGTTGAAACTACTACTATAATTGTTCCGATGCGTAACTGAAGAGTTCATGTGCTATAAAATAAATATCACAAGTATCATGGGATGTTATTCTTGGTATCACATGAATAGGGGACTCCATGCCCAATATCACAATAGTTGGGTCTCCATGCCGAAATCATAATATTATTTTTTTTGGGGACTATATATAATAGTAAGGGATTCCATTCCAAAATCATATCTCTAAGGGTCTCCATTACCATTCATTATAATTCATATGGGTTTTGATTCCCAAGAGTCATTATATGGGGACACCATGACCATATCACAATACATGGATGTAATGACCAATTCACAATATTGGGAATATATGCCCATATCACAACAAGGGTATGTCATTCCTTTATCATAATATAGGTCCACCATGACCATATCAAAATATAGGAGCACCATGATCGTATCACAATATAAGGACATCATGCTCGTATCCAAATATAGGGATACCTTGTCCAAATAACAATTTTAGTAGAAGGGATATCATGCCCCTACATCATAATATATAATAAGTAGTCTAGGATTTATGAATATCCAATTGGATATTTCATAATCAAATAACATTTCTTTTAAACCTGACTATATCTATTTTTTGATCTAATTGGGTGAAGTTGGCACACCAGTCACATACATTATATTCATTTTATACTGATAAGTTTGTTAGTCATGATACACCACTAAAATCATTAATTATACATTATTATTTCACCATTTATAAGTAAATCCAGACATACTAATAGTTGTTTAGGCTATATAACCAAGGAATACAATTAGTTACTTGAATGTGCTAACCCAAAGTGGTGGCACACTTGAGGATGGAATCCTTAATGTGTCTTGGTTTCAAATAATGTCATTAGGGTCAAGAATAAGGAAATAAATTTGAAAAATATTCAATTTAGGAGAAACATAGAGTCAATGTGGTATTCATCACAATGAAACATAATATAAATAATTTCAATATTTAGGGATAAAACAATATATACTCTCTTATTCATGTAGAGATGAATTCATCCAGTATCAACCTTTAGTGTGGTCTACATCGAATGAAACTAGAAAAATAAATGATCTCCCTTCAAATTGGGTATGTGACCATGCAACTAAATTACTGCATATATAGGTATAAAATTAATGAAATGTTCAATATGAATATATTACATAACAACGTGCATCCCACAAGACAAATCGAAGTCAAATTATATTTTGAATAGAGGATTTATTCATTAACCTCTGTTAAAAGAGGATTGAGATATCAATGGAAAAAATGTGGATCCTATTTTCATTTTAATAATAAAAAACGAGGAATGGGTATTATTTTAAAATAGTTTAAGGTGAAAAGATTAAAGTTTACTAATTTACTATTTTTCACAGTTTGGCTGCATGGTCTGCTGAATTGTGTGCCATCCATGCTTGGTCCACTATCCACTGAGGGGTCCTATATGGTTTTTATGCATGCTTTTAGAATCCAGGAATCAACTATTCTGTTTTGATATGTTAAAAACTAAAAACCATTTTTCTCTAATGTGAAACCTCGGGAACACATTTTGGGAAAACCGTGAGTCTTATTTTGCTAACACCAAAGTTATACACGAGTAAGAGAAAGTGTGTGTGATTGGATTCACAATTTCTAAAAACTATGTGTCCTAGTGATTTATTCCATCAGCCATGGTATCAGTATTTGGACAATCCATGACACCCCCATTCCCTCTTTGGCTTACTAGGTATCTATATTTGGACAAAAACAATGAATTAGTGCAAAAATTAAATGATCTGTACCGCATAGAAAAACTGGGTTCAAACATTCAACATGTAGATTTTGAAATTATTTTTACTTTTCCAATTAAATTAACTAAAATAATTATAAATTAATTTCTAAATATGTTCTCAAAGCATAATGAAACCACCTTTTAGACAAAAATAGTGTTACAAAAAAACATTTCACTTTCTTTCAAATAATTTTTATATTCATTTATAATAATTTGATAACCAAAGTGTTTATTCTCTATATGTACAAACCATATAAATTAAATCATTTATATAGTAAAATTCTTACCCAGCAACTTAATGGCTAGGTTATAATGTTAATTTTTAAATAATAATAAATTAATAGCATATTGTGTTTCATTCAAAAATTGTGGTTCATGCACTGAAATCTATTATAGATATTAAATATATTTAAATATATATATATATATATTAAAGTCTTTTTGCATTATATTATCTTATAATCATGGTATTTCATGTTATATATGATATGTAACTTTATTTCCAGTGATGATCGTGACCCTAGTAGCTTATATCTAGTGCCTTACTTTATTAAATTGGAACAAGATAGATGATTCAAATCCCAATGGACCGAAGAGTTTATTAGTATTGAAGAACTAGATACATACATTGTACCCTAATTAAATTGGTAATAAAACATAACACGTAAAAAATAAAATTATTTTTATCCTGGAACCCATTCAATCATTTAATCTTCATAACCAAGGGAAAATAGAACAAATAAAAGGTTGTGATCAGATGCTCAGTAATGTTTTAATACAACGAAAGAATACATGAATCAATAATAAATGAAACATAATAAATATACAAAGTTATATATAACTGAAATACATTAAATTTAATAAAAATATCAATCATGATATGATAAGAAGTAATCATTATGGAAATGTAAATTATTGTGAAAAAATGTCATTTATTAATTGCATGAGCAAAATATCAATCAGTAGATATTATAATAGTGAAAATATCATGTAAAATAATGGTTGAAATCATAATTAAGTAAATGATTAATAATTTAGATTCCATTATCATAGGAATAATGGTACCTCTACCTTCAATATCATTCACAAGATAATATAATAATAATGGGTAAGATCCAAATTAATTTGGCCATTTTTTCGTCTCATAAGACTGTCGATGCATCGAGGGGATTACTATAATTGAGCCCCTCCAATTTCTTCATGTCCAAATAATTCATCACAAATAAAAATTAATTATTTCATTCATCAATCAATATTTATTATCAGAATGTTTATAAATTGAATAAAAGATATTGATTTGACATTATTTCCCCAGTGAATTAAATAACATTCAAAATAAACATTGTATGAAAAAATTGTATATAGATTAAGAAATAATCATATCCATGATAGAATAATTTTGTATATTTAATTAAATATTAAAATAATAATTATCACAAATTAAAGGGGTAGTATATACACAATATAAAATAAAACATGGAGAATAACATAAAAAATATTCCTTAATAAGAGAAATGGAGATGAAGTCCCTACATGGATAATATCATTATTAAAATGAATATATAATGTGTATTTAGTTTATATACACATAAAAAATTGTAAATATAGGAAAATATAATGAAAATTCATTTTACACAAAACATTATCATGATATAGTCGATGAAATAGAAGTTTATCCAAATTAAATGAAATTGAGTTAAGAACTACCTTAACACATTATAATCAGTCGAATAGTATTCCCCGTGAAATTAATAATTATCAAATTAAACATTGTAAAAAAACATAATGATATTCATGATATATATATATTGAATGGATTTAATTACACCATACATATGAAATAATCGTATAATGAAGAATATATATCATAGAAGTAAAAGTGAGATGATAAAACCTTATCTCATCTCTGAAAGAGTTATGAACTTGTAATTTATATCCTGTATAATCAAAATATATTCATTAATTACTTAATTCAGAACCTATTCATCTTATATGTGATTTATTATAATTTTATTCATTTCATATATAGCTATTTCTATGATTTATAATGTTTAATTTTTTTGTATCGCGTCTGTTTCGTGGTATTAAGGATGGTTCGATCATGTATTATTATGGGAGTTCATATCAAATGGAATAAAAACAATAGAAGTGAAATGAAATGGATTTAAAATGTTTCTATAATTTTAAATGATCATATAAATCATTTTTTTCCGATATGATGATGATTCATTAGATTAAACATTAATGATAAATGTTTGGTTTATTTTTCATGGTTTGTCCGACCCTCACAAACTATTTTGATTTTATTTAATATTAGGTCTATAAATTTGTTACATAAAATTATAAATGTTATAATGTGTATATTTAAGTATTATTTAATAATAAATATTTTTTTACCACCCTTGAAGGATGTAATAGAAATTGAAAAATATTTATCCATGAAGACGGTGAAATACCACATCATGGATGATGTTTACATTTTTAGAAGAAAAAAATGGAAGATATGATATTTTATGATAGGTATTCCATTTGAAAATAAAATTATAGTATATGTATGATTTTATAGTTGTTATATTACTTTGGATAGGGGGTTTTTAGAGAGGATGAGGAAATAAAATAAGTTTAATGTGAAAGAAGGAGGATTTTAATCTTTAATATTATCTCCTTAGGAACCATCTTAATGAACATTGATTTGGTCTTTCATTCTGAGCAATAGTTATTAGAGATGGGGAAGAGGCATGTGAAGGTACGATCCGACAATTTCAACAAGATATAAGTACTTTGTGGTGTTAGGATATGGGGTGGTGTTTATAGTGGAGGAGTGGGGTGTTTTTTGATTATTTTTTTCCTTTTCATATTATTTAGGATCATGAATATCAATAGTGTTGATTTTTTGAATAAGTATAGTAACTAGTGTATGTGAGTTTGAAATAATGGGTTATTACCTCATCCATACATCATCCAAGTAAAAAAATTTCATTTATTTACTAATAATGTTAAATACTGTAAATTATCGTATTCCACTATTCACCAAAAAACAAATATTTTAGATAAATCCCAAAAATTAACCATAACCATTTTTTGATATTCAGATTTCAAAAATAGACTCCAATTTATGAAAAAATATACTTTTGAGAAATTTTATTTTTAAAAAAATCATCATTTATTGTAAATTTTTTAATTATAATATTATAGTAGATTTTATGATAATTTTAAATATTTATTATGTTCTCATAAAATTATATTTTAATTTTAATAATAAAAATATTGATTTATGAATCTATTTAACATAAGTAATTTTTATTTAAATTCAATGAATTTATAATAATAATGTATATAAATATTTACATTTCATAAAAATACCGACACTTAATTTATAAATTTATAAATTTTTTAATTATTCCTTGATATAAATATATCATTCTTTCATTTATGAGATACCTGAATTTTATTTATACTTTCAAAGGAGATTTTATTATACTAATGGCTAGATTACTATTCTTAATAGTAATAGTACTATTCTAATGGTCATGTTAAACTAATAATAATTATTAGTATATCATGGTTTGTTTATGGTCAGTCTTTTTTGCAATGTAAGCTAACAAATAAATTGAATTTATTTAAAATGATACATGCCAGAAAATCTTGGTGTGTTATAAACATCCCACCATAAAATATTTCACCCTCAAACCATTTCATGTATATTACCATATAAACAAATGATGGTGGTTATTCTTTATGACATCCTCAAGTTCCCACATTTCTTCTTCCATTTTACGGTTTCTCTAATGAAAATATACCATTCGAGTGATCCAATTCCTCAATAACTTTTCTATAGTGTCAAGAAACATGATATGATATTCCCAGTAATATAAATTTTGTTCTAGTTCTATTTCTTCATAGGTGAGTACAATATTTGTGTCTGACATGTATATCCTTTATGATGATATGTCAAACACATCATGAACATTGGAGAGACATTGTGGAATTGTCAATTGGTAAGTTATATAACCAATTAGTTTTATAATTTCTTATGGTTCGATGGACTAAAGTCTATTTTTTTCCATTCTTAATAAACGTTATGACACCCTTCCATGGAGGTACATTCATAATTACTTGATCTCCCACATGAAATTCTATATCTTTTCTCCAGTTATCACCATAACCATTTTTCTTAATTTGAGATTCATTAATATTCGCTAGAATAGTCTTCACTTTTTTTCATTATTTCTTCAAAAGGTTCATGGCCTGTAATTTTTCATTCACCAAATTCATCCAAACAAGTTTGATTATGACGTCTCTTTCCATATAATGATTCATATGGTAGAGTTTGAATACTAAAATGGAAATTATATTTTTTGGAAAACATTACCAAATATACATATTTCTCCCACATGCCATTAATGTCAAGTTAGCATGATCTCAACATATATTCAAACGTTTTAATATTACTTTGAGGCTATCCATAATTCTGAGGATAATAGGAGGTTCTCAAATAATGATTAGTATCTAAAGACTTATGATAACTCTTAAAAAATTTCATTTAAAATAGGGGACTTATTCTGACACAACCAAGAGAGGATCATCACTATGTCTTACAACCTCATTAGAATAGAGTCTTCTGTGGTTCCCAATAGGTAAATTGTCTCTTATAAAATGAAAATATGACTGTTTCATAAGGCAATCAATAATAACCCATATTGTGTATTTCCTTATATGTGACCATGGTATTCTTGTGACAAATCCCAACATTATTTCCTCCCATGTTGACACAGGAATAGGTAGAGGTTTCATGACTCCTCCAGTATGATGTCTCTCGGGCTTAACTTCTTGAAAAGCTAGGAATATCATTCCATAGTCTGCAATTTCCCACTTCATATTCTATAAAAAAATAAATGTCTCTTCATATGTCTATAAATCATGTTACTATTAGGGTTTATAAAGAAATTTGATCTATGAGCATCATCAAATAGTTCCTTTTTAACTAATGTATTTAGGGAACATGAATCCTCTTACTAAATTTCAGAATTTCATCATCATATACAAACTATACCAATTTTATATCCTTAAAAACTATAGTTGTCTTTAGAAGATTATCATCATCATATTTATGGGTTAATATATTTTTCCAGAAATATGGTTTTTCAATTATTTGAAAAAGGAGTCGTCTCTCCCAATTCATAAAAATTATCATATCTATATTTACTAAATCTATGAAAATAAAACCTCTCTAAATACTAATTTGGGACTTAACTCCATGATTATTCCATATTAATG
This sequence comes from Viscum album, assembly GCA_963277665.1. Classification (NCBI taxonomy): domain Eukaryota; kingdom Viridiplantae; phylum Streptophyta; class Magnoliopsida; order Santalales; family Viscaceae; genus Viscum; species Viscum album. The sequence continues at coordinate 1,517,339,818 of OY728137.1, forward strand.
CATCTTTTATCTTATTTTCTTTTTCTGGGTAGATGTTTACTAAACAATCATATTATTTGAGTAAATTGAGCCATCACATTTGCCTCATATTGAGCACTTTATCTATAATAATATATTTCAAACTCTAGTACTTCATATATAACTTACATATTTCGATATAATGATAGTTTAACCATATCGTTATATATAAGATTATGGCTCATAACTCAACATATTGAATTTGAAAAAAATTCTATGAGTCTTAAATTACATTGATGTATATGGAAAACCTTATTTATTTTGTACAATCACACTACCCAGTCCTTTATTCAATGCAACACTATATATCACAAACCCTTCATTTCATGATAGTAGGGTAAAAATAGAATAATTGAAAAATTTTAAATTAAATTATTTAAAACATATGAAAATACTTTTGTTGATATAAAATTACCCCCATTACGTGTGATCATAGATAATGGGTTATCCAATTAGGAAACATTCTGAATGAAATACTGAATGTAACCTCCTAAACAAATGAAACTGCATACCTCATTTATGTTTATTAGAATAGGATATTCTTGGAAATACATTATATTCATGGTATCAATTTATATACCATCCTTAGATATAATATAGTAATGAAAAGAAATTTCTTGAATCTACGATTTACACTTTCTAAATAATCTATATAAATCATTCCTCCTAAGAGTATCAAGAATGATCCCAAAGTGACTCTCATTATCTTAATAGGTTTTAAAATATAACATAATATCATTAATGAATAGAATAAAAAATTTCAATATATTCTTTCGATATTATATTAATTGTATCAACAAAAACCAAGGGTTCATAAGTCATTCCAAATGGAATTATCGAATACTTTTAATGTTTATACCTCATAAAAAGATATATCTTCATAATTTCTTCAATTTTTACCAAATAAATTATTATATCTTGAACTAAGTTCATTATTGAGAAAAATATTGAGATCCATTAGGATGATCAAATAAATCATCAATGAAAGGTAGAGTATACTTTTTCTTTGTCATAATTTCATTGATTTCTCTATAATCAATGCACAACCTCATGGATCCATACTTCTTATTAAAAAATAGAATAGGGGATCCCCATAGTGAAAAAATAATTTGAATGAATACATTATTAATACACTCTTCTAGTTGTTTCTCTAGCTCAAAATATTACAGATTTTTAATTTTATAGGTAGTCATTGATATTGGTCTTTCATCAGGGATTAAATCAATAGAATACTCAACATAATTTTTTTGGTGGTTTTCTATGTGATCAATCATGAAATACAATAATTTATTCATGTACAATATGTACATATTTTGTTTTAAGAATAACTTATTTATCACAAGATGTTTTTCCCTCTTCCTCCTCCTAAATTGCAATTAGTAGAGCTGCTGGGGGTGGATCTGGATAAAAATCAGATGATAGAGTTTCTCCTCTAACGATAAAGAACTTTGTATATTCCTTAAAAATAATAATTTTCATCTACTTTAAAAAAATTCACATCATATTTTGAAATAGAGTCTATACCATGGATTATATTAGAATAAAAAATACTTATGATGATAAGATAATCAAATAAATATTGTTTATGTGTCACAATGGGGACCGCCTGACACATCTTACTAATAATGAGACATCACATTGGATATTTGATTAAAAACTCACTTATTCAATCGAATGAGAAATATATCATTTTCATAGAAAACAGTATAGATATAAAAGTGTTCCATGATCCAAAATACAATTAATCATTAGCTAAATTTGAAGATAAGATTAATTTACCCTCACTACATCATTGGGTACTTCTGCCTCATTTGTAGTGATCACATAAGATTGGTCATCTCAGCATTGAATCTTCTATATAAAAATCCCTAGATATTTGGGTTATTATTTTAAAAAATGCCTCATTTCATGGTAGTGGGAGTTCTAGATAACGTTAGATTCAATCTCCTTGATCTTATGAGATAGATGACCCATGTCTCCGCACATGTAACAAATTCATGTTCCCTTTATACATTTTCACAAATGTATCTTCCCATAATTTTTAAAATATTGAAAACACTTCATTATATTGTTAGTATTTGGTGAATTTCCTTTATCATGGATCTCATATAACCTATTATTCTTTTTACCTCCATTAATATATTAGATCTATAAAATTAGGTCATTGTTTTGATGGCATATAGTATTATTTCGTCAGATGATGAAAATGTTTCGGAAAACTGTATCTTTATGAATTTTTCCTTAAGGCCTTTAAAGAAATGATAAATCTATAATTCTAAATTACTTACGTCTTCTATATAATACATAACTATCCTTTAAAAGGTAGCCACATACTCTATAATAATCTCTTCTTCCTTTTTATTTAAACTAAAGAATTTTTTCTTCATTTTAATTCATTGATCATGAGGGAAATATTTTTCGATGAATGTTTCATTATAATATCTTAATTACATGTATTTCATTTAATCATCCTTATAATTATTCTTGATCAATGACCACCATTGATCAACATATCCTCTGAGAAAATATACTTCTCATACTACCTTTTCATTTTCATTAAATCCCAATGATATAAATATATTTTCAAGGGAGTTGATCAATTTCTCAACTACTAATAGATAGGTGGTCCCAAAGTAATATAAGGGATTCTATCACATAAATGTATCCAACATAGATGTATCATGCAACAAAGAATTATGTTTTTCTATTATAGAAATCTTATTCTTCATAACATGGATAAGCTTTCCTAAAATGGTTATGATGTTCTCATATCTAAATTTAATTGTGATGAATTTATAAGTGGTGAAATCCCAATATTATCTATGGGTATTGATTACCTTAGTTCTATTACGTTAAATAACTATGTGATGGCACACACTGAGTTATCCTTTAATCAACAATAGTATTGATCCATAGAAAAATAATACAACTAGTAGCATATGTTTTTAAATACTATAACGACTTATTATTATTCTTACATGGGTTTTGATTATTTTAAAATATAGTTCCAAACATCACTACTAAAAATCAATTGATTGACATTATGATGACCCTAATCCAAGTAGCCTAGAGTTGATGTCTTATATTATTACATTGGAACTATATAAAAGATTGAAATCTAAAAAGACAGAACAGTTTAGTAGTCCTGAATAAATATATACATACATGGTAACCTTAATACATTGGAAATAAAATATAAAATATAATAAAGGAATGTAATTTCATCCTCTAACTCATTCAATCATTTCACCTTCATTACCCTGGAAAAAGAGAACAAATAAAAGGCTGAGCTCAAATGATTAGTAAGGGTTAAATACAACAGAATATTTCATGAAAAGATAATAAATGAAAGATAATCAAGATATAAATGTATATATAATTTTAACAAATTCAATTTATCCTTTTTATTTTCAATCATTATAGAATAATTCATAATCATTACGGTAGTGTAAATAAGTGAAATCAAATTCCATTTAACCAATAACATGTCCAAAATCTGAATCCATTGATAATATTATATTGAAAATCTCATGAAAAAATTGAATAAAATATTAATGAAGGAGATTAATTATAATTTGGATTTAATTCTCTCAGGAATCATAGTTACTCTACCATCGGGACCGTTCACAAGACAGTATAAACATTATGGTTAATTTTTTCATCTTTATCATCTCATTAGACTATCGATGCATTGTGGGGTTATTTATAATTAGGCCCCAACTAGTTCGGCATGTCCAAATCAATTCTCAAATATTTAAACATACCAATTTAATTCATGAATCAAAATTCCATATCAAGAAATATCTATATGGTGTAAAAATATGGATTTAACATTATTTTTCTTGTTAATCAAATTAATTTCAAAGTAAACACTGTATAATAAATTTTAATACATATTAGGAAATAATAATATCCATGATAAGATAAATATGGATATTTAATGAAATATTCCATAGATAATTATCATAAATAAAATGGTTAGTACAGACATCATATAAAAGAAAATATGGGAATACCATCACAAATATTCCCCAGATTATAAAAATTTAGACGAAGTCCTTTCCAAGGACTGCATTATTAATCAAATGAATATAATATGTGTCTTTACTATAAGTAAAAATAAAAAAGTGGAAATAAAACATAAGATAATCAAAATTAATTTTGTGATAACCTTATCATGTCATATTCAATGAAATAAATATGTATCCCAATGATTGAAAAATTAGTTATGAAATCCCTTACCTGTTTGTAAGCAATAGATTCGTATGGCCCGTGAAAGTAATAATTAAAAATTTTAAAAATTATTGTCACAAAGAAAATGAGATTCATGATATAACATATAAAAGGTAATTATGTATGCTATACACAATAAATAAGTTTTAAATAAGTAATATATCTCACAGAAGTAAAAGTTAGATGATAAAACCTTACCTTATGTCCGAAAACATTTTTGACATGTACTTATTGTCTAAGATAATAAAATTAGATTTACTGATTACATAATTCAGAACATATTAATCTTATATTTTATTTATTATAATTATTTTATGTTTATTTATGGTCATTTAGATGAGTTATGATGCTTACATTCATTGTTCGTGGAACGTTCTTTTCATGGTTTTATAGACTGTTCTGTTGTTTATAATTGTGGGAGTTCTTTTAAAATGGAATAAAAAATAAAGAAGTGTAAAAACTGGAATTAATATTATTATTTAATTTTATATTATCCCATACATCGTTTTTTCTAGTAAGATGATGATTCATTATATAAAACATTAATGATAATTTTTTGGTTTATTTTCTACAGTTTTTCCGACCATCACTAACTATTTTTGTTTTATTTTATATTTTGTGTCTGAATTGGTTCTAGAAAATTATGTAAGTTATATAATTTATATTATAATCTTATTTAACCATTATATTGTTTTCATTACAATCCTTGAAGGTTTAAAATGAAAATTAAAAATTCACATTCTCGAAGGCGGTGAATCCACATATTAGGTATGGTGTTTTCCTTTTTAGATATAAAAGATATGATAATAGTTTTGAGGATAGATATTAAATTAACACAATCATATTTTATTATATTTATGGTAATTTATTTATAATGTCACATTTTACATTGGATATGAGGAGAAGATAATAAAAGAAACGAAATTAATGATAAAGAAGGATATTTTTTCCACATGATAATAGTATCATTGAGAACCTCATTAAGGAACATGGATTTGGTCTATTGGTAAGAGAAAAATGTCTTGAACATGGGAAATATTATTGTTAATGGAATTAAATATATGTTTTACTAGATAATATGTTTTAGAGCTGTTAAGGGAATAAGTGGTGAGGGTGGTATTTATATGGGAGGAGAGGGGTGTTTTTATTCTATTATTCCATTTATTATTACTTTGGCTGAAGAAGATCAATAGAGTTGATTATTGTGAAACATTAGAGTAACTAGTGTATATTAATCCTAAATAATTGGTGATTACCTCATCCATACATCATACATGACGCCAAAATTCATTTATTTACTTATAATATTAACTATCTTAAATTACTGCATTTATGACTATTCACCAAAAGTTGATATATTTTTAAAAAATCCCAAAACATTAACCTAAATATTTATTACATGTAGAATTAAAAAATAGACTCCATTTTATAAATATAAAAATTTTAATTTCTAATTAAAATCATCATTTATTAACAATATACCGATTTTAATTTTATAACCGATTTTATAACACTTTGAAAAATTATTTATAGTAATATAAAGGTATCTTATAACTATAATAATTTTTTTTGATTAATTAATATATTTTATAAATGAAATTATTTAATTAATTATATTATATATAAAATTTTAATTAAACATTTATTTTTCACAAAAATACCAACAGATAATTTATCATATTTAAAACATTTATTGACATATTCGATTATATAAATATATCATATTAAAATTTATGAGATTCCAAAATTTTAGTTTTTATTTCATATGTGATGTTATTATTCTAATAGCTAGATTAATATTATTAACGGTCACATTACTATTCTAATAGTCATGTTAAAATAATAATATTCAATAGTATAACATGGTTGTTTTAAGGAAAATGGTGTGTATAACATAATCTATCGAATAAATTGAATTTATTTAAGAAGATACATACTATGAAATATTGGTGTGTTATATATTCCCCATTTAAAATAATAGGTTGTTAAAATTATTCTAAAAATAGTTTTTGAATATTAAATGTATCATATTATAGGGAATATTCATTCTATAATTGTTAACATTGGATACATAATTGTGTACATATATATATTTTAGGAATTTTAATGATAAATAACCTCCGAATGTATTACATTGACTTATTATTAAATATTGTTTTTCATTGAGTGGTACTGGTTATGATGAAATGTAAAGATTATCCTAACTATGTTTTGTTGTATAGAGATACATTATTTTCACATGAGGTAAAAAAAGAAAATTTATTTTTTGGGTGATGGATAACCAATTATGTATACCACAAACACTATGTATATGATTTAATAAGTCTGTGTGGATTATTTTTTTAAAACCATGTTGTAATCTATCTTTAATTACATGATTTATACTATGTATATTACATTATTAAATTTCTAGGAACTTTTCAGTTTATATTTATAGATATTTTGGAAAAACATTACCTAGAAAAGTTAACACATATACACATTGTACATTTTTCAAGAAAATAGGTTATTGTGTTAACAATAATGTTTAATTCATTATGTATATTCATTATTCAATACATTTCACTGTTGAAATTTTTATCATACCATTCGTACATATGAATAATTAAAAAAAATTAAAATGTGGAATGAGGAAAAAATATCAATTTCTAATATCAAAAGAAAAGAAGAATATTTTATCCATTTAAAAAATATTTAAATCCATAAATTAATTTTAATTTTTAGAAAATATTATTTTGGATCAAATAATAATTTACAAACTAATTAATCCCCCAAAATTGCCTCATATCATTCATAAAATGTTTTTAAAATATAAATGAAAAATAATAACCATTATATTTTCATATAAAACTATGAAAAATCATGAAAAACATTTCCATGAAAAAAAACCATTCACCTTTAAAACTTCAAACCCAAAAACATATCAACAATTTCTTCTAAATAACTCATGGAATCAAAATATTATAATTAAAACTCCTAGTACAAATACAAAAATCATGTTATAATATTTTCACATTATCCTTATAAAAAACCATTTAAGAACCTTTATAATAACCCTTATAATTGAAATATCTTACTCGATTAATTTTAATATGTATTCTATTGGGAACAAAGCATTATCTAACACATTGGAGGGATATATCAAACCCAGCAAGCGTAATTTTTAATTTAAATGTATCATAACCATAATAAAACAAATAAATTATTGCATTAACAATATAAAAGTCATAATAATTTTACTTTGAACCCATAACTAAAAACACATCGAAATATCAATTAAAAATGATAATAAAACATTATTTCATTTTAAACGTTAAAAAAATATAAAATTTATCATAAAAATTAAATAGTACCTTCCTTAAAAAGACATATAAATTTGTAGAGAAATCCAAATTTTTATGAAGGTTCATGGGTTTGTTAAAATTCTACCAGATAGTAATATTTAAAAATCATGTTTTTCCACCATTGAAAATAATTTGAAAAACAACCCATATAGAAAAATAAAAAATGATAACTTTAAAGTATTACTAAATATTGTAAAAAGTATTTGAAAATAACATTTAATTATCTTTTCAATATTAGAAAAAATATTTTTTATTCATTTAAAATATTATTTACATGCAACAGAAATAGTTTGAAACATTTAATAAAAGGTTGTAGAGATAACTACCATACCCTGATTCCTAACTCAACACATACATGTTTTAATTTCCCTAATAATAAATATATATTTAATTTTCCATGATTAACAACCATATTAATGTTAATTATATTATCAATATTTACTCTATTTCATAAATTTATATTAATCATTTAGTTATAAAATTGGTTATGTTCACTCTAGAAGAATTGGGGTTCATTAGTCCATAACTGCTTTGATGTGATCACTAGAGTAAAATGGGTAATAAAATGCTTACATCATCATTAGAAAAACATTTATAATTTAATTAAAACCATATTTATACACTATATAAACTTATATAACCCTCTATGGAAGGGAATGTGGAAAAATGAAACATAACATTCATGGTGGTTGTAGTATGCATGTACACCCATGGGATGTTTCCATTTTGTAACATATGTGTGGGAAATAAAAAAAATATATTATCATTCCATGATGATATGTCTATAATAGAAAATTTATATATTCTTTAAATATGACGATATTCTCTCCATGTGATCCCATGATGAAAAAAATGATACACCATTTCAGGGAGGTGGTTCTCCCCACATACACAAAAGTGACATTTGAATTTTCCTTTGGATGAAAACTTTGTAAAAGTAGTTTTCACCTCAATAAAATAACATTTTTTGATGAAAAACATCTCTATGAAATTTATAAGTATGTTTGTAAAGAATTTTTTTAGGTATTGTATGATATAATTTTATCAAATTGAAAAGTTAGGAGTGAATGTATATTTGTACAAAATAGGAGAGTGTAACTCATTTAATTATTTTTAATTTAAAATAATATAAATATATTTCTTAGGGGAATGTAGAACCATGTGTAGAATTTTTCAATCAATGGATATTTTTTGGTCTAAATCCACTAATCCAATAAAATTTAGAAACAAATCATGATATTTGAAGCCTTATTTCTTAGATTATCCCCCTCTATGACAATTTTAAACCTAATGATGGTTACTAATGTTAAAAATGGTAATATAGTATTTGGATAAAAATAAAATATAAAATATTTCATAATTTAAATATTCATATTCAAAATAAGGAATGTTTTTTACAATAATAAATCACTATTATAGGTAAAACATAATTTTAAAATATGTACATATAATGTAATATTTTTTTAAAAATATTACCTCTTTAAACATATAATGAATTTACACCGTGATAATTTATAGTATTGATACCCATAAAAATGTTGGTTTATTAGTAAACAATGAGTGTTTTGTGACTTTAAACCCATCTCTAAATTGATAGTTATCATTTGAATATTAATGATAAGAAATGATATGGTATTTGAGAATATAGTATTTCTCAGTATTCACCTAAAAAAGAATCTATTTCTGAAATTATATGTAAAAATAACCTACTATTATTTTTACATAGTGGAATTAAAATTTATTTCCATTTCCTAAAATTATATTTCTAAAATTTATAAAATGAACTTTTAAAAAATTCTATATAATTTTAGGGAATAAATTTTGATATAATAAAACTATTTATTTTTTCGATTGAAAAGTTATGTAAAATTATTATGGCCAATATAAATCAATAAAATTTAATATTAAATATTGATAATAAATGATATTGATTTATTATTTACATTATCTGGGTTTTAACATATTATTTCCCCCTACCTGGTATTAATGAGAAACCTAACATGATAACTATCATAGTTTGGTACCATTATTATGAAAGTAATAGTGAAAAAGAAATTGTTGGATTGTTTTTTATGTCATTGATCATGTCATTAGTTGGAAGAAAACAATGATGAAATTTTCCCTTTCATGTGATGCACCTAACATCAAAGTTCCCTATTTAGATATATTGGGAAGTGTGTTTACACACCATGATAGTGCCTTTGATTTTATTATATATTCATTTGATGTTCATGTGATGTGATCTCCATAATAGAATAATTGGATTTGTTGAATTCATAAACCACGTTATACTATACAAAGTGAATAAACAACATTTTATTTGAATAGTTAAGATTGAGATACATCATTAACCACGGTATCTCGGTATTTTGGTCAAATTAAATTTCATAAATTTCATTCTTTTATATGAAACAAACTGGCGGACACCAGTAATGAGGTATATATTCTCGATTAAAATCTTGTTACAACCCTTTATATCATCGCAATATTTGAATCTTTACTATAGGCCTCTATTTTCATAAATTTATTAATTTGAGAGTTTAATTTTTTTTTTCTAGGTTAAAATGTCTCATAGGGTAACACATTATGTTTGATTGAATGGGGATTTAGTTTAACATAGATATATTCTCTCAAATCAATTTATTGTTATGAAAAATGTGTATTTTATAGTATTTTCACAAGTTATTACATACATTGTGATACACGGTCATTATAATGATGGAAATCTGAAAATGTTTTGGAAATTTACCATATTGACTTTTAAATATGATCCCCTACGTAATTGTGTGTGATAAAAAATAATGTGAAGTGTTTTAGTGCTACTGAGATATTGTTTGTAAATTCCAAAAAACCTATATTTTATAACATAATATATATGAGACAAAAAATATAATCCATATCCTAAAGAAATTAATATCTGTGTGTGTGTTTTCTATGTTGTGTAATATTATTAAAAGGAAATGATTTTCTATATAATTACAAATCGTTAATTAAAATAGATTTCATGATATAGTTATTTTCAATTTCGTAGTCCAGGATCCAGATTATGTGGGGTTTAATCCCCTCCAAAAAATGTTATCATTTAGTGGTTTTCCTTGTATGATAGAACATAGAAGTGATCCAATGATTATTATTCATGAATTGATGTAGGTATACACTCACGGGATAAATTTCATGAGTTAATACACAAAATAATAGAGATAAAACCTTAGGAACATTATAAATATTATTTACATGTAATTTCATTGGTGTGGTGCTTGTAGTTACTTTTAAATATTCTCTGATCCATTCATTATCATTATCTTCTTACTTTTCATCGAATACCGTATCATTTTTAGTAGAAGTAGTAGTCAGATTTTGTATATCAAAATGATTTAGATTGTTTGTAGGTACCTATGGAGGTGGGATATTTTTTTAAAACTATAGTGTCCTACATCAATCATTTATGATGGTATTGAAAGATGTTTAAGAGGCTGCTGCAATGAAAGGTATATCTTAAAATAGACTTTCACTATTTATTTATGGGAGTTTAAAATATTATATCTATAGGGATCCTTGGATCGGTTTATTTCTCACATATATGGTTTTTACCCCAAAAACCCACCATCGTCAACCTAGATCTAATAAATAACTATTTATAATTTGTATAATACTCTAGATCATTTGTACTACCAATGATAATTGAAAAAAAAATCAAATTTTTTGTAATGTAATATTATTTAATTTGAATGGAAATAGTTTACCCCCAAAATTAGAGAGTAAAATGTGTTTTGGATTACATTTCATTTGTTTGAAATACATAAGCAACAATTTGATACAAAATACACATTTATCTTATATTTAATAATACAATTCCATGTGAATGGGGTAATAATAATGGATACATAAATAGGGGTTTGTCATGTAATTTGATATGATAAAATAATAAAATTAAAGACATAAATAATGTGTTGAGATAATGGATAATATAAATATATATATTGTGGAACATTATGAAACATATATCTCTAGAAAAAAAATCAAAATATAACTTATATTTTACTAATAAAAAATAACAATGTTAGTATTAATAAAATATGTGATGAGGGATACATTTTGGAATTCATGAATGAAAAAAAATATTATTAACCATTCAAAAGGAGTACTAATTATCTGAAAAGTAATATTATTATCTTTTTACCATATAATTTCGAGACCTCACCTATCAAAATAATCCTTTTCATAGTGAAATGGGAAATTAATATTTGGTTTTTCATTAAAGGTTAAGATATTTCATCCTCTTAACCCTAAATAATCCTTTTAGGAATGATCTACTAAAGTTTCCATCATGATTTAGATTTAATTTAGAAAATTTATATAATACATATCAATATAGTTTATAATAATTAACCAATACCCATTAAATGAATTATCAACATTGCAACCACAACTTTTAATTCATATATACCTCTTCATGACTAATCAAATTGTTTGTATTCAAAATAAATATAATGTGTTTGTATTAGTTGATGATTATATTGATTAGAATGAAATATTTCCCTTATTTAAAATGAAAAATTAATCTTTATATATGTTTTTTGAAGATGTATATTTAAAAGGAAATATTTATTTGGACATTTTAATATTAAAAATGACATAATATGATTCTTTTTGTAAACAATAATTTCATAAAAATGGATTAAAGTAACATAATAACTGACCATTTTATAAAATTTGGAAAAAAAATTTGTTAAAAAAAATTCAAAAAATTTTCTATTTGATGTTGTGAATAGAGTATGTTTCACTATAAATTATATTTTCATGCATACGTTTTTAATAACAAAAATATTTACAATCTATGGAACAGAATGATGCCAATGATCTAGTACTTTCATGTTTTCAAATGAAAAGTATATATCTTATGCGACAATTGTGAAATTTGAAACATTCGTAAAAAATTTGATAAATAATATTTCTTGATTACTCTACCATAATAATAACTAGTAGGTTATCTAAAAATGTATATATATTATATAATAAATTGTATATATGAAATTTGAAAAGATAATATTATTGTAAAAACATTAAAATAAAAAATATTTACATTATTTTTCATATCCATACATGAATTTATAAATTTAAATGGAAGACTCCCTAGATTTAAAATTTATGAAACTAGAATGTTACTTACCATAAGATGAATAAAAATCCATTTTTTCCTAGAAAACATAGAATACTGATGGATAATTCTATAAATAATTTCTTTTAATGATATTGATTATATAATAACAACTATAATTTACCTTCAAAATAAATATGAACCTTTAGTATTTATATCAAAATATTAACCTTCAATGGGATATAGGGACATGGGTGTGGAAAATAAGTGAATAGCTATAAAAATAAAAACTAAATCAATTGAAATGTAATTATATATATTCATTCATTAATAATCACCAGATGAGAAATTATTTACAGTTTCTCATGTGAAATTCATGTTTATTTCTGGATTATTCTTATTTTAATTAATTTTCAAAATTCCATTTTTAGTAATGGGATGAGGAGAGAATAATTATGGATATATAATAGGTTTTTTAATCTAGGAGTTCATAATAGGAGTATACCAAAAAAATAGTTGGTACCATTGGGTACCCAATAGATTTTAAAAATGGATTATTTCTTTTAGACATCCATTTTGAGTCTACTGGTTATCTACAATGAACCCAGTGAGTCATAAGAAATTTAGTGGATTCTATTTGGATCACTTTAATATGTAATCACCCATTTTTAATAGTTTAATTTTAATCACCTTCTAATTAATACATTATTTTTTAATAAATATTTCACTGTTTGACAGAACAATTATCTATCAATATTACTATTGATTTCCTTCTAGCACTTTTATATTATCTTAGTCACAAATCTTTAATTTCATTATAAAGTTATGATCCATTTTATATTTAAATATTTACATTTATTATATTAAAATCCATATGGTAATTTTCATATGTTGTGAGGTTTTATTTTTCTTACTAATAATTCGGATTTAATTCCATGGTATGGTAAAGATTTTATTTTATGTTATTGTGAAAGCATTTGGCTTCAAATATATTTGAGGTTTTTTTATTTACTACTATGTGGGTGATCATGATCCTTTAGATGATTTTAAAATACTACAAATTTCTAATTTATATTATGTGATGTGTGTATAAAACGTTGTATTGAATAAAAGGCATGGAAATAGAAATCAATTGAAATATCAACGAATTTTATAATTCAATGTGAATTTATTAGATAAATTATATACGATTTACTAGTATATATATGTGTTCAATTTTTTGGTGATGATAATTTCATGGGATAAAATGATATTTTTGATGGATTAATATTCATAATAATGATATAATAATTCATATTGATTAATTTTTATGAAAATTTTACCATACATGCTAAAAATCCTTGATGGTGATTTGTCAATCATTTTTGAGTGATATAAAACATATGGTTTTCATTGATTTATTGTTAGACATATGGGTTAAATGATCATATAAATGGTATTTTACATGAAATATTCTTTCATGTGTATTATAAATTACTTATGAATTATTTTTATATTATGTTATTACATAGAGAATTGTATTTTTAATACACGATTTTTAACATAATTCCTTGAAAAAATATTACATTAATAACATCGAAAGATATTTTTTTGTTTGTTGTTTTGAAATTTAGTTATATAATAGATGAAGTATATGTAAAAAATAAATCTAGTATTTATTTAATCCACTTGAATGTCTCCAAAATTATTTTGTTTTAGGTCACCTTATAGTGTATGATTTCCTAGGGACATATATCAATAGAGATCGGAAATCATAAATCCCAAATATAAATAAAAATGGAAATGGAAGATGAGTGGTCATCTTGAATAAAACATGGGGGAAAAATATTTAATGTTCATAAATATATTAGTAATAATATTAAATAATGATCATAAGTACATGTTGCATAACATGGAAATGTTGTTACAATATAAAAATGATACATTTATAAGTATATCCCCAATATTTCTTAAAACATATAACAATATTTTATTACAAATGTATAATAAATATTTACCAAGGAATATTACTAATGTATCTTATTCATGTAAAGTCTAGAGATTAATGCTTTAACCAGTTCATTGGAGAACTCTTAAGGTCCACCATTCATATGTCTAACTTTATGCATGTCATATTGATAATAAATTATAAGAACGCATTTCCTCATTTTAATCGACAAGTTGGGAATTTGAGTATCATATATGGAAGTAACCCAATAAATTATGTATCATTATATATTTATATATGACTAACCATAAATAAATTTAGGGTTGGTTATTAATATCATATAGGTATTTCATGGAAAATGAATGTGTGTTTTGGAAACATTATAGGTATATTAAATAGTATATGTATTGGGTTTAGTGATAGATAAAGTCAGTATCTCATTAATATGAAATCATTTATAAAACAATGGAACTATTATTAACACATGATTACATAATCAATTCAAAATTGAGAGGATTATTTTAAAGTATGTAATTGAATAACATAAGAGAGTAAGAGAATACATTCCTTGAAAAGTGGATTCTAAATGCTTTTTATGACCACTACGAAACCATAGAATCTCTTTAATAGGACTATATAGATGAAATATAAGTGTAAATGTATGATCTAATGATTTTAGGTGGAGATTAATTGTATAAATAGGGGTATTTATAGGAAATATTTTGTAATTATTTATAATAATTTCTAAACATAAATATAGACTCTAATTATAAAAAGTAAAAATCAATGGCCTTACCATGGTTTTAGCCCACGGTTTTCTATGGGTGTGTGGGTCTAAGTATTTAACAATTTATTATTCTAATTCCCTTTAGTATAAATATTTTTTTTACATATACAACATTATTATTCATACATAATTATTTTAAAAAACATAAAATACATCTTATGTTTTGGATGAATCATTATATTTTTGGAAAAAAATATTATAACATTAAAATATATTATATTAATTTTATAAAAAAAATAAGATCTATAAAGGAAATAATATTATTTACTACATCACATTTAAGTAATTTGGATTTTATAATATTAACCATATTTTTATATCATTTTTTACAATTTACCCAAAATTATAAATGTCTCAAAAAATTATGAAAAAATATTCATTGGATAATTTTAATTTTGTTATTTTAGTATTGGGATACATATTGTAAAAAATTATAAATATAAAAAATTAAAATTTTAAAATGAAATACATATTTAGTGAAAAATACTATTTTTTTAAATGATCATCTTCTTACCCACTATATGGGAATTGATACACTTCATACTGTATATGATTTATTTATAACCTTTTATCACCAATTTAAAAAAAATTGTTATTAAAATCATTATTCTACGAGGTATTTTTTCAATTTTATTATATGTGTTGGTTCATTTTTTGTCCTTATACATTGATCATAATTACAAATCATCCATAATTTTAATAAAAATATAAATATCATATATATTATTCATATACATATTTATAGACATCCATGAAATACTGATATTTAAAAATTAATTACATCATTCATGGAGACGGTTGGCTATATGTACGCGTGAATATTGTTTTCACCTTCTAATGGGTGTAACAAGTGAAAAGTATATAATAAGTTACCATTATATAATTATTTTTATATAATATATATCATATAAATAAATTATATATGTCCTTATTGCCATCCAAGTAATGTGTAAATGAAACACAAATCACATGATATCGTGGAGGACGTAGTCCACACATATGCATGAATGGAGTAATCATATTCAAATGGATTGGAAGGAAAGAATTTATATATGATGTTATAATTAAAGAAGAATTATTTTATCATAATTATAACATATAAACATTCAAATTTCTAGAATAACCATCCAAGAAATATTTTGGTTGAAAATGAATGGTATCATTACGCGGAGACGGTAAGCTATACGTATGCACGAGTGATACTTTCACTTCCAATTTGATGGGAAATAGGGTCATTAATGGTGATTTAATAATAATAATAACATTTTATAATATTTAAAATATTAAAATTAATATTTTACGATAAATACCATATTTTTTTTAGGTAACTAAGAAGTAAGAAAAGATATTGATTCATTAAGGCGATTAATTCTTCAGTGAAATAACTCTTATTCATCTCTTATATAGGATCCTGGGGTTGGATTTTTGGGAAAACAAATATATTTAATGTTGATAAGTATGTTGATAGTGTATTTTTTCATTTTATTACCAAGATAAAAATCTCAATGTTTTTTAGTCAAGAGAATTGAGGGGTTCTATTTTATAGTTATGGGTGGCACTCTTGGGATTTCATAAATGATTATGATATATTGAATTATTTCTTGATGATAATGAATCAAAAAGTCCATGGAATCAAATATATTGTAGTTTGGGGTAGAAATATCATCATACAATAGAATTTTTGTTGTTTTTTGGTGCCATATTAATCATTCTATTTTTTATTAATCCATTTATTAATCTTTTGACCTCAACAATGGTTACAAATTTTTTAACCATCATCAGATAAGAATGCTACCATAAATGGAAGGTGCCTCATAAAATGATGATTTGTTATTTTATCATTCATTATCCATCCTCATGGACTATAATAATATTTTTTTTATTTTAAATCATTTAATAAAATATTATTTATTATAATATATCATTAATGACAATTTTGGAACTGTCCATTTAATTTAACATTAAGAACACCATGGAAAACATAAATTCTTTTATAATACCTATAATCATCTCAAATATGTTATATATAGATATAAATTAAATGAAACACTATAAATCACTCAAATTATATTATTTTAGTATTTTATAAATAATTTTTTTTATTTTTCTACTATTGGATGAAATATTGTATTAGCTCTGTGAAATAACATTATGTAATTATATACGTAATAAAAACAACTAATAAATTTACTTAATTAAAATAAATTAATTACAATTAAAATATACACTTATATTTGTTCACAGCATGGTTTTTTCCCTATGTCGACACATAATAGTTATTTAAAAGTTATAAAGTATCATTTTTATTTTTTAACAGATTTAAATATTATATAGGTTATTTTGATGGAAAAATTTCCTATAAAAAATTAAATTTAGAACCCAAGGAGATAAATGTTCAATTAAAATCATCAATTTGGATTTTATATGAGAAATAGTGACTTTAAAACGTATTTTTAACCTAGATTAATCAGATTTAACCTGTACTGAGGTGTTAATTTAACTATTGTCACTATTCATATTGACTAAAATAAAATGGGCCTATTTACCAAATTTTAACATAATTATTAAAAATATGGAATCAATTTATAAAATAATAAACCTACATGTGTCAAAAAGTAATTTTATAGTAATTTCATAAAATGGAATGAAAATCACTTTTTGAGAAGTATAGTTTTTAGGCGTTAAACTAGATTTTTTATCTCATTAATAGTAAATAAAATTAGAAGAATTTTAAAATATTTTATTTAAAATATAACATATAAATTTTATTAAAATAATTCAAAATAGTTATTAATTAAAAATATTAACAACAACCGAAATTTCTTGCAAAAAAATCAAAAAAACATCTCCTATAACATTGAATTGGTTTTTTATTTTCATTTATAATTAATTCATAACCAAATAATTAATTTTATACATATTTCAACCATAAAACGTTCATAATTTACTTATTCCTATTCATTCCATGGAATAAAATATCATGGCTATAACTATCAGGTTAAATAATAATATTTTAAAATTATATCATTGTTCACTTGCTCTAGGTTTAGTGGGAAACTAAAGCTATCAGAGAAATTATATATTGAGAATATATATTCTAAAATCCTGGGCTGTTAAAATAGTTACCATTTATTATAGAAAATTGAAAAAAAATTATTAATTTGATTCATATCATAGGATTAATGATGATATGTATGTGTTATGATTTTATGGTGGGCTTAAAATTATTGATGTGATATTATACAATTAATTAATTTTATATGTTTTTTTTCAAATGACCATGGGGATTGTTTTATTTTTGGTAGATCCTTGAGTTAGGGTTTGATATAAACAATTTTTGGGTATTGTTAGGGAATATTCCATGTGTTATAATATTCAATATTGGGTAATGCATTTGGATAAGAATCGTGTATCATTATGATGACATTGAACATTGTGATTAGAAAATATTTATGTTAGGATATGATAAGATTAATCTATGTGCCTAATTGTGTTATGAGTAAGGTCATACAATTAATGCCCGTGTCTTTAGTTGTGCTACAATTTTATTCATAAATGGGGTATTCCATGTGTATTATAGGTTAAGTGTTATACCATTATCCTGAAAATTCAAATTATTTTGATAGGCCATCAGTTTGATCATGATATGAATTCGTTAATATTTATTTGATATGAATTATTGAAAAAGGTGTGTTTAACAACTATAATTGGAAAGAGAAACTTTATTACAGTGTCATGGTATTAAATTGATGTTATTTTATGTGAATTTCAAATTTATAAAATAGAATTTTTGACCAGGGAGACGTGTTAGGACCCAAGATACATTTGTCCTCTTTGGTGGAAACTACCAAGTGATATTTCTAAAAACCCATATATTTACATAACATAAATTTACGAAATTTTATTCTAAACAACAATCTAAAAGGACTCAAAATAGTTCAATAATTGATAGCTATACCACTATGATAGCTATAAGAGTTTGGATCTTATATATATGGGGTTTTTAGTATTTATTTTAGTTATTTCAAAAATATCAAATTTATATAATTGTAGTCATATATTGGATTATACTGATTCTGATTCTATATAATTATGGAAATTTTTTTGATTGATTTTCATTTTTTAAATGTGTTATTTGGTATCAATTAACTTACAGATATTCATTAATATGATTATGATTTATAGTAATTTGTTATCATTTAGACCCATGGGACTTGTAATAAACCATTGACCTCTAGGGAGTGTAATTGAGGTCATGATGAATTTCGCCTCAATTCCATGGTTATAAATATTGTGATGTTACAAGAAAATATAATTATAGTAACTAAATGGGTTTCATAGTAAAATGTTGATGAAAAGGTTTTAATTATCTAAAATGATGTTAAAAATGTTTTAAAGGGTATAAAAAATAAAAAGACAGTGAATATGAGAAAATATTGTATTTGGTGGCATGGATTTAATCTATATATATATCATACTTTCCATTTATTCACATCTAAATTTTATTACTTTTAAAAATGATTCAAACAAGGCCATTTGAAATGGTTTGGTTTACAATACATTTTATATTGAAAAAACATATGGGTTTGAAAACAAATTACTTTAAAACTATATTTTCAAGCACAATAAATATTTTTTAGTATTTAATTAATCACAAAAATTTTCAAATAATAACTTGTCAACATTAAATAATATTTTAAAAAATGAATTATAAATTAAACCACATCTATCAAAATGGGGTCCAATGGAACACTCTTTATTCAAATCTATAGAGATATGTCATCATAAAAAATAACCGAAATTTATCTTAAATTATTTAATAAACATATAGAATATGAATTATATATGATCATGATTGTTGAACATGAATTATTCTTATGTTTTAAAATATCTCAAACTCAACATGGAAATATTTTAAATCAAAGAAAGATTATCATACATAGATTAAAACATTATTTATTTTTAAATTCATCTAGTATTAGAAATATGGTAACTACCTAATTTATGATATATCTAGATAAATATTTCCAACACATAAGTCGTCGTAATTATAGAGGAATGGTCAAAAAAATTATGTAAGGGAAACTCAGTGAAACATCATGTTAATTATACATTTGTGTGGTTATTAAAATTTAATCATAAATAGTTTGATTTAAATGTTTTTGAAGTTAATTTGTTTATAATCATTAATATTTTATTTTGGTTTAGTTTATCCTAATATAGTTGTTTGTAATCAATAAATTTATTTACATTTGTATTTTTTTCTTTTTTCACTATAGAAATTTCATATATATATATATATATATATATATATATCTTTTCACCATTTAGGATAATTGAGGGTGTCTCATTATATAGTAATAAACACTTCATAGTAAGTTCTAGTATAAAAGTAAAATATGCAAAAATAGTATTTTTTGTGTTAATTTTTTTGTTTTTCTATTTTTTATAAAATAATAAGCATTTATAAAATATTTTATTATAATAAATTTTTACCTATCATTGTTATTATTTTCATTTTGATAATCAGAAATGTTGAGATGTATTAATAATATAAATTTCATAGAAAATAATATCAACAAATTGTATTTTTCACATAAGGTGGTGTAAATTTTAAAATTATAACTATCTTTATATCTTACTGATATTCTTAACAAACTTATCTTATGAATTTAATATTTATCTAATTCATATTTCAAATATTATATAATATGATGTATTATATATGATATATATTTTTTGTTTTTTTATACTTACTAGAAGGTTTTTTCATTTTATTTCATGATATTATCTATATTATTATTCTGATCTTTATAGTTTTAAATATATTTTAATATATTATAATATAACTTTTGTACTCTAATAAATTTTATTAGGTTTAAATAATTAATGATATCATACGAAGGTTATCCTAAGGATTAAAATTAACGTCAACTGACCATTCAAAAACATAATAATTAATTTACTATATTTTTTCAAATGGGTTGATGTTTTATCGTATATTTAGTGAATATTGAACATTAAAAACTCATATATTAAAAGTATAGACATTACTCTTAACTTATATAAAACATGACTATGGAATGAAAACTAAGATATGATTATCTTCCTTAGTTAAATTTCCATATCATATTAAAAATATAACTATGATTCTTTTAAATATTGAATTCAGCAAATACTTTATTCAAATGCATTGAAATAAATACCCAATTAAATATGGATAATAATTTTAGTAAATAATTAAAACTTTTAAAAAACATTTTTTAGAGATAGAATGCAATGCTATATTTTTCTAAAGTTGCAATGGTAATATTAAAACACCTATATAAAAATCAATGGAGAGATAATCTAGAGTTCCAATTCACGATCACTAAATCTAATTTATATTTCTCAATGATATCTAATGCTAATGTTTTTCTATAACACATACTATACAATATTATTTTTTACATATGAGCCGTCATTATTTTATTTATCATTTTCATTATTCATTGTTTTTTATTCAATATAATTTTTTAAAAGTAACATAAAATCAAAATCATCAATGAAAAAAATTATTTTAACCATATGAATTTTTTATAAATTTATTCTTATGGAAAATACTTGTCCTATAATGTGGGAACCTCGTGTACTTAGTGTTATTCATAGATGATCCAGGGAAATCTTATAACCTAGAGCTTTTTCATGAAGCATAAGTTAATATTAAGATAGAAACATTAATATTATTATTATATATATATTAACAAGATAATAACAATTGATTATCATGAAACACATATACAAAAATAGTATCATATTAAAAAAATTAACAATTATTTATATTGAATTTCTTATGAACAAATTTTTTCAAATTTATTTTTAATATGTTTTTTTAATAATTTCCCAAAAAACCATCTTATTGAATATTAATTTCTTTTAGATCAATAATTATTTACAAAAATATATTTCTTCTGAAAAATCATATTTTCGGTGTTCTGTAGATAGAGACTATAAAATAATTTCAACCCAATTTGTGTTAATTATTTATCTTTTATTGTTTTTATTCTTTATAATTTTAATACTTCAATTCACCCCTTTATTATGGATTCTTTTTTGGACCAACAAAAGTGATCATGCTTTAGGGACTGTAATAATACAAAATAAAAATTCCAAAATACTAAACAACACTAATATTTAGTCCTGGGACTCAATAAAAAATAATTTATATAATAAATTAGACGAACTCATTGACTCGCTACAAGCCCTAACTAATGGTTATCATTATGTTAAATGTTAGCTTGAAACAAAAATGTCATTGTAGTATTTATACCAAAATAACACTAAAATCCATGATCACCAAGTAAAAAACCTATTAGAAATTATAACAAACACCGAAAAAGATCATAAAGTAATGACATTTCATTAATATTTGAAAAAAGACATCCAAATATTTAAGATTACACCATATCCTTTGGGGTAGACAAACCTAAAAATCACTAAAATAGAAAATCCCAAAATAAAAAATAGGGACAATGATATAAATGATCCTAATTCTTCATGGGATGGTATTGATTACCTTTATAATTGACACTTTCCTTAACCCATATCTGTTAGGCCCAAGATAATGAAGAATGTGTTTTGAATTCAATTTTTTTCTTTGGTTGTCAAGGTATTTTTTGATGAAGAGAAATCACTTCACTTTGTTTTGTGGAAACATTGTTTTGGGTTTGTTTTTGAAAAGATTCAAACCCATGTTTTCTGACAATTGGACTCATGTGTTCTGAAAGATTCTTCTTGGAGAAGAAAGAATGAAAGAAACTGGAGTGAATATAAATTTATGATACCTTCCGATGTAATTGTGATGATGCTTTGATTATTTTTATTTCATATAAATCATGAGTGGTATTGAGAACTTATGATGAAAGCTTGATTAAAGGAAGGTAGAGTGAAAGAGATGCTACCAATCAGAAAGCAATTGTATTTAGATTTATCAAATCAGGATTTTAGAGAGAAATAAGTTTTATCGACTATTTTTAAAAACAATGGGAAAATAATCTTATTCAAGTTTATCATATTTTGATGACAACGAGAAATAAGTGGTTTCAATTTTTTTCAAAACTATCAGAAGAGAATCATATTCAAATTTATTATATTTAAATTTAAATTAAAAAGAATTGGTATCTATTATTTTCAAAACAATTAGAAAATAATTGAATTTGGATTTATCGTATCTGGATGGAAGAGAAAAAGAAGCAGAGTCGATTGTTTTTCAAAACAATCAGAAAAGAATCATATTCAATGTTATTGTATCTATATGGAATAGAGAAATAAGATGTATCACATTTTTTAAAACAATTGTAAAAGAATCATATTTAGTTTTATAATATCTGATAGAATAGAGAAAGAAGTTGTACTTATTGTTTTTCAAACCAATCGTATCAAAATTGAAGAGGTGGTGCTGATTGTATTTCAAGAAATTCATATCCATATTAAAGAGGTGTTGCTGATTGTTTTTCAATAGAATCATATTCAAATTGAAGATATTGTGTTGATTTTTTTTTCAAAATGATCCTATATAGTGATTATGAAGGAATTGAAATGGTACCAATCAAAGATCATTGTTTTAATTCTGTATTGCATTATATCTTGGTAGATCATTATTCTTAGATTGTATTGTATCGTATCTGGGAAGATCATTGTTTTCAGATGGTATTTTATTTTACCTAGGGATCATAAGAAGAAATGATCATATCCAGCAATCGTAACCAATAATCGTAACCAGAATAATCAGAACCAGTAAAGATCATATCCAGAATGATCATTCCCCAAATGATTGCAACCATAATAATCGTAACCATAATGATGATAACCAAAATGATCGTAACTAGAATGATTATAACCGGAAATTATTCAAATTAGGATGACTATATTCAGACCCTTTTATTTAGAAAAGGTCATGCTTGGGTTGAGATTAAAAAAAAGAAGCATGAAGGAATGGAAAGATAAAACAAATTTTAATTGAAGTCAGAAAACGCTAAATATGATTCTCAATGAATTAAAATTCATTAAGGTAGTCATGATTGATGAACTATTTTTTAATGAAGTATTTTTTCTCAAGTGGTTTAAGAGAAAATAAAAGAGAAGAATATTTATGAATGATTTTTTGAGGGGGAGATGAACTTTCATATACCTGATTTTGATTCAAATAAGTTCTGAGAATCATATTTAGAAATTATAATAAAGAATCGTACTCGATCTATAGGACCCATGTATTCCTAAGAATTGAATCGGTCTAAGCAATTGAAATGGGAGACTGAAGAAGAAGAGGTGAAGATGTTTTAATTTTTGATAAAAATCAAGAAGCCTTAAAGAGTCATAATACATTCCAATATTTCAGGATAAATTCATATTTAGGTGAATTTAATTGAGTGGGAAAGTGTTCTGGAATTCCCAACTAAATGTGTTTTAGGTATCTTTTTAAAGGGAAATAAGTAAATTGTATTTGATTTTTCTTGCATTGTTCACTATAGAAGAGAGTGAATCTCCAGGTTTCTAGATAGAAGAAGAGATCAATTCTATTTGTCTTGATAATTTTTTTGACTGGTTCCAATTCATTCATATTCCTTTCAGTTTGACAATTGTATTTAAAAATTTAAGTGCTTTTGATTATTCTCTATCATATTTTATCATAAAAAATTCCAGGCAATTCTTACCTTTCTTCTATGTCAGGAATTGATGAATTGTATTTCAATTGAATGCATATGTTAAATTTAAAATTATAATAGCTAACATGAGTTGTTACAAAACAATTTTATTATCTTATTGTTCTCAAAGGATGCACATGCACTTGTATTATTGTTTCATACTGTTGCAAGAGTGAAATGGTATATCCTACTTGTTGTAATCCAAGGATTGATTTCTAGTGTATTGTATGGTATTGGATAACTTCCAAACCATACCAAGGATGTAGATATTCATATTTAATAGGGAACCTTTTAAATCATTATGTTCCTTTGGATGTGTGTTGATTTTTATCTCTGCATGGAATTGAAATATTTTACAAGAGGTAAACGTTGTTTCAATTGAAAAGAGATATAAAAGAAAAAGGGTATCACTAATTCACCCCCTCCCCCTATTAGTGATATAATACACTGATTGGGCACTTTCAATTGGTATTAATGAGAGGTTTAATTTTATATTCTTTTCAGATAGATAATGTGAACTGTGGGAATAGTAAAATTATTCCTGTTTTTTATGGAAATAACTATCATATCTATAATGATAGAATGCTTCCATATCTTATGTTATTAGTTAGGATGTACTTGAAGCTAAAATAGTTGGTTCCCCCCCCCCCATTGATGATAGGTCTCCACTTACAGCAGTTGACAAGAAGTTCCTTGAGAACGATGGAAGGGCGAAGATTTCTATATTATCATCACTTTATGAAAGTGAATTTTAGAGAGTGAAAGGTGTTTCCACAACTTAAGGTATATGAGATAAATTGAAAATCATATACGAAGGAAATATAAAACTAAATAAGGAAAAGTTACAAATATGGATATTGAAGTTTGATGATTTGATTATGGGTGAGCATGAATCTATTGGATAATTCATTACTAGGGTGAATGACATTGTGAGTACTATCAGATGTCATTGTAAAAATCTGAAGGACTTTATAGTTGTTGAAAACATATTGAGAATCCTACCAGGAAAATTTGATGAAAAATTTTCTTCATAAGAAGATAGATATCATAAAACAATATCTCTTAATTATTTACGTAGCACTCTTATTGATTATAAAATGATAAGAGAGAATGAAATGAAGGGAAAAATAATGGTTGATAGAAAAATGTATTTCAAGGATATAAAGAAAGAGAAGTCAATGAATATTGATATTGAATATGAAGCTAGTGATCCGGACATTGAAAATGATGTAAGTTAAAATCTCAATGAAATCAAATCCATTATTTCTAACAATGTGAAATGAGGTATAGTGAAATAAAAAGGGAAATATCCCTTTAAATTTTTCTAATGTGGATCTGTTGGAAAAATTGTGTTTAATTTTCCTTGAATAAATAAATAATATTATATTGATATTGAGGAAATAAAGACAAAAATTTCATGGAATACAAATGAAGACAAAGGAAAGGAAAATAAATTTGTCAAATAAAAAAGATGAAGTTTCTTGTCTAAAGATAATGAAGAAGAAGAGATTGATTTTGAATCTGTAAAATCCACTGAGTATAGTAATGAAAATTATTTCATTACAGTAGTAAATGATGAAGAATTAAGAAGTATTAGTTCTGAAGAAGAAAAACTCAACTTGAAATGAATTTTAAAGAAGAGTTGAAACAATTCCTGAGAAGGATCAGAAGGCTTGAAACCCCAAACAAACAATTAGAATATGAATGCTCAAGAAACCAAAATTTTCTTTCTTGTGAGAAATAAAATCCAGGTAAAGAGATTTATGATTTCAAGAAATAATTTGAAGTTGAAAAAAATCGTAATGTGCATTTTGAAGCGAAGTTGAAAGAAAAGAAGAATAAGAGTTGGAACTTGTTAAAAAACTATTTGAATATGAAATGAAAAGTCTAGGTTTCCAAAACTCAATCATTGAAGTTGGTAAATGTTCTCGTAATGAGAAAAATCTAAAGGACCTGCAAAATATACCTTCAATGGGTGAGAATAATAATGGAATTGTGTCTGAAATAAAGAATGATGGGAATGTTTTTTATATGGTCAAAGTGAAGAATTCAAAAGTTACAAAACATTCTGAGTCCAAAATGGTTTTATCGAGATCTAGGAATGTTTTAAACACTTATAATTCTATCAAGGATGAATATAAGAATAAGAATCTGATTAAAGGTAAAAATAATATGGTTGAGAAATGTTTTCACAATTTTGATCATTGTAATGTTTTCATAGGAAAATACTCTTTCAATGGGTATTGATGGTATTGTGGGGGATTTGGGCACACAAAATGTATGTGTTGCTTCCATAAACAACATTACTATTATCCCATAAGTTATGAAAGGAAGAGATTGAGTGGGATTAAATCACCTCATATATAGAAAAATGATAAGGTTGTCTTGAAGAAATATGAAAGGAACAAAGTGATGTTTGAAAATAGGTACCAACACTTGGAAACTGTTTTTGGAAGATGGGATCAACTGGGACACCTTGCAAAAGGAAGCCTTTTTTTGTTACCATCTATGAAAAATATTCTCATTTCTCAAAAGCCGACCGTGAAGAATGAAAATAATGGAGAAAAGGTAGTTTTTGTTGAAACTTCATTAAAATACATGAATGGATAACGAACCTAGATAATTGATAGTGTATTCTCGTATAACATGACAGTGAACATGAAATTGTTGAAGTATGAGAAATGTTATAAATAAGGTACATGGACATTCGGAAGTGATGAAACACTGAAAATCAATGGTGTTGGATCAGCCATTATTGGAAAAGAAAAGATGAAATCTAAGAAAACATTGTATGTTGATGGGATGAAACACAACCTTCTAAGTGTCTCAATGTCTTGTGATGAGGGTAACAATGTTATCTTCAAGAAAGATTTACTTTTTAAAGAGTGAAGAAGATGCAATGATTATTACAAGAGTACAACGTACGAATGGAAATTTGATTCAGGTTTGTGATTCCCAAAACTATTTGAACATTAGTATGGTGCAATAGAATCAGTTATCTCATAAAAGGCTTGGACATATGCGTCAGATAAACATGATAACGTTATCTAAAATATATAGTGTCCGAGAAATTCCTTATTTTCCAAGAAGAAGATATTGGTGTTGCACTATGTTCGAGAAAGGAAACATTACAAATGTTATCCATAAGAAAGATGATATTTGTTCAAAACAACCCCTAGAGCTGATCCTTTCTGATATATATGGTCCAATGAAAAAAATAAAAACATGGAGATAAGTACATAATTATTTTCATTGCTGATTTTTATCATATTACTTTTGTTATGTATATGAAACAAAAATTAGATTCTTTGAAAATGTTTAAAAGTTTTAGAAGAAAAGGTGAGAAAGAATTGGAGTATTCTGTGATGAAGTTGATAACTGATAATGGTAATGAATTCAGAAGTGAAGAGTTTTAAGACAATCTTGAGAATCATGGAATTTGGAATGAGTATAGATCTCTACGAACTCCTTAACAAAAAGGGGTTGCTGAGATAATGAATTAGAGCTAAGGGGAAATGGGAAGAGCCATATTACTTGAGCATGGACTTTCTCATTACTTTTGGAGGCAATCCATGAGTACTGGTGTTTATATTCATATTCGTTGTTTCTATAAGCCTCAATCATGTATGACTACCTATGAAGTTTTTAAATAAACTCCATGTTTGAGGAACATTACTGTTTGTAGGAGTCCTTGTATTATGAAGAAGAAAGGTGGAAACTATGTTAAGTTTGAGTAGAAAGGTGAGAATGGAAAAATTCATGGTTATTCATCAGAAGGAAGAGGGTGCAGATGCTTCAACAAAGAAACAAAAATAAATGTTGATTAATTGGATTTAAAATTGATTACATTGTCTATGAAATGGAAACATGTTATGGCGGACAATGGTGTTATGAATGTTGAAGAATATAATTCTGATAAGGATAGAAAAGATTGTAATCCTAATAAAGGTGATGAATCAGACTCAGATATTTCCAGGGATGATTAAGACAATAAAAAATCTTATCAAAGGCTGAGGAAACATGTGGATGCAAATAATATAATTGGTGATCAACATCAGAATGTTTAAACAAGAAGAACAATCAATTCCATTAAAAATAATTATTTGTATTCAAAAGTGGAACTGAATGATATAAAATAAGGTTTTGAGCATCTGGAATGGGATCCAACCATGAATGACGAATTGGATTAGATAGAAAATAATAATACATGGTAAATTTTATAGAATCCTGAAAACCAAGACATTATTGGTGCGAAATGGGTTTTTTGGAACATGATGAATAAAAAATGTGAAGTTATACGAATCAAAGAAACATTGGTTTGTAAAGGGTATTCACAGATTGAGGGTATTTATTTTGATGAATCCTTTACTTCAGTGTCATGTCTTCAAACAATCAGAAATTTTCTCACTATTTTGGTACAACGAGGCTATAAGATCTTTCAAAAGAATGTTAAATTTGCATTCTTAAATGGTGATCTTGAAGAATATGTTTATATTAACAATATTATATCATTGTTAATGGAAAAGATAAAGGTTATGTGTGCAGATTGAAAAATACATTCAATGGAATAAAACAAACCATGAGGGCTTGGTATTCTAAATTGGATACATTATTAAGAAAGATGAATTTTAAAAAAGGAAGAGTGGATAACAATCTTTACATAAGAAAAATTCAATATTATTCTGTCATGGTAATTTTTTATATTGATGATATTATCTTTTCTGGGAATAATGAATGAAGAGGAAAAGTACTTTCTTATGAAATGGTGAATTTATTTGAATTGTCCATGTTGGGAGTAAATAAATACATTCTTGGGTTAGAAATCTAGAAAAAGAAATAATACACCTTCCTCTCCCAATAAATATATACAAAAGAAATTATCAAGAGGTTTGGCATAGAAAATTCAAAACCTATTTTCACATACATATCAGTGGGAAAAACTTGAGTAAATATAGATAAGGAAAAGAAGTTGATCAAAATGAATATTCGAATCTAATTAGAAGTCTATTATATTTTATTGACTTTAGACCTAACATTGTGTATGTTGTTTCCCTATGAGCATGATTTCAGATTTCTCAAAAATAATCACATTTACTTTCAGGAAAATGAATACATAGATATATCAACAATATAAAAAATGTTGGAATCAAATATGATAGTATAAATTGTATTGAATTGTGTTGGTATTCAGATGTGGATTAGACAAGAAATGTTAATAATAGTAGATCTGCATCTGGCGGTGTATTATTTTTGATGATTTATTTTTTTAGTTGGAATTCAAAAAAATCAGTAATTCTCAGTATGTCCAAAGCTGAGTATAATGCTACTACTCAAGATACTACTAGACTTATTATGATGAAAACAAAATTGGATGATTTACTTATAGAATTAAAGTTATCCAAGCTCATGGGTTGTGAAAATCAAAGTACAATGAATCTCACTAGGAATCGAGTGTAACATTATCATTCAAAACATATTGATATAAAATATTATTTCTTCATAAATCATGTGGATAATAATGAATTGTAGCTGGAGTATGTTCAATAATCGGAACTTGTTGCTTAAATTTTCACAAAACCATTATTGTAGGAATCATTCTCATAAATGAGGTTGAACTTGGGTTTCCA
This sequence comes from Viscum album, assembly GCA_963277665.1. Classification (NCBI taxonomy): domain Eukaryota; kingdom Viridiplantae; phylum Streptophyta; class Magnoliopsida; order Santalales; family Viscaceae; genus Viscum; species Viscum album. The sequence continues at coordinate 1,517,370,535 of OY728137.1, forward strand.
ACCTCTTTCCCTTCAAGGTTGAGGTATGTGTATCTTTCCCCTCTCTCATCTTACATTTGGACAGTTTTTTCAAGGGGTGGAATAGTTTTTTTTCATAAATATATTTCATAATAGAGAGATTTGTGGGTGAACTGTGAATTCAGAATTGTATAGAATGTGAATAATTATAACTATTTGTTGGAGTGGTTGTAGGAAAAAAACATAATTGTTTTATCAGGGAGAATGAAGTAAAGAAATATAAAAGAATGTGGTTTTCCTGATCACATTTTTTTGGATATCATGGTTTTCTCTATTAATGATTCTTGTTTCATACAATGTCTTTTCTCATGTAGGCTTAGAATTATTGATATATAATCTATTTCTTGAGGTTACATGGTTCAGTGATTTAAGAAACTTGGTTGAAAACAAAATCCAAAGGGGTAGATTATTAGGTCCAAGATGATGGTGAAGGTGTTTTGTATTCAAGTGTAGTCTATTTTTGTCAACGTATGTTTTGAAGAAAGTAAATCAATTCCCTTTGTTTTGTGGAAAAAATTGTTTTGGAATTTTTATAAAAATAATCGGACCCATGTTTTTTTAACAATTGGATACATGTATTCAGAAATTTTTGGTCTCTGGATGAGAAGGAAAGAAAAAAACATGAGTGAATGAAAAGTTATGATACCTTATGATGTAATTTTGACAATGATTTTCTTATTTTTGTTTCATAAAAATCATGATTTTTATTGATAATTTATGATGCAAGCTTGATAGAAGTAAGTGGTGAAAGAAATTATTCCAATAGAAAAATGAATGTATTAATATATATCATATCTGGATGGTAGAGATAAATAAGTGGTATTGATTGTTTTCCCAAACAATTGGAAAATAATATTATTCATATTTAGCATATCTAGATGGAAGAGAGAAGGAAGTGTTATTGATTGTTTTTCAAACCAATCAAAAATTAATCGTATTCAGATTTATCTTATCTGAATGGTAGAGAGAAAGAACTGGTATCATTTTTCTCAAAACAATAGGGAAAGAATCATATTCAGATTTATCATATCTGGTTGGAATAGATAAAGATGTGGTATCGATTGTTTTTCAAAACAATCAGAAAAGAATCGTACCCAAATTTATCATATTTGGATGTCAAAGAGAAATAACTTATATCGATTGTTTTTAAAAACAATTGAAAAAAGAATCTTATTTATATTTATAGTATCTATATGGTATAGAGAAACAAGTAGTATTAATTATTTTTCAAAATAATTGATAACGAATTGTATTCAGTTTTATCGTATATGGAAGGTAGAGAGAAAGAAGACATACCAATTTTTTTCAAAAAAATCGTATCCATATTAAAGAGATGATGCTAATTGTTTTTCAAAACAATTGTATCTAGATTGAAGAGGCGGTGATTATTTTTTTCAAAACAATCATATCTAGATTGAAGGGATAGTGTTTAATGTTTTTCAAAATGATTATATCTGCGTGAAAGTGATAGAATTGATGTGGTACCGATAAAATATCATTGTTTTTAGATTGCATTGCATTATATCCAAGAAAATTGTCATTTTCAGATTTTATAGTATCATATCCAGGATAATCATGTTTTCATATTGCATTTTATTGTACCAAGTGATCATACGAAGAAATGATCATATCTGGAAATCATAACCTACAATTGTAAGTAGAATGATCATAACTGAAAATGATCATAACCAAAATGATCTTATCCTAAATGATCATAACCAGAAATATCATAACCAGAATGATCATAATGAGAATGATCATAACCAAAAATGATAATATTCAGTATGATCATATCAAGACAATTTGTATTCAGAAAAAACCATGTTTGGGTTGGGATGAAAAGAATGAAGCGTAAATGAATGTAATGTAACCATACATTCTAATTGAAGATAGACAATTAAAAAGTTAATCCTTAATGAATTCACATTCATGCAGGTAGTCATGATTCAAGCACTAGTTTTTGAATGATGTATTGTTTCTCAATTTGTTCAAGAGAAAAGAAAAGAGAATAAGATCATGGATTGATTTTTAGAGGGGAACTTAAACATTCATATAGATGATTTTGATTCAAATCAGTTCTAAGAATCTTATTCAGCAATCGGTAGAAGTAATCAAATTTAGTTTATAGGATCTATGTATTCCTAATAATTGAAATTATTCTCAGAAAATGAAATGGGAGATTAAAGTAGAAGAGGTGAAAATTGGGGATGTTTTGAAAATAATCGAGAAGTGTTGACGAAGTCAAGATGCATTCTATGTTTTCTGGAGAAATTCATATTTGGGTGAATTTAAGTGAGTAGGAAAGTGTTTTGGGATTCCCACCCAAACAAGTTTTGGGTCACCTATAAAAGGGAAAAAAGTACAATGTACTTTGATGTTTCTTTCACTATTCACTATAGAAGAGATATATAATCTTCGGGTTTATAGAGAGAAGAATAGATCAATTATATTTGGCTTGACAATTATTTCGAGTGGTGCAAATTCATTCATATTTTATTCTTCTTGAGATTTGTATTTGGTAATTGAAGTGGTGTCTATTATATTCTATTGTATTCGATCAGAAAATCAGACTAGTAGTATTATTTTTTATGAATCGGACATAGAGGAATCAGACATAGAAATGATTAGACTTAGTATTTCATAACAAAGACTAGGTGAGTCTTACCTTTATTCCAGGTAAGGAATTGATGAATTTATTTCAATTGAATACATTTGTTTAATTGAAAATTTGCTCACGTTACATGTGTTTTTAAAAAACAATTGAATTACCTTATTGTTCTAAGAGGATGTACATGCACTAATTATATTACTTCATAGTTCTACCCAAGTGAAATTGTACATCATACTCATTGTAATCCAAATATTGATTTCTAGTGGACTATATTGTATTGGATCATTTCCAAAAAACACTAAGGATATAGTTTTTCTTATTGAATAGTGAACCTAGTAAATCTTAGTGATACTTTGGATGTGTTTTGATTTGTTTCCCAGTAGGTAATTGAAATTTTTTACAGGAGTTTAATGTTATTTCAATTGAAAATAATCATAAAATAAAAAGGCATTCATTGATTCACCCTCTCCCCCTCTCTGTGACACAATACTCTGAATGGGAACTTTCCATATCAACTCATGTTTTCCAAAACCCCTCAAATTGTTTTTGGTGTTATATAAAGATAAATATTATGGAGGTGTATATATATATTAATAATCACACCCTAGTTAATTTATAATGGTATAATATAAAAAAATTACTTTTTTCATCATAATACATCAATATTCATTAATTCTTTGTAAATTAAGGATAATAATTTGTCAACAATATAACCTGAAGGGAAATCACAACTAATACACCCAAACTCTATATATATTATCTTACTAAACAAAATAGTTTGAGTATAGTATTATTATATAGTCATGTCACCCATGTTTACTGAGTTTATAATATTTTAACAACAATTACTATCCTTATGGACCTTCTAGGAGTTCCATAAAATAATCTAATATAACTATATAAATGTTCACATGATTTTCATGATTAATCTTGTATCTAAAATTATATATTAAAAAAATCTAAATTTGAGAGATTCAAGTGGTCCATTTAAGGGTACCATTATGGTATAGTCATAAATATGAGAAAAAATATATTTTAGCATGAGGTATATTGAGACCCTCAAATACCCCTATAGTCTATAGGGAGGTTTTGTTGAAACTATTTTGGTAGGTTGCATACTAATTTATCATTATGTGCAAAAGCTGTTTTAAAAAACATGTTCAATAGTGTATGATATGATCTAATGATCAAAATTAGACAATAACATAATCTAAAGTTATAGATTATAGAGTGTATAATGGTTCATATGAAGATATTTTTTTCATTTATTAGTGTGAAAAAAATTACCCTAATCATGAAACATTGTTTTATCATGGTCTCATGATCATTCTACAACATGAAGTTTATTCCTGTGAGTGGATGTTTGTGATAATACAACCTGATAAAATTTTAGTTTTAAATAACCTTCATTATATTAGAATTCATGTTCACCAACATTTATAAATCAATGGGAAATAAATTTTCCCTCTTGTTATTTTTAATTATGTCATACTAATTTTATTATATTAATTTTTAAAGTCACAAAAAGTTCAAGATCATGAAAATGATGACAAAATTATCTACCTAATGAAATGTTTTTCCATGATCTATACACAGGGTAAAATTTTGAAATCCTTTTTCAATTTTCCCCGTATTATATTTCATATTTTGGTCATTATAAGGAAATTAAATCATGTAATAACCCTAGATGCCTTTAAATTACCATTATTGAAAACATAACCTGAAATTACCTCCTCAAGTTGGTGGTATCAAATATATTTCTCAATGTCCAAATAGAGTTTATATTGTAATGATTCAGTTAAATTTTGAAAATAAAAACCTCCATTAGGAGTTTATTTTTAAAAAAATTACAATACCAAAACCATACATGAATATAAGTTCTTATTTTATGGTGGCTGGATTAAATTTCATCTTACAATCAATAAATTTGGTGGTATTAAGAATATACCATGTTTTTAGCATTGATAGGGGGACTTCTATGAAAAACTCTTTCGAATATTTCTTTAGTTTTTCTAAATTTAATTATTTTCTATTAAAATTAAGTTAAATTAAAACTTACATATGCTTTATGTTGTATATTTAATCATGTTAAGATACAAAAATCAAATCCAACATATAAGATTATTTAATTATATTTAAAGGGTATCATCTCTACTCAATTTAGTGCTTTTAGGGAACTCCCATAATCTATAATCCCAAATATGAATAGAATTATCATGTTAATCATTCATGAATGGATAAGGGGTCTATTAAAATTATTTTACAAAACAATTTTAATAGAAAACTATTTTATGTGAAATTTAAAATCCCGGAATACTAAACTATTTGTTTTCCAAATTTAAGATCACAGTTTTGATATATTTTACATTTTTAGGATGAAATGTTTTACAAAATAATTATTTTAAATATTAATTCAATTTTTAAAAAAACATAATTAAATCCAAAATATAAAATAATGAATAATAATATCTAAAAAAGAAATGAATTTTTTTGACAGACCAAATTAATATAAATAAATATTATAAAAATAAAGGGTCACTACATCCACCCCACATTCAATGTCTTTTATCCATACAAGATAAAATATCATAGTTAAGTGATGAGACTATGTTCACATCTAGATCTCACAATTCCAATATTTACATAATGTTATTTCTTTTATAATTGAAAATCTTAAACATAATTTTATTGCGTTTAGTTTTTAATATAATTTTAAAACATTGGTGAAATACCCATAATAACTAATTCAATAAAATTAAACCATAATTTATTTTATCTTAGTATGAGATGAATAATATATGTACCATTTTTCCTTTGAATAAATAAATTATTTTTTCCTAAAAAATAGTTAATGGATACCTTCATATGGAAACTAGTAGATTACATTCTATAATGTTTTTCATGTGTTGTATGAATCTCTTAATTATTTGAAACGATTTCACTTACATCCATACACTACTAGAACTATTGATTTAACGATTTTATAGAAATGATACATATGAATTAAATAGGATCATAATGATTGAATCACATTCATATATGATTTTAAAAGGATTGACCAACATTATTTAGGATTCCAAATATGCTCCTATGAATTCTTTATAACACATCAATTATTAATCATAAATCTGAAGTTTAAAAAATGATTCATAATTTTATAACTCGCAATTCAGTGTTCCAAAATAAATTTTTATTTATAAATTTAAAAAATATTTATAAATATTTGAAATAATATAAGCCCCATCAAAATATGTCATAATAAATGATATCTTATAGTGGAAGATGGCTTATTTGTGGGTTATTTAATAGTGTACTCACATGTATATAAAAAGGATATAGTAATATTTATATCTATTTTTTTTCATTAGTAAAAACTTTGACATTTTCAAATTCATCAAAACAGATAATTGATTTACTTTATTTTTATTTCTTTATCTAACTTACAATAAAGACTCGTAATATTTGTGTACATTATCGTTATATAAAACCATATATAACAACTCTTTAAATAATTTCCAAAACGTTTTTTGACACCCAACAAAATTTATTCTAGAGAAACTATCATTATTCACTAAATGATCTAAAAAACACATTGTCATATAAAATATACACATTTACATAACTAATATGTGTGGCCACATGGGCCTTTATATCACTAAAAACAATTTTAAATTCTCTAATCCGTAATTTTATGAAAGTTGTGACGACTAGAACATATATAATTCTACTGAATTTACAAAGTGACCAAGTGTAATATTCCATGAATATATTTATAACCATACCAATTATAACAAGATATATCTTATGTATAATTCATAGTCAGAAAATGCCTTTTTCAAAATCATAAATTTACTTCAAAAAATATATCAATCTTGTATAATAGTATTACACATTCTCAATTACTTGGTCTTATGATTGTCAATTAGTGTACCCGATATTATATATTTCGTATAACAATAAAAACATGATCTTGACTAATGAAAACCTACCACATTATAAACAACATACCAAACCACCCTTTGATATGATTCAAAACAAACATTGATAATTTCTGGTATAAAATAATGACTAATCAAATGTGATATTAATAATTAACACAAGGTACTGAGGATTAATATGAAAGATTTACCCTAGTATACTTATGGAATAATGTATGACATTTTTTAGTGTTTATAGTTAGAAAACCATGAAAAAAAATCTTTTTTACCTCAAGGTTATAACTATGTTTCTTTATATTATCACTAACTTGTGTTAATATTCACATATTGTTAATACCCTTAATTATCTCGAATAACCATCAACTATTAATATCTCACTGTCATAATTTATGTGCTTAATTAAAATTTTATTCCTTGAAATATAAATCTAGTGGCAATTGATGATAAATTAAATATATCATTTATATATCATGATAGATATTATAAATTACCAAATACATTTATTAATACTAAAAAACTATACATAACTATCTAAATTTATAATATAAAACAAAACATACCAAAAAAACCTCATGATTTTTTTTCATATTTTATTAATATATACAATCATATATTATGTCATTATATAAAAATTCATACATCACTATCTAGTCGTATAATAAAACCCCTTACTTAAAATATATTAGTGCTATATGATCTATAAATATGTTTTCTGGAATAATGTTGTCATTATGACTCATAATTCATAATTTCAACACTTTAACATTATATTCAAACTTAATATCATTAAAATTTAAAACATCATCATCTTATTAAATTCTATTTTTTAAAATACATAAACTATTATATGAATTATACTGTCATTATCTTCTAATATATCTTTTCATATATTTTGTTGAGACCATTCTGGTAACTAATTTTGAATATAACTCCTTACATTACAACAATCCATTACAAATATATCCCAAGATGATTTAGAAAATAAAATATATTTCACTTTTAATTATTCTGGTATCATTTATGTGTTCTATTTTATACATTTATATGTTCAAACATACACCAACTAACATCATATAAATTTTATTTTTCTTAAAATAATATATCTATGATTCATAATATTATTTGTAATGAAAATACAATATATATCTTCATTATACGATTATTTATAAAGCAATTCCTAATTACTATAACACAATTGCAATTTTATTCATATATTTCATTATCCATTAAAAAAATTATTTATTTATTAAAATATATCCTTGATGATAAATGGTTACTTTTTTCCCCATATTATGACCAATAGCATGGATAAAACATATTTACCTCAGATAAAACTATTTCCTATAATTTCATTTGGATCCATGATATGGAATGGTTCAAATTATAAACCATGTGTAAATACTATCAACTCATTTATCAATTATGACTATTATTTGAAAATAAAATTCCCTTATCACATAGGATAAAAAGATATGAGAATACACATAATAATTTATATTCAAAAATAAATTCATTATTGATGTAATCCTTTTATTCCATTTCCCATAGAAACATTTCATTCAACTTTATTTATGAAAACTTCATTTTTTTATAAATTATTTCCTTAAATGAGAACTCTTGTTCATATTATAACCAATTTTTAATGTGAAAATTATATCATATACTCATATAAATAAAATAACTGATTTATATTACATTAATACATATTATGGAATCTCTATGAAATTTTATAATCCCATTCAGTTATTCATATAAATTTCATTTCTAATATTTAGTCATGACACGATTGAATAGTTTTACTTCCTTCTCGATACCTTATTTTTGGTTTAATGACTCGACCTAACAATCAAGGCCCTTAATATTATTATTCTTTATATAGATTGAAATTTTAATCCTCTACATTTTTATCAAAATATGAGAACATAAAAATACCATTTTTCACTATATTATCCTCAACATATTGATAAGACTGGTTATATTTTTATTGAATTCAATCATATCGTAATTCATAATTAATTGAATGAACATTTAAAAAATTGATTATAGATTGAATTTTTTAGTCCAAATATATCATTAACGGGTACCTGATCCTCCATATACCAAATCATATTCCATACAATAGAGGTAAAATTGTTAATTTTATTATTTTTAATCTTTAAATTTTAATCAAAACCTTGTATCTAAAAAATTAATTTTTCATTTAGGGTTTATATTGAGTGTATCTTTCATACTATATTAAAACATTCCCATTGGTTTATTTATTAATTTGTTTTCAATATATAATATATTTATATTATATACATCTATTAAATATTTTATATATTTAAACTAAATTTTGGGATCCATTGGTTTAAAATATTTACTACTCAACCATCATGGCTACAGTTTCTCTAACACTTATAATTTTAATTATTTCTGGAAAACTCTTATTAAGATTATGTAAATGTAAATAGAGTATCTTCCATTGAGATTATTCATATCCAAAATGGAATTTAAAGAAGAATTTCATGATGTTAAAATTGTAATCTATAATAGAATTTTTTATTAGATGAGTATCAGGTTTTACTGAAATTTAATATAAAAATTCATTAAATGTTTCATTACTAAAATGATTCCATTAGTAATTTTCATTATTTATTTTAGAAGGAAAAGATATATATTTCATCATAAAATAACCTAAATATGCTGATAAAATATTCCTTAACTGTATCAGGTTAATATCTCTTTTAATCATATCAAACATATCCCATAGATAGTTGATAGGATAACACTTTTTTTCGAAATGAATCATTCTTACTATTATAAATCAACTCCTCTATTATCAAAACTATTATGATATCTTATAAAAGTGTTACCCAATGTATATTTTAGGATTAGGAAAATAACTAATACTATTATCTATATCAAGTTATCTATATACAATATAATCCATGGGAAACTAATAATTAGGCTCGCCCAAAAAACAATCAATTATTTATTAATTTTTTCAATAAAATGGATCTAAAAATTATTATTTTAAGGGTTTTTTTAACATATAACCATCATATATATTGTATTCCATCCATGAATGAATGATTATAAATTTTGTTTTTATCATATACCCTCAACAAAATTAATATGTTCACTACATATTAATATGTATCACTTTATGAAACGAATTATTATTTATATTTACCTAATGATAATATCAATTATACGCACAAAATTCCATATGATATTTACTATATAAGGTTAATGAAAATCCTTTATATAAATATATAGAATCATAAAACCCAAAATCAACTCAATATCTAGTATGGTTTTTTAAGTGGTCAGTCAATATTTTTTTAGAACTAAGGGTAAGCTCACAGGCTAGTGTTAAGTCCAAACCAATGTCCCACTACCCATAGTTTAATACCCGTGTGGGGATTTCATTCTAATATAACCCTTGCACTGCAACACAATAAATCATATTCAAGAAGTATTATTTAATTTATAGCCCAAAAAAGGAATATTCCACATTACACAAATATTCATGTTATATAATACCAGGTATATAACTACATATATTCATGGTATAGACATTATAAGATGTTTTTAAAAAAATATAAACCAAAAAATATATCAATTAATAATTTTAACAAATAAAATTTATGTATATTAAAAAGTAATGGTTAAAAAAATAATCAAATAATATATTTAGACATGAGATATTAATTTAAGAACATTCCATAACTCAAAAAATAGAAATACATTTTATTTTTTAAATACATTTTAATATTCCATAACATATAAATATAGATACATTGTTTCTATATCACAAATATTTTTCTTCCCAAGTGAGTATTGGATTTTATTTTCAACAGCTCAATATGTGTTTTTTGTGATGATGATAATGATTCTTGGGGGTTTTTATGGATTTAGTAAATGGAATTATATTTCATTCTTGATAATGAATCCATGTAAATTCAATGGTTTATTGAGGTGAAGACAACAAAAATATTTTATTCCATGATGATATGTTGATGTTTTGTGTCCATGTAATAATATTGACGGATGAAATTTTAATTGAGAAGTCCATTAATTTATTTTTTTAGAAATATTTTAAGAATATGGTCATTAAATGTTACATTATATCGAAGGGATGGTATTGTTGAGATTTTTTAAAAGTGCATTCAAAACTATTTTATAATTACATGAATACATTTGGGATAATCTTGTTAGTATATGAATAAATTTGTTAACTATTTTTATAAGAGATTAATAAAATTATTTGCATCCAATTTTAATCAAAGAGTACAAATCAAGTTCATATGTGAGGGAATAAAACACTATGGTGGATCCAACTCCCATGGACTGTATGAGGTGGATGCTGGGTATAGTGAACACAGTTCACCCGCATAGGCCTAAAGGATCATGCATAGGTGGGACCCAAATGTTGTATGGTGAACGAGGGGTAGAGCTCACAATGTGTGTGTGTGTGTAGTGTTCATGGTCTAACACATGGACTATCTAAAGCAATGAGATATTACATAATGTGTTGGGAATCAGAATTATTCCCTGATGTGGGATGCAATATACACAGGGAATGATTCTTCTGTGCTTACTGATGCATTTATAACACGAACCATCTGATTATAGATGATCCATAACCACTAAAACATCCATGTTGTGATCTAGAAGGTATGTAATTGATGTATTCTATATGGAAAATATTGGATAATCCATGCATCTTATGGATTTGACCAGAAGAAAAGTTTTTATCAACCACGTGAACTGATAATCTAATGTCGTCATTTGATAGATCGAACGTATGTGAATAGATGGATAATCCAAATCATGTGTGTGGTTATTCCCGGTGTAATGAGTATATAGTTTGGATCTTATTAGTATCTTCTATAATTATGAATAAAAAATCATCCATGTGATGGATCATCGATGAAAATTAAGCTTATGTGTGTCTCTAAATTTTGGAGGTGTGGTCACAGATCTTCTACTATTGTATTTCTATTATATGAAGAGAATATTTTATATGGGTGGGGATGGAATGAATATTTTGGTTCATATGAGGATTTTAATTGAATGAGGTATGAAAAATATCTTTAATGGAATTAATTTGATCTAGATATATCATTCTACTGAGATCATGTCACCATTAAAAGATCATTTTAAGCCTCATGCACTTGAGTCTTCCATTGTTTAAGATTATCTCATGACATGTCTAAATTGTGTTCATACATTTGAATAGTTTTATATGGTTAATAGAATATAGTGTCAATGAGTATGTTTGATAATATATTACTTGCAATCAGTTTCACATGCTTTCATATGGATCGAATACAAAATAAATGGTGTGACATCCATAATCATACCAATAATTAATAATCCCTAAAATCATCAACACGAAATCACATTATAGGTGATTTTCATATATTGCTTTGTATTAAGAGTAAATGATATACTTTAACAATAGTAATGGAAATGAATATTTCATGAACACAGATCATTATGGGAGAATCTATATGAATTCTACATTAATTCAATGCCATTAATGGAACTATATTCATGCAATGCATGAATATTAGATGGAAGCATGAATGTCAAATGATTCATAGGTGTTCATGTAATATGATGAAAAAAACATGAACAATTAGTGTAGTTAAAATGATACCTAAATTAGAAATAATGATGTATTATTCATTAAACACTACAAAGTGGTTTCAAATTAATATAATACCAAAGATCCTTCAGGTGTTAACTTTGATGATTCATTGATTTCTAAACTTAAATGACACAATATCATGATACAAGAATCTTTATTCCAGTATAATTCTATAACGAATATGTATGTTTCATTTAACATGATTTAACATTGGAAATAAATGAGGAAATAATTTGGAGCTTCGTGACAGAATTGAAATAAAATAAATTACCAACTAACAGTGATTGTACTATTTCCAAATTTATGGAGTAATTAATAAGATAGTTATTAGAATTACATTCATTATTTTATTGATATAAATATAAATTAATTTTTCATGAGATAAAGAATATGTTTTTTTGTATGTTTGAGTCTGTGTATACATTGATATAAATATAAGAACAAGAGACATCAAGTATCTAGTAGAGAATATGTTGTGCCAAATCAAAGAGTTGATGAAGAATACACAACTAATTATGAAAATTTTTAGAAGAATCAGATCATTACAAATCTAGTGTAACATAGTTTCAAGACCAACTGAATTATTCAATATGCTAGAGATGATCTTGAATTTACATATGAGGAATCTTGATCCTATAGGCTCTTATAGGAAAATCAGTCAGAATGAAAAAGAGAACTTTATACTAATAGAATAATATAATGAAAAAGAATGATCTTTTCACTTATCTGTTTATCCAATTTTAGAGTAGGATCATGGAATGAAATTTATTACCGGTTCAGGAGGACAAGGAGGAGGAGAAGGATAGATGTGGTGTATAACCAATAATAAATGAACAGTTAGTTGTGAGGGTGTAGAATCAGTATCCATTAGACTATCGATTACTGGTTTCTATAATCAGTCTCTTCATAAGATATTGTAATCTTTATGAATATAATATGGGAGAATCAATAAAATAGTGTCTAACTAATATGTAATGGAGTAGGATTTCAAACCAAACATTGTAAATAATTTGGGATAATCTCTCATGTATAAATACTACACAATAGAATATATTGAAAGAATGTTTTTGTGTATTGATAACTCTACCATGTTCAAAAAGATGAATTAAAAGATAAATAATTCATAAAAGTGGTGGATTATTGTTTCACTCCCTCCCCCTCTCAGTGGTACCTAACCAGTCCTTAGGAACAAAAAGTGGTATCAAAGGGTAGTTCATTATAAATATTGAAGAAGTAATAAATATGTATAATGAGAAGGATTTGAATGAGATAATTTACCTTATTTTATGAATGTTCGAAAAGGTTAATGTAAAAGGAAATGTAAACCAATTTCCAATAACTATAATTGTAATGCAAATAAAAAAAATTCAATGAGTTACCCGATGAATAGTCATATGATAACAAAAGGTGAATGTTTATTCATTAACATATATAAGATATGTTTTTTATTAAATAAATATATTTTACTATATTCAGAAAGAATGTGCTCTAAATAAAAACAAAATGAATAATCTTAGGATGGTAATGCTCAAGAAAATGGTAAATGTTCTCAAAGAGAAGTTTGATACAAAGGAATATTAAATAGTTGAGAAAAAATTAATGTGTCTTCTACTTGAATATGAGATAAATAATTCTATAGAAAACTATATAAATTCAGTAGATGTAAAAGTTATATCCACTCAATATACTAATAATATAGTACCAATGGACCGAGGTAAAAATATTTTTTCTTAAATTTCAGCTGTTAAAACAAAATTTGATGATTCATAGGAAAATAAATAAATATGGTATTATTATGAATAAAAGGGAGAGGACAACAATTAAATTATTTTAGAACCCCTAGATAAATTATTGATTTTTAGAGAAATACATCTGCAACATAATACTAGTCATACCTTGAATCAAACAAAAAATTTAAAACTCCAAGAATCGTGTAAATTATTTGGAAAATATGTTCATAAAACCTTTTCATGTTGGTATTTTAGGTCATTTCCATGAAAAATGATTAAATAAATGGGGATCTTGTGAACATATGAGAATAAAGAGTCAATTGAATCATGTTTTAACTATATGTACTCTAAATTTTTCTATCCAAAATATATTATCAAAATTGAATGATGTGAGTGGAATATGTTGTAATGATTGAAAAAAATATTTGGTTTTTATGAATAGGCTAAGAGGATAAGGGTCCAATGTAATGACCAAATATTTTATCAATGATATTTCCCTTATTATAATTCTTTTATATAATATAAAACCCATATATCAAATAGATAACCCAATGTAAACATTATTCTCATAAATTAAGAATTAAATAAGGTGTATTTGTACAAAATAAAGAACCTATATTAATGGAATAGTAACATGACTGTTGAATAGTAATATAACCATTTTTAATAGTAATTCAGTCAATAGAGTAGTATCCTTAGGTATGAAATTATAAATAAAATTTATGTATCTTATGAATGAAAATATAATATATTTATATCGTGGAATAAGTAAATAAATTTTTTTAAATTGGTTAAAAAATGATGGTTTTTTAAATTAAAATGTTTATTTACAATTTTATAATTAATATAATGATTTAAATGAATATTTATTTTCATATATATATTAATCAATTAATATTTTTTCTTATGATTATAATATATTTTTGTGAGACCGTAATTAAATTTCCAAAAGTGTCATAAAATCTGTTATCATTTTAAAATCCGTAATTTTTTAATAATTGAAAATATTGATTAAAAAAATTGTCATATTTAGATAATTATTTTCATAAAATGGAGTCTATTTTTCAAATATACACATTGAAAAATGGTTAGGTTAATTTTTTGGATTTTTCTAAAATAGTGGAATTTTTTGGTAAACAGTGAAATACGGTAATTTATAGTATTTGAAAATTACTTGATTTATTGAGTAATGGATCATTTATAGTTTAGGTAAGAACCCATTGGTTCGAAAACTCCTAACCAATTTTCTATATTTAGTCATATTAATCAATAATAATTATATTATTGATCCAAAATAAATAACTAATGAATAAAATTATCAAAAACACACCTCTCCTCCGACTATAAATAACACCCCTCACCACCACTTCTCCTAAAATATTCTAAGACTTTGAAATTTATTATAGTAATCCCAATTCCACTCCAAATATTATTCCCCACGTTATGGTATTTTGGTCTCTCAAAAATCCATTTCATAGTTCATTTATTAGGATCTAATGGAGATGGCACTCAAGAGGTAAGCCCATCCAACTTTCTTATTTAATTCCATTTATTTTCATATCCTTCCATCATATCCCATAAAAAAAGTAACATTATAACCCTATAATAATATATATAATTATATTTTATATTCTTAATGTAATATCTATCATCAAACCTCTTCTCCTAACCTTTTTTTCTAAAAATGAAAACATCCTTCTTGACATGTCAAATCACCACCTTCATGGATGACAAGTTTTCATTTTTCATTACCACCATCTAGGATAGTTATAATACCATTTTCATAAATAATCCATATTATAATATATCTATTATAACTTATTTAATATTAAAGAACTTTTATATAAAAGGAATATTAAATCAAATGACACTAGTATGATCGAAAAAACACCAATGTGAACTAATAATTTTTCATTAAAGTTTTATCTAATAAGTCAATATAATATCTAAAAAATTATATATAGGACCATTTAAAATTATATAGGTCCATAAATATCACATAATTACACTTTTATTTTTTCACTTCCATTTGAAAAAAAACTCGAATAATCAAACTCCAGGGAACTGATCATAAAATCTTGAAACCTCCGCTCCTAGAACAATGAAATTAGATAGTATAACATATCAAAAAGACCTTAAATAAATTTAGTAAAATTATAATAAATAATATAAATGTTGAATAGGTTATTAATTAATTAATAAATTGAACCAATTTTATTATATAGGATATTCAATTCAAGGGAAGTACACTTTCAGATATTATGTAATGGAGTTTTTCCAAACCTGAATATTATCCTTCGGGTTATGCTTTAAAAATAAGTGTTGGTATTAAAAATTAATACAAATAAAACTTAATATATGTTTGAAATATCATATTTACTAATATATATATTATCTATCAATAATTTTCTTCTGGTATAAGCCATTATTTTTGTAGTGTCGTTCTACTAATTTGTGAAAATTCAATGATTCTGCTGTTTTGGGAGTTATAAGTGATTCATTCCGAGATTTTTCCAAAAGTATTGTTTTCCTGTCAGTGAGTAATTATTGAACAATTAGTATAACAACCCTTATCTTTATTACAAAATTAAACATTATTTATTACATAAAATATTCACATGATAATACATTTAATATTGAGATGTTTAGTTTCTTTAGGAATTAGGAACATTACATAACCACTTAAAACATGAAACACAATATCTTTATTGAAAACTCAATTTACATGAACACTACATTCCCTCATACTTTGAATTGCATAGGATATTTTGAGGACATGAATAAGAAAATGATGAGATGTAAAGGCCAGTAATGGAGTAAACAAGTCATAACATTAATCATACAATACATGTTTGGAAATAGGCATATCAATAAGTGTATTATATATCATGATTATCATAACATTGAAACAACAGAGAACATGAGATTACCATGAGAAAAGGATCATTGAACATAGAGCATGAGTAAACCCTAATTTATCTTGTATAATCATGATTAAACCCTAATTTTACTTTATGTATCAAGTTAATAATTTTTACCCAATGCATTAGAGCACTATCAGGGCACACCCTTATTAAACATTTCATTTCATACATAAGTGTGCCTCATGGATCATAAAACATGGGTTCATTTAACATCATAATTTATTCCATGATAAAAGAATATTTAATTCATAAATGAAATTATATAATATATAAATTAATTTTCATAAAGTTAAATACCCTTGATAGAGAAATGGGCATGGTATTCACTACACAAAGACTTTGGATTGAGAAAAATCACGTTGCAATATCAGAAGCATAATGGCATGACATAAGAATTCATAAAAATTGTTGACTATAGAGAAAGGGGTGTCACATCATATTTAAATTAAATGGATATGGTTTTTCATATTGACACATGTCCCAAAAAATTTAATAGAAATTAGATTCATAATATAAAACAATTTCTTGAATGTGAATGAGAAAAGAAAAATTTCTTACGGAATTTCGACATGGTAACGAGTATTCATGGGAGTAATTAATGAGAGATAAATAGTTCCTTCATGATTTAAAACATATGTATGGGAATATGAGATTGGTGAAAAATCATACCTCAACATTTTAAATTGAATGAAAAAAGTGGATTACAACATAAATAATCATGGGTGTAAATAAGAAAGGAAAGAATCCCTTACATGGAAATGTGATCCCAAGGGCTTGGGAGGGGTTTGAGAGAGGCTTATTGGGAGCATGGGGAGACTTGGGAGGATTATAGATAGAGGATGAAATAAGTTGGTTGGGCTCCACAGGCTTTTAATGAATAGTAAGTGGGAGATTCGGTGAGTTTATATTGGAAAGGATAAGTAATTCTTCATTATTTAGGTTTTGGACACCACACATTAAACTAATCAAAACCACAAACGAACCCATGGTTTTTTCCAATGTTTTTTTCAAAGGGTAGTGGAAAAAATTATTTATTAATTAAAATGTTGGAACTTCTTAAAATATTATTCTTTCTTATTTGTAGGTGAGTCACACTCTCAAAGAAATCAATTTAAAAAGTTAAAATGTTTTATAAATCTTGGAGGGTCTACTAAGACATTGTAAAAAAAAATTCACACATACCTAGAATCAAATTATTTTAATGGTAAATAATATATTGGCTGAAAAAAAAGTTTATAATATTTTATTACATCACTATTGGGTCATAATGATGTCATAAAACACATTATATATTTAAACAGTATTTAATTTTTACCCAAAAATTCAACAATCTCAGAAAATTTGGAAAAATTCACCTTTGGATAATTTTGAAATCATGATTCCAAAAATAATATTCATTTTATAAAAATAAATGTCTATATATGTAAATCATTACTTTTAAAATAGAAACCGACATTTATCAAAAAATTATGGGTTTGTACAAAATTCGCTTTCAAACCTTAATAAAAATAATAATTGTATTAATTATATTTATATGGTAACTTATATTTAATAAAAAAATTAGATATAATGTTTTATTAAAATATTATTTAATTAAAAAATCTATTAATTCATCAAAATAGATTTTTTAAATAACAAAAAATGCAATTTTTTCATGAAAAACTATTTACAAAGTAACAATAAGATGATGAATGTATATTCTCTATACAGAAATAATGTAAATAATCATAGTACTAGGGTCTTGTTACATAACTCCTTATCACACCCACTTAAGATCTAAGGGTAATGGTTGTGAATGTGACAGACTCTTAGGGTGTCTCGGATAACATCGCTTGGGTGGTAACCTCTATCAACTTCTACTTCTCTCGTAGACAGTTCTGTTTGAGCTCAACATGTTGAAGTCCATCATGGACATGGTCAAGACTGAATTCCAATGATGCCAAATCCTTTCCGAGATTTTTAAAATGGGCTTCAGATGGAGAAATTCAAATGGATGAGGTCATCACTTCCTTTTTCTGAGTAAATTGGATTTGTTTAAGCCCAATATTTATAATAATCAAGGGGTTATTATTTAACGACTATATTAGCAATAGTCACAATTCATAATGGTATTCTAAACTACAAAAACATAAAACTAAGGAAGTGAATATATTATTTACCCATCATACATAATAATAAATTTAATTATATCAAGAGTAATTTTCATTAATTAAAGTTTGTGTTGTTACAATCTTCCCCCGCTTAAGAAATATTTCCCTCGAAATTTTCTTTTCCCACACTAAAAAAGATGTGGGTATCTTTGCTTTAGGACTTCCTCTGATTCCCATGATGCCTATTCAAAATTGTGGTTTTTTCACAACACCTTGATGAGGGAAATTGTATTATTTCATAGAACTTTTTCCTTACACTCTAAGATCTTCACCATCTTCTCTTCATTGGAGAGTTAATTCTCTAATAGTACCACCTCTTGATTATGTACATGTGATGGGTCAGGTATGTACTTTCTTCAAGAGTGATACAGGGAATACATCATGTACTTTAGATAGGTTCGGTAGGAGTTCCAGTCTACAGGTTGTTGCTCCAATTCTATCAAGGATCTTAAAAGGGAACGATGTACCATGGACAAAGAGTTCCCTTCTTCCCAAATCACATAACCCTCTTCTAATGTGATATGTCAAGGAATAAAAATTCTCTCACATCAAATTCTATGTATCATCGATGATCATTATCATATCTCTTCTGTCAAACCTGAGTAGCTTTAATGTGTTGCTAAATGGTCTTAACCTTCTCCACCATTTCTTCGACCATTTATGGACCTAAGAGTTTTCACTCCCCAACTTTATCCCAACATTTTGGTGTTCTGCACCTCTTCTGATACAAGGCTTCCTAAGGATACATTTGGATTCTTGAGTGGAAATTGTTTTTGTAAGATAACTCAAAAAAAGAAGATATTGATCCCATCCTCCATTGATTCCTATTGAACACCCTCTCAACATTTTCTCAAGTGTTTGGATAGTTTGCTCAGATTGGCCATCAGATTGGGGCTGATATTTCGTACTGAAGTTCATCTTAGTATCCAGAGCATGTTGAAGACTCTTCCAAAACATAGTGGTGAATCTTGGATCTCGATCAAATACAATCGATAGTGGTACTCCATACATCCTTACCACATGTCTGATGTATATCTGGGACAATTAATCTAGTGAGAAATCCTCTCAAATTGTAATGAAGTGTGCAGTCCTTGTAATATGATCCACAAAAACCTATATATCATTATTTCCTTTGGATGTATTCGGATGTCCATGGAAAAATTCCATGGTGATGTTCTCCCACTTCCATTCTGGTATGGGTAATGGTGGAATCATACTCTTAGACTTCTGCCTCTCCTCCTTTGGCTACTGACATTCTAGGAACTTTGATATATACTCAGCGATATCCTCCATTATGTGATCCCACCAGTAATTCTCTCAGAGATCTCAATAAATCATTGTGTTTCCTGGGTGAATAGGGAAATTCGAACTATGTGCATCCTCCAAAATTTCTTTCTTCGACTCTAGATTTGATGGAACACATTATCCTGACCCAAATCACACAATTCATTCTTTATTAACATTGAAATATAAGGATTTCCCTTTTCTGAAAGTTTCCACCTTCTTCTGAATTCCCACATCATCCTTTTGAGCATCCTTTAATCTTTATAAAAGAGATAGTTAATCAATCATTTGTGAATGTATTGAGGGTTTACCCTTATTTATGATTCTTATGTCCATTTTCATCAAATCTAAGAAGATTAGATCCTTTTAAATTCTCATTAATGATAGAATTGTTAGTCCTTTCTACATAAAGAATCTTCCACCTTGTTTTCTTTCCCAGGGTGTTAATGGATTGAGCATTAATAGTCTTTTATCATCTCTAACCATCTTTATTGGCACATGTTTTACTCTTTTTGTATGAATATATACATGAGGCTTTTGTGACCTGTGTATATTTCACACTTCTCCCCAAAGAGGTAATGCCACCAAATTTTAATAGATAATATCACTACATCCAATTACAGATCATATGATGAATAGTTTTTCTCATAAAATATCATTTTTATTAAAGCATAGGTATTGAATTTGTCATTTTTCATCAACACACTTCTCATTCCCTTTTTTAAGCATCACTGAGTACCATAAAAATTTCCCCACTTGTGGGTAGTATGAGCACATGCGTAGTGATAAGTCTCCTTTTCAACTCCTTAAATATCTCTTTTTATTCATCTATCCAAGAAAATGATACAGCCTTTCAATTTAGCTTAGTACGTGGTTTGGAGAATCATGAGAAATTTCTCACAAATCGGTGGTAATATCTACCAAACCCCAAGAAGCTACGGATATCCATTACTGATGTTGTGCTGGTCCGTCCCTCAATTTTAGATTTCTTGGAGGGATCCCCAGGTATCTCATGGCTTGTGATGATATAATGCAATAATGATACCTCCTTCAACCAGAACTCACACGTGTTGTACGTTTCATTGAGATTATCCATTCACAAGGTCTCAAGTATAGTTCTTATATTCTACCCATGATCCACTTGGCTTTTGGATTATATTATAATGTCATCTATAAATACTACGAAAATATTGTCTAGGTAATCCCTAAATAATCAATTCATCAATTCCATAAATATTTCTAGATCATTAGTGATTCTTAAAATCATTACTATGAATTCATAGTCCCCATACCTTGTACGAAAAGAATTCTTGGGGATATCCTCCTTCTTCACCCTTACATGGTAATATCCCAACCAAAAATCCACCTTGGAAAAGTACTGTGCTTCATGAAGCATATCAAACAAGTCATCAATTAACGGTAGATGATACTAGTTCTTTATCATCATTTTGGTGTGATCACGATAATAAATGAAAAGGCACATTAAACCATCCTTCTTCTAGACAAAGAGGACTAGTGCACCACATGGTGAAGCACATGGGAGTAAAAAACCATTATCCCGATTCTCCTGTAGATGTTTCTTTAGTTTCTCAAGATCCATAATATCCATTCAATAAAGAGTTTTGGATATTAGAAACTCCCCATGTATAAGGTTAATTGAGAATTCAATATCTCTTCAAGGAGGAATACCAAGAAATTCCTCATGAAACACTTTAGCGAATTCCCTCAAAATAGGCATATCTTGAAGGATGATTTCTTCCTTAGACTCAATCATCTGAAGTAGATACACATTATCATAGGGAATTTATATCCACGCTTGAGATGATGGTGCTAAAGAAGATTCAACTTCCTCATTCTACTTGTATAAAATCAGGGGTCGATTTACCATAACGAGATTGATTTCCCTCTCAAAACATTTTATGTTGGCTATATATAAGGAAATACAATCCATGATGAGAATTACCTCAAATTCCACCATAGGGAGTATGGTAAAGTTTTCTAGGATGTTTAGTCCACAAATTATGGCAAGGGAATAATTATATTCAAGGGATGTAATGATTTACCCATTTTCCATACTCACTGAAATCTTTACTTCCTTGATTTTTGATGGTGTTGGGATTGTTCTACTAAATGTTCAGGATACAGAAGAATGCATAGAACCAGAATCAAAATGAAAGTTCACTATTATTTAATTAACAACTATCATACATATCAGCACATTGTTTTTGGGGTTCACTTCAGTAGTAGTGATGGAAAAACATCCCTTGCTACCTTGTAGGTTGCTGGTTGCCTTAAAATACCCTTATATTAGGGCACTACTTTTCAAGGTGCCCTGGTTCATTGAATTTGATGCAATCATAAATGTGTTGAGGGTCGAATAGAGCATTTGTATCCTCTGTCATAGACATAGGTTTTTCATGTTGGCAGTCAACATCTTGGTTTTCTTCTCTTACACACCTAAATGATTTTCTCCACCCCTTCAAGAAATTTCTAAAGTTATTCATTCCAGTCCTTTGTCATGTGGGGTGCTATATTTTCATAGCACCATTGGATTTATCTATCAGACTGCTAGAATTGAAGTCCACCTTACACTTTGTATCCCCATGATACCCATGAGATTCATCGATCTCCATTTCAACCTTGTGGGAACAGCGGAAAATTTCTTCATAGCTATCAAAGTCACGAATCTCTAGGGTTCTCCATAAGATAGGTTTCATCCCACCAAAGAAAATGTCAACCTTGAATTTGGGGATAATGAAAAATATGGGGGCATATCATTCTAGCCTTGTGAATTTTTCCTTGTACACTCTGTTGGATTCATCATCTTTTTGCTTAAGGGAACATAATTCTATTTCCAACATAAGTCGAAGGGTGCAAAGAAAGTATTTGTTGAAAAACAAATTCTAGATATTCATTCATTCCAATGATTCGATCTCCACCTCATGAATAGTATTCCTGATCAAATTCCACAATTTATTGGCTTCACCCACTTTATGAGAAGCATCCGGAATAATATTCCCTAGTTCGTAACATTGAAGGATGGAGAATGTCTTTTAAAAGGAGTTGATCCATTGATCGACAATTGAGGGATCAAGTGATCCATTTAAAGTCGAAGTCCATTGTATCATGAAGCTATTGATTGTGACTTGGTATTTCTTAAGGGGGGTTGAAAGTTCCTCCTGACCCATGTTTATTTTAAAATATTGAGTTAAATGAGAGTGTATCGTGAAAAATATCATGATTATCACTCAAATTGGATTGGGAATCTTGTTAGAATAGTTATCACATTGATCATTACATCGATTGTTATCCCAGGTCCTTATATTGCCGACCATCAGCTAGAATAAATGGAAATTTAGGGGTAACACATAAATGTTAATCCATCAAAAAAATGGATGACTTATAAATAACTTTTATTTTTTTAACTTATGAATCTATAAGATTCAATTTATGTTATTAATGATCTACTTCCCAACATTTATTCTTACGGAAATTTTCTTATTCCCTTAACAATTGATCATACTAAGCTGGTGAATTTACCAAATCATATCCATCGGGAGTTACCTAACCAAGAGTGCAGAAAGGGTTGTGGTTGGGTACCAAGATACCCCAGGTCAATCCCGAAACTCATTGTCCGAGTTTTCACTCCTAGGTACATCTATAATAGATCCGTCTCTACCATCTCATATCGAGATAGGGATGTATCTTCTTGATAAATCACTTACTAAATACTCACCAAAGTTTAAGGATTTTTTTATTATACTTATTCTTATTTCTAAGGCTTCATTAGGGTTTTTAATCCTAATCCTAAAAATAACTAAACCAATCCTTTGATACCAACTATAACAACCCTTATCATTATTACACACATAAAAATTATTTATTACATAAAATATTCACATGATAAAACATATATTATTAATCGTTCTAGTGTCTTTAGGGATTATTAACATTACATAACGACATAAATCATGAAACATAACATCTTTATTGAAAACATCCTTTACATGACCAATACATTCTCTTGTACATAGCGTTTCATGGGTTAACCTGAGGACATGCATAAGAAAATGGTGAGATATAAATCCTATTAAGGGAGTAAAAAAGGAATAAGATGAAAAATACAATACATGTTAGTCATTAGAAATATCAATAAAGGCATTATATATCATGATTATCAGAACATGGGAAAAATACTTAACATTTTATTTTCATGAGCCATGGATCATTGCACATGGAGCATGAGTAAACCCACATTGCACTTGAATTAGCATGATTAAACTCCATTGTACTCGAAATATCATGATATTAATCATTATCCAATGCATTATAGCCCTATCATGGCACACCCTTCTTAAACATTTAATTTCATTCATAAGTGTTCCACATGGATCGTACAACTTGGTTTCATTAAACATTGTCATTTATTCCATGATAAAGGAATGTGGAATTCATACATGAATCATTATAATCAATACGTAAGTATGCATAATGGTGAATACCGTTGATAGATAAATGGTAATGGTATTCACTACACAATGACATTTCATTGAGAAAAAAACGCATTGCAATTTCGGCAACCTAATGGTGTGACATAGGAATTCATACAAATTTTTTGATGAGGTAGAAAGTGGTGTCTCATCATATTTATATGTCTTGGACAGTAAGATGTTTCATATAGATACATTTCCCAAAATATTTAATGGAAATTAGATTCATTATACAAAATAATTGCTTGATAGTGAATGAGAAGAGAGAAATTCCTTATGGAATTTCGGCCTGGTAACAGGTGTACATGGGAGGCATTAAGGAGAGAGAAAGAGGTATCTAATAATTTCAAACATTGGAAGTGGAATATAAGGGAGGAGAGAAATCAAACCCCAAAATTTTTATTTTAAATAAATAGGGGATTAAAACAAAAAAACATTTGGTGAAAATAACGAAGGAATGAATCCCTTACATGGATGTGTGATCCCAAAGGCTTGGGAGGGACTATAAAGAAACTTCTTGAGATATTGGGGCTCATTTAGAGGATTATAGAAGGAGAACGGAGGGAATATGTTGGTCAAGATCCAAAGGCTTTGAATGTAGAGGAAGTGGGATCTTGGGTCGGTTTATATACAAAAGGAGAGGGAATTATTTATTATTTAGTTTTTGGACACAAAAAATTAATGTAATGAAAACCTCAAACCTGTCATGACCAGTCCTCAGGGCTTGGTTCGTGACTAGCCCCAAGCCCAGCTTCCACAGGCCTGGGGCTAGCGACTAGAACCAAAAAATTAATCCTGATAAAAAGGAAAGGCATTGACTTTAAACCTATAACACACCCAGTCTGAACACAAGCAATAGAAGAAATAATTACTAAAATTGAAAATTGTGCTAAAAGTAAGTTGGCCAGAATACAATCCCAGATGAACAAAAAGTACATGTAAAAGCAAAACAGGGAAATGAGCTCCTGGATCATCCGCCCAGGAATCCTACCTGAATCGTAGTTACAGATATCAATCAACATGTCCCTGAGGTACATCCAGTCTAGTCCAGATCCGAGTATCCTCCCGGTTGTCACCCTCCGCATCGATCATTGTTGTCTATTGTCTGCACAATACACAACAAGGTGCAGGAAAAGCCCGTGAAGGGGTGAGTATAAAAATACTCAGTAGGGGTCCCTGAGACCCCCGAAGGACTCCTAGAATCCAAAATGAATAAACCATCGTATAAACATACAATAACGAAGAATCAACCAAACCTACATAGGTATATGCCCATACATATACCTATGTTACCACTCACATTCTATCTCCAATTCTTGAGCCCAAACACAACCCATTCCACAAAGAAAGTAAACTCAATCACATTGATGATAATGATTTAAAAAAAAGACTCATCTCACACAGGTATACATCTTCTGTAGAGTGATAGAGATGATCATATGTAGTCACTGATTAATCTAAGCTGTCGAAAACACACAGGATATAGGACTAGATAAGTTGTCAGACCCACACAGGATACAGAACCAGCTATTCTGTCAGACACACACAGGATACAGGAACCGAAGTCAGAACATTCAGACCCACAGAGGATCCCATTATAGTATTCATGGCGATTGAACCCATGGAGAATTCTGGTATAGTATTCACCTCTGTCGAACCCACGGAGTATTCCAGTACAGTAGCATCACCACCAGCCCTAAGGTTCCCACACACAGCATTCTCAATTCTAGGAGGGTCCGCTCCTTGAGCCAAGTGTTGATATATCAACTATCACGATGTTCTGAGATGATGTACCTAGTAGTTCCGTCTCATCATAAGGAACCCAATGCGATAGACGTCACGTCAATCTGACGCCCGTTCTGAGAGTTAATGGTATTTCCATTTCAGCGGTCCGGTTGGATTTACGATCGATCCAATCCTGGCCATATTCCAAATTTGTCTAAAACTCACATAGAGTATCCCAAAAGGATGGTCTTGTCGCAAGGGTCCCAGTTTCACAGATGGTGCATCGATCGGATGCACGGTCTATGAGTTAGTCACATTTAAGCGAAGAAGGGTCCGGCCCATTAAGCCCAGTGGGCTGGCGGGTCTACCCGACACAGTTCATGGGGTCTGACCCGGCTGGGGGTCAGCCCGGCCTGGTGGGGTGCGGCCCTCCCGCAGACCCGGACCACGCTGCGGGCTGGTCCGTTTTTCCCGACGGAGCCAAGCGGCACCGCCTCTTCCTCTGCCCCTGGCCGGTTTCTCCCGGCGCACACAGCCCACACTGGGGGCTGCGGTTCTCTAGACCGGACAGTACACGGCCGGCCGATTCACCCATCATAGGGGATCGCGCACCCGAGCCGCGTCCACCTCCACACAGCGCCTGTGGGTGTCACGGTTCTCCAGTAGGCCAGTCGGATTGGTTGGTCGGTCGTCCTGTGGACTGGGTGGCCAGAGCAGCCGCCAGTCTCCCTCCACGCTGCTGCTGCTACCGCCACCACCTCCTTTTACCGACATCGTCGGCTCTTCTACCCACCGCAGCCCGCATGACCACGACCCCCTTCCTTCGGCGCGGTGCAACAACACCGTGCCCTACCGGCTCCGCCTCCGTCGTCAACACAATGAGAACAACAGAAAAGGGGGAGGGTTGGACCGTGTATGTGCCATCCAGACCCTCCTCATTACATTGTTAACATTAGGCATCAAGAGCACAACACATGATGAGGAATGAAGTGAATAACTCAAACATATTCTTAATCCAATTTACCCTACCTCAATTTCGGTGATCAACAATGGAGTCGTGGAAGACGGACGTCGTTCCGTCAATATCAGAAGGGGAAAAGTTCGGTGAACAAGAGTTGAGTTGACACAATCGGTGCTCTTCTAAGAAAGAGATTCTTCCCTAGATTTCCCATGTTGAAGAAAGAGGAAGATAATTTCATTGTTTTTCATTGGATAGAAAGGGTGTTCTTTGTGTTCTTCACGTTCTTCATTGGATGAATGATTCTCCGTCGAGAGCTTCCTCCAAGGGTTCTCCAATCTAAACCAAGATCTCCTCCTCTCCATAGTTCTCCCCACAAAGCTTATGTCAACCAAAATAAAATATTATTATCCCTTATTTTAATGGTTGTCATGATTTCAAAATAATTCAAATTAATTATGTTGGTTCACTTAATTAAATGTATGGAGATTGCAAGAATTTCAATGTACACAATTAATTAATTACAAGGGTGTTTTGGCACATTAATGGGAAGTTCAAGAGCTCCCCCATTTATGGGTTGTTCAA
This sequence comes from Viscum album, assembly GCA_963277665.1. Classification (NCBI taxonomy): domain Eukaryota; kingdom Viridiplantae; phylum Streptophyta; class Magnoliopsida; order Santalales; family Viscaceae; genus Viscum; species Viscum album. Next base: position 1,517,398,589 of record OY728137.1, read on the forward strand.
GAGTTTTAAAGGGGGGTTAGAGAAATTATGGGGCTCTAGTGGGCCCCACCTATTAACATCGTCTTAAGGGAGGTTATGTGTCGGTGGCCCCACCACCAACCACCCTTTGGAGGGTTTAACTACCATTCAAATAAAAATATGAAACAAATATTTTTATTTATATTTTATTTTTAAACCCCAAAAATTAACTTCCAACCTCGATAAAATGAAATTACGGTAAAGGTATCCTAAAGATAAAATCAGTGTTGCGAGTTCAACAGTGCCCTCCTATTTCAATTCTGAGCACCGGTTCAAATGATATAAAACCCCGCTTGTACGTTTACATAACGTACCCGAACAAATCTTTAAAAATTGATTCCAGGCACACTGGGCCTTAGAATCAAGTGCCGTTAGAAACTGAAGACTTGTAATATTCATGTGTATTTTAAAAAAAATCCATGGAATTTCTGGGATTTACATTCTCCCTAGCTCAGGGATTGACATCCCTTTAATCTACAACACACTCTATGGGAACAAATGGGGGTACTGAGCATGCATCTGAGCCTCCTTCTCCCATGTGATGTCCTGGAGGGTCCCATGCTACCAGTAAATATGAACCGGAGGAATTGACCGTTCACATAGGACCCACTCTTGTTGACCCTCAATATCCACTGGAACCTCCGTGAATGTCGCCCATTCATCGATATCTAGTTCCCCATGGTCGATGATGTGGGACAGGTCTTGCAAGTATCTACACTGCTGAGATACGTGGAAGACGCCATGCACCCGGTGCAACTGAGGTGAATGAGCCAAGCGGTAAGACACCTCTCCTACCCTACTAAGGACATGAAAATGTCTGATGAATTGCATAGATGACATGTTGCCTCGGCCAAATATTCATTGGCCACGTCGAGATGAGACCCGTAGAAAGACGTGGTCGCCATCCTCGAACTGTAGTGGTCTCCATATCCTATCAGCATAGGACTTTTTCCTACTCTGTGCGGTCTTCATCCGCTCATGGATGATCTGTACCTTATCCATCGTAGAATGCACCATCTCTGGTCCAACAAGTGTTGACTCCCCTGGGTCAGTCCAACATAGTGTTGATCTGTAAGGTCGACTGTACATTTCCTCGTAAGGTTCCATCCCGATGGTGGAGTTGTAGCGGTTGTTATATGCAAACTCAACCAAAGGTATGTGATCCTCCCAGCAATGACCAATGTCGAGAATAGATGCACGAAGCATGTCCTCAAGCGTCTGAATGGTCCTCTCAATCTGATCATCTATTCGAGGATGGAAGGCGGTGCTGAAGCGAAACTGTGTCCTGAAAGCCTCCAGCAACCCCTTCCATAGTCTGGAAGTGAAATTGGCATCTCGATTGGAGACAATCATTGATGGAACACCATGAAGTCGTACGATCTCTGGGACGAAGAGGCATTCCATGCTCTCTACTGATCTCTGCTCTCTGATCGGTTGTAAGTGGGCCGACATGGTGAGTCGGTCGAAAATCTCCCAGATAGAGTAGTGTCCTCTGGATGTACGTGGAAGTCCCGTCACGAAATCCATGGATATCTCATACCACTTCAACTCTGGGTCCTCTAAGGGACAAACCAGTCCGGCAGGAACCTAGTTCTCCACATTCACTTGCTCACAAGTGAGGCATCGTGAGACAAACTCTTCTACTTCCGTCTTCATACCTGGCCACTAGTGCTAACGTCAGAGGACCTGATACATCTTCGCTACTCCTGGATGTACCACTAGAGAAGATTTGTGGAACTCCATAAACACTTCCTCCTAAACTGGAACTGGTACCATGGTCCGTCTTCTGAAGAGAATGATGGGCTCCCCACCTTCAGAAAATCCATCATGTGCCTGCCCTGTGGATATTTGAGCAAGTCATGTCTCACAGTCACTGTCCCCACGTTGTGGCTCATTGACTCGCTAAAGAAGTAGAGGAGTGACTGTGGGAGACTACAGAAATGCTGCTCCATCTCTATCCACAAACGATATCTGCAATGCGGATAGCTGCTCCGTCACCTCTCCTAGCAGCTGAATGTCATATCTCCACCTGAGAGCATGTTCTACAATGTTCCAATTCCCAGGAGTATAGACAATCTCGAAGTCACAGTCCAGGTGTAACTCAAGCCATCGTCGCTATCTTAGGTTCAGGAAATTTTGCGAGAAGATATACCTGAGACTCTAGTGGTCAGATTAGACTGTAAAACACTTTCCCATCATATAGTTCTACTACATCATCAAGGAGAAGACCATTGCAGCTAACTCCAGGTAATGGGTATCATAGTTCTGCTCATGTTGTCTCAACTACCGTGAACCATAAGTGATCACTACTCGCTCCTGCATCAGGACACACACATGTCTGGTCCCTGATGTGTCTCAGTAAACTATGTACCTAACTCCCTCCTCTGGTATCCTCACGATGGGTGCACTGATCAACCTCTTCCTCGGCTCTTGAATTCTCTGTTAGCATCTCTCTGACCACACAAAGGGTTTCCCCTTATTCATTAATTCTGAAAGTGGTGATGAAACTCTGGAGAAGTCTAGCACAAATGTCCAATAGTACCTAGCTAGTCCTAGAAAACTCTGTACCTCCATCACTCTCCTGGGTGGCTCCCAAGCATGTACTACCTCAATCATCATTGGATCCACTACAACTACAGCCTCTGAGATGACTTGTCTCAATAAGTGAACCTATCAAATCAAAAAATGGCACTTCGAGAGATTACCATAAAGTTAGTTCTCTCAGAGTGTGTTTAGTACTACCCGCAAATTGTAGGCATAATCCTCTTCAGTAGTCAGGTAGATCATTATGTCGTCTATGAAGACTATGAAAAACTAATTGAGTAAAGGCTAGAAGAACTTGTTCATGAGACTCATGAACACTCCTGGTGTGTTGGTTACACTGAAGGGTATAACCAAGAACTCGTATTGGCCATACCGACACCTGAAGGCCATCTTCTGCACATCCTCGTCTCGAACTCTGAGATGGTGATAGCATGACCTGAGGTCTATCTTTTAGAACAATCATGCTCCATTAGCTGATCAAAGAGGTCATGAGTCCTCAAGAGTGGGTAATTTTTCTTCACAGTCACCTGATTCAGGTGACGGTAGTCGACACACAGTCGTATGCTCCCATCCATCTTCAGGGCGAACAAAATCAGAGATTCCCAGGGTGAAACACTGGGTCAGATAAATCCCTTCCCAAGAAAGTCCTCCAGCTGTACCCAGAGCTCACGAGGCTCCGTGGGATCCATCCGATATGAAGGAGTAGATATCAGTGTCATCCTAGGGTACATGTCAATGAATAAGTCTACCTCTCTACGAGGAGGTAGTCCTAGAATGTCGTCAAGGAGAACATCTACGTAGTGATCCACTACAGTAGGAAACCTCGAACTCCACAAGTCAACCACTACAACGATAAGACTAGCCAAATGTTGTCTGATCGGCTATCCTCATCCCTTGGGTAAGTCCTTCCTGTGCTGCAAATGCTCCCTTCTCGCCGATGAAGGTAAACCTAGTCCCATCTGTGCAGATACACCGCACTATGCGCCTAATACAGTCAATCTGGGTATGAAATTTGGATAAAAAGTCCATACCAAAGATGACGTTGTAAGGTCTCGATGTCACTACTAGAAGATACTAGTCTAAGCTCTCCCCTCCAATATTAATCTCACACTATCAGCACCAGTGTGTAATCGTCGAGTCTGCTCCCATAGGAGTCTCTAGTCGTAAGGATCTAGCCGACAGCTCCGTCGAAATCTCCGAACTCCAAATGAGGGTAGTGGTAATAAAATAATTACTCACACATGTGTCTATAGGTACTAGAACAATGGTAGAGTAGACACAAATAGTACCTAAAATCATATTAGGTGTGTCGTGGTCGTAGGCCTTGACTACCTGTAGCTGAGCCTGCCTCTATCCGCCAGCTCTCTATGGTTGGGGTGGACCTCCTAGTGGTGGTGGTGGTGGTAGAGCGTCGAAACGTCATCCACTACCCGCTTCTCTGCCAGCTCCTCTACCACAGTGGCCTAATCTTGGTGGACCACCATAGTCGAACCACTGCCTCTGCCTGGGAGGTCCCTCTACAATCTGCTACTCATCTGTATGGCGGGTTGGGCAGTCACGAGCCATGTGGCCCTGCCAGCCACATGCATAGAACTGCATGCTCCTCGTATAGTTGGCTCTATCTAGTGTGCCCCGAATAACCAAACCTGTATCCTGGGGTCACCCACATGATGGAATGGTCCTTTTAGACCTCTATGACATTTATCTACTATAGGTTGCAGAGGACTCGGCTATGTGTCGCCCTTTTGTGGGTCTCGCCACTTGTGACTGCTTAGTGGTAAAACTCTCCACTAGAAGTGATCGCTCCAACACCCCCGCCTGCATCGGGATGCTGAGGGGGATCATCGATGCCCTGATCTCATGCCTAATCCCTTGATTGAAGGTCTGGTCCATAAAGAACGGGTCTTGTACCATATCCGTGGAGTAACGCAAGAGGTCGGTGAACCTTGATGAGTATTGAGATACTGTCATGCTGCCCTACTGCAGATGAAGTAAGTCCTGAATCTGCACTGCACGAAGGGTGGCTGGAACAAACACTGAGTGAAAGAGACTCTCGAAGTCTGTCCAGATTAATGTTTCCTCAACATGAACCTGAAGCATTAGGCTCCACCGTCTACCTACTACTGCATGTAGGAGACTCGCGGTAAGGATCAGCATGAGGTCGGCTGGTGTTCCTACCAATATGAAAACGCTCACGATAGCCTCCAGCCAATCCATAGCTGCATATGGGTGTATCTCTCCCCAAAACCTAAGCGGCCTCTGGTTCAAGAACTCATGAAACACACTCAGGAAGCATGCACTCTCTGATGATGGATTAGGGGTTATCGGTGGCCCAGCTAGTAGTGGTACCTCTGGTACCTCTGCTTTGACGGGGACCTACACCGAGGCCTCGTCGTTCGGTGGGCTACCATCTCGTATGTAACTCGGAACCCTAGATGGCTGCCTTCGTGGGGCCATCCTGAAAAGAAACAGGTGTGCCATGAATAAAATAGTATACCTAGTGAGCTGACACAAAGTAATCATGATGAAAACTTTTTCAAAGGGAACACACAAGCATTCAGTGTTTTCGTGCACTGAGTCAGTAATCAGAAGTCAGAGTCCTAGTGTATGGATACATCGACCGCCGAACCAACATCGGTTTCCCAAAACTAATAACATCACCCAAAAAAACATAACACTATTTCCATTAAAAGAATCAGAGTCCAATTTTTGCGGTAGAACCGACTCCTCTGATATCAATTTTTCACGACCCATCCACAGGGCTCGTGTCGTGACTACCCCAAGCCCGCCTTCCATAGGCCAGGGGCTGGCGAGTAGCACCAAAGGAGAAATCCCGATAAAAAGGGAAGGCATTGTTTTTAAACTTGTAACACAGCATGTATGAACACAAGCAGTAGAAGGAAGAAGTACTAAAATAGATAATAAAAGTGTTCTGAAAGTAAGTGGGGTAGAATACAAACCCAACTAAACAACAAGTGCAAGTACAAGTAAAAATGGAAAACCTCTCCTGGATCATCCGCCCGAGAATCCTACCTGATGGGTAGGTACAAATCTCGATCAAATCGTCCCTGATGTATGTCCTGTATAGTCTAGCTCTAAGAATCCTCACATCCATCACCCTCCACCTCGATCACTACTGTCTCTCGTCTGCATAGTACACAACTAGGTGCGGGTGAAGCTCGTGCAGGGGTTAGTATATCAATACTCAGTAGGGGAACTTGAGACCCCCAAAGTTCTCCAAAAATCCACAAAGAATAAACGATAGTAGAAATATAAAATCACAATGTATCAACCAACCCTACTTAGGTATATGCCCATACATATACCTAAGTTACCGTCACAGTCTGGCTCCAACTCTCGAGCGCAAACACAACCTAGTCCACCAAGAATGTAAAGTCAATCACATCGATGATAATGATTGAAATATAAGACATAGCTCACATAGGTATACATCATTCATAGAGTGATAGGGATGATCAGATGTAGTCACTAATTCATCTAATTTGTCAGACCCACATAGGATATATGATCAGCTATGCTTTCGGACCCACACAGGATAATGACCAACTATTCTGCCAGACCCACAGAGGATAATGGAATAGAAGTAAGAATTGTCAGACCTATAGAGGTTCCTGGTACAGTTGTCATTACTATCAAACCCACTATGGATTCTAGTACAATATCCATCATTGTCGAAACCACGGAGAATTCTAGTACAGTAGAGTCACAGTCATCCCTAGGGTTCCCGCACATAGCACACTCGATTTTGGGAGGGTCCACTCTTCTATCCAAGTGTTGATACATAAACTATCGCAAAGTTATGCGTTGACTTTCCCCGTAGTTCCACATCATCATAAGTATCCCAATGCAATAGACAACACGTCAATCAGATGCTTGGTTTGAAGTTATTGGAATTTCTGTTCCAGGGGCCAGGTTGGATTTATGCTCGATCCAAACCTGGAAATTTTTCAAATTTGTCCAATGCTCACATAGAGTATCCAAAAAGGACCTCCATGTAGCGAGGGTCCTAGTTTTGTAGATGGAATGTCGATCGAGCATGTGGTATATGAGTTATTCGCATTTTAGCGATGATGGGCCCGACCTGTCAAGCCCAGTGGGCTGGCGGGTCAGCCCGACCCAACTGATGGTCGGCTCGGCCCAGTAAGGTGAAACCCAACCATGGACCTAGCCCATGCTACGGGCATGTCCGGTTCACCTGGCGGTGCCAGGCAGTGCTGCTTCCTCCCCTGCCCTCGGCCGGTCGTAGGAGGCCGGTTCGGCTCAGCACACGCGGCCCGTGTTGTGGGTCGTGGTTCTCCCAACACGGCCCATGCGGGTGGCTCATTTCTCCATCTCAGCCGGCATGCGGCCGGCTGGTTCGCCCAGCCGAGTGGCCCACAGACGCGGGCCATGTCCTCCTCCACGTGGTGCCAGCGGGCGCCGCGGTTCTAAAGTGGGCCGACCATATTGGTCGTCCGGTCGTCCCGCAGACCTCGCGGACCAAGCGGGCACTGATCTCCCTCCTTGCGGCCAGCATGCGGCCACTGGGGCCGCTGCCACCTCTAGTAGCCGACGCTTCTTCCTCTTCCATCCGCCATGGCACACATGGCTACGACCCCCTTCCTCTGGCGTGGTGTGACGACACCGCGCCCTACCAGCTTCGCCTCAGTCGTCCACACAACGAGAACAACATAAGGGGGGGAGGGTCAGACCTTGTTCATACGATCCGAACCCTCCTCGTTATGTTGTTAACATTTGGCATCAAGATCACAACACACGATGAGGAATGTAGAGTATAACTCGTACATAAAATTTATCAAATTTCCCCTTACCTCAATTTTGGTGATCAACGATTGAGTCACGGAAGACGGACGTTGTTCCTTTAATATCGGAGGAGGAAAAGCTCGGTGAAGACTAGTCGAGTCGACACTGTCAGTGTACTTCGAAGATGATGATGCTTTTCTATATTTCCCCGACTGAAGAAGGAGTAAGATAATTCTGTCGTTTTTCATTGGAGAGAAAGGGAATTCTTCATGTTCTTCAAGTTCCTTATTGGATGAATGATTCTTCGACGAGAGCATCCTCCAAGGGTTCTCCGATCTCTACCAAGTTCTCCTCCTATCCTTATTTCTCCCAACAATTCTTATGCCAACCAAAATAAAAAAATCATATACCTTATTTTAATGGTTGGCATGAGTTCAAAATAATTCAAATTAATTATGTTGGTTCACTTGATTAAATGTATGAAGTTGGCAAGAATTTCAAGGGACTCAATTAATTAATTACAAGGGGTTGTTGGCATATTATTGGGATGTTAAATATCTCACCCATTTATGGGATGTTCGAGAGGATTAAAGGGGGGTTAGAGGAATTAAGGGGCTTGAGAGGGCCCCGCCAATTAACATCCTCCAAAGGGAGGTTATGTGCGGGTGGCCCCACCACAAACCTCCCTTTGGAGGTTTTAACTACCATTCAAATAAAAATATGCAACACATATTTTTTATCTAAAGTTTATTTAAAACACCCAAAAATTAACATCCAACCTCGATAAAACAAAACTACGGTAAAAGGTATTCTTAAGCGAATATTGGCACTACGAGTTCAATAGTTCACTCCGATTTCAATTATGAGCTCTGGTTCAAAAGTTATAAAATCCTTCTTGTATGTTTACTGAACGTACCCGAAAAAAAACATCAGAAATTTATTCTGGGCACCCCAGGCCTCAAAATCAAGTGTCGTCAGAAACTACAGACTTGTAAAATTCTCGTGTATTGACAAAAAGAATTCAATGGAATTTTCATGTCATTTCAAAACCAAACCAAGGTTTTTCCCATGGTTTTTTCCAAAGGGGAGTGGAAAACATTATTTTATAAGTAAAATGACAGATCTTCTTAAGATATTAGGCTTGCTTATAGGGAGGTTAGTCACACTCTAAATAAAATCAATTTAAAATGTAAAAATGATTTATAAGTAAAAATGATTCATAAAACAGATTATATATTTGAACAATATTTAATTTTTACCCAAAATTTTGATTGTCTTAGAAAATTATGAAAAAGTAACTGTTGGTTAATTTTGATGAGATGATTCCAAAAATAATATTCATTTTATCCAAATAGATTTCTAAAAAAGTGTCTTTTCACTATTAAAATAAAAACCAACATTTATTGGAAAATCATGGGTTTTGACAAAAATAACATTCAAAACTTAATAAAAATCATAGTTTTATTCATAATAATTATATGGTAGTTTATAATTAATATAATTAATTTATTGATAATATTTTATTAAAATAATATTCAATTCAAAATTCTATTAATTCTTTAAAATAGATTTCTAAGTTAACTAAAAATTCTATTTTTTCATTAAAACTATTTACAATGTAACAATAATAAAATGAATGTATATTCTCTATAAAAAAATAATGTAGATAACCATAATACTAGTGTATCATTACATAAGCACTTATCACACCCGCATAAGACCGAAGAGTAAGTTTTGTGATGGTGACAGACTTTTGGGGTGTCTTGGATAACATCGCTCTTGTGGTAATCTATATCAACTTCCACTTATCTCCTAGGTGCTTCTGTTCAAGCTTAACGTATTGAAGCTCAACATGGTCTTGGTCAATAGAAAAGCCCAATGATTCCACCTCATTTTTGAGCATTGAAAAATTGGCTTCATATGGAGCAATTCTACTAGAAGAGGTCATCACTTCCTTTTTCTGAGTAAATTGGATTCATTAAAACACTATATTTATACAAATCATGTGATCACTGTTTAATAGCTATAATAGCAATGGTCACAATTCTTAACAGAATTTTAAAATAAAAAAACATAAAACCAAAAAAATTCATATTTTATATAACCATCTTACATAAAAGGACATTTATTTAGATTAAGAAAAATGTTAATTAATAAATGTTTGGGCTGTTACAATCGGTGCCACGATTTATTTTTTGAATTATCGGTGTCAGTGATTCATTTTTGAAATGTCAATATTGGAAAGTCATTTTTGAATTTTCATTGTCAACAAGTCATTTTAAATAATTGGTGTCAGTTAGTAATTTTTTAATTTTCGGTGTCTGTGAGTCATTTTTGAACTGTTGGTGTTTGCGAGTCATTTTTGAATAGTCAGTGTTGAAGAGTAATTTTGGTACTTTTGGTGTTGGCAATTACTTTTTTGTACTATTGTTGTTGGTGAGTAAGGGCCTGGGTGTTAGTGACTCAAGAAGATAGTGTCGGTGAGTCAGGGTGTTGGGGTTGGTGACTCAGGGCGTCAGTGTCGGTGATTGAGGGCATCAGTGTCGATGAGTCTGGGTGTGTCAGTTTATTAGAGTCGCTGGCTCAGTGTCGGTGACTCACCCTTCAGTGAGTCATTCCATTTTTCTCAGTTTTTCCAATTTCAACCCTCTTACAATTTATTTTTCATAAATATAATTTAAAGCATTGTTTCGGAATTTCTAATGGTGTTTCCAAGGATATTAATTACATCATTAATATCCTAACGCTATAGGGAAATTGAAATAGTATAACTGTGTAATCTTTACCACAATCTCACGTTAATGAATTTTGAAACCATTTCACAATCCATTGATAAAGAATCTGGATTTATTTTTATAAAGGTATGTTCGTATCCTCTCTTATCTCTTGGTGGGACTAGAGACCTCTTCTCTAGATGATTCATGTGCCTATTCTAGAGAGCTCTCATATCTTGATTTTTTTGGAATTTCCTACTACTTGTACAATGTGTTAGTCAATGAAAGGAAGTGTTTTGGTTACATGTTTTTCCGAGAAAGGATTTTTCATCATCTATATTTAATTATGTATCATGCAGGGTGGGTGTAGTAATGCTTCTTGGGATGAAACTGATAAATTATTTCTTTAAAAAGAGTAATTAAATGGGGGGAGGTGAAGATAAAAATATAACAGGGCCTGTTATGATAAAGATAAGGGTATTGATGATGAATGAATGCTGAGGGATGTTTTATTTTATTATCCATGTTTATCTGTTATAAATTTTTGTGGTTGTAAGGCCTTCTAAAAATCATTGTCCTTGGTGGCCTTTTCTTGTGCTCTTTTGATGTTCTTGTTCATTCAATTGATACTCCATGAATAATTGAAAATATAAATCCATAAAATCATATACACTTGGTTAATAAATCTATTCCCTATGATGAAACAAGTTCTGTGATAACCCTTGTTATTTAAAGTGTAATTAATGAACTTCGTGTATTAAATATTAATATGCTTATATTAATCGTGTGGTTCTTTGATTATTTGGGTTTGGTATTCTACTTCATGGGGTTTTGTGAAGTTATTGTTGGTTTCCTGATTATTGGTATGGGGGTAGACAGAGGGACTCACTTTGTGTATGGGGTGGTATAGGATCTGTGACCGAATCTCATGTTGAGAAATTGATTGATTATGGTATTGATGAACATGTAGGTAGTGGGACTACCATTGTTTGTTTTGTGTCCATCGAGAGGCATTGTGCCGTGGGACTGGAATGTGTTTATGTGCTATTTGTGTAGTGGGACTGCAGCTTTACTTGCTTATTGTGTTGAGAATTTTTTTGGATTTTGGTATCCTGGGAAGTTATGTAATAAATTACAGTGAACTCCAAAATAAATAATTACCAGTGATTAAATAAAAAAGGGGATGGTTTATGCTTTGGTTGGGGGTGTTGTCTTGTTCTTCATATAGGGGGAGCTCTAATGGTTGTTCTTTGTGGTTCGGTTGTTTATTTGAAACCCATAGTTTGAGAAGAGTTATTCTTTACCAATAAGTATAAATTTTAGTTCCTTTTGATTTTAAATAAGCACCCATCCTAGATGGACAGTATGTGCCGAACACCCCCATTGCATGGGGGGTGTCTTTCCAAACATCTCAGTGGGAGGATTGATGGCTGGGTACTAAATTTATTTCACATACCAAATTATAGGTTCTTACTGCTCGAGTGAATCTGAGCATTCTATAATGGCTTGAGGTTTACTATATCCCAAGATCCATCGGGTAGGTTGTGTTGTGGATTAGGGGCTTAGGTTTGTGCCAGCCAGGATTATATACTAGGTGTCTTCGGGATGAGGTCCAGGTGTTTTTTGGTGGGAGGTGTGGTTGTTTTGACATAGGTGTATACCAGTGGGATATGCATGCATTGTGGACCAGTTTTTTGTGGGCACTTTTGGCAGTGGGAATTGATTTGGGTATGGATGATAGCATCAAGTTGTTAGCCATTAGGAATGAGCAGTTAACAGTGAGAAAAGTGGTTTAGGGTACTCAAATCATCAATGTGATTATATTATAACCTTACTTGACTTTCATTCTTTTATTTAGAATTACTTGGAAAGGTTTGGTTGGTTAGTATTTTTCCTTGGTATGTGTGGTTGTTTTATGTTGTTTTCACTGGGGAATTAGTACGCTTCTCTCACTTTTTCACAAGTAACTTTGGTCTCCCTACGGAGTATACTTGTATGTGCACTCTATGTTATAAAACAGTTTCCATGTTTCAAGGAGGACATTGAGAACGGTTCTGGACTTTACTAGCTCAGGTGTTAGGATACATGTTTTGTTTTTCTTGTTCTCCTTCATTTAGTACTTGCTTTAGTGATATAGTTGTAGTTTTTTGGATTTTTACATATTAAATCATGCTTGTGTTGGATTTTGGGTACCATTATATAAAATTTTGATGTTGTTTTTGATTTTTAACATCATTTTTCTGGATCCTATTTTCATTAAAAAGTGTAATGCCTTCCATTTTGTGTGATATTATATACCTTTGATGCTAGATCCCACTTCGGGTTTTATTGAAGGCGGGACTCTGGGGGTCATTATCTCACATTCATCTTGAAGAAGGAAGGGCGTGGTACATTTTTGTTCCTTACCTCATCTTGAATAAGGTGGGTTGTGAAAATCAGAATCACTCAAAACCTGGTGGAATGTAAATAAAATAACATTTTAATGAGTTCATTTGTTTATATTAAATTATAAAAATGACTTTTGGATTTTCGACAAATTATCTGATGTTCTGCAATGATTTTTCAGAACTGCACTTTTGCATAATGTAGTTTCATATATTTTTCAAAGATATCAAGAGAAGTAGAAGTAAGATTGATATTATTATTGATCTATTAGAAATATATTTATATTTCCAAAATATATTTCATCTAGGATTAAGTCTTAATATGATGTTTATTAGCTCTAAAAAATCAATGAATTCTATAAATTCGAGCTGTTTAGATTTTCTAAAGATTTAGTTGAACCCAACTTTCTAAATAGTCCAACCCTATGATGGAAAAAAGCATGGTCAATAACAAACATTTTTTTCCAAACATAATTTTGATACAAATGTTTAGTTTATGGACCATATGTTTGTAATGAAACCTACGCTATGCTGGTAACAAACCCCACATTCATGAACCCTATTTTCAGTAAACCCTACATTCATGAACCCTAATTTCATAAATGATATGTTCTGGAACCCTAAATTCTAGTGACGATGTACCCTACTTTACTGCTACTACATTATGTTATTTTTCTAAAAAATGTGAACTTCCCCTGTTGTGAATCTGTTTAAATACTGAAACATCACATCCAAAGAGATTAAATTCAATGCAATCTTTTGAAACTAAAATATAGAATCATGAACTTATGTCTGATATTTTTATGATTTTTTATTATAACTTTTGATGCTACATAACCTAGTGTATATTTCATAAAGTTCTATTTATGTGGATTCAACACTTTATAAAATGGTGATATGTTATGCGCTGTAAAAATAATGTTTCAGATTTACTATTTCAAGATAGAAACTGAAGTTATGTTTCTCCAATGTTTACACAATGAAATGATATATGATGAAATTTGATTTTATGAATCATCTGAAGGATCAGATCATATATTTATCAATATAAAAGATTCATAAATTAATGATGTGTGAAGGATAACACTTCTACACAGATGTCAAATAGACAAGAACTTGTTAATGTTGAAGATTATGAAATATAGGTCCACATATTGGAGATCTTCCATCTTATGACCCATGTAATGGACATCATATCTTTTGAAAAATGAATATAGAATAATAAAATTATAAATTATTAGAAATAATAGAATAAACAATATTCTGAATATTTCCAAAGCATGTTACAATACTCTATTTTATATGGTTCTTGGTATTTTAAAGTGCATTGTTTTTAGCAATTGGTATGTTGGATAAATTATAATAAATCCAAAGGACTATAGTATTAAATATTGAAAAGTTATGGGTTCAGTATATAGTGTGAAAAATAACTAGTTTATTCTAACATCATTTTTCCAGCAAAAGTCGGAGGCCACAAAGTTATTCCAATTCATATTTTTTAATTTACATTCGGATTGTGATATTAATTTTCAAGGAGTTGTATTAAAAATTTTAAAGAGATATGAATGGATTTAATATAGAGTTTTAAATAATTAAATGATGATATTATTCTGGAGATTTTATTAGATAATTTATTAAACTTATGTTGAATGATGTCATTAGAGATTTATTCTACAATAATATCTAGGAAAATTTGCTATGATATTATTGGGATATTTATGAAGTATTTTTAAGTACCCCAGGAAATATGAGAGCAGTTATTATGGGATATTTATTCCATATATATATCCCTACTTGATTGAAAATCAAAATTTATGATGAATATCATAGATATGAAAACACTCATGAAAATAATGTGCTAAAATATTTGGTTGGTCATCATTTTGAAGAGGAGAGAAATATTATTTATACATTCTTATTCTCTCATGGTTTAAAGAATAAGTATGTTTTCACAACATTTTATAATATATTTTTTACTATTTAAATAAAAAAGAAGAATAATGTGTGACACTGAAGATTATTTTGCTGATGATATGCATTATTGAAAATCATCTACATCTGTAAGTTTCAATTGCAACTATGTGGTAAACATGTTTCAAAAACAACATCTCACCTATTTTACATAGAGTATCATATTCATAGAAATATCAATGGTGGAGTTTCATATTTTTGTACTGAGTTTTGGGTATATTAGTTCCAAATAAAAGTACCAGAATTACCTATAAAATCCTCATAAGGTGTCAACTTCTTACACTCAGTTGAAGAGGTCTCTAAATAAGAGGATCTACTAGTGAAAATCACCCAGATCATGGAGTAGAAAAGTGGTTTAGTAAAATAGGGGATTTATTTTCCCTAAACCACTATAAATCCCTATGTTTTTCCCTTTATTTATTTCCATTTTTTACTTACATTTAAGAGAGGAGGAAAGGATCAATTTATTTCAAGAGGGGTGTTTTTATATTTTCATTTTTTATGGAAAAAATTCACCCCATTCCCCCTCCACCTCCCTATTGTGTCTATGTCATATACTTTCTAAAACAATAATGTATTCCACATATCCAACATGAGGAAGTATATACCAGATCCTTATCAAATACTGAACCTATAGGTGGTACAATTGGAGAATGACCTCTCTAATGAAGAGCATCCAATGAAGATAAATGATTGTATAGATAATGTACTACAAAATAAGAGTACTCACATATTCGATGTAATATAGAGGAATAATAAGATATCAGAGGAAAAATGGGAACTATAGGAAGAAATAAAGGAGAATTACCCTCTCTTAATTTCACCGTACTATATAAAACAATATATTAGGGAGAAATTTCATAAGGGGGGGAGAATGTAATGACCCAAAATATTACCAATGAAATTTCCACTATGATAATAATTATCTATAGTATAAAACAAATATATCACATATAAGTCTCAATAAAGTAATTATTCTCATAAATTAAGAATGAAATAACTAGTATTTATATAAATTTAGGAACTTATAATAATGGACTTACTATTGAAATAGACATATAACCATTCAAAATATTAATCTGCCCAATTGATTAGTAAAAGAAACTATGAATGTATAAATAATTGTTTTTCATATTATGAATGAAAATATAATATACTTATATCATTGAATAAGTAAATAAATACAATAAAAATGATAAATTAAGTGTTGGTATTTTGGAAAAATGTATATGACTATTTACATGTTTATAATTAATATAATGATTTAAAAGAAATTTTATTTTTATGAAATAGTATTTTTTTTATTATAATAGTATAGTTTTATGAGACATTAGTTAAATTTTAAAAAGATTCATAAAATCAATTATAATTTTAAAATCGATATTTTTCAAATAAATAATAAATTTAATTAAAAGGTAATTTTCTCATATTTATGAAATTATTTTCCAAAAATTGAGTCCATTTTCAAAAATCTATAGCGTGAAAAAAATTGTTAGGGTGATTTTATGATATTTTTCTAAAATAGTATAATTATTAGGGAATAACGAAATACTGTAGTTTCTAATATTTAACAAATTCATGAATTATAGAATCATTGATGATATATGGATGAGGTAATAACCCATTTGTTCAAAATATCCCAAAAATGTTATTTTATTTATTCATATTAATAATAAATATTTATATACATGAACCGAAATAATAAACAAATGGATAAAATAATATAAAACACCCTCTCCTCCCACTATAAATACCACCCATTATAGCCTCTTCTCTTTATACGTTCTAAGCCTTGTATCTTGTTTATATTATACCCCATTCCTCTCCAAAACCTCCTCCCCAATTTTTGGTCTTGATGGTGTCATGAAAATTACATTTCCATATTTCTTAATGAGGTTCTCAAAGAGATGACACTCAAGAGGTAAAACCCTCTGTATTTCTCTTTTAATTTATTTTCTTTTTCTTATCCTTACTTTAACTCCCCAATAAAGGGTAACATGTTAAATACAGTATAATACATATATTTTAATGTTACTTTTTAAATATTATATACATCATCAAACCTCTTCTCCAATCCCATTGTTCTAAAAAAAGAAAACATCATATGTTAGGTGTTGAATCATGTCCTTCATGGAAGATGAGTTTTTATTTTTCATTACCACCATCAAGGATGATCATAAATCCATTTTCATAGATAACCCAATTATAGTATAGGTATTAAATTTTTTTATGTTCTAGAACTTTTATATAAATAGAATATTAAATAAATTGACACTATTTTGTGATGATCGAAAAACCTCCAAAGTAAACTAATAATTTCTCATTAATTTTTTCTCTAATGAATCATTATCATATCTAAAAAATTGATATACTAGACTCTTAATAATTATTTTGGTGGATGAATATCATATAATTCCACTTCTATCATTTTTATTCCATTTTAAAATAACTCTCGTAATTAACCTCTTGGGAAACTAATCATAAAATCATGAAACGAACGATCCCAGAACAATAAAATTGAATATTTAACTAATCAAAAAGTCCATAAATGAACTTAATAAAATTAATATGTTCTTTATTAATTAATTAATGGATCTAATTTTATTATTGAGGATATTAAATACAAGTGAAAAACACATTCAGACATAAGGTAAGGGATCATTTCTGAACCTACATTTTTTCCATTAGGTTACACTTTCTCTCTCTTTACACAAATATAGTTCTTTTTTATTCTTATTTAATACTCCTAAATTATGTTTTTATGTTTCATCTTTATGAATATAGCTCAATTTTGCTTTATTTTATGGGTAAATGTATGTTTTATAAGGTTCCCTTCTGAATTCCACTCTATAAGAAGCCTTATTAAAGGGAGCATCCCAATTTTCTTTACCAATTTTCAAGTACTAGCCAAAATATAATTTAAGACAATAATATATTTATAAAATAAATCACATTATTATGACTACCTATAATTTTTCATTTACGGTTCTATACAAATAATTATATATTTACCATTTTCAATCCACTTTAATATTTTCCATTAAACCTCACTAAAGGGGATCATTTATAAAGATTCGTAGATTCTATTTATACAAGATTTTTGATAAGTTTAACATAATTAATCATATTCTAGGCCTTTTTCCCTTATGAATTTCCAATTATCATTCAAATTTATTAATTCATGAAAAAATTTATGATGCACCCATTTTTATGCCTTTTGACATAATTATGAAACCCCTTTCTTTCATAGGTAACACTTATGTTTATTCCTTATTTTGGATTCTTCATGTGGAACACATATTCAAAATGATGTTATGATTGGTTCATCCCCATAGTAATCCAATTAATTGGAAAAAAATTAGTCTCTTGAGATGACATGTTGGGACATGGAGTAAACTTGATTCCTTTATAGGACACTGTCCACCAGTGATACTATCTTGGTAGATAGCCATGACTCATGTTTATGTGATGTTATATGTTTTATCAACATTATAATGTTTCCAAGGTTAGCAGATCCCATTTTATATATGTTATAATCTCATTTCTTTATTAATGATCCATGTTTTTTATGTCATCATGTCATGACTTCTAACCCATGTGTTATAATTTATTTATATGTTTATTCCATTATTGGGATTTTTAAATAATCCCTTTTTTCTATGTATTTTACATGTTATCCAGTACAGAAATAAGAGATAAAATAATGTAAGGAGCTAATTGTATGATTAATATAAATATGTTTTATTCTACTTCCTTGTTTTCAGTTTTACGTACCTAATCTTCCAAATACACTATAACTTATAGTCCTTAGTTTTTATTTTATGGTTAATTATTCTTAAAATAATGTAATAATATTTGTAAAAGGCTAGTGAAGTTATACACTATGTTATGGAACATAATTAAATTAATAAAAAAAATTAGAGATAATTCATGAAAGATGAAAGAATTTAAGAAGGTATGTGAAATGCCACAGGATATTGGGACATCATGGAATGATTATTGGGTTTGTCCTTGGAAATATTCAATGACTAATTTTTTTTGGAAGCACAAATCAGTGCAATGAATCATGAGGATTCATCCCTATGAGATGTATTAAAAATGAGACAGATAAAATAACTCAACATGATGATTAAATTTATTTGTGTTAAATACATTCTAAATATAAGAAGGTTTCCAGTACGGAAGAGAGAATATCCTAAACTGGTTATAGAAAGAAGAATAAAGAAATTATATTAGGAAATATTCACCATAAAGGTATCTTCTAAAGAAACAATAGGTCCTTACTTATTCCCATTTCCTTGTTTTTTATTTATATAAACATTAACAGAATTAAAGTATATGTTTGAGGTCATCTCTATTGGGACACATTAAGAGATTTTCCTTAATATATTCTACTAACATACATGAAATGGGTGTAAAATTAGTAATTACCATAATGGGGGGAATTTGAGATGAATACTCTATTTCATTTAATTTTTAGTGAATTTATAAATTATAAATTGATTTTTGAAACTATAATAATAAATTTGTCAATATCAATTAAAAACATGTTCCAGTGTATCAATAATGTTTATTAAGGAGGAGTGTGTATTGATGAAAATGAGGAGAAATATGGAGAGTTAAATATATTTCCTTGAAAAATTTATCTATTTACTAAAGTGTATATGATTACATGTTTCTTTATAAATATATTTTATCCACCTCTTTTTTATGAAATTATAAATTTATAATAATGGTATCAAATTAATGGCAGTGTATCGATATCTTATACAACCAATTTTATATAGCAATCTTGTTTTCTATATCAGTTTTTACTATGTAGATTTAGATAAGACCAACCAATTTTTCTTTTCTAATAGAACCATGTGGTATCGTCCTTATGTTAAAAAATAGGGGAAGAATATCTTGTGTTCCTTAAAAGTATTAGAAGATATAAGAAGACCCTTTAAATGACCATTGTAACTGTTATTTAATAATGGTGATAAGAAAGAATCCATCCAATCCCACACCTATTTAACTGAGGAATTATTGTGTTTCTATCAAATTCAAAAGGGGATATTTTTGTTCCCAATTGATTATTTCATTTATTTGCAATGGTTCTATATGTGTTTCTTATGATGATGATGATATCTATATAATTATTATGGATTCATTGTATAAAATTGGATAACATGATTTATAAATAATCCATGTAACTTCATTGGTTTATTGATGTTTAAACCAAGTAAATAATTATTTTGATGAAGAAATATTGATGTTTTGGGCCAATGAAATGTTATTTCGTGACGGAATTTCAACTTATAAGTTTATATTATTACTAAATGATGAATATATAAATAATAATTACATGAAATATTTTATTAATTCATGGAGTGATTGTTGGTTTGATTTATGTAGAAGGCCATGAGAAAATATTTTATCTTTTCATGAAGATATTTCATATGTAATATGTATTATATGAATAAATTTCAAAACTATTTTTCATACAAAATTAGTAAAATATTGGTCAAAACCTATAAACATAGGTGGAAATCTCAACCGCACATCTGAAAATAGAATTTATCATCTAGGATCTAGCGTACATGGCCCACTTATGGAGCTACGTGAGATTGGAGGAGGAAGTGAACATTCATAACATATAACGATCTTGAACATGTGTTGTATGGTATGTTCATGGTTCATGTGGTGTGGGGCGCATCATGGGGGGTTTGTATGCAGTGTTTTAGAGTGGACCCAGTTTCTCGCATTGAGTGGATAAAGTGAAAAGTGTGTATTTAAATGATCAAAAATAAAAAAAATCTTTCTCGTGGTATATACTCTACATAGGGCATTTTTCCTCTATGGCTAAGGATCCCCTTATAATTTGAATAGTCTGATCATAGATGTTCCTGCGACACAAAAACTTCAATACCATAATATTCAAGCTACCAAATAGCTATATGAAAACATCTATATTTAATATGGATCTCTTTATACTACATATAAAAACACTTTTATGTCATATTCATGAAATGATGATCGACCAAATGATATGAGATGGATCAACCATTCATGAAAAGTATGATCTTCCACATGAAGTTCTTAGTTCTTCCATGCATAATGAGGTTATAACATGGATATTATATCTAGATTCTATGATTATAAGTAGATTATATTTTTTAAAATGGATATTTTAGGAAAATAAATCTTATAAATCAATTTTCTTCGATGAGATGTGAGAATTGATCTTACATTAGTATATTTCACCTATATGAACTTTTTATTATATTATAATGAATATTTCATTGACCTTTCATTTGTTTGAGGATCTTATATTAATTAGGAGTGAATAGGATCATATGTCAGATGATGTGGATGGAGCTGAAGCATCCTCATAAGATCCAGTCACCATAAAAACATCACCCCAAACCTAATGCACTCGAATCATCATTCACTTAAGAATATGTTAAGGTATTTAAAACATTTTTTCATACATGTCAGTAGTTCTATATGATAAAGAAAATATGTAGTGAATGAGTAAGTGAGATAATATCACAAATGGAAACATTTTTACATGTGTGGATGTGAATTGAAAAAAATAAACAGTGTAGTATCCATATTAATTGTGATCATTACTAGGACTTCAAATCTATAAAATAAAATCTTGTTATAAGATATGTTCGTGTACTAAGATGCAACAGGATTAAAAGATCAAATTATATTACAATAGTTAAAAACATCTCAATTTTAATTTGTTTTCTAATGAGAAACCCCAAGAATGAACCACTATGAAATATGAAAAATAATATTGGAAGTAATGAATATGAGATGGATCCAATAATAAAATACGTGAAACAAGTGTTCATTCCACATAAACAGGAACAGTTAAACCATTCAGGTATTTAAAATGATTCTTAAATGAGAAATAATAATTTTTTTCTTAACAAAACCAATATATGTTTAAAATGGGAATAATACACAACAACCCTTGGGTATTAAATGTGAATATGAAATAAATTAAGTCATTAAATAATCGAATATCATGACATGTGAATCTTTCTTCCTGAAATATTTCCTGAAAAATAATTTTATTATATTAAACATGATTTTATATCCAAAATAAAGAAGAAAAAAATTTGAGACTCCTCACCAAATTAAAAGAAGAGAAATTAATTGTGAGTATTCATCTTGGTGTTTATACGTTTATAGAATATGTTTTATGATAATTATGATAATAATATTAATGATACAATTTTTGAGAATATAAATGAAATTTTAAGGTGAGGAATATTATGTTTTTTTAATTATCAATTTTTGTAACACATTGAGATAAATCTATGGATATGATCCATCTAGTATCGAGGAGATAAGTTGGTGATAAAAATACATGATTTTTTAAAAGAGATACACCATAATATTAATTGAATGATAAGAACCATATAATTTCATATCTAGTGTGAAGATGTTTCAGGACAAATAAACGTGTTCAATAAGCTGTTGAATATCTAGATGGTGTATACGAGTAACCCTGATCCAAAAGGATAATGCAGTCAGATCAAATTGAAGGTGAAAGAGTAATTTCTACTACTAGACCAACACAAATAAGATAAGGATGTTGTAATTGTTTTTTCTAACAATTTAATAAAAATTATATAAGGCTGAGTTATATAACCAGTTGATGAAAATGAGGAGGAGGAATACAGTTGGGGTGTATAACCTACTGTGACAGAAGAGCTAGTGACTGGGTATTAGATCTATAGCCCACTAGAAAATTGAGTACTGCGATATATAACTAATTTCTACAAGGTCCCTTGTAATATTGAATAAGATAGAAGCGTGGGTAAATATTAAGATATCTTACCAATATTATAAGGAGTAGGATTTTTATGCAGATTATTCTAAATATTACGTGATACTCTATCTTATATTACTACTTCAATCATGGTGAGATTGAGAGATAATATTGACTAGATCAGAAAATCTAAAAAGATCAAGGGGTCGAAATAAAAATAGATTGGTCTCATAAAAATATTGGACTTCTGATCCCCCCACTCTCTGTGGTACCTAAATGATCCTTGGGATTGTCAAATTTAAACAATTTATGTATAATAATTTCTATTGAAGTCATATAAAATCCATTATATTCATATAAATGTTTTTTATGAAATATAAATAATTTATATACTATAATATATGAACAATTCATATTAAGAATATAAATAAGTTTCATTATTATAGTATCACATGTTTTATATTTTTTAATCCTTTTATTGCAACCAAAAACGTTGTTTTTGGGTTTTTAACAAATTTATAAAATAAAAAAGTAAATAAAAATAATTTGTATTAATAATTTATGAATATTTCATAAAATAGTATATTTTTTCTTATACTAATATTATTCTGAAATATATAAACCCAATATATATTATTTTAAAATTTCAATTTATTTTTTGGTATAGAACATATAGGAAAAAACTTTTATTTTAAATCACAAAACCATGACCTATTTTATTATTAATCATTAGGTGGTTTTTCAAATATGAAAACACTTTTTAAATAAAACATAATATTTTTCCATTATAGTTTGTATTTCAAGAAAACCCATTAGAGGATATATATTTTTCTGTATGAAATGGTTTTCTTAAACCATTACAAGTTCCTAAATATTGAAATCAAATGAATATAAAAACCATGACCATTTTCAATCAAAACCCTGATGTGAAAAACAATATTTATGATACACTATTTTTTCAAGGAATTTTTCATTTATTTTTTATTGAACCATGATATGGTTTTAAATATTTCCACAAAACCTGAAAATTTTATATTAAAAAAACATTATTTCTATTATCAATATAAAAAATTGATTTTATTTTAATATTCATACAGTTGTTTTATAAGAAAACTTTTTTTAATATTACTCATTTACTAAAAAAAGTAATCCAAATGATTGTGGGAAAAAATACCATTTTTTGGATTAGTGAGGATTAATGTTTTCTAAATATATTTAAAATAACCACTAAAACCAATTACCGAAGATCCAACCATAGATAATTTATATTAAATATAAAATTATGAACTTGTCAATGTTTATACTTTTGAGAAATGATCAACTAGGAAATTAATCTAAAGTCATGGTTCAATACTCATAAGAAAAAAAACCACGGTCATAAGACTACCTAATACCAAAATCCATGTTTTCTTATGGTCATAAGGTCTATAATTTCATAGTAAATATCACATGTCGCCATATTCTACCATGGGAAATCCATTAAATGATGTGAAAAACACATGAATAACACAAGAAGGGTGTACTACCATAGTAATTTTCACTCATTGATATATAATGATGCGGGGAACCTATTTTTAGCTTGGTAATGCTTTATAAACAATGTGGGAAGGGGCTACCACCATTGGATACATGGAAATTTCTAGTTCAAAAATGTTGATAAAACCAAACCACCATGGAAAATATTTTTTATGATGGTTAGACAATTTGAAGAACCCCAATCCCCATACCAATTATGGTTGTGGGGGTAGGGTGGAGGTAGAGCATGTGGTGAAACCCCACTATCATAAGAAATTATAACCATGGGAGATGATTCCCTTGTAGAGAAAGACTACCACTCTTGGAAAATATACCAAATGTGATATATTAGCATTGATACCAACTAGGGAATGAATTTTTGTGGTCTTAATTCACCTATAACGAAGGGTGTAATTCTCATGATGATGGTCCCTGAATATTTCAAGCTTAGTGGAAGATCTGTCTAAGACCATGTCAAACATGTATTTTTTTAGATTTATTGAATAATCTACAAGAACATAATGAATAATTATCATTTCATATGAATATACCAAATGAAACATAATAATTAATACTTGAAAAAATGATAGAGTATCCGTCATGTTAATGAAATAACTAATTTCATAATAAGAAATACCAAAATCGTGGAATCAATATTCAATGTAGATTTGGATTACTCAAGTCTCACTCGATTTGTACCATGGTTTCTTTGAGAGGATTCAAATTAGAATTCTTCATGTCATATACAAATGTAATAAACCATCTTAAAATGATTTCAATGGAATATTGGGAGATAGAATAGAAAATCTGATCATCTTTTTTATTCTCATGGATTGCATCAAAATATTTTGGGAGTGGTGAAGTGTCTGTCAAGGTCACTAAATCTTGATAGGGGAGAAGAGATTGAAAACTTCCTTCAGTATTGATATGAATCTAAGGGATATTCTTTGTTAAGATAATTATATATGGAGGAAATATGTTATGAACAATATAAAATATTTATCCACTATCTATAAAATGAAATATGTGAGAATAGATATATATGAGTGTGGATTAATATTTATAATTACACTGAAGCCCTTAATCAAACATTAATATATATATTCTCCATGAAATATATAATAAAAATAATAATATTATTATTTTATAACATTGGATGAATTTTGAAAATAAATATCTTATAAAATAAATATTTCCTTGATTATTTAAAAACATTTAATATTATACCATTGTGTTTCCCGATGCATAAATCATCCTATTAACCCTCTTTAGAATATTCTAAATATAAAATATAATAAAATATTTACATGAAAAATAAATAAATGTTATTTTCATGATCTTATGAAAAAAATTATCTCAATATTCTCATAAGTAAATAAATATAATTTAATACCATAAGAATAAAAATTTAGATAAATGAATATTGTATTTGAGAGTATTATGAATAAATATTTATTTAATATTGAAAAATTGTGTATATTCTAACATTAATATAATTATTGACTGAATAAATATGATCAATGAATCCTAAATAAATATTATTACTCAATCATGATAATATTATTTATACCATCTATTATATTATAATATAATTCTATTAAGATGGATGGATAAACTGTGTATGTGATCTACTAGGCCTCTTCATCTATAAAATTTGGCATTATTTCTTAATTTTTTAGATTAGAAACATCTACTAAATCCGCAAGACCATACTATTATAAATTCACGTCACAATTAAAAAATCCATATACAAAAGATCATTATATAATATGATGCATTTATTTTCAAATATAAATAAACACACTGAATATGCATGTCATCAACCAATTGAATTGATATAAAATTTTTTATATTCTTGAAATGTACTCAAAATATCAATGGGAATATAATTTATTAGAAATATTTATTTCAACCAAAGGGATAAGATATCTTCTTTTAATATTTGAATGGAAAAAACAATTATTGACTTATTAATTAATGATAAATCACTCTTGATGCACCTAAAGTGTCATACTTGTAATTGAACATAAGATGTCAGGGTTTTTGAAAAATCATAAATTTATACTAATATTTATATGCTTAAATAATTACATCAAGTCAAGGAACCAATGTACAAATTTATATATAGGAATATCCAATGACAATAAAAACAAGTGGAATACATACGGACAACTCACTTCTCAAAACAACTCTTCATGGAAATTACCAATAGAGAACTTCATGAGAGCACATCAAATATCTTATATACTCCTACCCATGTTATAATGTATCATCTTTTTCTAGTCATGTTATTTTATTAGTCCATATAACAAGTATTTCAGAATAACATCATATAAATTCAAGGTTCTCAACATAGCGAAGAGCGTCTATGACCATTAAATGTGAAAGATACTCTAAGAAAAACATTTAATGATAATAATTAGTCAATATAATATCTTATTAGTATTATTAATTATATTTTATTTATTTACATATAATATTATAATTTTAGATAATTTATTAGTAAAAAACAAATTCTTTTATTCTAATAGAAAATGTTTCCATAAAATATATAGTTTTATATATAATTTAAATATATAAAATTTAATGTTTCAAATTAAAAAAATGAAAATAATTTTGGTTTCTATTATATAAAAATTACTTTTGTAGGAATTTTTTTATTTTTCAAAAAAGTATTAATTTTTTGTATACATTGGAAAATGTTAAGATTTCTACAAACTATCAAATATTTTAAAGTAATTATAATGTCTCATTTGACATTGGATTGGTTTTAATGTCAAACGAGAACCATTTTATAAAAAATATTAAAAATAATTTTGACGATTCAATATTATATATTATTTTGGAATAAAGTCATCTTTATAGATGAAATTATATTTTTCGGAATTTTTTTCCCTAAAAATACTAAAATTAATTTCTACCACTTCTAAAAATTGAATCATAAAAAATTGAATTTCATATTTTTTATTAGTGGTTTCATGTTTTTCAATGTTATAAATTTCATTTTTTTCTCACAATAAATAGATACATAGGTAAAAAAATTTCATTAAAATAAAGGTTAAATGGCTTAATGGGTCTAAATTAAGAGTTAAGGCATCATATATCACTTAATCAGGGATAAATATAAATTTTTTATGGTATTAAAAAATTTCCCTGACATGTAATATTATTCTTTCTATTTTTTTAACTTTTCCTTAAGAAATACATTTATTATATTTTATGTTTTAATGTATTTATAATATTCTCACAACCCTCACTTTTAAAAGGGCTCCTCCCCTCTCACTTCATCAAATCTTTCGAGCCACTTAGCTCTACTAACCCCTACACAAAACACTAAAACAATATCTTCTTATTTTCTTATAGGTCCTTCATTTGTAAAAAAATAAAAATCCAATATGGGTTATAGTATAACAACCCAGTCTTAATGTACACAGACATTACATTATTATTTCAGAATAATTTATACATTGAACAAACAGATTCCCAAATACCATATTAATTTAGTTCCTTTGGAAACGTGGAAATGTAAATGATGATTCATGAGTGAGATAAATTGTCTCCAAATATATTTTTCATGAATATCACCCTTATTAAACACATAATACATAAAACAAGTCTTCATAACCATGGTGAGGAAATATAAAAAGGGGTGAGCTCAGATGCTCAATAAGGTTAAAAAGGGAAATATGTACGAATTTCATGAGTATAAGGGTATGATAATGTGATTATATAATTATAAGATCATACCCTTAATATCAAAGTTCATATAAATGAATCATTTCATACACATTAATAGTTCATAAGACATGAATCATAAGATAAATGGGAACAAAATCCATGAAAGCATGACACATGAATGATACCTAGAATTGTGGAATACACATGAACATATAACATTTTGAACATTTATAAGTATAAATCGGTTCAATCATTATGTTAAGGATATAAAATTAGGCCCTCTCATAAACTTATAGACATGAAACCAAGTCCACACATCATGTTGTGAACATGAAATCAGGTAAATGAATAACATTGTAAACATGTAATCAGGTTCTTTCATAAACATATGGACATGCAACCCAGTCCAAGAAATTTTTTTTGAACATGTAATAAAGTTTATGAATTACATAATAAACACATAGTATGGTTCACTCATAGCCTTGTGAACATGTAATCATGTTCACTCATAAAATTATGGACATTAAATCTGGCATATGCATAAAATTTATACTCCTGATTCATCTATCCTTACCCAATGCATTAGATAGAGATATAGGTCCCAACCATCTCATAATGATATCATATATACAAGTTCCACAATATCATAAACAATCATATCATATCCACTAAAATTAAATGGCTATATTGAAAATTAAATCATATTATAACATATGGTAAATATATAGGCTTTATAAAAATTTCATCCAATAATAATCTGTCAAAGGAAGAGGGTTTCAAAAGTATTTAACATGGTATAACTTGTTTAATATAAAGTGGATTCATAAAATTATAACCCAACAGTGAGGAATGGGTTTCCTAAATATATAACACATGAAAGAGAAAGGGGTTTTCATAAATATGATTTCATCAAAACATAAACCAATCAGAGAAATAATATGAATGTAATATTTAAATTATTTCCCAAAAGGGAATGAGTAAAATAAATGTATATCATCTAGGATGGTAAATAATATTGAAATATATTTTAAAAAAATTATTGAGGAAAATAACTTTTCTTCTTTGAAAAATACATCTTTAAAATATAAATCCATTTAAAACTCTTTTTCTTTGTAAATACTTTGAAAACATAGAAAGAGGACTTAAAAAAATTTGAATATTATTTTCAAAAAAAAAATTAAAAATAATCTTTAAAACTTTTTGGAATTTTTATTACCTTAAAAAAATATAAAATAATCTTTAGAAACATTTTGAAAATAATTTTCTTAGAAAACTTATAAAATAATATGGAGGACATTTTTGAAACTGTTATTTGGGAAAATAATTTTAAAATATTCTTGATAAATTTTTTTAAAAATGCTTCCCTTGAAAATACAACAAAAACTTGTAAAAGAATAATTAATATAATTAAAATCCTTTTCGTTTAAAATAACCTTTTTAAAACATATAAATGATTCTTTGAAATCATTTAAATAATATTTTAACATAAAACCATTATTAAAAAAAATTCATTGAAAACCATTTTAAAATAAAAAAAATCCATAATATTTGGAAACAAATCATAAAAAAAAATTATCCTTTTAAAAATATAATAGAAGCATCATAGAAATGATGGTCATGACGGTGGGTAAGTCTATACATACCAAACATTCCTTTTACGCCATCAAATTTCTGAAAAGTGCCTTAATCTGAAAAAATTATTCCCTTGAAAAAATAATTTAAAAGGGAATACATGGGTAAAATATTTATATAACATCATAGGATAATATTAAAACATTTTTTAATATTTTTAGAAAACACAGTGTTTATGAATCATATATTTTCGACTGAACTATGATATAATGTCAGATTATCGTAAAAACATTTTCTCAATTATTTTAAGTACCAAAGACTGTAAAAATAGCTCCATTACATAGATATGTCATTAATATCCAGATGGTAAGGAAATCCATGATATTTTTAGAGTTATATATCATATTACATCATCAATGTAACAACAGTCATAAATTATCTCAATAAACAATGAGATTGATCCTATAAATTGTTGCCTCTTTGGTGACTTTAAATCAACAAACAATGTAAATAATAACCCAAAATAGAGATTAAACTATAAATAATATAATTATATTCATGATTTTACATGTCAAAAATATATTATATACACCTCATAGAATAATATAGGTTTATAACATGGCATGTGTCTCAAAGATGTAATTTTGAAACCATATCAATTTACAGATTTGGAAACCGTTGAAACTTAAACCCCATGAAAGGAAGGTCATAAAATGGATATATATATATATATCCTTAAATTTAATTATTATAATCATAAAAACATCCATGGTATGTTTACACACAACACAAATGGAATAAGTGGTGAATAAGGCATTTGTCTCACAGAAATAATAAGGGAAATAACACTCCCTTACATTAAGTCTTGAATTCCATTATACACATTCGAACCACATTTTTTAAAATTTTAATTGTATTATAAATCTACCTTAGAACCATATTACTATATATTTTTTCTTATATTAATTACTTATGAATTTTTATTTCCTCTTTATTAACAATTATATATTAAATTAATGTTTTGGGTAATAATCGATTTTTCATCGTACATGTTTTGACTTTTTATTATTGATATTATTAATTAGATCATGATTTAGTAATTTAAATAATGTAAAAAATTATTTATATATTATACATATTCAGTATAATTATATTCATAATATTCTCTAAAATATAGATATTTGAAATGGAATACACCGTTATTGGAGATGGTAGGTCATATGTACGCATGAGTATTGTTCCCATTTTCTAGTTATATTGAATAAAATAAAGTAAATGATTTATATGTATATATATAATCATTAAATTATCATAATTATATTATATAAATCATATAATTTCTATAAATCAATCTTTAAAACATTTCATGTCGAGTGTGAATGAATTACATCACCGTGAGGATGCGATAGTCCGCACGTCCCAAAATAAAATTATCATATTTACAAAAAAAAAATTAAAGCATGACGGTATGTGTTATATATTAGTTACAGAATAATAAATAAATTATTAGTATAATATATATAATATTAAATATATTTTCCATCAAAAATCCCAACCATTAGAGGTGGTAAAGTAAAAAATGAACAACATCGTCTCATGAGGCGTTAGGGTGACATACACGATAATGGTATGTTCATAACCCATTAGATAGAAGTCTGTGTAATTGTATGTTGAAACCATATAATTACAATATAAAACTTTATTTATGATACTAATGATATCATGTAATAAATTAATAAGAATATTTTAGATTATGGAGAATGAAAATAAATTGACGGATTTTGATGGATGATTTTACCTCTTATTCGGGAAACTCCTTTTGGTTTACACAAAAGGGGTTACCTGGAGGTATTTCTGACCAACATGAAGACTATAGGATTATGGGAAATATTTTTAAGATATATTTGGGTAGATATTGGCTGATATACATTGTATTGATAGGTGTGTGGAAGTTGGAGGGGTGAGTGTCTTTTTATAGTGGAGGGAAAGGATACATTTGGTATTTTTGAAAGAATTATGTGTTACCCAAGTATTACTTGTTCGAAAAGTTGTAAAATGGAATCTTATGGAACCTTATATGTGGATATTCATAAATAAGGATATAAAATAGGTTTGGGACTATTTTATAATTAATTTTTCATCCTTAGATTAAGGTTTAGTCCTTGGTAAAGACCAATTTTACCTTAATTGGTGTAATTAATTTTAATTACGTTTACTATAAAGTTTGGTAAAAAACTAAGATAAAATTATTTGAAATTATTAATTATTTTTATTCATAATTTTGAATCTATTTTTTCAAATCCCAATCATATAAGTGGTAGAAATTATTTTAATTATAATCCCAAGTACATGACAACAATGTGGATTTTTAAAGTAAAAACCTTCAGATGTTTGCTATTTTTTATATCCAATTTCAAAATGAAATTGATTATATTGACCTAAATTAGGTTAATTAAAAATAAATTTATCTATTTATAATATAAAAAAAATTACAATATAATTTAACCTTATAAATAAATTCTATAAAAAGATGTTTTGAATCAAAATTCACCATGTTTCAATATTTATCAAAAAATGACACTTCACCAAAAATTACTAAAAATTCACGCAAATTTAATTATTAAGTTTCTATTTCAAGAATGAAGTTTAATTTTACATATAAATTTTTCAAAATTTCAAAATTTTATATTTAAAATAGGTTTAAAATTTAAATGCGGCAAA
This sequence comes from Viscum album, assembly GCA_963277665.1. Classification (NCBI taxonomy): domain Eukaryota; kingdom Viridiplantae; phylum Streptophyta; class Magnoliopsida; order Santalales; family Viscaceae; genus Viscum; species Viscum album. The sequence continues at coordinate 1,517,430,241 of OY728137.1, forward strand.
AGATCTTTTATAAAAATATAGGTTTTTATACGTAATGTAATGTACCAACCCAGATGCCACAAAACCATTGCATAAATCTAGTATATTATGAGGCCACAATCACGCCCTCCCATACTCTAGAGAATTTCTACTAGAAGCAATGGCATAGGGTGTCATAGTGGGAAGACTATTCCCTCGTATCATTGTAAGAAAATAGTGGAAATAACTAAGTATCATATACAATAGTAAAAATATAGAGTGTGGAAGCATTAAATATGTGAAATTTAACTTGTTGTAATAATAAATGTAAAATATATATAATAATTAATATCTATTCATACAATACAACACATGTCACCCACTGGGCAGACCATATGGTTGTAAGAGTACAAGAAGAAATGAAAAATAAAAGTACATGGATCTACTACTAACTCCAAGACAAACCATGTACCTGGTCTCCAAAAACGATATAATTCCTCCAACTAGATCAGAAGAACAACATGAGTATCTCTTCATTAATATTAAACTTTGGGCATCAACCCTATCCTCCATGAAGTAGTTCTCAACCTAAAAATAAGAAATAAAGTCCAAACATTCAATAAGGTGCACATTAAGGGGTGACAAATAATATTAATAGGCCACCATGGAAATAAAACAATAAATGTGATACTATAAGTGTATGAAAAATTGAACAACCCAGCTTCACTGAGGCATAACTAAAAGGTAATTAAACCAATCATGAAACCACAGTCAAATACTATGTTTGTAATCCTAGTCAACTAGGAAAGTTCTACCATGGATATCCATATCTAAATACATATACATGTATAGTCCCATACGTTTACATATATACATAAATATTAATATCCATTGGTATGTGAAACAAATAACATGTGACCAACTTGTATTCAATCCTTGTGTAAGTAATCCAAATCTCCTAGACATCCAATGCAAGGAAATATGATGGATGTCGTTCCACTCAAGTCGTGTATAATTACGTTGTATCTGGGTCTGTAATCCCAATTGACATATACATACATTATCTCATTTCAGAATTATACCTCTATGAAAGCAACACCACCATAGGGGGATACATGTCCTTCCCCTGGGCTCACCTATACTCACCTCCAATAACTAATAGGATACTATATACTGATCGTAAATCCTGTAAATAAAGATTTTATATACTAACGATCAATCTTGTAAATATCACTGAAACCAACAATGGCATGTGTCGAGTAATCCCAAGTCAGAACCCAAGGGCTGGGTCCATGGAATAATAACCATGAAATCCCTATCGGCATAATACATATAATCAAATGTATAACATCATTCATAGTCACATTGTTTAATCAATTTTCAAACCCTAAAGGTACGGATAAATTGTGTTGAAGACCAAAGAATACTCATTTAGTCGTAATATCATCTCGATGGAAACATGATAAAGGCACTAGTTGGAGCCCATGTAGTATGTCTACTAAACACGTCCTACGTGAGTCTAAGCAATCCAGATCCAAGGGGTAGTCTGCCTAAGGCAACCCATAGAATCAAGACCCAATGAGCATACTCAATCCAAGGAATCCACTAAAACATCAAGGTACAAGGAGGAAAATCCAATGATTCTGTAGAATTAACCATCCTATGAGTCTATCCAAGGAATTCATACAATAGGGAATCCAAATATCACTCAAGGCATATATGTCAAGAAGAGAGTAAACATCCTCACCACTCAGGAGAGTGTAATCATCAATGAGTATAATTACTAGGTGAATAATCATGTATCATAGTAGAAGGAACAACAGCTGGATTCTTGGAGAAACCTATGGATATAAAAATAATTTAATAATCAACATACATCTAGGCTCAACAGCCAAATCCTATGTAGCGACTCGAGGCATACTAGTAAAAATTAGAAAAAACATGGCTCAAAATATGAATTTCTAGTAATAACATATTAAAATCCCAAATATCATAACTTATCTCATAATGAACATCCGAGAATCCTAAAACAAATAAATATAATTTATGTTTGGCTCAATAAAAACCATCCAAGAAGCACCTCTGGTAAACATCACTACATCAGTAATATCCATGTCAATGATATGAACAAAGAATTGATGGTGGCCCAAATTCCCAAACCAACACTACTACTACATCCCCAAGGTCTTAAAAGTTTGGCATGAGTTTGTAAGGTAAAACCCACTACCATATCTACTAAATAAATACATACTAACTCAGGTTTGGTAAAACAACAGCCACCTATTGGGTCCATAAAGCTGAACACTGAAGAGGCATACGACTTGGGATTTCAGAGCAACACAAAGGTAAATGGATCCCACAAGGGACTTCATAACTCTCCATGTAAGAAAAGGCATCCCTCAGGGTTTCCTCACTAGAAACATATCTCACTGTATTATAGGAATGAAGGGCATGTTTTATATGGGGGAAATCCTCAAAATCATTGTTCATGGGAGATAGTTCATAGATAATATCAGATAAATGTATCATTTTTGGTTGGTCCGAACATCCAACCTACTATTCACGTTCACATATCTCTTTTAGAAGATTATGAAATTCAATTACTGGAGTCAGAACCTCTTTATTTACATATTATACCAAAAACATCCATAAGTAATCCTCAAAATTACCCCCACATTTTTCAATCACGATCTACATGGAAAACCAATAAGAATTGACTACTCATAGGTCTAATTCCAACGTCGGGGAACAAAATAGAAAAATACCCTCAAAAGGCACCATGTGAAGAGTTTATGGCATGTAGAGACCACACACAACATGTACCCTCAGATGGCCACATGGGAATGTACTTTGGTCAACCTGGTCCTATAAACTCCAAAGGTACATTGCGTGTAAGGTGGGTACACAATGTGAACCCTACATGGGACACATGATTGTGTCCCTCATCTGGACCCATCAAATACACGGCCAAGCCATTTATTTCTATACGGTGTGCCACCCACATGCAGTCTGACACGTACTCTAAAAAACCATGTCTCTTTAATGGTTCACCTGGCCAGGTACTTGGATACATGGTCATGTACTAGTACGTGGTATGTATCCCCCATAGATGGAGGTTACATCCAAAACATCATATTCCATGAATAGGAAGAACACATAGCATGCCATCCTTCACTACACACCTTGAAGTCTAGTTTTCCTTAATAGAAAACCCCCAGATCACACAAAAACCCCTTTTGCATCTGAAAAAATAGATCTGGCCACTAGGGGACACACACAAGCATAATAGGGGTTTAAAACCTGAAAATGATGAATCAAAATGGATTTTTTGGTAAATCATTAAAATGCCCTACCTTTGGGCAAAACCAACTGAAGCATCATTCGATTTCACTATCTAGAGTTGTCGCTCGTCGATCCAGCACATCGAGGGAATCACAATGGTAAACTCCCTCCCTCCCCATCTCTCAATTTCACCTATGATCATTTATACCTAGGTTGAGTGGCATATGAGGAGAATTTGTAAGAGTATGTGATAAGGTGGAAAGGAAAAGAATGAATGAAAAAGAAAAGATAGAAAAGAAAGAAAAGGAAAAGAAAAAAGGGGGCTTTGCCGGCCCTAGTGCCCAAGACGAGTTTATGCATCACCTAGGTTTAAATCCCCATTATGGACTCAACAGAGAATATGTAATCTAAATAAGATGATCCTTTTAAAATTTATGGCTGAATAAACCTATGAGAATTATTTAAAATTTAATTTTATTAATTTTAAATATTAATTTTTGGGCTAAAATTTGAATGTCGTCGTTTTCCAGAAATCTCATATTCTAGGGTTAACACCATATTCCAGGACCAATAGTGTGGTCAAAAAATTTATTCGAGATCATAATCTAGGAGAAAAGACTATTTTACCCCATTAATGGAATCAAAATGAAAAAAATTCTAATTCATAAGAAAAATTTATGTCTAAAAAAAACATGGGTCCTTATAAACTATAGACCATAAGCCTTATTGTCCCTGAGAAGATTACTGATATGAATAGTATCCATGCTCTCAACCCGGTCATCTAAAAAACCTAGCTATCTACATTTTATAGCTATAGGACTTATAGCATTAATAACCATCATCTATATAGAAGGAATTCATTTGCGATTGATCTAGTACTCCCCACTATAGGAATATCCTTATCTTCACCTAACAAGAATCCTTTGAGCTCAATAGCCCCTTAAAAAAATGAAGTCAAACAAAAAATGTGGGTCACCTCCCTTAAATGGATAATGGTGTACTCCGTACCATATGGCATATCATTCACCACTCCTTAAGCTCAACACCAGGTTCCCTCTTCCTATATTGGAAATACATTTAAAAATAAAAGGAGATCCTCATAGGGTTGATTCACTCTCAATGAATTCTAGAAAAATCAAGATGGATCATGATCATCTCTAATAGGAGTACCCTAATATTTAAAAAAAGTACGTGTAATACTCCATCCATGCAACTCTCACATCTGGTCAAGACCAGACCAATATTCATGGATGGTTCAACTGTCTTACAGTAACCCTTTTATTTGATGTATCACCTACCATGGAGTAACATTCCAATACAAATTCCATGAACCAATGCCACACATGAAACATCGGTCCTCAGCTCGTACCAAACCACTCATCTATTTAAAAACTAAACCATACCTCATGTAACTGCATTTTACCTTTAACACCAATCTGATACCATATATAGTCATCCACTCAAGGCTATGCATATCACGCTACACAAAATGCGAGTTTCAAAAAGCTAGAATCTATCTTGGAACTCCTCATCATAATTGAGCACCACACCTGTACCATGATATTATTGCACAATTGTCTGTCACACAACATTAATCCAGTTAAAAGAATCCACCCATGCTCTGAATACATTTTCAATATTGGATGCACTAGTTAACTAGGTCAGGAACCCGAATAGTCCTTCTCATTGAGTCCAGTCTCAAACAACAAGAACCCAAGGTGATTTATCAAAATCTGAAGTCATCATCATGAATATAACATCAAATTGAAGAACCTAACATGCATCAATCTTGAAACATGAGTAAAAAATCTCATTGCACAAAAGGCATCTAAAAAATGAGATAACCTCCCTCATGTAGGTTTCCTTCAAACAAAAGAGACATGGACCTAAAATGGTATGAGTCAAAACTAAGGGTCTATAGGCCCACAAAAATTGGAAATTCAAGCTATATCAACAGTTTAAAAATGTGGAAATAGGTCCTCAAACCATGGCTATGTTTGGTGTGGTTAATGGCCTAGAATTATAGCCACATTTTGTACTGCGATAATATTACTGTAGCTACAATTTAGAAGCATGGTTATACCACAAGACAGAGATAGTCAATTTCCATGGTTTCTAACAGTAAAATTAGACATATATACATGGTTAAAACAATCGCATTATTCATATAGACATGATTGAAGACCATGAATATAGGGTGTGGAAATCCATATAAAAAAAATTATACCCCCACCCTCCCCCCATAAACCCCCCCCCCCCCCCACCCCACTCCCATTGAAGTAGTCCCCTCCCCCCACTGGACACTCCCCCAGACTCTCCTTGCAGTAGTCCCCACCCCCACTGCCCCTAGGTTAGCGCCCTTGTACACCCCATAACCCTACACATCGCCTTCAAACTAGACACCCACCCCAATCCCCCCCCCCTCAACACACCCCAACCGACTTAGGGTATCCACAACAGACATCCCCCCCCCCACTACATAGCCCCCCTCCCCCAGAAATCCCCCCTCCCCCCCCACAACCTGCATAGCCCCCACCACCCCCACTCCACATGCATCCTCATGCCTCCACCTGGACAAACTCCCCTCCCTTTCCCTAGATTGCCCCTCACTCTCCCTCAACATCCCCCCATATCCCCCATGGACAGCCACTCCCCCCCCTTGATAGCCCCCACTCCTCCTATAGCCCCCCCCCCCCTCCACCTAGACATCCTCCCCTCCCTTTCCCCAGATAACCCCACTCCCTCTCCCCGGACAACCCCCTCCCTCTCCCTGGACAGCCCACCGCCCACCACCACCACTACCACTGTAGCCCCCATCCTTTTTCGTAGAGAACCCCTCACCCACCACCACATGTATCCCCCTCCCTCCACCTGGACGTCCTCCCCTCCCTGTACCCCCCCCCCCCACCACCACCACCACAACTCCCCTCGCAGGCACCCTCCCTTTCCCTAAAAACCCCCCTCCCCCTATTGCCCCTCCCTCCCCCTGCTCCCCTACAACCACCACCACCTCACGATGGGAAGCCCCACTCCATCCCCATGGTCATCCCCCCCCCACCCCCACCCAGCACAACCGCTTGACATCCCCCCACCCACCCCTAAACACCCTTCCCTCGCCTGGACACCCCCACCCCACCCTCCTCCCTACACAACACCCCCCCCCACTCCCCTTGCAGTACCCCCCCCCCCCCCCACCACTCCACCTACAGCACCCCTTCACCACTACACACCCCGGAGCCCCCCTCCCTAGATAGACCCCCCCCCCCCCCCCCCTCCTCCCTAGCCATACCCCCCTTCCTGGACATACACCACCCTTGGATAGACCCCTCTACCACTCCCTGAACAAACCACCATCACACCCCAACCCCACCTTGAACCCCTGCCCCCTTGCACACCCTCTCACACCCCTGCCCCTTGCACAACCCCTCCCTCCTAAACCCCTTCCATAAACACACCCCTCCCCCCTTGCACACCCCCATTCACCCCCTATCCCCTAACTCTTGTATCCCCACATGCACACCCCTTCCCCTTGCACACCCCTACCCCATGTACACTGCCTGCACCTCCCCCACCCCCCGACACACCCCCTTCCCCTGCCCCTTGAACACCTCCTTGTGCCCCCACTCCCCTTGGGGTAGCCCCCTTGGACATCCCCTATCCCTACACATCCCCCTCCCCACTCGACAACACTCTCCCCCACACACAGACCCACTCTACCCTATAAATCCCCCCCACACAACACCACTCCCCTTGGGGTAGCCCCCCCTAAACAGCCTCCACCCTACACCCCCCCCCATCATACAACCCCCTCTCTCCCCCTGGACACCCCCACCAGTCCACCTTCAGCCCCCTCCTTCCCCATGGACTACCTCCCATCCCTTTCCCTGCATAACCCCTCCCTTTCCATAGATAGTCCCTCCCCCCACCACCACTCCCACTGCATCACCCCTTCCCTTTCCATAGACAACCCCCCTGGACCGCACCCCCTAGACAACCCCCCCCCCCACCACCACCATCACCTCTACCCCCTACAACCACTCTTCAATTTCTCTAGACAACCCCCTCTCCCTAGACCCCCTCCCACACCTTGGACATCACCCCCTTCCACTGGAAAACCCCCTCCCTCCCCCTAAGTAGTCCCCACCCCCAACCTACACAGCCCCCCTGGAAAACACCCTTACCACCCCATTCATAGCCCACCCCCACCCCCACCCTCTCCCCTACACCCCCACCACCATTCCCCATACAATCCCCTTCCCCCTGGATAGCCCCCCCCAGACAGACCCCACTCTTTCTTAGATAGACCCCCACCCCATTGTAGATAGGCCCCCTAGATAGACCCCCATGAACAGACACCCCAGCACACCCCCAACCCACTTTTAAAGCCCCCATGCACACCCTCGCAGACCCCCTACCCCTTGCACACCCCATTCCCACTACACCCCCTGCACACACCCCCTGCCCCCTTGCACACCACAATTCCCCATCTCGTACCCCACACACCACTTCCCCATTCACACCCCCTATCCATGTACACCTGCTCCCCTGCACACACACCCCTACACACCCCCATGCACCCTTGTCCCCCCCAGTACACCCCTGCACCCTATGATAGAAATTTTTTGAGGGAAATAATGTCATCTGGTTTGGATCGGGCTTGACTATCATCTCTAAAAGGAAATTAGTTGTTCTGAATTGAATTTTGATATTTCAAGAGGTATTATTCAGTAGCCCTGATATCATTATAAATGAGAGTAAATGATTCTTTTCCCTATTCCTGATTCATTCTTCTAACATGAATTATCTTTTTTGACATTATTTGAAGAGAGATACCATAAAGTTCCATTTTCCAAGAACTAATGTAAACATCTGTGCATCCAAGCACAATAATCAATGTATTTATGAAGTTAAAAGGAAGGTGATATGACATTAATTTTCTTATTAAAATATCCACCAAAATAGGATTATGTTCCAATTGAAATTTGGGATGAATGTGGCTTGTTTCATCAATTTATCCTTCCTCTCAACAAATCGGGAAACAAATCTATCGTGTTTTCTATAGTGCCTGTTGTAACGCCCCAACCCCAGTTACCCAGAGTCGGTGCATTATTACATAACATTGGCAAGATCACAAGAAAGATCAAGTATCAAAAGACCGATTAGTTTAGTCGCCTTGGAAAAACTAGGTACATTAATAAGGTTTACATTACATCATAAAATGAAAACTACAACAACATATTTTCTTCATAGTCTACACTCATGTACCCACATACTATCCCTGCAGGTCATTCATAAATTACTTCTTCACATCATGGGAAAAATAAAACATTGAAAGGGGTGAGCTCAAATGCCAAGTAAGGATAACAATATAGCAGAAACTTTCATAAATAAGAATAAACATTTAAGGAAATGTATAACTAAAACAAAATCCTTTTAAACTTGAACATCAACATAGTATGGAAAAAATGAAATAATTCCATTTACATATTCACATGGATATTCTACTAATCGAATAATCACATGCAATATCAATAACCACTTTCATAATGATGGAATGCATAATGCAAGACTATCATAACCACATAGCCAAGGCCGTGTGGCAAGACTACAAATAAGATTTTGCCAAGGCCTTGTGCCAAGACATTAGTTTTTATAATGAGACCTACCAATGCATCGAGAAGCTATAGTGGGCTCCACCCGTCACTTACTAAGTCCAATTCATTCCTCATATGAAAAGTTTTAAACATAACATAAACATTCGTATTAAAACTAGCATATGAAATGGCAATACTTTATCCACAAACCATGAATGGAGTAAAAATAGCACATCCACAGTCAAACATAACTCATTCAATACAATATGGAAGATTGAATTGTATCATAATAACGTCAATTGATAATGATGAATGATATTGTCATAGAAGAAAATAATCATCAAAACAATTAGAGTGAAATATCCCCATTTTTCATGAAAACATTTAGAAGTCACACTATTTGTCAAGAATCCATTTAAAATAGATTTTAGAATCAAAGTGTCCCATACCACTTTGAAACCTTTAAAAATAATTTTGATTTAAAAACATTAATGTCCATATAAATAAATCCTTAAAACCATTTTTTTTAAACATGGACATTAATGAGCAAGATAAGTCCTTAAAAATTTTAAAAATGGTATTTTAGTTAGAGTTTCTAACCAAAAGAGAGACACTTGCATAAAAATAATTGAGGTAATAAAAACTTTTTAATATCATGAGAATAAAGGGATTAATTATATATTATGTCAAAGTACATTATATACACCACATAAAAGTGATTTGGTGTATAACAACAAAGAAGTCTCAATGGAATGTAAATTGAGATGTAATCTCTCATAAAGGCCATATCCATAGGTTATGGAAAAATAAATGACATAGTTATGTGTGAAAAATATAAATACACTAAATATTATTGAATATTCAGTGTAAAACAATAAAATGACATTCACACATAATCTTATAAAAACAACACCAATGAATTGGATGTTTAACTCCACAAATGGAGAATGAGTTAAAATTACTCTTATCAAATTCCTATCGATGACTTGAGAAATTATCAATGGAGTGATTATGTGTATCCAAAGTATATCCACAGAAAAGGGGAGTGGAAATTTTAACATAAGAAAATGAATAGTGATTCCATACATAATCTCGGAGTAAAATAATCAATGAAGTTTGCGTAAATCCGAATAAATGGCAATTGAAATTTCAAATTCCCTTATTGATTTGGTAACATACAAAACATACACCCAGGAAAGAAGGATCCTACAATGATGTTATAAATATAAATGAATTAAAGTATATTACACAATGAATATAAACATGGTCAGTACACACACCACATGTAATAAATAAGTGGTGAACAATGGAATTCTCACGGAATTAAAAGTGAGAAAAGAAACCCCTTACTTTGTACTTTTTTCCTTGGTAGACGGTAGGTTAACCTCCTTTATAATGGTGAAATAATTGTTATTGAATTATAGATAAATAATATAAATTAATATGATATCATATATGATCTTTTAACATTGATTTGTTAATAATATCTTAGTATTATCATTATTTCTGGTGTTAACTTACTCGTTTTCCTTTACATTCTTTATTACGTAAGCCATGTTTGTTATGGATAGGTTGTATATTATTAATATCTAGAATTATATCAAGTCCTTAAAAATTATTTTTAATCATCAAATGAGAATTATACTTGAATGGATACGCTGGAGAATGAATCTCATCACGTTCGTGGAGACGGTAGTCCGTACGTACACATGAGCGACAATATCATTCTTTTAATATTAAAATAATATATAATTGGATGGTATATAATATATAAAGAATAATAATCATGTTATATTTATTATTTACATGAGTTACACATAATTATTATACCCATCAAAATAATAATTTATTGAATAACAATTACACCACGATGTGGAGACGGTAAGCCGTACGTACGCACGTATGGTGACATGTTATTCAAAGGATGGATAGAATACTGAATATTGTTGTACCATATTTATAATAACATCACAGTATATATAATATAATGGATTTATTATTTTAGAATGGTAATAACAAAGAAAGAAGAAGTGGAAGAAGAAAGGAACTTGGAAAAGGGTGGTGAAAACATTACCTCTTCTTCGGGTTCTTCCTTTTGATTTAATCAAAAGGGATCCTTAAGTTGGATTTCTGACTAAAGGAAGGACACTAGGATGAATTGAGAGAAGTTGAAAGAGTATTTGGGAAGATTTTGGCCGAGCCAAAAGGCTTTGAACGTGTGACATAATGAGAAGGGGGAGTGCCCTTTTATAAAATGGATGAGGGGCACCTTTGGAAACGCTAGAAATATTATTTTATAATAAATTCATATTCAGTTTCTAATGGATCCAAAGTGGATTATTTAAGGTTTAAGGTGGGGATAGGTCAAAAACCAATCAACCAATAGAATTTAGACAGGTTTGGGTCATTATATTAACCTTATCATTTAGTTTTAACTATTAGTTAATTAGTTTGACATTTACCATGTCACTTTGTATTTTTATATTATATAGTTAATAAAATTACTATATACCTCCAAGAGACCCCCAAGTGGTCTATTAATGATAAACCTATCATTATATAAGTCTCTTGGCCGACCCTTAGATTTTTAGGAATTTAACATCAATTAATAATATAATATTTGTTTTAAATAATCTTTTATGTCAATTTTGACACTATTCAATAATTGATTTTTCTGAAACTCATATCAGAATGATTACTTTGAAAAAAGTCAATTAAATCAATCCTAATACGTCTTATTAACCAATAAAATTAGTATAATTCAATAAAAGTATCAAATTATATTTATTTGGGTATTTATATTATCAATTATTTTAATATTTTACTATTATGGTAATTACAACATCATCATTGTGTCATAAATAAATTAAATTATTCAATGTCATAAAATTATAAATAAAATATCATTATGTAGTAAATATTTTTATCTTTATAATGAATAGTTATAATCTAATTTATTATATGTGTAACCCTATAGCAAAAATGTTTTAGTAAATAAACGTTGATTTTAACTCTTTTAACTCTTCTTTGAATTAAATAATAATAAATGTTCTAATCTAATCCAAGAGGACCTAAATGATAATATTTTATTCCTAAGGTTGTTTTCGATAGAGATACACTTGTACAATAGAATTAATACATGTGGTATGGTAATATTAATATCATTTTTACCCTTAATTACCCTATTTACTTTTAACCGTGGTAAATAAAAGTAAAAAGTTACTATTCACCAAAAATTATTTTCATCTCATTGAACCACATTTTACTTCTTGATATTAACCATCTCTCTTGTATTTTCGATACTCCAATCACAGAAGCGGTAAAATTATGTTTTATGAAAAATTCAGTTTTTAACTACCACTTAGTAGTTTCACTATTCATCAAAAATTGATGTTTTTCAGAACAATGCCAAAATTTCACCCTAGGATATAATTGATATTACGAATTCAAAAATTATGTCTATTTTAAAAAATTGAACACATAAAATTTGCATTAATTAATTTTATAATTTATTCACGCTGTCACAACAAAGAGCTTGTTTTTAAGAAACAATATATATCAAAAGATTGACAATTGTTTATGTCCAATTTCTAAGTGAAATTAATTCTAATGAACATCATTGGATAAATAGGTAAATATATATTCTAATTATACTTTAAAACCACTCAAATTCATAATTTATCACTATAAATTATTTTGATTAAAAATGTTGTTTTTAATTAAAATTTTGTAATTTTCACTATTCATCAAAATATGAAAGTTATCCAAAAAGTACCAAAATTTCACCTTAAGCTAATTTCGATATTAAGAATCCAAAACTGAAGTCCATTTCGAAAGATAAAATTTATAAAATTTCAAAAATTATGTATTACTATCAATAACGGCTGGTTTGATTGTTTTTGGTGTGTGAGAATCTCGAAGTTGCGTACAACGCACGTCGTTGCATTATTCAAAGGGAAACGTACCGTGGAAGCTTGGGGTGTTACATTCTCCGCTACATCAATAAATAGAATCCTCTCAATTTTTAAAATTGGTCTTGGGAATATAATATAATGTCCCACATCAGAAAAAGAGTCAAGAAAACTATCACTTTAAAAGAAAGAAAGATAAGTACAAAGGTCACACGAGATAACCTATACTAGGATTCCATGTAGAAAAACATGGATATGGATGATAAGCTAAGTGTTTAGATCTGATGGATAGGGATAGGAAAGATGATCAGGAGAAATTTAACAATAAGAAAATCACAAACTTATGTTGGTACAACAATCCTTAGTCTCCCAATAGGAAAAGTAAACGGAAAACATTTTTTTGTTTTAAGTTACATTACATAAGTACGAGGAATTAATTTATGATATTGACTAAGAACATAAAGAGATATACGTACTTTTTAAGTAGAGTTTCATTCTTTAATAACTTTTTACCACTACATCATTTTTTTTGAACAATGAGTATTCAAGAAGACTTGGTCACAATAAAAGAGCTAGAATAAACTTCTATAGAAATACACGATCCACGTAGGTTAAATTTTATATTTACCTTGTCCTTAGAGATTAATCAAAACCAAAATGGTTAGTATAATATATGATGACCCCCAAAATGTATATTCAAATAGATAAAAAAAGAAATATTAATTTCTAAAATTAAACCATCAATACCCCAAAGTTAAATAAATACCATTCAATAATCAATTTTCCTTAAAATCCTTCAATATAATCCAAACTAATATTGAAACTCAAAACATATAAGAAAGTAGTCTTCCATGTTAAATTGTATATCAAAATGACATTAATTACTCTTAAAGTCACATACTTAAAAGTAATTAACCTAATAATTTACATAAACAACCCAAATCACTATAAATCCACAATAAAAAAATAGATAAAAATCCACCATTACTCCTCAAATGAAATCCCATACTATTATATTTTCCATACAACAAATTGAACAACTTCCAAAATAACATTTATCACTTAATTACCAAATCATTTTCTTATACTAAGGGTATTCATTTGATAAGACATAAGATCCCAAATCAAATTATTAATGATCAATAAAATCATTTAACTAAAAATAATAGTCACACTAACCAAGGACTTCACGTATTCCAGTGGTAGTCGATAAATCCCAATCGCAAATTGGTTATGGGTTCGATTCCCATAGCTTTTTACGATGCGAAGGGTTGTCACACGGTCAACGTGTTGTCCCTTTTTCAAAAACTATATTTTATAATGTTATCAAAATGAGATAAATTCCTCAAAATAACTATAACATAATTTAACACCAAATGTTATGTCATACCTTGCATTTTCATCCCAAATTATAATAAATTATAATTTCCTCAAACCCAATGATCATATAAAACCAAATGGTTATTCATAACTATATCCACAAGAGAAAAGATAATTATTCCTCAAATATCATTCTCACATGGAAAACTGCAGAGTTACAAATAAAAGAGAAAATTATACCAAAGTAAACCCATAAACAAGTAGCTCTAAAACTTTTTAAACATTTCTCCAACCATTTATTTCCACATAGCTTCTTCTTTGACCACGAAAATATCCTATAGAATATGGAATTCACTCAAGTAATGGTCAGGTCCCCAACATTTACGGCAAATGACTATAAATATATTCTTGGGACCATTTTTATCTTCTTCCATATTACTATTCATTTTTCTTCGGCAATTCTTCACTTTATGTCCTTCCTTCCCGCATGTAAAGAATTTCCTTGTCCCATTGAGACACTTTCCTGGGTGTCTCCTTCCACATTTCCTGCATGACAAAAATTGAGGATTTATTTCTCCATGTTATCCAATGCTGGATCTCTTATCATTCATCACCATTATTTTCTTTGTTGAGTCCGGGAATTGTTTAATATATATATTGTTATCATATTATTGGAGAATTGATTTGGAATAAAGATGATATCTTTTACGCCTATCAACATTCCATTTTGTTGCTCATTTCCACCACCGTTCCCACCTTGTACATCATTCTCAAAGTCACTATGACTTCCATGGAATCCATCCATTGATTAAACCAGAAAGCATTGTGTGAGTAACAGTAGTCATAAAATCATTTAGAGATTAACATGTCACCATATTCTCAATTTGAAACAAATTATGATTAACCGAGGTCATTTACACTCATCTTATATATTTAATACCTAAAATTGTATTGTAAAGAAAATGTAAATTATCCTAAGCATATCCCCCACGAGTGTCGTAACCAAGAGTGCAGCAAGGCCCGTTGTCGTGCACCAATTCCCATTCGAGTCTATCTCAATGCGGTGTTTTCAGGTTTTACCCCTAGGTACATCTGTGCCAGAGCCTCCTCTACCTGCTCCTATCGAGACAGGGATGTATTTCTCATAAAACGCACAAAATCTCTAAAATAACAAAATTCTAGAAAGTTCTTCTATACTAATCCTCAATGTTCATCTTAGGTCTACGTGCTCTAATCAGTGTTTATCTAAATCTAGCTTCCAAGGTTTGTACTAAACTTCCTCTGATGCCAACTGTAACGCCCCAACCCCAGTTACCCAGAGTCGGTGCATTATTACATAACATTGGCATGATCACAAAAAAGATCAAGTCTCGAAATACCGATTAGTTTAGTATCCTTGGAATAACTAGATACATTAATAAGGTTTACATTACATCATAAAATGAAAACTACAACAACATATTTTCTTCACGGTCCACACTCATGTCCCCACATATTATCCCTGCACGTCATTCATAAATTACTTCTTCACATCTTGGGAAAAATAATACACTAAAAGGGGTGAGATCAAATTCCTTGTAAGGATAACAATATAGCGGAAACTGTAATAAATAAGAATAAAAAATTAAGGAAATGTATAACTAAAACAAAAGCCTTTTAAACTTGAACTTCAACATAGTATGGAAAAAACGAAATAATTCCATTTACATATTCACATGGATATTCTACTAATTGAATAATCACATGAAATATCAATAACCACTTTCATAATGATAAAATGCATAATTCCAGACTATCATAACCACATAGCCAAGGCCTCCTACCAAGACTACAAATAAAATTTTCCCAAGGCATTGTGCCAAGACACTAGTTGGTCTCATGAGACCTACAGATGCATCGAAGAGCTATAGCGGGCTCCACCCGTCACTTACTAAGTCCAATTCATTCCTCATATGAAAAGTTTTAAACATAACATAAACATTCGTATTAAAACTAGCATATGAAATGTCAATACTTTATCCAAAAACCATGAATGGTATAAAAATAGCACATCCACAGTCAAACATAACTCATTCGATAAAATATTGAAGATTGTATTGTATCATAATAACGTCAATCGAGAATGATGTACGATATTGACATAGAAGAAAATAATCATCAATTAAATTAGAGTGAAATATCCCCATTTTTCTTGAAAACATTTAGAAGTCACACTATTTTTCAAGAATCCATTTAAAATATATTTTGGAATCAAAGGGTCCCATACCAATTTCAATCCTTTAAAATTAATTTTGATTTGAAAACATTAATGTCAATATAAATAAATACTTAATAACAGTTTTTTAAAACATGGACATTAATGAGCAAGATAAGTCTTTAAAACATTTAAAAATGGTATTTTAGTTAGAGTTTCTAACCAAAAGAGAGACACTTGAATAAAATTATTTGAGGTAATCAAGACATTGTAATATAATTAGAATAATGGTATTCATGATATACTATGTCAAAGTACATTATATGCACCACATAAAAGTGATTTGGTGTATAACAACAAAGAAGTCTCAATGGAATGTAAATTGAGATCAAATATCTCATAAAGGCCATATTCTTAGGTTAAGGATAAATAAATGACATAGTTATGTGTGAAAAATATAAATACTCTAAATATGATGGAATATTCAGTGTAAAACAATCAAATTACATTCACACATAATCTTATAAAAACAACACCGATGAATTGGATGTTTAACTCAACAAATGGAGAATGAGTTATAATTACTCTTATCAAAGTCATATCGATGAATTGAGAAATTATCAATGGAGTGATTATGTGTATCCAAAGTATATCCAAAGAAAAGGAGAGTGGAAATTATGACATAAGCAAATGAATAGTGATTCCACACTTAATCTCGGAGTAAAATAATCAATGAAGTTTGCATAAAGCCGAATAAATGGAAATTGAAATTTCAAATTCCCTAATTGATTTGGTAACATAAAAAACATACACCCATGAAAGAAGGATCATACAATGATGATGAAAATATACATGAATTAAACTATATTACACAATTAATACAAACATGGGCAGTACACAAACCACATGTAATAAATAAGTGGTGAACAATGGAATTCTCACGGAATTAATAGTGAGATAAGAAACCACATACTTTGTACTTTTTTCCTTGGTAGACAGTAGGTTAACCTCTTGTATAATGGTGAAATAATTGTTATTTAATTATACAAGAATCATTTACATTAATATGATATCATATATGATCTTTTAACATTGATTTGTTAATAATATCTTATTATTATCGTCATTTCGGGTGTTAACTTACTCGTTTTCCTATACATTATTTGTTACGTAAGCCGTGTTTGTTATGGATAGGTTGTATATTATTCATATCCAGAATTATATCCAGTCCTTAAACATTATTTTTAATCATCAAATGAAAATTATACTTGAATGTATACGATGGAGAATGAATCTCATCACGTTCGTGGAGATGGTAGTCCGTAAGTACACACGAGCGACAATATCATTCTTTTGATATTAAAATAATATATAATTTGATGGTATATCATATATACAGAATAATTATCATGTTATATTTATTATTTACATGAATTACACATCATTATTATATCCATCAAAATAATAATTTTTTGAATAACAATTACACCACGACGTGGAGACGGTAAGCCGTACGTACGCACGTATGGTGACATGTTATTCAAAGGATGGATAGAATACTGATTATAATTGTACCATATTTATAATAACATCATAGTATATATAAGATACTGGAGTTATTATTTTATAATGGTAATAACAAAGAAATAATAAGTGGAAGAAGAAAAGAACTTGTTAAAGTGTGGTGAAAACATTACCTCTTCTTCGGGTTCTTCCTTTTGATTTGATCAAAAGGGATCCTTAAGTTGGCTTTCTGACTAAAGGAAGGCCTCTATGATGAATTTAGGGAAGTTGAAAGAGTATTTGGGAGGATTTTTTCTGAGATAAAAGGCTTTGATGGTGTGATGTAATGAGAAGGAGGAGTGCCCTTTTATAAGAGGGGTGAGGGGCACCTTTGAAAAAGCTAGAAATATTATTTTATATGAAATTCATATTCATTTTCTAATGGCTCCAAAGTGGATTATTTAAAGGTTAAGGTGTCGATCGGTTGAAACCCACTCAACCAATAGAATTTAGACAGGTTTGGGTCATTATATTAACCTTATCATTTAGTTTTAACTCTTAGTTAATTTGTTTGACATTTACCATGTCACATTGTATTTTTATATTATATTGTTAATAAACATACTATATACATCCAATAGACCCTCAAGTGGTCCATTAATGATACACCTATCATGATATATGTCTCTTGGCCGAACCTTATATTTTTTGGAATTTAATATCAATTAATAATATAATATTTGTTTTAAAAAATATTTTATGTCAATTTTGACACTATACAATAATTGATTTTTTTGAAACACATATCAGAATTATTACTTCGAAAAAGTCAATTAAATAAATCCTAATATGTCATATTAACCTAGAAAATTAGTTGAATTCAATAAATGTCTCCAATTATATTTATTTGGGTATTTATAATATCAATTATTTTAATTTTTCACTGTTATGGTAATTACTGCATCATCATTGTGTCATAAATAAATTAAATTATTTAATGCATAAAAATTATAAATAAAATATAATTATGTAGGAAATTGTTTTATCTTTTGAATTAATATTTATAATCGAATTTATCTTATGTGTAACCCTATATTAAAATTTTTTTAGTAAATAAACTTTGCTTTTAACTCTTTTATCTCTTCTTTGAATTAAATAATAATAAATGTCCTAATCTAATCCAAGTGGACCTAAATGATAATATTTTATTCCTAATGTTGGTTTTGGTCGAGATAAACTTTTCCAATAGAATTAGGACATGTGTTATGGCAATATTAATATCATTTTTACCCTTAATTACCATATTTACTTTTAACCGTGGTAAATAAAAGTAAAAATTTACTATTCAAAAAAAATTATTTTCATCTCATTAAACCACATTTTACTCCTTGATATTAACCATGTCTCTCAGATTTTCGAAATTCTAATCACAGATGCGGTAAAATTATGTTTTTTGAAAAATTCTGTTTTTTAACTACCACTTAGTAGTTTCACTATTCATCAAAAATTGAAGTTTTTCAGAACAATGCCAAAATTTCACCCTAGTTTATAATTGATATTCCAAATTAAAAAATGATGTCTATTTTAAAAAATTCAAAACATAAAAGTTGCATTAATTAATTTTATAATTAATTCTTGATGTCACAAAAAATAACGTGTTTTTAAGAAACAATATATATCCAAAGATTGACAATTGTTTATGTCCAATTTCAAAGTGAAATTAATTCTAATGAACACCATTGGATAAAAAGGTAAAAATATATTCAAATTATACTTTAAAACCACTCAAATTCATAATTTATCACTATTAATTAATTTGATTAAAAAAGTTGTTTTTAATTAAAATTTAGTAATTTTCACTATTCATCAAAATATGAAAGTTATCCGAAAAGTACCAAAATTTCACCCTAATCTAATTTCGATATTACGAATCCAAAACTGAAGTCCATTTAGAAAGATAAAATTTATAAAATTTCAAAATGTATATATTACTATTCATAACGGCTTGTTTGATTGGTTGTGGTGTGTTAGAATCTCGATGTTGCATACAACACACGTCATTGCATTATTCAAAGGGAAACATACCGTGGAAGCTTTGGGTGTTACACCTATCATGTAGGGTGTATCTACCCCTAGTTTATTTTCTTACCAAAATTAGAACATCAATCATGCTACATCTATCAATAAAAGTGCATAATTAATTATATTCCACCCTATTTAAATGAACACAAAAAAAGGTTACGAAAATCACAATTCACTGAATGCCAATATTAATTGAGACATCATACTTATTATTAGAGTTGGAGTGAAGGTTGATACTATCATGTTATATATTCAATAGATGATCATCATCATATTCAAATGAATTTTGATAAAAAGGTAATCATGTGAGGATCTTGTAAAGTAATTCAATCTATCAAAACATTATTTTATGTTCAGCAAGACCAATCATCATAGGTATGTTAGCCACACCATATTTAATTACTAAGGGATTTATTTTGATTATCGTGAGATTATATTTTTCCAATGAGAAACTATAAGTCAAAAAAATCATTGGAGATGCTCGTGGTGTTTCAAAGGATAGAAGAAGGGCTAAGGATGAAAATGGAAAACATAAATGCAATAATTTCAAACAATCTATATAAGCATAAACTACCACTATGTGTTTTCGCAGTCAATGCACCTCTGTTGGAGATGTTTCATTAAAAAACCATGAATTGTTTATAAAACAAAACAACTATTTTAACTAACACTTGATCAAGAATTTCAATTTAATATAAACAAGTAGAATTAAGAAGGATACTAAATGTAATTTAAAACATTCTTGAATTAAAGAGTCTAGGTGAGGGACTCGAACTCAAATGATCCAATCCACACTCATCACTTGACACTTTTATCAGTGAAAACTCTAAGTTTATCCATCCATGCTCTAGGCATATTCACCTTTGCATGTACATAAGGACGCCCTAACCCCTATATACATGTCCGAATGGCCTTGAACTTTCCCACGAGGATCCTTATACATATTCTCTCATGAATATGCTCGTTATCACCCACACATGTATGAAGTTTCCACATATATACATAATCACACTTAGTCCCTTATATGTAATCATGCTTCCATGGGCAGATATACTTATTACGAGAGAACAAATAATATATATTCTTACCTATGCATACCCAGTGAGTTTCCTTTTACTCCAGTGACTCAAAGCCTCCACAAGGACGATGAAAATTCTATAATAAAATTACCAAGGACTCTAAAATTACCAAACCCCCAATTATAAATTAATTGGAATTGAACAACGAATGAAATAAACTATCCTTAAACTATTGGAGGTGACCCAAATCAGGTCGAACCTCTTTGCCTTCGACGATGGTTGCATCAACACACATGAACGGGTCTTGGGAGACATCAACAAATTGATAGTAATATGATTAATCATCATTAATTGAACCTAAAAATTGAAGGTGGAGGAACATGATTAGTAAGAAAGGAAATAATGGAACATGTGATGATGAATAATTTTTTATGTAAATGAATGAACTATAAAGCCCAAGTGCATACCATAGGGGTTCCATCCAGTCTAGATAAATGAACTCAAGAATTCTACAACTCCACTTTTCTAACATGATGTTCCAATATCGACATGAAACTGGTAATAATTAAAAGATACCATAAAACTAATTAGTATGGTTAGATCTATGAAAAATATATAAGAAAAATAACATGCACAAATTGGGTGCATCATACAAGAATCAAGATACAGTACTAGAGATTCTGTGGTTGAATAAACTATTATAATTCTCCTATAATATTTCATCCATACTCATTTTTGAATCGATACTAATTTGATATTTTCCATAATGAAATGATATTTCATGTTGTATGGGAATCACAACATGAATAAGGTCTTTAATTTTTTCATCTCATCATGTGTGCATAGACAAAAGCATAAGCCTATTCTAATATGTGAGAAAAGAATAACAAAATGCATATTCGAGAAAATGAATACCCAAAATGCAGTATGAAAAGGATCATTAACAAATCTAAAACACCAATATCTGTTATATAATAATTCATATGGATATTGAATAAATTTTAATCATTAATAACTACTAAATAATAATTGAATACAAGTTTATAAATCTTTGGTATATCATAAATAAAGATGCAGTGAAGTGTAATCCTCTATAATCCCTAGAAACCAAGTACCCCATGCTAAAAGCTCCTGAAACACGAAATAAAACGCTAAAATCCCCAACAGTTCATGGTAGAGGAAGAAACCAATGGATAAAGGGAGATGGCGAAGAATGGGATGAAAAAAATTAGGAAAGAGGTTCTCGATTTGAGAAATATACATGTAATATGGGATATAGAAGCTTAAAACATAGAAAATAATGTGGGATACACACCCTTAGATGGACCCAATCTCAAATTAAACTAGGAGATGGGAAAATGGGGTCTTAACCCTTTAAAATCATTAAGGGTATAAATAAAAATTCATGTTCTTCCAAGTCAAACAATTGTGATTTATTTAATTCTCATTCATAAAGGACCCCATGGATTTACCACCACACCATATTCACTGAAAACCTCTTCAGTATGAGAATCATCATCATCCCTATGAAAATTTCCAACAGAGATGTTGTTACATGAATCAAATTTATAAGGATAAAATTATAGTTAACAAACTCCTCTTAGAGTATTCATGGTTACTATACACTAACCATTAGTGTGAGATTATCTCCTAATTTTTATCAATTGAGGAGTTAAATAAGATGTTATATTGAATGTAATATTGTTTTTTATAAATCTAACTCATGTGATTCTTACACCGAATAAGTTGTGTCACACAAAGGTTGATTTTTTGTGATTCATTTTCCAGTAATGTATTCACCTGGTCAAAATATTTACACAATATCATAAATGTGCAATGAAATGATAGACTGGTGATTGGAACATTATTATCAAACTAATCCAAAATTACAAGTTTCCAGATACATGTTTTGGTCTAGAAGAAGTTTTATATAGTAATTGATAATAATCCTATGAAGTCGCTAAATCTATTTTCCAGGAAAATCTATCCACACTAACATTTATTGATGTTGTTTGGAATAATGAAATGAAAAAAATGACACCAGATGTAATGTAAACATGTTTTGATTCTACTAAAAACCCAACTACCCCTACACACCCCCCCCACATCCCCCACACCCCCAGCCCTCTGCACACTGCCCGACCCCCACCCCCCATAACCCTCATTGTCCCCTCTGCTCCCTTCACCCCACCCCCACCCTTTATGTAACGCCTCGACCCCAGTTACCCAGTGTCAGTGCATTATTACATAACATTGTCATGATCACAAGAAAGATCGAATCTTGAATGAGCGATTGGTTTAGAAGCCTTAGAAACACTAGATATATTCATAAAGTTTTCCATTACATCATGAAGTGAAAAAACTACTATAGCAACATATTTTCTTCATAGTCCACACTATTATCCCCTCATAATATCCCTGCAGGTCATTCATAATTTACTTCTTCACATCCTGGGAAAAATAGAACATAGAAAAGGGGTGAGCTCAAATGCCCTGTAAGGATAACAATATAGCAGAAACCTTCATAAATAAGAATAAACATTTAAGGCAGTGTATAACTAAAACAAAATCCTTTTAAACATGAAATTAATCATATTATGGAAAAATAAAATGAAATAATTCCATTTACAAATTCATGTGGATATTCTACTAATCGAATAATCACATGCAATATCAATAACCGCTTTTGTAATGATGGAATGCATAATGCCAGACTATCATAACCAAATATCCAAGGCCTCATGCCAAGACTACAAATAAGATTTTGTCAAGTACTTGTGCCAAGACGCTAGTTTGTCTCCTGAGACCTACCGATGCATCGAGGAGCTATAGCGGTCTCCACCTATCACATATTAAGTCCAATGCATTCCCATTTGAAAAGGTTTAAATATAACATAAACATTCGTATTAAAACTAGCATACGAAATGTCATTACTTTCACCATAAACCATGATTAGTATAAAAATAGCACATTCACAGTCAAACATATAAAAAAACCTTCAATACAATATAGAAGTTTTGTATCATAATAAATCAACGTCAAATAAGCGTAAAATCCACCAAAGGATGTTGACATAGATGAAATCAAAACTCTTTTTAGAGAAATATCTCTTTCTATTTTGAAATCGTTTAAAAGTCATATATTTATAAAATAAAACATTTTCTTTGAAAATATTCTTATAATCATGTAAGGGAAGCTTTGACAATTTTATAATGGCAGAAATAGCCACACCCGCCGTATAAGTTAAAAAAACATTCTTACCTTAATTTTGTTGAAAAGGTTAAAAAACACCTTGTTTGGAAAACGATGGAAGGATTTCTTTATAAAACTCTTATAAAAAGTCAAACAAGGATATAAATCACTTTAAACCATATTCTAGTAAATAGTAATAATGTTTTTAAATTCATTTTTAAGAAACATGGATGTGGATTATAAAGAGATCCCAGATGATTATTACGTATAAACAACCTCGGATAATGAATAGATTGGGAAATAAACCCTTAACATGTACTTTTCCTTGGATGGGGTAGGTTAAAAACCTATATAATGGTAAAATAATTGTTATTAAATTATACAAGAATCATATACACTAATATGATATCATATATGATCTTTTATTGATTTGTTAATAATATCTTAGTATTATCGTTGTTTTGGGTGTTAACTTACTCGTTTTCTTTTATTTGTTTTGATACCTAAGATATGTTTGTCATGGATAGGTTGTATCATAATCATATACAGAATGTTATCATGTCCTTAGATACTATTATTAATAATCAAATGAGAAATATACTTGAATGGATACGATGGAGAATAAATCTTATCACGTTCGTGGAGACGGTAGTCCGTACGTACGCACGAGCGACAATATCATTCTTTTGATATTAAAATAATATATAATTGGATGTTATATCATATATATACAGAATAATCATCATGTTATACTTATTATTTAAATGAGTGAAACATCATTATTATACCCATCCAAATAATAATTTATTGAATAACAATTACACCATGACGTGGAGACGGTAAGCCGTACGTACGCACATATGGTGACATGTTATTAAAAGGATGGATAGAATACTGAATATGGTTGTACCATATTTATAATAATATTACAGTATATGGGATATACTGGATTCATTAATTTAGAATGGAAAAAACAAATAAATAATAAGTGGAAGAAGAAAGGAACTTGAAGAAGGGTGGTGAAATCATTACCTCTTCTTCGGGTTCTTTCTTTTGATTTGATCAAAAGGGCTCCTTAGGTTGGCTTTCTGATCAAAATAAGGCCTCTAGGTTGTAGTGAGGGAAGATGAGAGAGTATTTGGGTAGGGTATGGCCGAACCAAAAGGCTTTGAAGGTGTGAAGTAATGAGAAGGCGGTGTTCCCTTTTATAAGAGGGGTGAGGGGCACCTTTGGAAAACATTGAAATATTAATTTATAATAAATTTATATTCGGTTTCTAATGGCTCCAAAGTTGAGTATTTAAATTTTAAGGAGGGGATGGTTCTAAAACCATTCAACAAATAGAATTTAGAGAGGTTTGGGTCATTATAGTAACCTTATCTTTAAGTATTAACTCTTAGTTAATTAGTATCACTTTTACAATGTCTCTTTGTATTTTTATATTATATGGTTAATAAACTTACTTTATACATCCAAGAGACCTCCAAGTGGTCCATTAAGGATACACCTATCATGATATAAGTCTCTTGTCCGAAACTTAGATTTTTAGGAATTTAATATCAATTAATAATATAATATTTGTTTCAAAAACTCTTTTATGTCAATTTTGACACTATTCAATAATTGATTTTTGTGAAAACTTATAACAGAATTATTACTTCAAAAAAAGTCAATTAAATCACTCTGAATATTTCATTGTAACCTATAAAATAATTTTAATTCAATAAAAGTCTCAAATTATATTTATTTGGGTATTTATAATATCAATTAGTTTAATTTTTCACTATTATGGTCATTACTGTATCATCATTGTGTCATAAATAAATTAAATTATTTAATGTCTAAATATTATAAATAAAATATAATTATGTATTAAATCTTTTTATCTTTCTAATTAATATTTACAATCGTATTTATCTTATGTATATCCTTATATTAAAAATGCATTAGTAAATAAACCTTGATTTTAACTCTTTTAACTATTCTTTGAATTAAATAATAATAAATGTCCTAATCTAATCCAAGTGGACCTAAATGATAATATTTTATTCCTAAGGTTGTTTTTGGTCGAGATACACATGTCCAATAGAATTAGGACATGTGTTAGGGTAATATTAATATTATTTTTACCCTTAATTACCCTATTTACTTTTAACCGTGGTAAATAAAAGTAAAAACGTTACTATTCACCAAAAATTATTTGCATATCATTGAACCACATTTTACTTCTTGATATTAACCGTGTCTCTCGGATTTTCGAAATTCCAATCACAGAAGCACTGAAATTAAGTTTTATGAAAAATTCAGTTTTTTAACTACCACTTAGTAGTTTCACTATTCATCAAAAATTGAAGTTTTTCAGAACAATGGAAAAATTTCACCCTAAGCTATAATTGATATTCCGAATTCAAAAATGTTGTCTATTTTACCAAATTACAAACATAAATGTTGAATTAATTAATTTTATAATTAATTCCTGCTGTCACAATAAATAGAGTGTTTTTAAGAAATAATATATATCAAAAGATTGACAATTGTTTATGTCCAATTTCAAAGTGAAATTAATTATAATGAACACCATTGGATAAAATGGTAAAAATATATTCTAATTATACATTAAAACCACTAAATAATATAATTTATCACTCTAAATTATTTTGATTAAAAAAGTTGTTTTTAAGTATTTTTCACTATTCATAAAAATTGGATGTTCTCAGAAAAATACTAAAAAATCATCTTAGGATAATTTCGATATTCTGAATCCAGAAATGAAGTCCATTTTGTAATATAAAATATATATAATTTCAAAAGGTAGGTATTACTATTCATAACGGCTAGTTTGATCGGTTGTGGTCTGTGTTATAACTCGATGTTGCGTACAACACACGCTATTGCATTTTTTAAAGGGAAACGTACCGTAGAAGCTTGGGATGTTTCATTTTAAATTTTTGATGTCCCCATTTAGTAAAAAACATTACAAAATTGTATTTAAAAAGGGTTCACTATTAAAAGATGGTAAAAGTGCAATACTGAAAATGAATTTGTTCTTACATTATGTCTAAGAAACTCATAATATGGAATCTAAAATTATAAGAATTATATAAAGTTTAAAATATAGTTAATACTATTCATAACATCTTTTGAATGGCTTGTTTGGTATGTCATGGTGTGCTTGAACTCGGTGTTTCATGTAGTGCATGTTATTGAATTATTTTGAAAGAATAACACACTATGAAATCTTGGGATGTTACATTCTCCCCTCCTTCAATAAATTGCGTCCTCGCAATTTGAAATTCTTCTTCGAAAATAAAAGGATGAAAATAGAAAATATCTTTGTGGGAAAACCCACATTGGAAATTGGGTTACTAAAATGTAGTCTTAATATGATGAAAAGAGAAATTAAAGGGTCACCACCAAATTATGATCTCGATTAGGAGAACATTGGTGGCAATTAGAGACATATAATTGGAGGAAAAACGTAAATATTCATAGGTAGTGATTGAGGTCATCAATCACAAACTAGTGTAAAATTTAGGTCCTTAAATTCATCAATCTATGATGATTTGAAATACCATCGGTTCAACAAAATATAGGGTATTAGGATAACTAATTTTAGGTTTTAGGATTCCTTAAACAAAGAATAAGAATTAATTTCTTCATAGAATAAGAGAAGAAGAAAAATATATTCTTGACAAGTAGAGTTCCATCCTTTAGCTAATTTCTACCACAAACTCATCTTTCACTCTAAAAGATAATAGAACGTAAAAAAATATTCTATTTATCCTATTCGTATAGGGTTCCAAATAAATGAATTTATAATTCATCTACCATATCTTAAAAAAACACTACATTATTTAATCCAAGACATCACGTGGGTCAGTGGTAGGTGATACACCCTTGTCGCCCTTCGGTTGTGGGTTTAAGTCTCGCAGCCTTTCCAGACGCGACGGGTTGCCGCCCGACCTCCGGGTTGTCCTTTTATGGCAATCCAAAACAATCCAAACTAGAACTATCCAAAATACTTCAGTCCAAAATTTATAAGAAGGTAAACACAATAAAGATCCTTTTTTCCGTGTAATAACATGTGAACACCTTTATCATATATTCATTTAAAACATTGAAACATCCTGAATTACCATAAAACCTTATTGATTACATTCATGATCCCTTATTCCTTAAAGAATAATAGATATACTCCTTCAATCCAAAAATGTTTTAAACCCCAACAATGACGGAATATACAACTCATTAATCAGTTTCAAGGTAGTTAAGAATATCCAATATAATTTATCCAAATTAATCATGTATTATTCCAAAATCACTACCTTAGTATTAGAACTATATTATGGTTTATCATTATCTCAACCATATATTTTCCTAAAATTTATCTTTCTATTGAGTCACTTTTCTTTGTTCCACACAATCACAAGTCCTTAATGAAATAGTACTGCAATACGATCCTTATATACTCTATAATTATTATAACAAGTAAATTGTTGATACAACACTCAAATGACATAATCAACACAAGAACTGTAATCATTCCTCTTCATCTGTGGTATTATCATAACTTGATTATTATCCAATAGCATCATTTGCGGCATTGTATGATGACTGGGACATAGGTTCGCATAGTGTCCAGACTCCTTGAAAATGAAGCATTGTACATTTGAAACCATTTTCTTAACCTTGCAGACACGTACTTTGTGACATTTTCCTCTAAACTTATAAAAAACTCCCATTACTTTCAGGCAAGTTCCAGGGTGTTTCTTCCCACAGTTATCACATATGGAAAAATTCTTCTTTTCCCTCTTCCCTTTATCCATATTTCTCTCTTCCATCCTTTTCTTCTCTTGCTTCCCTTAAAAGCCATAGGACTCAGTAAAATCATTACTTATCTTATCAACACATGATATTATTTCCTCATATAATGATAATACATGGGAGACTATTTCTCTTATAAATTCTGGCTTAAGACCGTGAAAGATATGATCCTTCTTTCTCTTTAGATCATGTGCATTGCTGGAGTTCTTCTTCCTTCTACTGGGCTCCATTTCTAAACAATGTCATACACTAGATTAGTTTTTGAATAACAATACATAATCCCATACTTGTAAGACACATAACATAAATTAAATAGTTTATGGATATAATCTATAATCATAAAAATTTCTCCTTTGAGGAAATATATACTCATAAACCCTTCATAATGGTTTGTAAAGAAAATGAGAATTATCCTAAGAATATCACCCGGGAGTGTCGTAACCAACAGTGCAGGAAGGCCCGTTGTCGGGCACCAGTTCCCGTTCGAGTCTAGCTCAAAGCGATGTTTTCGGGTTTTAACCCTATGTACATCTGTTCTAGAGCCGCCTCTACCTGCTCGTATCTATACAGGGATGTATTTCTCATAAAACTCATAAAATCTCTACAATACTGAAATTATAGGTAGTTTTCTATACTAATCCTCAGAGTTCATCTTAAGTCTATGTTCTCTAATCAGAGTTTATCTAAATCTAGTTTCCAAGGTTTGTACTAAAATTCCTATGATACCAACTATAATGCCCCGACCCCAGTTACCCAGAGTCGGTGCATTATTACATAACATTGGAATTATCAAAAGAATGATCAAATCTCGAAAGACCGATTGGTTTAGTAGCCTTGGAAACACTAGATATATTCATAATGTTTTACATTACATCATGAAGTGAAAAACTACTATAACAACATATTGTCTCCATTTTCCACACTATTATCCCCTCATAATATCCCTGAAGGTCATTCATAATTTACTTCTTCACATCCTGGGAAAAATAAAACATCGAAAATGGGTGAGCTCAAATGCCCAGTAACGATAAACATATAGCAGAAACCTTCACAAATAAGAATAAACATTTAAGGCAGTATATAACTAAAACAAAATCCTTTTAAACTTGAACTTCAACATAGTATGGAAAAATAAAATGAAATAATTCATTTACATATTCACATGGATATTCTACTAATCGAATAATCACATGCAATATCAATAACCGCTTTCATAATGATGGAATTCATAATGCCATACTACTATAACCACATAGTCAAGGCCTCATGCCAATACTACAAATATGATTTTGTCAAGGCCTTGTGCCAAGACACTAGTTTGTCTCATTAGACCTACCGATGCATCGAGGAGCTATAGCGGGCCCCACCCGTCACATATTAAGTCCAATGCATTCCCATATGAAAAGGTTTAAACAAAACATAAACATTCGTATTAAAACTAGCATACGAAATTTCAATACATTCACCATAAACCATGATTGGGAATAAAAATAGCACATTCACAGTCAAACATATCACAAAACCTTCAATACAATATAGAAGTTTTGTATCATAATAAATCAACTTCAAATAGGCGTCAAATCCATCAAAGGATGTTGACATAGATGAAATCAAAACTCTTTTTAGGGAAATATCTCTTACTACTTTGAAATAATGTAGGAGTCATATATTCATAAAATAAATCATTTTCTTTTAAAATATTCTTATAAGCTTGTAAGGGAAGATTTGACGTTTTTATAATTGCGGAAATAGCCGCACCCACCGTATAAGTTAAAAAAACATTCTTACCTTAATTTTGTTGAAAAGGTTAAAAAGCACCTTGTTTGGAAAAATGACGTAAAGATTACTTTATAAAACTCTTATAAAAATTCAAACCAGGGTATAAATGACTTTAAACCATATTCTAGTAAATAGTAAAAATGTTTTGAAATTCATTTTTATGAAACATGGATGTTGATGATAAAGAGATCCCAGTAGATTATTACGTATAAACAACCTCGGATATTGAAGAGATTCAGAAATAAACCCTTACCTTGTACTTTTCCTTGGTTGGGGTTGGTTAACCTCCTGTATAATGGTGAAATAATTGTTATTAAATTATACAGGAATCATATACACTAATATGATATCATATATGATCTTTTATTGATTTGTTAATAATATCTTAGTATTATCGTTGTTTCAGGTGTTAACTTACTCATTTTCTCTTATTTGTTTTGTTACATAAGATATGTTTTTCATAGATAGGTTGTATCTTAATAATATCCAAAATTATATCAAGTCTTTAGATACTATTATTAATCATCAAATGAGAATTACACTTGAATGGATACAATGGAGAATGAATCTTATCGCGTTCGTGGAGACGGTAGTCCGTACGTACACACGAGCGACAATATCATTCTTTTGATATTAAAATAATATATAATTGGATGGTATATCATATATACGTAATCATTATCATGTTATACGTATTATTTAAATTAGTTACACATCATTATTATACCCATCCAAATAATAATTTATTGAATAACAATTACACCATGACGTGGAGACTGTAAGTCGTATGTACGCACGTATGGTGACATGTTATTCAAAGGATGGATAGAATACTGAATATGGTTGTACCATATTTATAATAATATTACAGTATATAGTAGATACTGGATTCATTATTTTAGAATGGGAAAAACATAGAATGAAGAAGTGGAAGAAAAAAGGAACTTGAAAAAGGGTTGTGAAATCATTACCTCTTCTTCAGGTTCTTCCTTTTGATTTGATCAAAAGGGATCCAAAGGTTGGATTTATGATCAAACATAGACCTCTAGGTTGTAGTGAGGGATGTTGAGAGAGTATTTGGGCAGGGTTTGGCCGATCCAAAAGGCTTTGAAGGTTTTAATTAATGAGAAGGCGGAGTGCCCTTTTATAAGAGGGGTGAGGGGGACCTTTGGAAAAGATAGAAATATTAATTTATAATAAATTCATATTCGGTTTCTAATGGATCCAAAGTTGATTATATAAATGTTAAAGTGTTGATGGGTCTAAAATTATTCAACAAATTTAATTTAGACAGGTTTGGTTCATTATATTAACCTTATCTTCAAGTATTAACTCTTAGTTAATTAGTTTCACTTTTACAATGTCTTGTTGTATTTTTATATTATATGGTTAATAAACTTACTATATACATCAAAGAGACCTCTAAGTGGTCCAATAATGATACACTTATCATGATATAAGTCTCTTGGCCGAACCTCATATTTTTAGGAATTTAATATCAATTAATAATATAATATTTGTTTTAAAAACTCTTTTATGTAAATTTTGACACTATTCCATAATTGATTTTTGTGAAACTCATAAAAGAATTATTACATCCAAAAAAGTCAATTAAATAAATCCTAATATGTCATATTAACCTATAAAATTAGTTTAATAGAATAAAAGTCTCAAATTATATTTATTTGGGTATTTATAATATCAATTAGTTTAATTTTTCACTATTGTGGTAATTACTACATCATCATTGTGTCATAAATAAATTAAATTATATAATGTCTAAAAATTATAAATAAAATATCATTATGTAGGAAATCGTTTTATCTTACTAATTAATATTTACAATCGTATTTATCTTATGTATAAACCTATATTAAAAATGTTTTAGTAAATATACAATGATTTTAATTCTTTTAACTCTTCTTGGAATTAAATAATAATAAATGTCTTAATCTAATCCAAGTGGAGCTAAATGATAATATTTTATTCATAAGGTTATTTTTGGTTGAGATACACTTGTCCAATAGAATTAGGACATGTGTTAGGGTAATATTAATATCATTTTTACCCTTAATTACCCTATTTACTTATAACCGTGGTAAATAAAAATAAAAAGTTACTATTCACCAAAAATTATTTTCTTCTCATTGAACCACATTTTACTCCATTATATTAACCATGTCTCTCGGATTTTCGAAATTCCAATCAAAGAAGCGGTCAAATTAAGTTTTATGAAAAATTCAGTTTTTTAACAACCACTTAGTAGTTTCACTATTATCAAAAATTGAAGTTTTTCAGAACAATGCCAAAATTTCACCCTAAGATATAATTGATATTCCGAATTCAAAAATGATGTCTATTATAAAAAATTCCAAACATATAAGTTTCATTAATTAATTTTATAATTAGTTTCTGTTGTCATAACAAATAGCTTGTTTTTAAGAAACAATATATATCAAAAGATTGACAATTATTTATGTCCAATTTCAAAGTGAAATTAATTATAATGAACACCATTGGATAAAATGATAAAAATATATTCTAATTATACTTTAAAACCACTAAATAATATAATTTCTCACTATAAATTTTTTTGATTAAAAAAGTTGTTTTTATGTATTTTTCACTATTCATCAAAAATGGAAATTCTCAGAAAAATACTAAAAATTCAACTTAGGATAATTTCGATATTCTGAATCCAAAACTGAAGTCCATTTTAAAATATAAAATATATATAATTTCAAAAAGTAGGTATTACTATTCATAACGTCTAGTTTGATCGGTTGTGGTGTGTGTTAGAACTCGATGTTGCGTACAACACACACTATTACATTATTCAAAGGGAAATGTACCGTAGAAGCTTGGGATGTTTCATTTTAAATTTTTGATGTCCCCATTTAGTCAAAAAGTTTAAAATATTGTATTTAAAAAGGGTTCACTATTATAATTTGGTAAAAGTGTAATACTGAAAATGAATTTGTTCTTACATTATGTCTAAGAAACTCATAATATGGATTCTAATATTATGAGGATTATATAAAGTTTAAAATTTCATTAATACTATTCATAATCACTTTTGAACGGCTTGTTTGGTAAGTCATGGTGCGCTTGAACTCGGTGTTGTGTGTAGTGAAAGTTATTGAATTATTTTGAAGAAATAACACACTATGAAATCTTGGGATGTTACACTTTACTCCATCTACCCCCCAACTATCACCCCCACTTCCCCACACCTACACCCCCAACCTGCACCCAATTACATTATATAATTACTTCACCCATGAACTTATTCTGATTCCATGACCCAAATATTTTACATAGGACATTTTCTAATACCTACATGATATGAATCACATGCTTAGTGAAGTTTGAGTCCAAATGAGGTGTGCCTAGTAGAATGTTGCGTGAATCACTAGTTCACATGAACCCTAAATCATAGCTCATTCAGGTTAATAAAATGTTTTAATGGAGGCCCCCCAACAAAGTATTTATATGTTATAAATAGAGGAATCATTTGTGGATATAGTGTGTAAAATATATAAACACCACTTGTGTAAAACCCCTGCATAAAAAACAAGTGGATACATCCCATACTTAAATGAAATATTATCATCTTTTCAGATATTCCAAACTACTAAGGGAACTTTTTCCATAGGATTAAATAATCATTGTTCAAAGAATATATAATCTTAAAGTGGTTTATTCTTTGAAACTCTCATCTTCAAAAAGAATTATTACTTTAAAGTGGGTGGAATACCCAAATTACATGAAGGAAATGTTCCCATGAAAGGAACTATAATTTTTTCCAAAACCACTGATGTTGTGTTCACTTAATCCCTACACTCACCAGTTGTGTGCCCAATTATTTAATACTGGTTAACAATGATGGATTTAATTTCACTATACTATATAAACTTAACAACATTTATCATTTTCCTCATTCATTATTCACCTTAAATTCCATATTCCATGATGCATAACAAATAAAACATAGGAATAAGGATGGTCTTTTGTATATATTTTTTTAGAGAAACATATCTAACAAATGGATCCCAACCCAAAAAAAATCCCTTACATATAGCCCTAAAATTTCTAGAACCCTTAATTATTTCATTCCCTTTATTTTTCTAGATCTGAACTTCTCTAGGAAATATGAATTTCTATTTTCCTTTAGCTTTATTCATAGAAATAATATCATTAATTACATGAGCTATCAAGGTACATTCATTTTTCCCATCTCAATAAATCTTTTTATCTATTTACAACTAAACATGAAATATTATTACACGCCCTACAACCCCCCCCCCAACCATGCATAAACACACACCTAGACCCATGAAACCAATCAAAGCACCCACCCTCCATGAAACAGTATCCCCCCTACCCCCTGCACCCATCCCCCCCCCCCCTCACCACCACACCCACCTGCAACAGCCCCCACAACACCCTGCCACCCCGAGCAGCTGCCCCCCACCCTTTCCCACCCCTTCCCTATACCCACTAAAGATGCACCCCACCCCACACACACACCCAGACCCCATCTATACCCCCACCCCCAAAAGCCCCCACCCCCTGAAGTAGCCCCCCACACCCAGACCCCCTACCCCCATCCCAATCCCCACCCACCCCTACCTCCATCCCAACCCCCTGAAAGAGACCCCCCCACACGCAGACCCATTTCCCCCTTCTTAACCACCTAACCCTCCCCCCACAACCCTAGACCCCACCCCAACCGCCACCCCTAGTAGCCTGCCCAACCCCTGAAGAAACCCCCCACCCCCACACCTAGACCACCTACCCCCATACTAACCCCATGAACCAGCCCCCCCACCACATCTAGACCACCTTCCCCCATCACAATCCCCACCTACCCCTTCCCCCACCACTACTAAGTCCCCCCAACCAAAATACCTGATGCAGCCCCCAACACCTCCCCCCCCCCCAACAGACACACACTCAACTCCCCTACCAATATCCCACCCCACCACCACCCAGACCCCCCCCCCACACCCACCCAGACCCCCTACACAGATCCCAACCCCCAGCTAAACCCCCCCCCCCCAACACCCCCACACCCAGACCCCCTACCTCCATCACAACTTCCTACCACCCCCACCTCCACCCAGACCCCCCCCCCCCACACCACCATCACGACAATCACCACACCCCCCTACAGTAGCCCCCACAACCCCATGTCACCCCTAGCCCCCGACAACAGCCCCCCACACCTTCCCACCCCACCCCCAGTAGCAGTAGCCCGCCACTCTCTATTGAGGGTGAAGTCTCTCCACATGAAGTGGAGGAGTGGGTTGATTGTATCTAGTTCATTCTACCCTTTCGTATATACTTTTTTCAAAAAAATCAATTTATTTTAATTTTGATCATCTTGTGCCTTTATTGGGATTATAAGTGTATATATCTCAAAACCTCTGGATTGTTAATACTTTATTGGTTGAACATCGTGAGAGTATTAAGAAGTGTCGTTCAACTTCTCTAGTGATAGGATCATTTAGAACAACTTGGGACTATTCCACACTTGGTGTGGGAATATTTTCTTTTTCTCAAAACTAAGCATGTAAGTGACCAACACTACCCATGTGGTTTTATTTCATGATAAAGAGTTAGTGGTAGAGGGATCTATTATAGACTACAATATTAGTATCATGAACAAA
Source organism: Viscum album (assembly GCA_963277665.1). Lineage (NCBI taxonomy): Eukaryota > Viridiplantae > Streptophyta > Magnoliopsida > Santalales > Viscaceae > Viscum > Viscum album. The sequence goes on from OY728137.1 coordinate 1,517,466,572, forward strand.
GTAACAAGGCTCTAAAAAAATCATTGTAATCTAACCAAATTGATTCACTAAAATAAGAACCTATATTTTTAGACCTAAACTAAACAAACTAGATTTGTACTAATCCAAATTAAATGGAACCAGACACACACTTCCAGAATCTATACAACCCAACATAAACTAAACCAATGAAAATAAAAAAGAAATAAAGTTACCTCAACTAAATCAATAAGCAAGCCAATAAATTCTTAAAACAAGTCATTATACCTCTAGATTACACAGTGCTTAGAATCCAAAACCAAACAAGTAAAATGTATTTCATAACAAAAAAACCATATATTTTAATAATGATTAAAATTTAGTAAAATGTGTTCCTGAATATATATATATATATATATAATTTATAATATCATGATTCCACCCCTTCTTCCCCTTACACCACATGCCCCCACTCCCCCTTCCCCCCACACCCTCTTTCCCTGCACCCCTCACCCCTACTACAACCCCCCCCCCCACCGCCACATCCCCCATACACCCCCTACCCACCGGTACACCCCTAACCCCACACCCCCACCCCCACTACAACCCCCACCCCCACTTCCCCCTTATAAACAAACTTTCATTATTTTATATTATGTTTTTCTTGTGTAAAATTTTTCAATCACCTAATCAGACCAAAATAATATCACCTCTTTTGTTTTGACCCATATGTTGAGATAACTCTCCTATATTGAGTTATAAATTTATGAATCCATTAGAAATTATATATATTTTGTTATTGTTTTATTAAAAATCGTTAATCATCTTATACTTATTCTATATTTTTAGTAAATTGTGATAATATGGAAGACAACCCAACTCAATTAAATCGTCCAATAAGATAGTTGTGAGAAGAAAATTTTAAATATTAGAATACTCGATTGGTGTTTCCAGATAATAGAGTACAAATTGAGTTAAATCATGTTCTAATACAAATATTTCCTATTTTTCATTTTTTGTTAGGTGAAGACCCCATCAAGAACGTTAAATAATTTTCATTGTATGCATTGCCTTCAAAAATGAGTGAAATTTCATAAGATCAAATAAAATGTAAGGAATTATCATTCTCTCTAGAAGCGTCACAAAAGTAATGGGTGTAAAAAATATAACATGGAGATGTCATAAGCTATTATGATCAATAGAGAGCCATTATTAATATTTATTGTTGATTAAAGGAGCACATAATAAAAAAATGATATTTTTTGCATAATGAAAGCAAATGGAGAAGCTCTTTATGGGTATTCGGACATGTTATAGAATTTTATTACTAGTAATATACAACAAACCAACGTATATGATCATAATTTCTTAAACTTATTATATTGAATACTTCTAAAGAGGGATAGAAACTCAGTGGATTTTTCATCAGCTAGAGCTTTCATGGAAAACTATTTAACAGGGTCCAAGGATTTGATAGATAAGGTCTCTTATAAATTTCAAAATTATCATACATGGACCACTAATAAAATTTTTCATGATGTAAAAAGTTTTAACTCACATTTACTTGAGTCTAAAATTAATTAAATTACTTCTCCTATGAGATAATTAGTGCTGAGAAAAGTGAAAGAAGCATGAACTACACCCCCATTGGTCTCTCAATTGAATATTTTCTTAAGAGTTTTTTATATAATTTTTACATTAAATTTATAACACTGAAATATTTGACGATATGAACTGATGATAATTCTATCAATTTAAGAACCATGGTATCATGGAGTATTCAATAGTCTTCTATGGATATGAATGGAAATATCAATCCATGTCATATTTACAATAGATTTTATAATAGATTTATCATCCCCCACACTTTCAATGGGTATGTAAAAACTCTCAAATTTCAACAGGTTACCAATCATAATGATAAATTCATGATCGATCCATGAAGGACCTCTAGAGATAAACGGAGTACCGAGGTAATCACTAATCTACTTTGACAACCCATGGTTTTATTCATAAAGAGTTAAAAAACAAGTATGGACAAATCTTAATTATTCTAAATACATTGATAAATCACAGTTCATGTAAACACCTATCTTAACCAATCTTAAACAAATTTTTTTATTTCTATAAGAATTGGTAGGGAGGTATAAGTTAGTGTGGATTAACCTATAGAAGGAAAACTAGAGACTATACACCGAATGGAAAATGAATAAGACCATGTGGGAAAAAATATCCTTTATGTCTATCACATCCTGGTTTCAAAACGTACATGTTCTATTTGACTCATAATAATCATATTAAATTCTATTTATATGGGAAAATTATTTTCTACAAAAAAATTGATTACTCTACATTCAATTTACTAAATCCTCCAAACAATACTTCTAATCAACAGCTACAACAATATAATGATATTTCGTATATCCATAACAATGAAACATAGGTTTACAGTAACCCAAGTAATAAAAATCAATGAATACTATTTATTTATGAAATGTTTTATTATAACTCACCATAGACCAGTCATCCATCTTAAAATTATATCATCATAACTTTTGATTTCCAACATTTGTAGATTTAAAATATGTAATAGAATCAATCCCAATGAAAATTAGAAAATAAAAAATCAAATAAATCATACCTATGGTTATAAGTGAAAACAAATAAACCATTTCCAAGAAAAATTGGACAATTAAGAAGGTGGGAAATAAAAACAAATAAATCTTAACCAATACTAAATTAAGAAGTAGTGGATATGAAATAAAAGAAACCCTTCTTCGTGGTAGAAATCAGAGGGATTATGAGGAATTAAAACTATCCCAATTAATATGTATGCAACGATGTATTGAAGAAAATTAGAGTTAATTGAAACCCCAACAACATAAATTGAATATAGATTTTCAAAAATAGAAAAAAACCTTAACTCACCCCACAGAAATCCACTCAGAAGTTGTGAGATATGGACTTCCCACTAGTGAGAAGTGGAGGGTGCTTGGAATGTGTGCAGACTAGAAATACATTATCCAGTTGTGATATGAGGAGTTGGGTGGCCTGATAGTGGAGGTGGGGGTGGATCTGCATCAGATGAAGAGGATCGCAGGGAGGTTGGGTGGTTTCATCGTCAGAGGTGGATCATCATGAGGTTGGGTGGTCACAATGTCATAGGATGATCGTCCTGAGGTGGTCACGTCGGAGGAGGAGGACAGTGGGAGGTTAGGTGGTAGCATCAGGTGAGGAGGTTTTCGGAATCGTGGGGAAGAAATATTGAGATGGGAAAAGGTGGGGGTGGAATCGCGATAAATATAGGATTTGAGGTGCAAAGCCATAGTTATTTTAGGACATGTGGGAATATTTCAGGCTATAGCCACAGTTTTTATAATTCGTGGCTATATAACTATGGATATAGCCCAAAATTCTAGCAGTCTCCCACCTAACCCTAAAAACTTTCCCTAAAACTAGGTCACAAGGTCAAAATATTTAGCCCAAAATATAAAAGATACCAATGAGGTTCAATACTAAAATCACACCCTACAAGGGCCTGATCCTCTCTTAGAATCCTTTAATGGAACTAATACCTAGATTTCATGATACTAATGAATAAGATAAACAAAACTGACACTCACTGGGCATTTGTATATGGAAATACCCCATAAGGGTCCTCTATGTAAGAAACTCCCTTGGTATCCATTAGAATTAACCACAATGATTCTACTACACATCCATAGATATAAAAAACGGCACTCTATAAGGGTTGCAACATAAATTCATGAAGTTCCATATCGACCTACTAGGGTCACTGCACCACCCGTACCTAAAGACTAAGTTACCCACCTCACACCAAATGCGTCATTCTAGATCCACATAATATTCTGTTAGAATGATATTTATATACATAAGTAGAACTAATTGAATACGGCTCCGTCATCAGTAAAAATCAAAGAGTAGTTGTCATATATTATGTGAATCCTACTTGCCAAAAATGATGCATGAGATTCCTCTTTCCTTTTCCAGCCAAGATAAAAAATCAATCTAAATACTCTTTGTAATGGACAAGATCCAAATATACATGATAAATCTTAACATCCAAAAAACATTTTCTTCACTCAAGGTGAAAATCATAAACAAACTATAACATCACAAATCAGAACAACAATCCCAGAACCTAGAAATTATGACTTCTTACCAGAACAAGTGTTCTCGACACATTTGTCTGATATCCATCATATGTTCGGAAACATTTCTAATTCTCATATATACCATATCCCAAATAGTAAGAATATCAAAAGAACACCTCTAATACCACTTTGTCCCATCCTGACCGAGAACCCACCCAACCAATGCTCCATTCCATTGGGTTACAATGCCTCAAGCATGACTCCTCATAAGCTTGAGGCTCTCGACTACTAGTGAGTGCCTAGATTGTGTTAGTAGAGAGACTATTCCCTCTTATTAGGTTAATAATATAGAATAAATATCTATATATCATACACATAATTAAATAAACAGAGTGAGGAAGCTGTAAATAAATAAAATAGAAAATGTTTTAATATTAAATTTAAATGCCACAAAATCCCAAATAGCTCTCCATACAATACAACATTGGTCACCAGCTAGTTTGACTATACATACACATGGGTATAATAAGAAACCTAAAATAAAAGTACATAGATCTACTGATAAATCTATGCCAGACCAAGTACCTAGTCTCTAGACACATTAAAACTACAACATCCCAATCGGAATAACCACACGAGCAACATGACTTCAACATGAATCTTAGGGGACCATCCATATCCACCATGCAACCAATCTCAACCTAAAAAAGGATACATTAGGTCTACATGTACACCGAGGTGCATGTTTAGGGGTAAAAAATAATCTCAGTAGGCCACCTTGATAAGACCTAAAAATGTTCTTCAATATGTGTATATAAAAGTGAACTACATAGCCTAGTTGAGGCACAACTAAAAAAGAAGTAAATCCAATGTGAAACCACAGTGGAACCGTAGGTCTATAATCCCAATAAACTAGGAATGTTCCAACATAGATGTCCATATATATATATATACTTGTTTATACACATACGTTTATGTATATACATAAATATTAATATTCATTGGTGTGTGAAAGAAATAACTTAAACCCAAACGTTAGTCGATACATTGGTCGGTAATCCCGAATTCCAAGATGTTTTGTGAATGGTCATTGAGATGGACATCATTCCACTCAAGTCATGTATCATTAATTCGATCTTTGGGTCCATAATTCCAAAGTAAATATACCTTCTTTGTCCTACGGCGGAATTATTTCTCTGAGAAAGCTACGTCACCCCATGGGGATACTCATCCTACCCATGGGTTCACCCCTACTCGCCTCCAATCACTAACACGAGTAACATATACCGATGATCAGTCCTATAAATAAGGATGATGTACATTTATGGTAAATACTACAAATATTATTACAACCAACTAAAGACTATGCCGAGTAATGACAAGTCAGACCCCAAGACCTGGATCCAAGGTATAATTACCATGGCATCCACATCTGCCTACACCATGTAATCACATGTATAACATCCATTATTTTCACTCCGTATAATCAACATTCAGAACATGAATGGTTGGATCCAAGGTATATAAAAACAAGGAATCCATATTATGTCTCAATAGAACAATGATGGAATCTTGGTAATGGCACTAGTTTGAGTCCTATCAGCAATTCTACCGAACATATCCAACACAAGTTCAATAAATCTGGATCCAAGGGGTACTAAGGCCCAAGGAATCCCTAAAATCAAGACCCAAGGAGCGTAATCAATCCAAGGTGCACACTACCACATCCATATCCTTGGAGAAACATCTACATAATTTATAAAATTAATGATCCTATGATTCCATTTAAGGAATTCATAAAATAGTGAATCCAAGTATCACTCAAGGCATACATGTCATTAGTCGAGGAGAGCATAATCATACTCTATAGACCACAAGTCGAGGAAATCTTAATAATCCTCAACACTCAAGATGAAGTAATCATCCACTAATTTTATTTCTAGGTTTCATAACCCATTTAACATATTTTTAGGCTCAACAGCCGGATTCTAGGTGACACCTTTGGACATCCCAATAACATAATAATCAACAAACATATAAAATCATCCTACAAATACCAAGTAGTACATATGGGTGTACCGGTAAATATTATAAATAACATGGATCTGTATTCATATCTTACATATGAATTTTTGGGCATCCCAAAAAGAATAACAGATCCAAGGAAGAACATCATGGCATCCCAAAATAATGAAATATGCCTTGAATTAGGAACAATATCCACCAACCAGGATGCACCTCTAGTAAAAATCATATCATCAAAAATAACTATGTCAAAGATAAGAACAAATGACTGATGTTGTCATGAACTCCCAAACCATAATTACTACAGAGACCCAAGGGATTACAATTTTGGCACAAGTTCTAAGGTGAAACCCACTACCATCTCAAAACATACTCAATGTACTAACTCAGGATCGGTAAAACAATTGGAACCTACTAGGTCCCTCAAGCCAATCAATGATGAAGAATCCTCTTTGGGATCCTGAAAGGAACACAAATTTTGAGGGATACAACAAGGGAATCACTATGTCATCAAGTAAGTAATGGTATCCCTCGAGGGATGCTCAGATGCAACTAGTCTCACGTTCTCATAGGGCATAAGGGGACATCACTAATTGGGGATGTCCTCAAAAGCATAGATCATAGGATATAGCTCATAGATCATCTCATATCATGGTATAAAACTATTTTGGTCAAAACACCCATCCTATCATTCATGTTCAAGTCTCTCACTTTGTATATGAATGAATTTTATTACTAGAGGAAGAACCTCTCTATTTATATAGAAGCTCGTAAACACCCATTAGAAGTCCTCTAAATGATCCACACATTTCACCATTGGGATCTACATGGAAAAACACTCAGAATGGAAAAATCATGAGTCCAATTCCATCACTGGATGAAAAAATAGGAAATGACCCTCAATGGGTACCAAGGGAGGACCACAATGCATGTAGAGACCGTACACGGTATGTACAGTAAGATTTAAACATGGGTGTGTACTCCTGTAGGCCTAGCATGTAAATTCCCTAGGTACAGGGTGTGTAATGAAGGTAAATGGTGTGTACCCTATAGGGGTACATGCCCATGTCACTTATACGTGATGACTCGATACATGTATAGGCCATGTACTTCTACATAGTGTTCCACTCGCATGTGGTTTGACTGTGTACGCTACACTACCATGTACCCCTAGACGGGTTCATCTGGTGGAGTACTCAGCTACATGGCCGAGTAATAGTACACAGATTGTATGACCCCATCCGAGGAGTGTACTCCCAAAACATTATCTTCCAAAAATGGGAATAACACATATCATGTTGCCTTGGACTGCATTATGTGTAGCCTAGTTTTTGTAAATGAAAAACACCTAGATCACCAGAGACCCCCTTTCAATCCCCAAAACAATAGATCTGGATAGTATGTGCCACAAAAAAGAATAAAAGGGTTTTAAATCATTAAAAAGATAACTCTAAAAGGTTTTTTTAGTATGCCTTAAAAATGACCTTCCTTTAGGCGGAAACTGCTGAAGCATCATTCGATTTCATAGTCCACAGTTGTTGCATGTCGATCCAGCACATTGTGGCCATCACAATGGTAACCTTATTCCCATTACCCTCTCAAACATTCCCCATATCACTTTTATACCATGGGTAAGATGCATAGGGGGAGGATCTATATATGTATGAAAGAAATAAGGAAGGAAAATAAATAAATAAAAATAAAATAATGAAATGAATGAAAAAGAAAAAGGGGAATGGGCCTGCCTCGATTCCCAACTCGAGTGTGTTCCTCGCTTTGGGTAAAATCCCCTTTCCAGACTCAAAAGAGGATAAGAAATATCAATCTTAAACTCCATTAAAAATTTATGGCTGAACTAACCTGTGTGAAAAATTTAATATTTAATTTCCTAAATATTAATTATTAATTATTCTACCAAAATTTTAATAGCTCAGTTTTCCACCAAACTCTTGTCCTAAGGAAAACACCCTATTACGAGACCAACTTAGAGGTCAAAAAAATTATTTGAGATAATCTTCCATGTAAAAAATACATTTTTACCCATTATAGTCACCTAAAAGTAAAAAAATTAAATTATTTCTCAAAACTACTGTCCATAAAAACAACAGTCCTTACATGTAATATTGGGATTACTCATATCTTATTCCTATCAAATATATTATATGAATGTAAAAAATATTTTATTGAATATATAAAATAGTTATTCCATTAATATCAATCCCCAATATTAATTAATGTAATTTATTATGATATAATTCCATTATAATAAAAAATTAGTTTTTATAAAAACATTTCCTCTATATTTAATTGGTTCATATATTAATTTCTAATTTATTTGTAAAAAATATATTTAAATTGTTTTTTCATAAGTTAGTTAATATTATTCATAACCTATAACTTAAAATATACTGTATAAATTATTATATTAAATAATAATATTTATAATAATGTATTATTTTTTAGTAAAACATGGTCTTGAATATTACTCAAGCCATCACGTAAAGTTAGTCTTGCATGTAACATATGCTAAACATGGTTTTGCATCTTGAAATAGCTATACATTAATTTTTTTTAGTTCATGAATAACTTTTTATGGGGTATAATGAAATAAAAACACATTGATTTAATATAAAATAAACTATTATTAGTGTTATATGAAATTAAAAGTATAAAAAATATTAAATTAATTCAAAAAAGTATTTTTCAATGAATTTAAGGATGTTATATTATATCCCCCTTAAAATAAATTTTTTACTCAAAATTCAGCTTGGTTTTAATGGTTTAATAATTGAATTTTCCTTTCATAGAAGTCCACGTAGTAAAAATCAATACAAAAACATACTTTAAATAAAGAAATTTGGAAACATATCGGTTACCCAAATTAACATATAACTAAGTTTAAACATATGTGAACATAGGTGGGAAGTGAAAACATGGACATAGAAGATAAATCAAATTATCAAGTTCTAGTAGAGTGTTATAGAGAACATGGTTATGATAATGTTAACAATCCCAATGAAAACAATAAAATATGGTCTAAGGAGACCTTTGATTCATCCGAAATAAAGGTACTTTGAAATTTTTTTTGGTTACAACATCATTTTCCCTAAAGGTGGTTAATTTTCATGAAACTATATACTTATGTGATTTCAAGACAATATTTCTGTTTTTTGTTCCTTGATCAACTTACACTCCACATCTCATTCCAAAAAATGATGGTGAGTTTTTCATTACTAAAGAATTTAAAGATCATGAAGTCTTTGATAATACCTAAAATATGAATTTAGATACCATCAATGTAATGTTTTTAGAATAGGTTGTCCAATATACAATAATCCTCCTGTGGTGACATAATACGTTAATATCACAAACATCATTTGATGTTTAACATAAAATTTCCATAAATGGTTATCCTTATAACCCTTCTAAAAGATAATTATCCAAAAATTTTAAAAGACGGTATCTATATCAAATTAACATTGATCCCACATGTATCATAAAATAACTTTTGGTTTTCATACTCCAAACATGTGAATACACTCATCATATATTCTCTTGAAATAAGGTAATAACCTAAGTTACCATAACTCATTTTGGAAAAAATGCTTGTTTCCTTATTACAAGGATTACAAGAGATATTTCTCAAATAAATGAAGTTTTTAACTTCATTCATGATAAAATAGACCATTTTTCAATAAATCCTTTATATGTTCTGATGTCTTAAATATTACCCAATTTACATTGTACATATCATTATCGCTTTATCCATATAAAATATCATTTTTTATCCTTCAAAACAAGTTAATGGTTACATTAACATATTGTAACCTTATAATTAAATCAATTTTCTAGTTCATAAGTATCATTTAACACATTATTAAAATTTCAAAAAGAATTACTTCTACAAAAAATCCTTATATACACCTGGTTTCATAAAATATAATCTTTTAATTCTAAAACATAAACACATTAATCACCAAAATTTATTCTAAAACAAATACTCATGCTTCATTAACTTATTATTAAATAGATAATTCCTAGAATATGAAATTTGAATCAAGTATTAAGGTTCTTAAAACTTTTTCTAATAATTATTCTTAGGTTTAAAGTAAACAACAGAGGAAGAAAATGACATACCTTTCACATGTCATTTGTGGTCCCCTAATTTATAGATGTATATACAATACTCGAACCACCTTCATGATTCTCTTCATTAGGGTTCCAATTTGGGCAAATATTTGTATAGTTTCCATACTTTTAATATCTAAAAAATTAAATATTAACCCATTTATTTCTAGTTCATGCAATTCACTAAGGCAAAAAATCGTAGGGTGAGAAGCACTTAACATAGAATAAACCATATAATCATAAAAATTAAATATAGGATTTCTAAATATTAACACATTCATATTTAATCTATGAAACCTTAGGTTTATCATGTTTTATACATTTTCATATTCTATTTAATTCTTTCATGATGGTTCAAAAAGAGTTTGTCATATTCCAAAAGATATCCCCTAGTTGTGTCAAACTAGGTGTGCAGTAAGGCCTATTGTCATGTATCAGGTTACGCTTTAGTCATTCATGATGAACATTGTCTAAGTTGTTACTCTTATGTACATTTGTGCCAAAAACGTGTCCATTTGTAGTATCTGGATAGGTATTTATTTCTAAGAAACCAATCACTTTATCCTTTACCAAAATTCCAAGATATTTTCTTATACCATTCCTCATTCATAAACTTATCCTAAGAGACATCCCATGAAATATCTTTAGAAATATCTCTAGGGATCTCGCTAATGGTTTCTCATCCTAGTTTCTAATGGATTACTAAACCATTGCTTTGATACCAATTATAACTACCAATATCTAACATACAAAGAAATTATATAATTTTTGCAGAATACCTAAGTGAGTATACAAACAGACACCGAAGGACCATATAAGATTAGTTATTATAGAAACATTGAAATGTAATTGATGATACATGTGTGAGATAAATTATCTCATGAAAGATTATTAATGACTAGATCCCCTCATAGACACATCATACATTAAACATATTTAAATAACCTGGGGAAAGGAAACATAAAAAGGGGTGACATCATATGCTCCTTATTGTTTAAAAAGATAAATATATATATATAAGAATAACATGATAATAAGGTCATGAGAACATGATATTATAATTAGAAGATCATACCCTTCATATGAAAGATCATATAAATTAATTATGGCATAATGGTTAGAAGTTCATAAAAAATGAATCATAATATAATTGGGAACATAGGCCATGAAAATATAACATATGAAAAAAAAGAAATTGTGGAATACACATCCAATTATAAAATTGTGAACATGTATAAGTATAAAAAGATTCCCTCATTAAGATAAATACATGAAATAAGACCCTCACATTAATATATGGACATGAGAACAGGTCTACATATCTTGTTGTGAACATGGAATCAAGTTCACACATAATCTTATGAAATGTAATCAGGTTCACTCATAGACATATGGACATGAACCCAGGTACATGCATAACATTGTGAACAAGTAACTAGAGACATGCATAACATTATTATCACATAATAAGGGTCACTCATAACAATCTGAACATGTAATCAGGTTTATGCATAAAATTATGGACATTCAACCAATTCCATTCATAACATTTATACTCATGAGTCATACATAATAAATTAATTCATTGGAGAGAGATATAGGTCCTAACCTTTTCATAATAATATTGTATATACATTTGAAAAAATATCATAAATATTCATGTCATTGTAGATGAAATGAAATGGGTATCATAAAAATTTAATCATATCATAACCTATTGAAAATATAATTGTTTTATAAACATTTAATCCTAGAATAACCCATGAAATGAAAAGGGTTTAATATGTATTTATCAAGGTATAACCCATTGAAAATAAATTGGTTTCATAAGCATATAAACATCAAAGAGGAATGGGATTCATAAATATATATCCATTTAAAGAGAAATGGGTTTTTATAGACATCATTACCTCAAAACGTGAACCATTCAGAGAAATAACATAAATTGAACATTTTTATAGTTCCTATAAGGGCATGGGTAACATCAATGGATGTCATCTTATATGGAAAATAATTTTTAAATATCCTCTAAAATTATATTTGAGGAAAATAACCTTCATTGAAAAAGGATCTTTAAACCATAAAACCTTTTGAAAACCATTTACATTACAAATATATTGATAACATAGAAAAATTATTGAAAAAAATGAAAAACATTTCCTTGAAAACATATAAATTAATCATGAAAACATTTTTGAATGCTTATAAAGGATGTTTGAAAACAATTTGAAATTTGGTTCATTGAAATCATAAAAAATAAGCTGACAACATTTGTGAAAACCTTTTTCATTGATAATACTTTTAAAAGAATATTGAAAACAATTATAAAAAATATTTTCATTTATAATACTATGAAATCATTATAAATATTATTTTTTATCATTTAAAAAATTATCATTGAAAACACCATTTGAGAACTTATAAAGGATGCTTTGAGAATCATTTAAAACATTTTATAGAATAAAAAAATTCTTGAGAACCCATTTTCCATGATAACCAGTTTAAAATAATAAAATATAGAATATTAGGAAAACAATTAGTTAAAAATTACCTTTTAAATGTACTAATGGATCATCAAGGAAATGGTGGTCTTAGCAGTGGGTTGGTCAGTACATGCTGAACATTCCTTTTTCACAATAAAATTTCAAAAAATTGTCTTTATCATAAAGTGACAAGAATAATTTTAAAAACCATTTTTTGAAAAGCTTATAGATTATAAAAAATATTTTTAGAATCATAGGATAATATTAAAATATTTTTGAATGATTTTTTATAAAATATGGTTCAGAAAGAACACGGATTTCATTGGGACAAGAGAAATAAAGTAATATATTCATGAAAACATTTTCTTAATAATTTTAATTACCGGAGAGATGGAAAATGGTACTATTAAATGGATATAACATTCATAACATGAGGTTAATAAAATTAAATATTTTCTTAATAGATGTATTTTATGATTTCATAAATGGAAGCATAGCTATAAATAATCTCAATTGATGATGAGATTGAAGCTATAAATTTTTTCCACATTGGTAACTTTAAATAATAATAAAAAGGAATGAATAAGATTTAAAGAAGATTAAAATATCATTAAAATAATTATATTGTTGATATAACTTGTTAAAAAGTATTATATATAGTTGATATAAGAGCATAGGTTAATAACATGGCATGTTTCTCAAAGAATGAAAATTGAGACAAAATCACTTTACTGATTTTGTAACATTTGCAACATAAACCCCATAAAAGAAAGTCATAAAATGGATATTTAAGTACCTGTAAATTTATGTTTAATAACAATATAAAACATCAATGTTTATTATATGCACAACACAAATTAATTGAGTGGTGAATAAGGCATATATCTCAAGGAAATAAAAAAGTGAGATGAAACACCCAAACTTTATGTCTTGACTTTCTTTGTATATGTTCAAAACTCCTCTATAATAAATATATGTATATTATAAATCTAAAAATAAACCATATTACTATATATCATAACATATACGATTTACTTAGGAAATTATATTACCTATTTATTAATAAATACAGGATAAAATAATGCTTCGGGTGATAAATGCTTTATTTATCTTATGTGTTTGACTTGTTATTCTTGATCCTCTTACATAGATCATGATTTAATTTTTTCCAGATTGTAAAAAATTATTTTTATATCATATATATTCAGTATAAAAATATTTATAGTAATATATAATAGATAGATACACTAAATGGAATACATATTTCATAGAGACATTAGGCCGAACATGCACATGAATGTTGTTTCTATTTTCTTATCATATTGAATGAAATAAAATAAATTACAAATTTATATAAATATATATATAACATCATTAAAGTAGAATTATTATTTCATATTCATAATATATGAACAATTAACTCATTATTAAATCGTTTCAAGTAGAGTGTGAATGAATCACATCCCTTTGAGGAGGCGGTAGTACAAACTTCCCTAAAAAATTATCATATTAACATAAAATTGAATGAATGTAGGTATGTGTTATATATTTGTTACATAATAATAAATAAATGATAAATATAATATATACTTATATAAATCTTGTTACATTTATAATTCCTAATCGTGAGAGGTTGTAAAGGAAAAAAACGAACAACATCATCTCACGAGGTGATAGTGCACCGTATATAAGAATGGTAAGTTCATTCCAATTAGATGGAATATTATGTTATTATATGTAAAAATATTCTAAAAATATATATAATTATACTTATTATATGTATTTTATAATATAATTATGTAATAATAATATTTTAGGTCGTGGACAATGAAAATATATTGAAAGATCCTGTGGGAAAAGGTTACCACTTATTCGGTTAACTCATTTTGGTTTGCACCAAAGGGCTTCCTTGGAGATATTTTTTCACATGAAATGACTCTATGTTTATGGTAAATATTTTTAGGATCTGATTTTGTAGATCTTGGTCAATTAATGTTGAATTTAATAGTTTGGGTAGTGGGAGGGTTAAGTACTTTTTTTTTGGATTGAAAAGACACAATTGGTATTTTTGAAAGGAATTGTGGGTTCCCCAAGTTTCCAAATGGACCATTTTAGAAACATAGATTTTGGGTCCGAAATATGGACATAAAATAGGTCTTGGAGAAGTGTATAGGTCATTTTTGTACATAATATTATGGTTTAGTCCATTGCAAAGCTTAATTTTACCTTAAAAATTCTAATTAATATAATTACTATCAATAACATTTTCGGAAAAACCAAGTTCAAGTTATTAGAAATTATAACATATTCTGATTAAAAATATGGAATCTATTTTTCATAATTACTTTTAATGAAGTAGCATAAATTAATTTAAATTTAATTTCATAGAAGGGATGATAATTCATGTTTTTAATGAAACAACCTTCAATATATTGCCATGTTTTTATATCAAATTAAAATTTTAAATTGATTATAATGACCAAAATTAGATTAGTTAATAAAAAATTATCTAATTATTCATTTAAAAAAATTTAAAATATAATTTATCCTTATAAATAAATTAGATGAAAAAGAAGTTTTGAATTAAAATTCAGTATTTTTCAGTATTTATCAAAAATATGAAACATCACAAAAAACATTCCAAAATTCACAGTATCCTAATTATTATTTTTAACATTTAGAAATTAATTTTATTTTGATATATATAATTTAAAAATGTGCCAAAATTTATATTTAAAATATGTTCTCCATTAAAATGCAGTAAAACTACTTTTCAAAAAATAATGGTTTTTATGTGTAATCTTGGAAATTTTTCTATATTATGCATATAAAATGTATTTAATTAATGTAAAAAATGTTTTTGGATATATAAAATATATATATCATTTATATCAATCACCTCTAAAATTCATTTGTATGAAAAAATAAATTTTTATAAAAGCATTCCCTTTATATTCAACTGGTTATTATATTCAATTTTAATTAATTTAATTCCAATTAATTTAACCATTTGTTTTCATATGTTAGTTAATCCTATTTATTACTATCAACATATAGTTTATGTTATATCTTATTATATTAAACAATTTTTTTTAAATAATATATTACTATTAGAGAAAACTTGGTCATGCGTGTTATGCAAGCTACTGAAAAAGTCAGTATTGTGTGTAACATACTCTAACCACAATGTTCTATGTATAGACAAATAAATATTATATTGGTTTTAGTGAATTATTAACATGGTGTTGTGTATAACAGAAGCCAGACATATTTATTTCATATAATATAATCTATATTCAGTGTTGTGTAAAATGAAAAATTTAAAAAAATCCAAAAATATCAGGGTGTTACATAAGATTTAAGCTATAATTGGAAATCTAAAGGGGAGTTATCGGTCCTAATCGAACCATTTCATGTTTATTTATTTATCTACCTCCATAAAATATGTTACATCTACTATGAAATAATGAAATTGATATATATATATATATATATATATATTACAATGTATATAGAATAAATCGTTTATATATCTTTTGTATCCTATTATAAATGAAAACATCCCTTATGTGTATTTATGGACTACTGCCACCACAAAGTGATGTGTTTCATTTTTCATCACCACCTCACATAGGATTATATAAAATATAATTAATGAATATATATAATATTTTTATAAAATTGTTAGGATTATTTAACAATATTATATTACTTACCTTCTTAGGCTTTAGGCCATTGGAAAAATTATAACATCACTCATGTATATATGTGGAATATCACCTCTATGAAGTGATGTGATTCTGTTTTCATTTCATCCTCACATGGTTGGTCATAAGTATGGGAATAATGATTAAATATAACATGTATTATATAATTATTATTTTATAAAAATTGTATATTATATACCTAATTTCTTTTCTATTATTTATAAAATAAAAACATTTCTCATGTGCATCTAGGGAATAACTCCTCTACGCTTCAATTTATTTCATTTTACAATGAAACCATCATTGGAAATTTTTAAAAGTTTTTTAATATGTAAAAATACTAAAAATATCACTACTATGATAATCAAGATAATATAAAAATGATCCACTTGACCATAGTTGAATACAAAACTCATTTTGAACTTTTGAATAAAACATACTCAAAACATGTAACATGAACATAACCATTTAAATAAATAAATCATTGTTAAAAACATAAAAGAATAAATAATTATAATTTAATGAACGTTGAAAAGTATCCGAATAAAGTATATAACTAATATTAATTTACTAATCATGATTTTAGACATAGAAATTAAATGATTCAAGACATGAGGTAAGTGGATTCCTCTTAAAAATGTTTTCTAGATGTTTTCCTTCCAATTGTTTTCATTTAGGTTGAGATTTTATCAACTGTTTCATGAATTTTATTATGTATTCCAAAAAAAATTCTATAGTTTATTTTTTTTATTTATTACTTTCTTTATAATAGATTAATGAATAATCTTTTCAAATATTTCTATATGGTTTATTTTTTACAGTTTATGACAGTAAAAAATGATTTTTTTAAACATATAGCGATATACCACCATTTCTTGAAATCATAGCTATAATTATTAAAAAATATTTCTATAAAAGTAAACATGTATTTTTAAGGAAGATTATATTACTCCTATTCTAGTTATTTTATTTAATATTTAATTTTGTACAGAAATGTAATGTTCTTCTCATTTATATGAGATATCTAAAAGTTTCACTTATTAAAGGCCTGAATTCCAATTAAAATGAGTTATGTATATATATATATATATATATTTGTGTTTGTGTTTGTTTATTTTATTCAATTAATTTTTCTTTTAAATTTCTTATAAACTATGTGTAAGTCAGATATACCACTGATAATGGGTGATCTTTATACATCTCTCTCATACATTAGGTTAAGTGACGAATTTTACTACTGATAGGTTACTCTTAAGATAAATGAGATTTATCTTGTTAGGTTATTCCATTGAAGTTTCTCATTCATGAGAAAATATAAGGATAACTTCACAAAGTTCAAACATGATACATTTCCATGGTTTATATATTACGGTTTTTGATTTCAAATGGTAAGAATATGAGATCATTTTTTTAACAAATGTTTTTAAAAAAATTAAAAAATGTTCAAGGATTGTTTTTTATAGAATAGAATGCATAGTTATTCATGTTTTCCAAGAAAACATTAATATTATAATTCTTATATTACAATTTATAATGAAATCATCTATGAAAAACATTTATGAATTATGTTTCTTTCATGTTTAAGGTAATACATATTTCTGATGAAATATTTAATATGGAAATGGAAAACATTCTTATATATTTTTCAAGTTTACAATTGTAATAAAATATTTATTAACTGTTATTTTATTTACCTTGAACGAAGCCAGGGAGAAATTTATTTCCTAGAATGGACAATATTTAGATATCACTTCTTTAAAAAGGTATTTTCATATACTAATTGAACAAAAATTTTAAATTAAAATACTAGATTTTATAGAAAATTATATATAATATGATTCCTCCTATGAACCTAATTATACTAGATTTACCAAGTATGCCAAAAATATCATTCTGGTACATCAAAGTAAAATTGAACGATTATACTCAAGATTGAATAAATATTTAAAAAATGATCTCATTACTCTTTATTTTTGGGATTTATGATGAAAATGTGTAGAATGGAGTGAATTTAAAGGTAGAGTTCGTTGAATTTTTGAAAAATATGTATAATAACCCATTCATATTGAATGTAATGGGGAAGAATCCATAAATGAAACTAGAAGGTAAGAAGATTCAAATTCCATCTTCTGATAATTGTGCGAAGATGAATTTTTTAGAATATATAATGGGATATATTAAGCGTTACCCATGTGGAAATCATGGAAAATGATATCATGATTGATAATAAAAAAGATAAATGTTAATGGTCATACTAGTAATAAAAATAAATAAGGGAAATGTTTTTTTTGTAATGAGATGGACTTTTATGAAAATGATTGACCAAAGAAATGTTGGGATGATAATGATCATAAGTACCATTAAGAATAATTGTTTTTAATTGTAAATTTATATTAATGGATAATCAACTAATGTGGGGATACTTATATTAAATGTTTACTCTATGTAAGATAATATCTTTCCAAATTTGGGAATTACACATTATTTTATTTATTATAAATATTTTATTAAAATGGAAATATCACCTCAAGAAATAAAGAAAATTAGTTTTGTAAAAAATCATAGTGGATGTATTAAAGAAATAGAGATTTTTGGGAACACATAAATCATTATATTTGGGGTTTTTTCCTGAAAATATATTTATCTTACCCATAATGGTGTTTTTTGTTATTATGGGTATAGATTGACTTTCACATTGTCATAATAATAATGATTCTAGATCAAATGAATCTATATTCAATCCATCATTTGAATTTAAAAATTTATGTAATAAAGGTTTCATACATTTGATATCATATCATGAAGATAACAAGATTATTAAATATAAGAGTGATGGTTTTATTAAAAATTTAATCTAAATAATGGAAGTCATTCAATCTATTGATATGTGAGTTGTGACTGAATATATTGTTGTATCTCCTAATGTTTTTCCTAATGTTAATTCTTGATTGAGTGGTAAAATTTATAATTGACTTAATTAATGTTTATAATTTAATTTAAAAGCCTCAAAATCCAATTTCACCAATTTAGTAGATAGAATTTAAAATTTAGTTATAAGAGTTTCTTAATAAGGGTTTCATCCTCCCATGCCCTTCATTATGGGTTGATCCATTTTTAAAAATTGAAGTTTTAATGAGACATTGTATATATTATAGAGAACTCAATGACATAGATGTAATGAAATGTTATTATTTCCTCATATAAATGACTTTTTTGTTCTACTCTAGGGGCATAATATTTTCCATCTATTTATATCAGGTGTTGGTACTATCAGCTAAAATTAAAGGAAGACGACATTTTAAAGGTAGTATTTCGGGATATGTATGTCCATTATGTTTTTTGGGTCTCCAATTTTGGTTAAATAAATCACCCATTATATTTATTGATATAATTAATTAAGTTATCCATGAGAATTTAAATAAATATATGGTTTTTTCATCATTAATATTCTTCTATATTCTTAAATATAATAATCCCATGTGAATTTTATAAGGATTTTTTCTCAAATGTTAAAAGAAATTAAGTTTTTTGTGAAATATAGTAAATATGAATTTTATGTAGATGATTTCATTAATTTGAATTATTATTTATAAAGATGGAATAATAATTGATATTAGTAATAATAATTTGGTGAAATATTGTCCAAGATCCAAATGTTTCCTCATGAATTGATGTTTTCTAATGTTAGCGGGCTAGTATTGTTGGTTTTTTAAAACCATTGTTTTGTTATCTATCACTATGAAAAAGATAACATGACAGGTATTTATGTCAATTTTAATAAAAGAATGTGATTATTGTTTTTTGAAATTAAAAATTAGATTATTTGCAACCCCTATACAAACCGTTGCATCTATAAATTGGGAGTTTTTTAGTCACTGTCATTCTTCAAGGAAGGGACATGGTTATGTCTGTAATGACCCCAAAATTTAACCAATGGAAATTACATTTTTTTAATTATATCATATATTATAAATCACATAAAATTACATAGAGACAAAATATAAAAATTAAAAATAAATAATGAATGGAATAACAGGTATTTCTAGAAGTTAAAAAACCTATACAAATACAATAGTAACTTGACCATTGAAATAGTAATGTGACCATCAGGAATAGTAATCCAGCAAATAGAATAGTAACATCATCTATGAAATTATAAATAAAATTTATGCATATTATAAATTTTAATATGACTTAATTATATTATAGTATAAGTATGTATTTTTTTTTGAAATTATTAATTAAGTGTCGATATTTTCTATAAAACAAAAAAGATTATTTTCAATTTAATAATTAATATAATGATTTTAAATAAAATATATTTTCATAAAATAGATTCAAATAAATTTATTGTTTTGTTTTAATATTATAGGATAATTTAATGAGACCTTAATTACATTTCAAAGTGTTTCAAAATTAGTTTTAATTTTAAAATAAATATTTTTTGAGTAAATGATGATATTAATTAATGATATCATATTTACAAAATTATTTTCGTAAAATGTAGTTAATTTTGTAATTATGTATTTAAATTAATTTTTAGGGTGAATTTTTGGGATTTCTATGAAATACATAAATTTTTGTTGATTCTAAAACTATGGTAATTTACATTATATATAAATTACAAATTTAATACTCTATTCTTTTATTCATGGATGATATAAGAAACATAATTTCAAACTAAACTTCTTAATTTTAATATATTATCTGATAAGTTTCAAACTATTCATAGTCTTGATATGAAATAATAATCTAGTAAATTAAATAGTGAGAAAGCACTCCTCTCCTCCCCTTGTAAATATTACACATCACCACCTATTCTCCTCACACCTTCCATGATATAAGCCTTGTCTACATTTTCCCCAATCCTCTTCCCAAGCCCCTCCCACATGACATAAATATGTTGTTCTAAAAAAATACCAAAACCAATCACCCTAATGAGGTCCTTAAAGATAAGGTTTCAAGAGGTAAAATCCTCTTTCTTTTCTTCTAATTTATTTTCATCGTCTTTTATTTTATGATTCTCTCCTCACCTCCCCTCATCCAGGTGGAATGATAACCCCAATACCCTATATCTTAGGGAACATTATTATTGTAATTTAATAATCCATCATCAAACCCATTATCCTCTCAATTTTATTCTCAAAATGGAAATATTGTCTGTGAGGTGTTGATTTATCGACTTCAAGGATGAGAAGTTTTAATTTTCCTTCAGCACCTTCAAGGACGGTAATAAAACCAATATAATGGTTTTAAAAAATTTAAAATTTATTTTATATATTTTTTATTCTCTGGATGTGATATATATACATAATATAAAATGATGAAACAAAACAAGTTCATTTTGATCAAAAAACCACTGAAATTATCCAAAATTGATTATCATTATCATCTTATCTAATGATTTATCCTCATACCATATAAAAAGTTGTTTTATATGATAATTTAATTTCTTAAAATTTATTAATGACATATTATATCTATTCTCGATAATTGTCCTAATTTTACATAATCTTCCATACATGTAAACAAGTGAACCAATTGTCAAAACCAAGAAAATAAGCACTCTTAAATGATAAAATTTAATTCTATAACTCATCATAATGTCCATAAGTGAAATTTCTAAAATTATAATAAATCAAATAAATAAATAATATCTTCCTTATTTATAAATTAATTAATATAATATTATAATTTAGGATATTAAATTAAATAAAACATTCAGACATAAGGTAAGGGTAATTCTAGAACCTAACTCTCTTTCATTGGATTTTCCCTATTTAAATCCATTTTTAGTATGGATATTCATTTAATATTCATTAAATATAATTTATTTTTTTCTTCCCTTTTATTTTATGGGAAATTAATTCTTCTAATCTAATATTTTGAAAAATAAAATGATTTTTCCAATATAAATATTCTTTAAAAAAATACATCCTTTACTTATCTTGAGACTATTTCATCTTAACTCCAGATTGTTGATTCATATACCAATTATGTTATTACCTTTTTATATTGGGAACCCTAATGTTTATCAAATAATGTATTCTTTATGAAATTCTCATGAAACCCATTTCCATTACATGAGTTATTTTATGGAAAATGTTGTTCTATGTTCTAGGTGGAATGCAAGATTATGTAACTGTTATGATGTGATGTGTGTGACCATAATTATATAGTGATTCAATGAATTTATTAATATGATTTATCTTACGAGATATTGTGAAACATGAATTAACATGATGTTAAATTTTTTCATAGTGATCATTATGTTATGATTATGCACTTATGATATGTGTGTCGATGATGTTAGCTTTATTTACAACTATGTGTGGCATTTGACCACTAAGATATGATGTTTTATGTTTATGCATAGCCACATTCAATGAAATTTTTGGTGGATTCCTCCCATGAGTATGATTATGAACCTTTGATTTTGTTATTATGATGATGATTATGCTCACCCATGTTTCATGACTCTTATTCATCCTCTTACTGGGATTTTAGCTACATCTTCTTTTGATGTCTATCCTCAGGTGATTATTTATACTACTGAGAACACAAGGTACAATAAGAAGCTATAGAATAAAGAATTAAATAAATTTTTGTTTTTTATTATGTAAATGTTAGGTTTGGTCCTAATTTTCTCAAGACACTAAACCATTATATCATGG
This sequence comes from Viscum album, assembly GCA_963277665.1. Classification (NCBI taxonomy): domain Eukaryota; kingdom Viridiplantae; phylum Streptophyta; class Magnoliopsida; order Santalales; family Viscaceae; genus Viscum; species Viscum album. The sequence goes on from OY728137.1 coordinate 1,517,489,662, forward strand.
TTTTGTAACACTGTAATATTGTTTATGATTAAAATAATGTAATAGTAATGTAACAAAAGTAGGGTGTCTATAGTTTTTATTAGAGCATGGTTTAGTTTATTTGGGAATTAGGATTAGAGAACATTAATGAAAACACGATGTATGATACTAAATATATGTAAGCACCCAATGATATTTGTTTTATAAAAATTCTAAACATAGTGATCCCATAAGATATTAATTTAAAGTTAATTTTACAAAGTAATAAATTATTTATTCGAGACATGTTGAATTATGTTTTTTCAAACATTTTATATTTTAGAAAATTTGTCAAACCAGGAGAAACTCGGCCACCAACCCATGTGAAGGACAATGTAGTGATTACCTGAATTGCATCCCTAATTCCATGATTGGTAGAGTTCACAATTTCAGGATAGTGCATACCCATATATATCAGGATATTAACAATAACCTTACTAACTTTTAATGAATACCTTCAACTAAGAGGGATCAACTGGATATCGAGTCTTCTATATGGAAATGATCACCGATGTTTATTAGATCTTATAATCAACTCATCGTGGAATAGTGGGTCAAATAAATGGAGAATATTTTTTTTACTTCATTGTTATGAGATAGAGAAGGTTTCTCTGGATGATTATTGGATATATGGAGAGGTCGATCGATGATGTTAATCGATTAAGAAAAACATGATAATTGGAAAAAATCAATATATAGAGTGGGAAGACTTCATGAAAATATTTCTTAACAATTATTTCCCATGAATTATTCATAAAAATATAGAGAGTAAATTCATAGAGATGTTGCAAATGGATGGTGTCTCTGTCATGACCTATAAGAAAATTTCAAAATCATTTAAGGTATTGTTTAGGTAATGATATCAACAATGATAGAAAAATTTATCAATTGTTTTGTGGAATGACACCATACCTTCAAAAGGATCTTTCCATTTGAGACTTTGGTAGTTATGAAGAAGTAGTTTGATGTGCACTCAAAGTGGAGGTGGAGTTTGGATAATTGTCATATGGCTATGGAGATAAGAAACAAAAGATGGAGTTTCAAAGTAAAGGATCAAATGACAACGGTATAAAGAAAAATCAACCACTCACATGTCAAAATTGAGGGAAGAATAACCATTGGAATTTCCTCAAAGGTGTAGGGAAATTCTTCAATTATGTGAGAGAAGGCCACCAGGATTAGAAATTTTGAAGTAAAAAGAGGATGAATAATAATGTTGTACAGGGAAAGAGTTCACCACCCATGGTTGAATTCATCAATTTTAGTGAGAAAGAGAACTATGCAAGAATGTTCCCTAACCCTGCAGTCCTTGATGGTAATCAACATCAACAAACACCAAAGCAGAAGGAGGAATGAAAAGCTTATGCCATAAAAACTATTGAGTTGGTGCTCAATAATGAATTATTGAAAGGTACAATGGTTATTCATTCATGAATAGTTTACATACTTTTTCATTATAGATCTATCCTTTCTTTAATATCTTGAAAGATTCTTAAACTATTCAAACACTACATAAAAAATGAAGGTTAAGTTATCTATGGGGACAAAATGGGTCAATTATTGTATCCAAATAGTATAACTCCACCTCATTTAATGTTTTTCAAATGAACTTCCCAAAAAATTGTGTTTTACATAATTTGGTGGAGTTTGATGCTATATTGGGCATGGATTAGCCATATTTTTATAAATAAAACATTAATTATCAAGAAAGGGACATTACTCTTCATATCCGAAGGCATAATCTACTTCTGTATAGGTTTAAGGAGGAGGATGAATATTTTTCAAATACACCATCTCATATGAATATATTATTTTCTTATGAAAAATAATATCATGCTAAAATTATTTAGACAATGAATAGAATCATGTCAGATGACATTCCCTTTATGAGGGACTATAACAACGTGTTCCCTGAAGAGTTATTTGTTCTTCCTCTTGACCAAGTGGTTGAGTTCTCAATTGATCTTATTGCTAAATATTTTCCTATATCAAATACAACTTTTATAATATCCTCCATTATTATAGAAGAAATTAAAGTGTTATAAGATAATATCAAAAAGGGTGTTATACACCTGAGTGAATCACTATGGGTTTCACCAATCCTCTTAGTTTAGAAGACTGATGGATCAATGTGCCTTTCCAATGAATATCATTAGCTAAAAAAATCAAAATGAATAAAAAGCATCCTAATCCATGGAGATATCACTATTTTGATCAACTTCATGGGTATAAGTATCTCTCTATGGTGGACCTTCAGTCATGATATCACCAATTAATGATGAGGAAGAATGATATTCAAAATACTACCTTTCGAATGAGGTATAGATACTATGAGTTTAGATTGATTGCCATCAAACTCAGTAATTCTCTAGTTATATTTATGCACCTAATGAATAGAGTCTTTAGATATTACATTAGAAAATTTGTGGTACTCTTTAGTGATGATATTATAATATACTCACATAGAATGGAGGAACACGAGGAGAATTTGAATATTGTGCTAAAGACCTTATGAAGGGAGAAAATATATTCAATGTATAGTAAATGTGAGTTTTTTATTGAGTAATTATTATTATTGGGGCATGTTATTACCAGAAAAGGAATATATATGTACCTTTCCATGAAAAAGGTAATCAACGATTTTTCCAATCCAACATCTATAATGTAGATCAAAAGTTTCAATGGTTTAGATGGGTATTACTGGTGATTTTCTATGAACTTATAATGATTTGAACCCCCTAACCACGCTAAATTGGATGGTGGAAAATTTATTTTGGAGTAGTTAATGTGATGACTTCTTCAAAGAGTTAAAAAATAGTCTTATCCCCACTCCAATACTCACACTTCCGAAAAGTGGGGAATTCTTTATGGTATATAGAGATTCTTTAAAGATGGTATTAGAATATGTACTCGTGAAAAATGATAATGTGATAGCCTATGATTCAATGAAGTTGAAAATTCCGGAGAAGAAATATCCCTTGTATGATTTGGAGATGGCATCCTTTACATTAAAAATATAGAGAAATTATCACAACGGGGAGAAGTGTGGAATATATACTAATCATATGAGGCAAAAAAATATATTCACATAAAAGCAGATTAATATGAACCAATTAAGATAGTTATAACTCATCATGGATCATGAGTTCTCAATCCACTACCATACAATTAAATCAAATAAGGTGGAAGACTCGTTGAGTAGAAATGATTCTATAACATTATCATTGATGAGAGTTGAGATAGATGAAATTTTCTTAGATTAGAAATGTATAGAAATTGGAATAATTAATGAAGGTACACCATTATTCCTTTCTTAGAAGATTGATTGACCATCCCTCATGTTGAAAATAATGGATCATAAAAGAAATGATGTAGAAATTTAGAAAAATTCTGTAGAGATCAGAAAGGGGAAATCATCAGAGATAAAAATTGATAAGGAAGGATTTGTAATATTTGGTTCACGAGAATGTGTACCATAAAATCTAGAGATAAATAATAAAATTTTGGATGATGAACATATTTGAACCTTGTATATTAACCTAGGGAGAAAAAATATGTATCCTGATATCCAATAGAACTATTGGTGGGACAATATAAATAAGGGGATCATTGAATATACATCAAAGTTCTTGGTATGTTATCAAGGGAAGGATGAAAGGAAAATTTATAATGGGAAGATGCACCAATTACCCATAACAACATAGAAATGAAAAAACCTCACCATGGACTTTTTGAATGGTTTTTTAAAGAAATCCAAATGACACAACACTATATGGGTTTTTGTGGACAATCTCACAAACATTGCACAATTTATCATATTTTGATAGAACTTCACACTCGATCAACATTCTTGGATATACATCCTAGAAGTAGTGAGGCTTTATGGAGTACTACAATCAATCATATCCTATCGACATCTAATATTCACATATAATTTATTGAAAAATATCCAACATGCTCTAAACAATGATTTGAAACCCCATATGTCTTATAATCCTCAAAATGAGTGTCAATCTAAAAGGAAAATTCAGACACTAGAAGACCTGTTGAGATCATGTTCTATGGACTTCGATGGAGGTCGAGACCAATATCTAAATCTGTTTGAGTTCTCATAAACCAGTAGTGTCCACTCGAGCATCCAAATTGGTCAATATGAATCCCTTTCAGGTAAATGATAAATCAAAATGTTGTTAAAGGATGAGGTTGGTGAATGTGATCTTCTATGGCCTAAAATGGTCAAATAAATGATAGTGAAGAATAAACCCATTCATCAGTACATTAAGGCAGACCGATGTTAATAGAAGAACTAAGTAGAAAATCATTAATGGGACCTAGATTTTGAGGTTGGATTTATGTTTTTCTTCTCCATATCTCAATTGAAAATGATCATGATATTTGGGGAGAAATGAAAGTTGTGTCTGAGGTACGTCATCCCTTTCGATATTCTTAATTATGGAAGAGTTTTAGCCTATTGATTAGAACATGATCCTACCTTGTCTTAAGAACACGATGTATTCCTTGTTTTCCTCTTGTGTAAGTACATACTAGATCCCTCACATGTACTGAATCTATTGGTGTTATAGTTCGAAAATTATCTCTATTAAAAGGAACAAACAGTGGGGATCTAGGAAAGTAGAGATATATTTATATGCAACAAGACTACTCACCTGGTCAAAGTACTATTCAGAAACCACAAATACAATGTGTTGACATGTGAACCAATGGAAGAAATGAAGGAGAGGTACCATAACTTTTTTTCACTATAGTCGGTAAAATGAAATTTTGAGGGTAATGGTTTATAAGGGGGAAGAATGCAACAACCCAGAAATTTTATGAATTGAAATTCCAATATTATAATTATGATATATAGTATAAATTGCATAAAATAAAATAAAGGACACAATATAAACATTATAAATAAATAATGAAAAGAATAACGGGTATTTTTAAAAGTTAAGGAACTTATACCAATGGAATGGTGACTTGATCATTGGAATAGTAATGTGACTACTAAGAATAATAATTTGACCATTAGAATAGTAAAATCATCTATGAAATTATAAATAAAATTTTTCCATATTATAAATGGTAATATTGAATAATTATATTAATCTTTAAGTAAATAAATATTTTAGAAATTATTATTTAAGTGTTTATATTTTTACTAAACTTTAATGTTTATTTTAAATTTGATAATTAATGAAATTATTTAAAGGAATTTTTTTTCCTAAAATAGATTCATAAATTAGAATTTATTTTATTACGATTAGAAGATAATTTTATGAGACCATAATTAATTTTTCCTACATTTGTAAGATCATTTATAATATTAAAATATTTATTTTTAGAGTAAAAAAGTGGTTTTATTTCAAAATATCACATTTAGAATATTATTTACATTAAATGGTGTTCATTTTTTTAATTCTACACATTTAAAAATGGTTTGGGTGAATTTTTTGGATTTTTATGAAATACTTCTATTTTTTGTTAAATGTAAAATATGGTAATTTATGGTATATATACATTATAAATTAAATGCATTATTCCTTGATTCATGGATGATATATGCATAATAGTCTAAAAAAATCCATCATTATTTTATTATATTTAGTGACAAGGTTAAAACTATTCATATTCATGATCATTAATAAAAAAACTAATGAATAAAATAATGACAAAACACCCTACTCCACCTCCATAAAAACCACACCTCACCACCTCTTATACCCAAACCTTAAAATATTTGATCCTTATCTAAGTTATGACCAATTATATTCCTAATCCCATCCACCATTCCATAATTCATTGTTCTCAACAAAAGGCAAAAATCAATCCCCCTATGGTGGTTCTCAATGAGAAGGGTCCAAGAGGTGAAATACTCTTTATTTTCTTTTAATTTCTTTTAATGTTCTTTTGTTTTCATACTCTCTCATCGCATTGCCTCATAAAAAGTGGAATTATAGCTCTTGTAACTTCTAGATACATTAATTTTATTATGATAATGTAATAATAAATCATCAAACCCTTTCTCCTCTCCCTTTTATTCTGAAAATGGAAATCACATCTGTGAGGTGTTGATTTATCGCCTTCAAGGACGACATGTTTTCATTTTCCTTCACCGCATTAAAAGCTATTTTTAAACCCATTATAATAATTTAAAAAAATTGGAAAATGTATTTTCTATGTTCTATAAAAAAAATCTATATATAATACTAAATAATTAAACAAAATATGTTTTTTGTGATCGAAACCTGCAAAAATTAATTTAAATTGATTATCATTTACTTTTAATATAATGGTTTATCCTAATTCCATATAACTATTTGTTTTATAAGAAAATATATTTATTTTATGTCCATTAGTAACAAATGATTTCAATTCTGGATAATTATTCTCATTTTGAATAATCTTCCATACACGTATACAAGTGAACCGATCATGAAAACTATGAAAACAAACACCTCTAAACATTGAAAATTGACTTTATAACATATAATAATGGAAATAAGTAAACAAAATAAAATTATAACGAATAAAATACATTTATAAGATATTCTTTATTTCTTAATTAATGAATCTAATCTTATTATATGATATATAAAAGTGAATAAAACATTCATACATAGGAAAGGTAATTCTAAAACCCAACTCTGTTTCATTGTGATTTCAATATTTCACATAATTTTGATTATGAATGATCCTATAATGTTATTTAAAATACATATATTTTTACTTCCTTTTCTTTTCGGTGATATAATTTCTTGAAATCAAATTTTTTCAAACATGCAATGATTTTTCCAAAAGAACCCTTCTTTCTAAAAAACACATCTTGTACTTATCTTGAAATTGATTCATCTCAACTCAATATTGATTATTATTATACCAATATTGTAATTATATTTTAATTTTGAAAACTAAAATGTTTATTCATGAATATATGATTTATAAAATTATCCTAAAACAAATTTATTTTCCATGGGTTTTTTTCTCGAAACAATTTCCATATGGTCTATATGGCATGCCTGATTATGTAAATCTTATGATATGATGGGTGAACATGAAATTATATAGTTCTCTAATTCATTCGGTAATTTTATGTATCTCATGATATAATGTGTATTATGGGTGTATACGATGCTATATTTGTTCACAATTATGATTATCTTGTGATTATGCACTTATGATATGCGTGACCTTGATTCTAGCATTGTTCACAACTTTGTGTGGTAGTTTACCACTAAGACATGATGTTTCATTTTTATGTATTGGAACATTCCAAGAATTATTATAATGCTTCTTCTAATAAATATTATTATGATCATTTTCTTATTTCGTGATGGTTAGTATTATGCCCACCCTTGTTTCATGTCACTTATTCATCCTTTTATTAGGATTTTAGCTCACTTATTTTTCTGATGTATATTCCTAGATTATTATTGTACATAGAAGAACAAAAGGGCCACTATGAAGCTAGATAATAATGAATTAAATAAATGTTTTTATTTTATTATGTTAATTTTATCTGCGGTCCAAAGTTTCCCTTGACATTAAAACATTGGATCCTAGTTTTGTAACACTATTATATTGTTTTTTTAAATGATGTATTGGTAATGTATGAAAATTCGTGTCTTTATAGTTTCTAATTTCATAATGATTGTGTTATTATGTATATATCTCCTCAAATTATACCCATGACCATAATTTTCATACACATGAGCTTGATCTGGATGATGTAGTTTTTTACAAAAAATTATGTATCATCTATAGGGGAATAATTGTGAAATATATAGTGATAATAAATGATTAATGATTATATTCACTCAAAATGTGTTGAAAAATAAAAATATAATATTTCTAGAATTGATTAAGGATTACTATTTCCCAATTCACTATCATTTAAGTAAAATAACAGTTTGTTATATTCAATAAGTTAAAAAGTTAATTAATAATTATATATTCTATTTTTTTAACATGACCCTTTCTTTATTATTTGATAAATTTTTTCCTTCAAAATATGTTTAATGAAATCCCTTAAATATTTTATTAGCTATCAACAGAGTTATCATTGTTAGAAATAATTATGGTGGTATAGATGGAAGATCATGGTATAAAAGTAATAGTATAATTGGTTAAAAAGGGTATGTTTCATGAGTTTAATGATTACAAAGAAGGTGTTATTATATTTGGAAAGAGATTTTTCTATTCCAAGTTATTTCGATTTAAAAATGAGTTGTTATGTGAAGCTTGCAGCTCTCCATTTTATGTTCATCCTCATAGTACTAACCTTGTATTGAGATCTTCCAGAATATTTTTGGTGGAATGTCTTGAAGAATGGAATAGATTATTTTACCATGTGAAGTTCTAATTTTTGTGTCTTAAAGACGAAATAAGTACTCTGAAAGAAATGATTCATCCATTTTTTGTTCCTAAATATAAATAGAAGAACAGATTCATTGATTTTATAGTGGGATTTCAAAAACGATATTGAGATAATAGTGTGATTTGGGTTATTATTGACCTCTAGTCTAAATCTATGTTTTTTATCCAACTGTAGATATTATTTAATTGGACAGGATTTTTAGAATCATTCATAATGATATAGTTAGGTAACATGGAGTTCCCCTCTCTATTGTATCAGATCATTATCCAATTGGTACATCAAATTTTTGTAAAGGACATCATAATTTAATGGGTGTTGAATTAAATTTCAATAAAGGATTCCATATTCATTTTGATGGATAGTTAGAGTGTGTAATACAATTATTAGAGTACATGCATTAAGCTTCCTAATTAGAATATCATGGATTTAGGGATTAATATTTTCATTTTTTTTAATTTTATTATAATATCTATTTTTATTCTAATATTCAGATGGATTCTTTTGAGGTATTGTATCGAAAGCATTGTTGGGCCTCATCATATTGGGATGAAACTAGTGATAGTAAATTATTGAGAGCAAAATTGGAAATAGATATATTTGAAACGGTGAATATGATTCATCACAATGGGAGGGTAACATTGAGTATGGAAAATATTTATATGGATTACTCGAAAAAATACATTTCATTTGTGGTATGTGACCATGTATTTCTTATAATATATACTTTTAAAGGATTTTTATGTTTCAGTAAAATATAAAACTTCAGGATACGGTTGATTAGTTTCAATGAAATTATAGATAATATTTGATCATTTTATTACTAGGTAAACTTAGATTTATTTCTATCTCAAATTAATTATGTGTTTCAAGTTTCATTTATATGGAAGTATATAGATTATTATTCTCATGCTTTGATCCCTGATGTGTAATGTTAGTAGAGAATCTCTCTTATATTGAAATAACCATTGAAATTCATGATAATAATGAAAAAATATTATAGAATACATTATTTTTCCTCATTAAATTTTAATGGAGAAACAATATGATTGGTGAAGAAACAAGTGAATGGTAAAAATCTATGGTAAAAATGTAACCTAACATATTTAATTGATAAATCAAATATCATGGATTCCAATTTCAAAAGGTGAAAGAATTTTACAACCCTATTAATTAAAATAAAAATTCAATTTCATGTCATATTAATGTTCCTAAATATATTTTATGGATTCAAATATAATATTATAAATTTATAATATTTTTCAAATGAAAAAGTAATGGTTTTATTCTAGGTAAAATGATTTTTATGAAATATTAGGTTTTATTTCAATAAAAAATATATTATAGAGTTTCTAATCATTATAATGAACATAATTTTTGGATTTAGTATTTCAAAATTATCTTAGTGTTATTTTTTAAGTATTTTTGAAAATTATTATTTCTGATTTAATAGTTGAATGAACTTCTTTTTATTAAAAATTTCAATTATTTACTAGTAATTAAATAGTTCCATTTGGTTTATTATTTATTTTAATGATAACTATGTTAGTCTTGGTTAAAAATAATGGAAGTAATTCTATATTAATTGTATTATATATTTTTGTATATAATCATTTTCATGCTGAAAAATGAAATTTCTCTAAAAACAATTTTTCATTGCATTTATCACAACTAAATTAATATTAATCTCTTATACTTATTAAAATTTAATATTGAAATTTTTATTTCATATTTTTAATTAATATGTTCAATTTTATATTTTTTTTCAATTTCTCTTTTTATATTGAATAGTTACCAAGGAAAAGATTTATCACCATAGTAAAATTAAAAATGGTCAGCAGGGGTTAAACTAAGAGATAAGAAATCAAATATCTCTAAAACATGGTTAAATGTAATTTTTTGGGTTTATTATGAATTTAAACAACCTAGGATTTTAATTTTTTATATGTTTTTTCATATCTTTGAAAAAATAATTAATTATATTTTTAATAGTAAATTATTTACAAGATCGTCACTCTCCTCAGTTATAAAAGGGATCTTACTCTCCCTGCTTATTAACACATTATAATACACTTATCTAAACCATGACATACCCAAAACCCTTAACTAATATCCTCACCATGTTCTATATGTACAATTATTCTCAAAATAGATTCTCTGGAATGCTAAATGTGTATGAAAATGATGGTATCTATGGGCTAGGTGTAAGTCCTAACTGTAATATTTCAAGTTTATTTTCTAATACCACCATAAAAAATATATTCTAACCAATATAAAATAAATAAATAAATAAATTATATATAATAAAATTATATTTTTTAATGTAATAAATCATTTCCATCTCTCTTACATCTAATGGTAAATAAAAAAAATTGTATTTGCAAACATTTGGACTACCACCTTCGTGAAGTGAAGTGTTTTTTCATCCATCACCACCTCAAAAAATGGTTTTTATATTTAAATTAATGAATATATATTAATTTTAGGAAATTATTATTATTCTATAGAGATATTATATTACTTACCTTCTAACCATTTTAGTCTATTGAAAAAATGAGAACGTCGAATGTATGTGTGGGTGGAATACCACCTCCATAAGGAGATGTGATTCAGTTTTCATTACCGCCTCACATATTTGGTCATAAACATGTAAATAATTAATAAATGTTAAGTTTATAAAATAATTATGATTCTATAAAAGTAAAATATAAAATATCTTATTTCTTTTCTAACTATCATAAAATTGGATATGTACCTCTTGTGCACGTACAAAGTGTCACCTCCTTGATACAATGTATTCCATTTTACACATCAAAATTCAATGGATGATACTATAAACTTTTTTAATTTTTAAAGAAAATATTTTCTTCTATAATAATATTTTTTTACAATTCTATACATGATCTTTTGGACCATAGTCAACATACTAATGTAATTTTTGACTTATAAACTGAATATCCTCAAAACATCCAACGTCAACTCAAAAAAATAACTAAACAAAACATTGTACAAACAAATAAGTATTTTTATGATATTATAATGGATGGATATGGTATAAATAAGAAACTGGAAGTTAGTAAGGGAAAAAATATTACAAGGTTATGAAGTATTGTAAATCAAGGGAATCCCCTCTCACTAAGAAAATTCCCTCAGGGGGAATAAAGCCTTGGTAGGAGAAGCAAGTAATCTTGAATACATGTGCAGTCAGGGAAGCTTGGTAGTCTTTCACCTTGTTCCCTTCATTCCATGTATGAGAAATTTACATGTTCATCGAGTTGAGACCCTTGAACTTCTGATGATTTTGTTGAGTCAATTAGGCTTTCCTTATGACTTTTCCATTCCTTCTTGTTTTGAAAATCAAAAACACCTTATACTTAAGAAAATCTGTATTTTACTTATCTAAGGAAAATTTTCTCCCTTAAGGAAATTTACCCTAACCTATATTTCCTTATACATATCAATATTTTTATTAAGTATAAAAATAGGATTCATACCAAAAACCTCGGAATCATATAATGCTAAGATATGAAAAATTCTGTTTTAGGATCCGAATTCTGGACATGAACTGTAATGAAGTTCCACTCAAAATTCTGAATATGAACTATAATGAAGTTCTACTCCAAATTATGAATATGAATTGTAATGAAGTTCTACTCTGAATTCTGAATATGAACATTAATGAAGTTCCACTCCAAATTCTGGATATGAACTATAATGAAGTTCTACTCCAAATTCTGAATATGAACTGAAATGAAGTTCCACTCTGAATTCTGGATACGAACTCTGATAAAGTTCCCCTCCGAATTCATGATACGAACTCTAATAAAGTTCCATTCTGAATTCTGGATACGAACTCTAACAAAGTTCAACTCCAAATTCTGTACTCCGAACTTCTATGATTTAGACTCCAAACTTCTATGAGTTCGACTAAGAACTTCTCTGAGTACTACTTCGAACTTCTATTAGTTCAACTCCAAACTTTTACTAGTTCGACTCTGAACTTCTACCAGTTCGACTCTGAACTTTGTATGTTCAGATACTGAACTCTGGTAAAACCAGCCTCCGAATTTCATTAGAAATTCGAACTCCAGATTTCTACAGAATTTAGGTTCTAAATTCTTAAAAAATAGAATCCGAACATCCTTTTATTATAGACTCCAAATTCCATATTGGTTAGACTCCGAACATTTAGTTGACAGCATAATGAACATTAGTTTTGCTTATACTTATACTTGTTTCATTAAAAAACGATGTCGTGATTTCAGTTATACATGTTTTTTTATAAAATGATGTTGTCCATTCTGTTTCTAACGAACCGTTGGTTTAGTGACACGTTTATAGGTCCCTCCAAATTTTATGGAAAATATGACTGTTGGAGGAGGGATCCAACCATTCCAACCATGGCTATAAATAGAAGCTCATTTGAATGAGCTCAACACACAACTTTGACACAACTTGTTCTTACATGTTGTTGAAGTGATTTCTAGAGAGAGAGGTTCTTATCAACTCTCAATCTTCATGCATAATGTTTGAATGACTTGTTAAAACCATTCATTGAGTAGATTGCTTCGTGAAAATCCTAATTCTCATGATTACATTCGAGGTCTTTCGGGGATAGGAAGACATAGGTGCCGACTACGTTGATATTGAGGGATTCCTTGCTGGGGAAGACAGAGGTTCCAACTACCTTGAAGTTGAGGGCTTGCAGGGATAGCAATACAGAGACTCCGATATTTGTATCAAGGTATCACCCTGGTGTGGGTAGGATATAATTTCTAGAAATTATAAATCAAGGACCTTTATCCATGAATGTTGGATACCCTTCCCTTGGGGATAAAAGACTTATATCTTGTTACTTGTTTTTGTTACAAGTTTTTTCGCTGAATTTTGTATTGTAAGGAAAGTATAACCTTCTTATATTTCCTTACACTTGTACTCTGATTAATTTAGATTCTATATGCTTTAATGTAGAATATCATATTGTAAACTTTGGTTAAGTTTCAATTTCATGATCCATATTTTTGGAACCGGTTTTTCAGAATCACTTTCCAGATTTAAGCAAGTGAATAGAACTAGAAGTCTGTAACTTCATACTTTGTCCCAATCTTTCATTGGCGTTAGAGGTGTTTTGAATTTTCATAAGATTAACTTTGTTAAACATAGATCATTCCTTGTTTAAAGAAATTTTTAATGTGTATAATTCACCCCCCTCATGTATATTGAGCATCTACATTGTTATTTCTATCAAAAAATTGGTATCATAGGAGGTCTCTAAAATAATTATACTCACATATAAGTTTTCCTTACTCAATTTTTCCTTGTTCTATATTTTCCTTTCTTAGGAATATTTTCCTTGAATCCAAATGTTTGTTATTACCATGTTTTTGTGTAGAATTTTTTTTAAGATGGAAGGTTTAAATGTTGGTTCCATTGAAAACTTAAGTCCTAAAAGACCACCAGTTTTTGATGGTAATGATTATGAATACTGGAGAGATAGAATGAATACTTTCGTTATCAATACTGGGGTATATAACATTTTTATTCTTATTGGAGGATATAAAATTCCTGATAAGGAATTAAGTTCTTTCACAATCCTCGAAAAGCATGATTATCAATTAAACTATAAGGTTCACAAAACTCTTCTATGTTCAACGACTAGGAACATATATAGACATATTTCTTTATGTGAAACAGCTAACTCTATATGTAAGAAACTTGAAGTTACACATTTTGGTACATCCAATGTCATAGAGACAAGAAGAGCTATGTTGAGAGCTAAGTATCATGGTTTTAACTTTACTTATGGAGAACCTATATGCAAAGTACAACAAGGATTTATGACTATAGTGAATAGATTAAAATCTATGGGAGAGAAAGGTCTGGATGATGAAGCTCTTATGGACATGATTTTTTATATTATGCCCAATGAGTGGTAATCAAAGAGGATAGATATTGATGAGAACTAGAAGTTCATTCCAATTTCCTTAGATAAGATGTTTGGAACTCTTCTCCAACATGAAACAAGAATGAAGAGAGATGTTGAAAACATCTAAAAAGAATAATGTGAATTGTACTATTGCTCTTACTACAACATCAAATCACATGAAAGCTAAGACTCCTTAGAGAGTAACCAGATCCATGTTTAAGAAGGTTACAATCCAATCAAAATCTTGTAAGAGTGAAGTCTTAGAAAATGAGTTAGCTAATCTTACTTGAAGAATGAACAAGATAGCATGTCAAAGAAATTTCCAATCCAGGTATAAGAAGAAGGAAAGGAAAGATATGAAAGATTCAGAGGTCACATGGTATGAATGCAAGAGAAGTGTACACATACGACCTGATTTCCCTATGCTTAAAAAGAAAGAAAGAAAAGAGAGGAATTTTGAAAGGAATTGGAAGAAGTTTTACAAAGCTAAATCTATGAAAAGTATGAAAGATAATACTACTTGGAGTGCTAGCTTTGGAGACTCGTCAGAAATTTAATCCTCAGAATATGATTCAACAGCTCAGAAGAATATGGGATTCATTTCATATACTAGTATTCCACATACATGTTTCATGGCCAAGGTACGCTCTGCCAAGGATTTAAAAAATTTATCTCCTGATTAGAATTAATATTCCAAAAATAGTACATCTAATGATGATACTTCATCCTCATAAAATTAATAACCTTTATATGAAGAAGTATCTAGGTTTGAAAAGTTACTTGAAGAAAAAAATTGTAAAATTTCTAAGAAATTAGGAAAGGAAAATACTATGGAAGAAGATTTACAAAATAGATTTCAGATCTTTCTTCAGATCTTAAAGATAAAGAAGATATTTTAGAAAAACATTCTAAAGACCTTGAGAAAGAACATTCTAATAAGGATGAACTATCTAAAGATCTTAATAATGATATTTCAAAAAAAAAATCTTGAGGGAAAATGTAACTCTAAGGAAATGATTCTTGAGGATAGGAATTTAGTTATTAGAATAAAATATGAAATATTTTCACTTAAGAAGCTTCTTGAAAAATTTACCTTTGGGAAGGAAAATTTTGACAAGATGTATTCTCAAATTAAACTTCATGGAAACACTACTGCAGTAGTTTATACTCACCAAAAACCAGTTTTCAAAAACAACTATTTTG